>JAJLVV010000008.1:0-621342 GCA_030570455.1 Priceomyces medius | reverse complement strand
CAGGACCAAGCTCTTCGTTTGCACCTAGCTTATCGTCAGATGAATGTTCAGAAGAATCTGAATCATCATCAGCTCCACCATCAGCCACTGGACCTTCGGGATCAAGTTCGTCTGTTACAGGTCCATCCGGATCAGGATCATCATCAGCAGCTCCATCGGCTACTGGACCTTCTTCTGCAGGACCTTCTGGATCAGGTTCTTCAGCATCTGCTGCTACTGGACCATCAGGATCAGGATCTTCAGCCACTGGACCATCAGCCACTGGACCATCAGGATCAGGATCTTCAGCCACTGGACCATCAGCCACTGGACCATCAGGATCGGGATCTTCAGCATCAGGATCTTCAGCTACTGGATCTTCTGGATCTGGATCTTCAGCAACGGGACCATCAGCTACCGGACCATCAGGATCAAGTTCGTCTGGCTCTGTATCTTCAGTATCTGGACTGTCTGCATCCGCTTCTTCTGTTACAGGTCCATCTGGATCTGGGTCATCAGCAACTGGACCTTCAATTACAGGCCCAACAGGTCCATCGTCTGCAGGACCAAGCTCTTCGTTTGCACCTAGCTTATCGTCAGATGAATGTTCAGAAGAATCTGAATCATCATCAGCTCCACCATCAGCCACTGGACCTTCGGGATCAAGTTCGTCTGTTACAGGTCCATCCGGATCAGGATCATCATCAGCAGCTCCATCGGCTACTGGACCTTCAGGCTCAGGACCTTCTTCTGCAGGACCTTCTGGATCAGGTTCTTCAGCATCTGCTTCTTCAGCTACTGGACCATCAGGATCAGGATCTTCAGCTACAGGACCTTCTGGGTCAGGATCTTCGGCAACGGGCCCATCAGCTACTGGACCATCAGGCTCAGGATCTTCAGCATCTGCTTCTTCGGCTACTGGATCTTCTGGATCAGGATCTTCAGCATCTGCTTCTTCAGCTACTGGACCATCAGGCTCAGGATCTTCAAACACTGGACCTTCTGCTACAGGACCATCTGGATCTGTGTCATCAGCAACTGGACCTTCAATTACAGGGCCAACAGGTCCATCGTCTACAGGACCAAGCTCTTCGTTTGCACCTAGCTTATCGTCAGATGAATGTTCAGAAGAATCTGAATCATCATCAGCTCCACCATCAGCCACTGGACCTTCGGGATCAAGTTCGTCTGTTACAGGTCCATCCGGATCAGGATCATCATCAGCAGCTCCATCGGCTACTGGACCTTCTTCTGCAGGACCTTCAGGCTCAGGACCTTCTTCTGCAGGACCTTCTGGATCAGGTTCTTCAGCATCTGCTTCTTCAGCTACTGGACCATCAGGATCAGGATCTTCAGCTACAGGACCTTCTGGGTCAGGATCTTCGGCAACGGGCCCATCAGCTACTGGACCATCAGGCTCAGGATCTTCTGCTACAGGACCTTCTGGATCTGGCTCTTCAGCAACAGGACCATCCGGATCAGGATCATCATCAGCAGCTCCATCGGCTACTGGACCATCAGGATCAGGACCATCAGGATCTGGTTCTTCTGCTACAGGACCTTCTGGATCTGGCTCTTCAGCAACAGGACCAACAGGAACTGGACCAACAGGAACTGGACCATCAGTATCTGGTTCTTCTGCTACAGGACCATCAGCTACAGGACCAACAGCAACAGGACCAACAGGATCTGGCTCTTCTGCTACAGGACCTTCTGGATCTGGCTCTTCAGCAACAGGACCATCAGCTACAGGACCAACAGGATCTGGCTCTTCTGCTACAGGACCTTCTGGATCTGGCTCTTCAGCAACTGGACCAACAGGAACTGGACCATCAGAGACTGGACCATCAGAGACTGGACCATCAGAGACAGGACCAACAGGAACAGGACCAACAGGAACAGGACCAACAGGAACAGGACCATCAGAGACAGGACCATCAGAGACAGGACCATCAGAGACAGGACCATCAGAGACAGGACCAACAGGAACAGGACCAACAGGAACTGGACCAACAGGAACAGGACCATCAGAGACAGGACCATCAGGAACAGGACCATCAGGAACAGGACCATCAGGAACAGGACCAACAGGAACTGGACCATCAGAGACTGGACCAACAGGAACTGGACCAACAGGAACAGGACCATCAGAGACAGGACCATCAGGAACAGGACCATCAGGAACAGGACCATCAGGAACAGGACCAACAGGAACTGGACCATCAGAGACTGGACCAACAGGAACTGGACCAACAGGAACAGGACCATCAGAGACAGGACCATCAGGAACAGGACCATCAGGAACAGGACCATCAGGAACAGGACCAACAGGAACTGGACCATCAGAGACTGGACCATCAGAGACTGGACCAACAGGAACAGGACCAACAGGAACAGGACCATCAGAGACAGGACCATCAGGAACAGGACCAACAGGAACTGGACCAACAGGAACAGGACCATCAGAGACAGGACCAACAGGAACAGGACCAACAGGAACTGGACCAACAGGAACAGGACCATCAGGAACAGGACCAACAGGAACAGGACCATCAGAGACTGGACCAACAGGAACAGGACCAACAGGAACTGGACCAACAGGAACTGGACCAACAGGAACTGGACCAACAGGAACTGGACCATCGGAGACTGGACCATCAGAGACAGGACCAACAGGAACAGGACCATCAGAGACTGGACCATCAGAGACAGGACCAACAGGAACAGGACCATCAGAGACAGGACCTTCTGCTACAGGACCAACAGGCTCAGGCTCAGGCTCAGGCTCAGGTTCGGGCTCAGGCTCAGGCTCTGGCTCAGGCTCTGGCTCTGGTTCTGGAAATGGTAATGGATCAGGTTCAGGCTCAGGCTCAGGCTCAGGCTCAGGCTCAGGCTCAGGCTCAGGCTCAGGTTCGGGTTCTGGAAATGGCTCTGGCTCTGGCTCAGGCTCAGGCTCAGGCTCAGGCTCTGGCTCAGGCTCTGGCTCAGGCTCAGGCTCTGGCTCAGGCTCTGGCTCTGGTTCTGGAAATGGTAATGGATCAGGTTCAGGCTCAGGCTCAGGAAATGGTAATGGATCAGGATCAGGATCAGGCTCTCCACTGGGACAATCTAACCCTGCGGTTTATGAAGGCTCAGCTAGCTCAATTTCATTGAACAAGTCTGTATTCATCGCAATTACTATTGTATTAGCAGCTTTCTTGGTTTAAAAACCATAACATGGAAAAAAATCCATTTGTACAAGTATTAAATACCTCTTACCTTTAATTTCAGGTAAACTTCATAGATACAAACTGGCTTTCTTCATTCTGGATTTACGTTTGACTTATAATTCTTCACGGATATCGATTTTAGTTTCATTTCAAAGATTATCTATTCAAGATATTCATATTCATATTTTGTAACTTTACATTTACTACGTATAATAGATATTTTAATCTCCTATCATAAACCACAAGTAGATACTATAAATTATTGCTCTTTCCATTCAATCGGCTAACGTGGAACTGCATATAACTTTATTAACAATATTGCTCTAGATAACCAAATACATTTATAAAGCTCCTATCAAAAGAATGAATAATGTTCATTTAGGAGAAGCTTTGGAGGCAGAAAATAGGGAAGATGAAACCTTGGATATTTTTAGAGAACTCGATACCGATTTGTTGGAAATTTTTGTTCGAAGACAGCAAGGAGAAATGTTTGGAAATGTTTCAGTAAGTGGTGATCAAACAATTCACCAATTGAATCAGGCGTTATTAGATAGGACAATAAGGCTGGGATACAGATCATCAAAATATTTTGAAGTAAGATACTGGCATAATAGGATTCCACTTCCCCTAATAAGATTTGATGAATTAATAAGAAATTTTAGTTTCAAAGAAATTATACTACGAATAGAGAAATATCTTCGAAGGGTAGGTAAAGTAGTATTTGGATTCTCAGTTAGTTTCTTTCTAATATTCCGTGTGATACACAGCTTTAATCGAATTGGATCTTATTTCGTATATTCGAAGAGTTGGCTTAATGATGTCTTCTTATATCTCTTTTTTGAATCTTCTCTTCTTGACATATCAAAAGAACTAGTCAAGCATGATTTCGATCTACTTTATTTTCTAAAAGATCCTGCGTGGGAAAATGCATCTACAGTGAAAATAATTTTACGAGCTATTAAGAACTGGCTAGCATCAGGACTATCAGTTCGTCCTGCTGCTGATGGCCACGATTTGGGTTTAATAGTAGAAGAAAATAATTTAATCTTCAAGTTTTCGGATGTTTTTCTGAGCAACTTCAAGTTGGATAAGTTTTCTGCATTGAATAAAAGTTTAACGGTAACTTTTTACATGTTTTACCTTCTTGTTGGGATAATCTCATTTTCAATGTTATCGTGGATGTGGCAACTCCAAATGGTTAAAAGAAATATTCAATTAGTCAGTTTCTATATGAAACTTCTTGCGTTATTTACTAAGCTAAAGAATTCAGTTTTTTGATTACTTTATAGGGACCATATTCCAGTTTAAACATTGTTCTCAATTATAATATTTATCAAAGTTATCTTTTTACATACCAATCAGAGTATGATTCATTTGAGATAACAGGGGAAGAATTACTAATAACAGTGAAATTTTAAATGTGACACTATGAATCTGTAATGCTACTTGGATTCACACACTGTTCCCGGTTAGGTATTTAAATAGTCATACTTTGAATTTAACATTAATATACTGTGATGTAACTTCGAGGAGAATTGATATAAATAGAGTGCGATTCTATGTGTAGCGTACTTGCATAACTGAACTGTAAATATAGACGTGCCTTATTTTTTTCTTGGAGTGACGTTGAGATATCAAGTCTCGATATAAATTTCTTAAATACTAATATCGAGATCAAAAGAACTTCATTTCTTATCTGATATTTCAAATGATGCTAATTAAAGAACTTTATAGAGGAAGGTCATTGTGGAAACTGGGTATATATCGCCCTATTCAGCTATTAAGATTTAGAACTAATGTTCCAGATCATTTGGACAAAAAAAAAATGCCATCGAATGAGGAATGGAAGACATTAAAACAGCATATACCAGGAGAATCAGTGCAAGACAACGATCTTAGAAGTCGTATCCCTATGTTGCCTCTTGCTAAAGAGTCTGTTCCAACTTTACTTCCACGCCCCGGTGTACCTTTAGTTGGAGCAAAAGTCTCTTTTAGGCAGGTCATTGACATTTTGAAAAATAAGAAGAAGCCTGAGCTAATCTATGAAGCAGAACCCCATAAATTATATTTCTTAGTTTGCTTTTGTTGTGCAGTCGTTTTCACAGTTTACGGTTTTGTTTTGCTTGAGTACGCTTATTTTCATGCCAACAAGGACTTTGAAGAGAACCCCAATGAACTTGATATTGTGATGCGCAAAAGAGAATGGGTGACATCTTTATTGAAGTATGGTTCATTCGGATCAATAATGTTAGGTGCAGCTTACTTTATTGCAAAATTCCCAACAAGATTAATTAGAAGAATGTGGTATCTACCTGGGAAGGACGACTTTGTCAAATTTACTTCCTATCCTTTACTTCCTGGACAGCCAACACCCGTTTATACCGTCCCGTTAAAGAACATAAGTCGTAAACACAAAGCGAGGGTTTGGACTGGTAAAGGGTTCTACGGCACATCTGATAATTCCATGTTCTTTTTTGTATTAAAAGAATCAATACCAAACAGAACATGGGTTGTTGATAGAAAAGGATTTTTCTGGTCTGATGGTAGAGTTTTTGACTTTTTATTTGGAAAAGAGACACTTGCTGAAGCTGAAGCTGGCATTCCATATGATGAGCAAATTGGTATAATGAACAAAGAGGTACAAAAGAAGAAGAAAGAACTTAAGACCAAGCACGGTTTCTTTTATAAATGGAAGCTCCTGGCTCAAGAAGCTAAGTATGATGTGAAGCGCTTAGGATCTTACGCAAAGTCTCTTTCTAAGTCTAACACATTACCAAATGGAGAAAAAGAGAAGTGATATGATATACTTAATATTGTTCACCCTAAGTCTATAGGGGATATTTCTTTAAGTCAAAATTATTTCTAAGCTGATGTAAATAGTAGGTTTGAGCAAGTAATAATTAGCTTAAAGCAATTGAAAAAGTTAATAAATTATTCTTGATATAATCAATGTACCCCAAGCAAATCATTTACTTTAATCCTACTTTCACCCTTGAAGTCTACCTCAAATACTTTGAAGCAATAACATAAAGTTATCATTAAAAAATCTTATCAGTAGTCACTTTCCCTTGCCGCTTTCCTAATCCGGTTATATTTATTGAGTATTTATCCTTCGTCTGTTCGCGCATGTCATTACCCTGTCGCAGATTACGTAAGAACTTGGCGATAATTTTTACAACACAAAAATTGTTGCCACCTATCTCAGTTCGAACCCCTTCCCTATCGAAAATCCGCAAGCACTTGTTTTATTACGTTTCGAAGTAAAAAAAACATTAATTTGGAAAATATTCCAAGTCACAGATACCGTTGTTGACTTATAAATCATCAGTAGAGTTAGTTATAAACTCGACTGACCTTAGTCACAACAGGCATTCGATTCTATTGTATATTAGTTCTGGGAATCCTTAATTGGAGTTTATATTTGAACGGCAAAACTCACACGCACAAAGGACACCTCAAGTGTGGGAAAGAGAGTTTGGGTTAATTGGGGAGCATTAGAGCTAAGTGGAAATTGACAAAAGACATAGAGACTACCCACTTAAGACATAG
The DNA here is from genome assembly GCA_030570455.1 of Priceomyces medius. Classification (NCBI taxonomy): domain Eukaryota; kingdom Fungi; phylum Ascomycota; class Pichiomycetes; order Serinales; family Debaryomycetaceae; genus Priceomyces; species Priceomyces medius. The sequence continues at coordinate 614,605 of JAJLVV010000008.1, read as the reverse complement.
GAAGTAAGGGAATTCAAAATGGCTGTGAGTGAAATAAAAGCCCAGAAGAGGAAAATCAACGAGTTGGGTGATATCACTAACAATGATATATATAGGTCAAAGAAAATTAAGGCTAAGGATGTATTCTATTCTGGAGAAGAGCTGCAACCACAACAACAAAGATCTCCATCTCCGTGGGATATGTCCTCCTCAAGCCCTCCTAAAGCACGCTCCAAATCGGTTTCTTTTGACTTGCAGAACAACCAACAATATGAAAATTCGCCACTTTTGACACCAAAGGAAGATGACTATTATGATAATGAATTGATTAACGATAACAATATCAACTCTTTTGATAAAGGGTGTGAATGTTCCAAAAATGCAGATTACATTGCTTTGACCTCGACTCTACGTCTTTTGAAAAACAATAAGGATGGTATTCTTAAAGATATAAGCAGATTGTCCGATATTTTGAAATACCATTCTGAAAAATCTGATAAAGATGACTTGATTGATTTTATTGTCAAGCTAATGAGTAACGATTTAAAATTGCCTAAACCAACAAAAATTATCAAATCACCTTTGATTGAGTGGACTAAATATCATAGCGGTTTAGTTGACTTAAGTACATGTTTGGAGAAGACAAAAGAGGTTGATGAATCTCTTTTCAAAACTTTAAACATTTTTAGTTCAAAGTAACAAAGATTATGCTTTGACAGGGATGCTCTGGTACGAGAAGTAAAAGGTAAGCTTATTATTAAAGCCTTGAGCACAATCAAATGAATTCACAAAAATTTAAAAAGGAAAAAAAAACTGACTTGAATGCCCCGAATTAAGCTATTATGCGCTTGTGTTCATTTCAAACTTTCATTTCTTAACTTATTGGGATAAAACTCTACTGTTTTCTTAATATCATCTTTTTGATTGATGCTTCTACGTTGTGCTTGCCTATTCATACTTTAAATATATGGCAGTTAATTCAAGCTTCTACACAAGCTGTTTATAGATCACGAATTAGTTAAATTTAAAATGGAAATATATTTACGTACAAAATATTTGTAGAGCTTTCGCTGTCTAGATGGACTAAACAGATTAAAGTATGTTCGACTTTTTGTTGTCTGTACCAACTTCCTCATCTTCACTATCAGTAACTAAAAATGCGTCTGAATTTACTGGAGCATTTGAACTTAAAGACTGCCACTTCTTTTCATTAGATTGGTTTGTTGATTGTTTGACCAGACCTTGGTCAAACTTTGTACGATTTGGTAAACTTGGTGGCTGATCCTCTATATCATCGTTATTAGTTAAACTAATTTTATTGTGGAAATCATTTGAAATTATTTCAGGATCTTCGTCAAAACGCTCGTTCCTTCTCTTGTTTGCATTGAATGAAGACCCACCTAAAGCACCAAATAGCTTGGGGTTTTGGCTGTTTTGGTTTTTTTGTGGAGGCTTGTCTTGAAACTTCTTTGCTAGACCGCTAACCCACCCATTTAATGTAGTTCGAGCCTCCTCCAATCCCTGATTGAAAGATTCCTTAATTTGGTCTAACTCATCTGGGCTCTCATTGGTATTGTCATCAGCACGGAAGTGATGGTGTGTACGCTGAGATCTTTTTCTCTCCTGGTGATGCCTACGTCTTCTTTTCTCTTCTTCTTCAAATTCTTTTTGGAGCTTCCTAGCTAGCAATTCATCATCAGTCACAGAGGTGTTGTTACCCAACTTGCTGGAAGCAGTCAATTCCAGGACCGTGTGCGAAGTAGACAGTGGAATTTCGACATCAACAGAGGGATCTGTTATATACAACAACGCATTGAATGCGGGCTCAACATTTCCCTGAGATGCTATTAGCACGGCAGTGATATATTTATCTTCGATTGCCGGAAAGGCGTCCTTCAAGTCTTTAGTGTCCCGTGTTAAGGGGGAAACTGGTCTTGGTGGGGGTGGGGGTGGTACCTCTTCTTCTTTTGTTTCTTTATTCTTTTCCAGTTTCGGTTCACCTAAGATTGCATCATCAGATTTCTCTGAGATTGGCTTTGCAGTTTCCTCTTGTTCTGAAGCAGGATTGATCTCTTCATTCTTCATGATTTCAGTTTTAACTTTGTTGCTATCTTCTTTATTCTTAATATTAGGAGATTCAGACTTCAGAGTTTCGTCAATTGGATCAACCGGTTCAGTACTCACCACTGACAATTCTTCGAACTTTGTATCCTTCTTCGACATTACAGTTTCCCAATTTATTATTTCAAGAAGCTATAGTTAAGCATTTAAGATTAGTTATGTCGTTCCTTTCTCCTTAGATGTGCGCGAACCACCGTTTTTCTACACATCATTAGTGATGAAATCCTATCCAAATCTTCATTTTTTTTTTCTTTTCTTTTCTTAGATAGTATAATTAAAAATACTCCGAATTTTTGCTAGAGCTTGCTATCAGAGTTCCATTGATAACAAGTGTGGACAGCGGAGTGAAATCAAAATGTTCTCCAATTTGGGCTCAGCCTATTACAGCTGAAATGTCTGAATTCGAGATCGACAATAGCTAACAAGTTTTTCGAAAGTTTATTGATTGATGTAGAGCATGTAAAATGCTATCGACTAAGTTACCGGCTAAGTGACTTAGTCGATTTCTTCGATTTAATTCAAACCAAAAGTTTTCGAACCTTGGAGATTTGCTTTATGCTTTCAACGTGTATTGTAAATTTAGCTTCAAGTATTAAACTAAAAGGGTTCTATGTTTTTACTATATCCGCCTAAAACTTATTTACTTAACAATCATGTAATGCTGTAACGTGGAAAAAAGGACCTGGGTTCAAATATTTAGGACCATTGAATTCCTTCTGCTTCCTTCATGATATTTATAACGAGCCCGTCTTAAACACAAGGTCTATTAAACAAAGTTGGTGACAATATCATGGCAGTGTAATCTTAGTTTAATTCGGCCCTTCTCTTATCCTTCACTTCCTGTAATTCCTTCTGTCTTCTAATAAAGTCCAAATTTTCACATTCTTCCCATGAATGCTTATCATGTTTGCAATCAACAGATGAGTTAGCCGATTGCCTGATTAAACATGTCTGATAAAGAGCATAATATGTTGCACACCTGTCTCTCCAACGCAAAGGAACTTTGTATTTCTGTAAATCTTCTTCACTGACTACGTAAAGTTAGTATTTTCTGATGTGAAGAGTTATTAATGCAATATGTAAATAGGTGAACCAAATGAATGATACATACGAAGTGGTGGAAACTCGGTCACAGTCATGGTGAGTACTATATGATACAAGCTGGGAAAAAGTCTAAACGTCTAAAATACATTCTACTTACTTGGAAAGAGTGCTCGAAGGGCCAATGAAATTTACTACAAACTAATTCGATATATGCAGTCCCATATATGTATACATATATGATGATGAGGTATGGATAATACGTCATTCAAGTTAAGTGATCTTTGCTTTTACTACAAGCTACATGAAAGAAAAAAAACACCGTTATGAAAGTGAAGATGATTCATTGCTGATGTTTCTGAAAAAAAAAATCCATTGGAATCTGAATTTGGCAAATAGTTGTGACACAAGCCATGTTTATTTCCAAATTTAATGCTAAAACTGTTAAATAACCAAGATTATATTTTAACAAACTTTTAATGAAGATAAATATGCCTTCACTCTGTCGTCGAGCATTGAAATTTTCCATGACCACCTCATAGATTGTAACTATGGGTTGCTATTTGTTCTACTGAAAGTACAAGTTATCTCAACTTGATTTTGACAATTAATATCCGGACCTTAACTATGACTTTTTTGTGAATTCATCTGGTTTTTAATTTAATGTTGGTTTTCCTGAAGTCTTTGTTTCAAAGCGATATATTGGCATTTGTAAAATTCATCTTTAGTTTTGGAGCAAAAGGAAGTTCCTTTATCAAGACAATTGTAATAGTTAATCAAATGTGCCGCACATCGATCCCTATGAATAAAAGGAACCTTGCTGTCGTCAAGTTCTTGTTGAGATGCTAAAATGGTTAGAAAGTATGATCATTGAAAATGAACGTGAAATTCAATTTTTGAAATTAATTGTTACTTACGAAGTGGAGGAAATTCGTAACCAGTTATCTCTGTCATTACTAAATACTTATGTCTATTGTCCTTACTCTTCTAAGTCTTTCAGGACAAAGCTTCGAAAACGATAGTTATGAAAATGAATCAACATCGTAAAATCTTTAGTATATTCTTACTCACGAAATTTGTGATTATGTAATTGGATGAAAAGAATTCAAGTTGGGTGTCCAGCGCGGGTTAAAGTCGAACCACGGATGACAGTGTGCCTTACTAAATGTAAAACCATAGATTCACATATCTATTATCAATATCCAGATTTCTAAGCCCTTCTACTCCATGACTAGAAATAGTTGGTATGAAGCGAAGTGCGTTCTGTGCATGTGAGGTTACCGAAGTACGAATATTCCTTTTCAAGATACCAGTACCCTTATGTTGTTACAGGCATCAGCATCAGCATCAGCATCAGCATCAGCATCAGCATCAGCATCAGCATCAGCAACGGCATCGGCATCGGCATCGATGCAAATCACACAGAATATCGGTATTAGCAACTACATTGATGCTAACACATGTACGGAAGTTTATTTTACAGTCAATGCACAGTCCGAAAGAGATATACGTGAATGGGCTTAGCAAGTATAGCATTCACCAACTTGGCAACGATTCTTGAAATCAAAGATCTCATTCGAAAAGCGGCTATCGTTTCACCGGAAAACCAGATGAAGCTTATTACATCATAGCGCAAAAATCACACACCGTAGAGAAGTTGCTGTATTGAAAGAACAGTTCGCGCGACACCCATTAGTGGGTCCCCTGGACTACTTGAAATATTGGGTACAATATCTCAAGCACTCTAAAAAAACAAGATCCTCAAAGATTAGCTTTTCTTACTTTCAATCACCGCAAAAGATCGATCTTCGTAGGTGGTCAGGAGAGAAAGCGGGAATCATTCGTAACTAATATCTGGGATAATATGCGCGCATCTAATTGAGCTTGTTTCCAACAGCCACGAAACCTTATATTTGAAGGTGCATCCGCCGAGTATTGCCGTCCCGGTAATTACGGCTGTTCAAGCCGATCTTATTATTATTTTTAGTATTTTAACTTTTACGCAGGGTAGAATTTCGTTGTAAAAGGCAATTGCGCATCTTTATTTCCGTGTCGAGACAAGTAGCAACACAAGCGAGCAAAATCTGAAACTACATCTCAACATACCTCACCATGCACGAGATGAGGTAAAGGCTGGACTTCAAAAGAACCCTGATGATCGGCAGTCGGCTTAAAGTTACTCTTCGGCTTTCAGATTCACTAAGGGGTGTGGCTTTAGAATGTGTTTTCCGTGCTAATCAATTGCTTAGTTGCACCTGTGTTTTGAACTCTCCTGACCATTATGTCTTCACGCTCACCTCTATATTGGACTCTGGCACATTTCAATTGTTTTTGCCCTTAGATTCTTTTACAATTTACCATCACAAGGGTAATCACGCGGCATCTCATAGTCGTACTACATTTGATTTCCTGTTCCTAAGCTAATAATAGTTACATCTAGACTTGCGCGCAACGTCATCCATAGCCTGTATATGTTTAGAAGATCCCGGCAAGAACCTTACTGAGACCGATCTGTCTCGCATTTCTTAATGGTTCCAGTGACTGTGAAACAGGGTCGACGCATTAATATTAGAAAGCCTTGCAAAGGCATCGAACCTTGTTGCTAGAGTTGAAGTTAAAGAGATAAGGACCAAGTGCCATCATGGCTGTTCTTATCCTGTCATCACTGCGGCCAATTGTCAGAAATGTGTCATTGACAGTTCTGAAGTACTCTGATTTAGGTTTATGAACAATATCTCCAACGATCATTTCCATTAGCGTAATTTGGAAATTATTAGACTCTGAGATGCCTATACGGGACTGGTGAAACAAAAGTATCATAAGCGACTACTCTTTTGAAGCATGTTGAAGTCCCTATGCGTGTACATGCAGCAAGAGGGGTGCTACAATAGGCGGCTGAAGGTGTGGAACTTCGCTAGCATGTGAACATTGTGTCGGGCCCTGCTTAGTTCAAGGTTATGCCAAGCCGATACTAGGGGTCCTGCTTAAGAGACGCATAGGGGCGCCTTTTAAGCGCGGGCTAACTTGCAAGGGAATCGGTTCAAATCAAATCTTAAGCTTATTAGGTTGCCAAAAGCGCAAACCCCGGTATTTATATATTTGATTCAAATCCATATATAAAAGTCCAAAAAACACATTTAGGTATCGAGTTGCTGGTATACACTGAGGAGGATCACAAACTAAGTTTTAGCGGTGTAGCCACTGTTACTGTATACAATCTGATTGAATAGACAAATATAAGATTCAATATCTCTAAAGAGAAAAAAAAAAGAGAATTGAAATGGGTAAATTGGAAAGTCAAACTAACAAGGTCAAATTGCCTTCAATAAGCGAATTGACATCGAATTCGGCTCTTCCTAGGGGCTCTTCTTTGCAATTATTATCTCCAAAAGCAAAGGAAGACGCTAGGTATCTGGATGATACTTCTAGATATCCTACACCTCCAAGCTCAACATCAAATTACGTATTGAGTAACGTATCTACAATGCAAAATAGTCAAAGATTGCCTTCACCTACTACAGGCTATTATGACATTGCAGCTTCTGGAATTTCCTTACCACCACCCCATGTACATACACATTCTCAACAACAATCTAATGTCCATCCTTATGCTTATTCCCCGGTGCAAGTTCATTTACCAGGCCAGGCTCGCCAACCTCAACCACCTCAATACTACCACCCTTCCCCTCAAATGTCGCCAATCCAATACAGCTACACATCACCAAACAGCTACTATCAACCAACCTACTACAAGGTTTTCCCGGGGGTAAATCCAGGGCCAGGCTCTTCGAGAACTGCCGCTCAGTCACCATCGGAGTATGCCGTTCCAGAAATTATCAACAAGAGAGCAAATAAGTGTCACCGATGTGGAACGACTGAAACCCCTGAATGGCGAAGAGGTCCGAACGGGGTGAGAACTTTGTGCAATGCGTGTGGTTTGTTCCACTCAAAACTCGTTAAGAAAAAAGGTGCAGCATTGGCTGCCCGCGAAGTCTTGAATAATAGGGTTTGCAAAGGTAAGAACGGAAGAAGAATCTCTATGAAGAAACTGCTTTTGGAGGAAACTTTGGCTAAAAGTGAAGGTGGGCTGTTGTCCACTACTACTAGCAATTATGCTAGTCCGAAGCCTATTGGACCCGGACCCGGACCGATGAGCGGATTTCAGCTCCCTCCACCAATTTTAAGTTTGGGTTACCAGCCTCACATCGTTGCTCCTTCTATTCATCATTAGGGACGGCAACGGTTGACAAAGTTTCTCTTCGTAACTTCACTCTAGTATGTGTAACGCAAGTATTTAACGCGGTAGTCACTCTCCGCGTGAAATATAAAAACATTCATTCTCAATATTTATTGACTAATAATTATTATTCATTCATTATTTATGGTTTACTTCATAGCCCTATTTAGCTCCTTTTGAGTCCTTTGATACTCTCGTGCACTAATAATAAATGACTGTCTAAATCCAACAATATAATAGGGAGATTTTCATTGCTTTCTACTATCCTGGGTAGGGGGTATCTGAGTATACACATTTTTCCTCCTCCATTGTGTTGCTTATTTCGCTCATCATGGGGATTGATCGCAATCTTACCTTGATCGCCAATCATACCGACTCAACTTAACCTTATTTTCAAATACGGTCATATATCAACGTACTTGCATTTGTGTTAATCTCTTGTTGTCCCTTCTGAGCTGAAAGGGAACAATATTACAGAATGCAAAAGAATTCACTCGCCAAGTCCCACCTTCCAAATACGGCATATAGAACGCCCCTCACTACACTCATTAGATCATTTCCTGTATGTATGCTATTGTTCTAAAGTTCGCGCCTCGAAGCGACCCTTTTAGTCTGATTTCTGTAGGCATTAGAATATTTAGCCGAAATGCGACTTCATTCTAAGCGTCTAGATTGCAATTAATGTGCAGATAGGGTTCGCGTCAATATGTCCGAACAATCTTCCTGCGTCTATATCATGATTGAATTTCCTTATGGCACAAAGCTTCCAGGCGGAGATAATGGGAGGTTCTCCGCAGGAATAGAGCAGCATACAATAGCAATAGATGCTCCCCCCCTTATTCAAAAATGCACTCAAAGATGCGCTTTATTCAGGCCACGAGATGATACTTATGACTCTCATCCTCGGTATTTACCAATCTCTAAGTTGCTTCACAGCAAATGTGAGTGAGAAAAGTACAAGAAGTAAGTTCTAAAATTAATGTATTAAACTATCACCAGCCTAATTGCTTATTGCTGTCCCTTCTCCACTGCAATGATATTCTATTCGACTGCTTTTTCTTCAAGTATAGCCCTTATTCTTTTGCCTCCGCGGTTCACAGAGATCCATTTATGCGCAGTATTCATCAGTGATGGCCTGATAACTGTCAACACGAACACATTCATTATGTTGTATCAAATTTACACATATATTAAAGATCTTTGTTTTCCTTCAAGATGTGTTCTACAGACTCAAATACGTCGTCAAATACACCAATACTTGGTTTGAACTTATCGCCCAAACTAGACCAGTCTTCATCACGGAACACACCAGTGCGTACCAATGCAGATTCCCAACCGCTGATGTTAGCACCTTCGATATCAGATGCAGTATTGTCTCCTATCATATAGATCTTCTCGAATGGTGACTCACTTGGCGGTTCGTTGAGGTTTGGAAGAGTTTGATTGAGATCACTCTTGTTTCCTGAGAGTATCTTTTGGCGCCAGTCGATAAGTACTGCATGTGCGTAGTCAAACTGGATCTTGAAAGGTTTTCCCATGATAACTGAATGCAAGTTCTCATGGGGTTCAAGGTTATTGAACTCTCTATATAACTGTTCAATTATCATCCTGAATGCACCTTGTCCAAATCTAGGCAAGTTATAATCATTTGCCCACAAGAAGTCATTATTACTGAAAATAATAGGGACAGCCGGATCCTCTTTATTTTGTAAGTTGTGGATGTTTCTTCTTGTGCCTATTCTACCATCTTGCGAATTCAACAAGTCCAGTACTATCTGTATATCTGTTCCCATGTCTCTGGGATCGTTGAAAACTAATACAGCATCAATTGGAGTCTCTAGCCTGGACTTTGAGGGATCTAATGCGAACTTCTCTAATTGTTCAGCAGTCGCTCTATGATGAGGTGCAGCTTCTGGATAAGCTTTTATAATGTCTAATGGCATAATCACATCTTGAAAGCCATATTCTAAGGCACATCTCCTAGCCAAGTCATCCAGCCCCCCTACAACCATAACTCGATTATACGCATGTTTCAGAGCCAAAGCTTTCATAGGGGTGTGACTCTGCACAATTTGTAAAGGAGATATCTCTAAGTCTAATTGAGAAGAAAGAAAGTCAGTTCTTATTTTCTCACTGTACCCACCTCCGTTGGTTAATAAAATGTAGGGAATGTTCTTCTTGTTGAGCAATTCTAATGCCTTTTTGGCTCTAGGTAAAGCTTTATTTCCTCTCAACAAAACACCATCAATATCAAAAGCAAAACCATAGTTGGAGCATATAGTTCTTATATAGAAACGAAATTGCCTGTTTGATGATGCTCTAAGTAATCCTCTGCCCAAAAAATACATTGTCAGTTGAATAAATAGTTGTGTTAGCACCTATAAACAAATATATTATAATAAATAAATTTCCAGACCGGATCCGGATGTCTTTAAAGATCTTAAATAAAAATTATTGAAGATCATGCATAAATACGTTAAATATAACTTAAACTATTTACAGTTCCACTTGCAACGGGTTACTCGCTCTCATTTCGGTAGCATTTCCACTTGTTTGGAATAGTTTAAACAAATCCATCATGGGCTCTATTTGAGCCATCTTTTCACAACCTTCCTCTACTACCCAGTCCACGTTGGGTGCTAATTTCCCGCTAAGAACTTCACAAGCGTACCCAGTTACCAACAATCCAGGGGGTTTTGATCCGAGTGCCTCAATTGCCTTGCCCACATTTTCGATTTTACATCTTATAATTCTTTGATCCGCACAAGACGCCCTTTCGACAATAGCTGCTGGAAAGTTCGGATTCCAGTGCTTTTCTTCAATGAGCTTCGAAATCAAATCGTCAGCTCTATGCAATGCCATTAAGAAGATAGTGGTCCTTGATTTAACAAACTCCGGTAAGTTAGGTACAGCTCCACGGCGACCAGTTCCAGTGCAAATCAATACTTGATCAGCAATTTCACGTTGAGTAGCCGGTATATTTGCTACTAAGGGAGCTGATAATGCAGATGTGATACCCGGCAAAACCAATGGCCGGAATCCGTGTTCTGAGAAAAACTGAAATTCCTCGCCTCCACGACCAAAGATATACGGGTCGCCTTGCTTCAATCTGACGACCTTTTGGCCAGCTTTTAAACCCTCTAGTCCCATATTCAATAATTCTTCTTGTGCTTTTTCAGCATTTCCCGGGAATTTCCTAGCTATAAAAAGCTTGGAAGATTTAGGTACTAAATCAAGAACCTGTTGTGGAACTAGCTTATCTGCCAATATCAAATCTGCAGTGAGGATTTCATGTACTGCTCCCAAAGCCAACAAAGATACGGATCCTGGGCCTGATCCAACAAGGGAAATAGAGCCCTTTTTTGCTATTTTTCTCTTTTTTGAATAAGATACCTCTGAAATTTCACACTGTTTATAAGCTGATGACAAGCTTTCTAAAGAAATGTCAGCTAGTGACTTCAAAGGATAATACTCTACAATCTGTGAGAGCCACCTGGATCTTAATGCTTTCTTTTGTGCTCTTGTCATGTTGAACTCTTCAACTAAAGAATTAAGGTCACTTGTAGTTATAGCATCATCATCATTCTCACCAATGGTATCTATCGTATTTTGCAACTTTCTCAACTCTAGACAGTCTTCATCTATTATTTTTCTTCTCAAGTCTCCTACTCTGTCACAAATTTCAGCAACATTCAGTGGCAAGCTGTTTACTAGCTCTCTTTTCAATCTGGAAGCCAACTTGCAGCCTTTCCCAGAAGTCGTTATACCCAACTGAAAATCTCCGGATGTGTATGTGGATAATAAAGTAAATGTGCAAAGCTCTGGTGAGTCTGAAGTATTGATAGGGATCCTCAACTTCCTGCACTTATTGTATATCCTTTGCTTTAAATCATCTTCAGAAGAGCTCAAGGTTACAAATACCCTATCCACGACATGATCAACTTCTTTTCTACCTAAACTTATTAAGTCGCTCTCAGAAAAGTCTCGTTCAAATAGTTTTAATTTTCCATTTTCTATATTATCCCTTATGGATTGTGGAAATATAGTCTTTGGCTGTTTTGTTATAAGAACGGGGTTAGCACCTGCATTGATAATGACATTTATTCTCAATGCAGCAACATTAGAAACACCAACGATGAGATGGATTTCACCTTCACTTTTAAGTGATGACAACAAGCTTTGAGTCATCCTTAACAAGATCTCTCTTCTTTTAGCCAAGATAACTTTAATCGAAGCTTCAGTCTTTTGCAATTATATATTACAGCGATCTTTCGACTCATCATTACTCAATATCACGTTTTAAAATATATGCAGTCCGTGGTTTTCTTTTTATGCATTTAAATAATCCTTCTAGTAGAGCCTGGCTTTGAATATTATATATTAGTGGTTAAAATGGTACAGAAAAGACCATTGGGTTTGTCTAAAGCAAAAAGGGAAAAGAGGAGAAAAGTAGAAGAGAATAATAACCAGGATTTGGTAGAAAAAGAAAGCCAAAGCAGTAATGAGATCACCGTAGAGCTTAACGAAGAGGCAGATGCAAGCGATGAGCTTGCTCAATTAAAAGCTTTATGGAAGACATTCTTGACTTCTGAGGAAAAGAATGATTTGATTTTAAATGGAGTCGTACATGAGTGTGATAGGCTATTAAGAAATTCAGATTCTAGTGAAGATTTGAGTCCTTTACCCGATTTCTTTCACTCTATTTATGCAATGGCTTTAGCAGGTTTGGCATCTCTTCAAGAGATATCCTCAGAAAAAATCAAGAGTTTTTTTGAAGCTTCATTGGAAAGAATTGATATTGGATTAGATGCTTACCCTGATTCCACCCTTCTTTTGTTCACAAAGAGTCGTATTCTGCTCAGCCAAATCACTGTACAATATGTTAAACAGCTTCGTATCGATTCCATGATTTCCAAGGGGGCGCCAAAAATTGAGGAAAATATAGATGATGCATTGAGTTACTATGAGCTTGGAGAAAAAAAAGCTGACAATTCCTGTCTGTATGAAGCCTTTAATGAGGATGGCTTTGATACACTACAATTACTAGACGACCTTCTAGAGATCATTGATGGCTTTGGAAAGGAAAAGGATGAGGAATATGATGAAGAAAGTGATGATGAAGATGATGATGAAGAAGAGCCTTTGAATAGGGACCACCCTCTTCACAGTATTAGGGAATCGGATAAGTATAACATATGGTGGAGAGAACACACAATCAAGTTCTTGGAAAATATTAATAAACAGATAGAACAAAAAGAAGATCAGTCTTTGATACTTTTGAAACGTAGATTGGCAAAACTTCTTGGACAGTCTTACTTACAAGAGGCAGAGGGTCCTTCGAACATTTTTACTGCATTGACCTATGATGAAGAATTAAAAAATAAAAATGATCTATCTGGATTGACTCGTAGGGAATCCAATCAGATTGCAAAGGAGTTATTGCAAACTGCATTGGTCTATTTACAAATTGCTGAAGATAAGGATGAACCTGAATCATGGGTAATGATTGCCGAAGCAAAGATCTCCTTAGCCAACCTATTGAAGCTTGATAGTGCTGAACAAGAGTCACTTTATAGAGAAGCGGAAAATATTCTTGTCGGTGCCAATAAAGTGAGTCATGGTAAATATGAAGACATTCTACAAAATTTACTTGGAAATTAAATGATATATTGAGTACTGCGTGAAAATTCAAGCGTAAAGAGAATAAAAATCAAAAAACATATGGATCAACCGTCTATCACATATTAAGCATCTGCCAAGAAAAGTTGAAATATTAACGCAAATAATTGTATAAAGTAGAATAAAGTACAAAACCTGACATTAAAAAAACATTGTATCCGTTCAACTCATTAATATAAAGGAAGTATAGCTGCAAAGCTTTCCTTGAAAACTCAAAAAAGCTATAGTTACAAAACTTACACTTTATTTGTAATAGTTCTTTCATTCTGCAACTTCATTGCATTTCTTTCGTGTTCTGTATCTTTACAATATTGTAATCCTTGGCATAGATGATCTTCTAATAGCCTATGCTTTGCGCAAAATTTTCCTTGACAGTGGGTACAGTTACCGACCATCCTTAACGGAGCTGAGCTACATGAGCTAAAAGAGCATTTGTTCTTTTTTGATTTAGGTTTCTTCGTTGTTGTGACTGAAGGTGTTTGTGCTAACTCTGGTTCATTGGGGAGTGAAATGTCCCCATTGCTCATTAAAATTACTGTTATATCGAGTTGATCTGGCTTAATATTGAACGACTTCAAAGATTTATAGTAAGGATCCAATTTTTCACCATTGTAAATGATTTTAAAATCCTCTGGAAGACTAGAGCCACTTGGGCATGCAACTTTTGCTGAATTTCTCAAATCCTCAACCGTTGAGTTATCTGGTATAGTGACTGAGTATGATACTTCAGTAGATAATCTAATCTTCACCTTCATTTTTGTAGTGTAATATGCTCTTGGGAAATTCTGAAAAGCTAGTTCAAATACAACTTTCTTCAGGATCAAGCTACTATTAATCCTGAGCCTGACTGACCTGAATAAAAATTGTATGTAAGACAAGATAGTAAATTTAGAGGATTCCTTTTATTTTGCCACTGCTTAAGATAACGACAATAGATCGTCTATATGCATGACACGCCCGCAATGCTGAAATTGGATGACTGCGAAATTACCTCGGTGCAAGACAAAATTGCGAAAATAATGAAATTAGGCTTACACAGTTTATTTTTACTTTAGTCACACTGTATCTCTGACATATATTATTACAAACAAATTATAGTAATGATACGCTTTGAAATTGCACATTGTGTACTTTGCTCGTGAGGATGGGAAGGAAAAAAATTTCTTGTAGCATTAACGAATGAATAACAATGCTACATTCAATGTACTTTTATGTACTTTTACGTAACTTTTCTTTCAATGACTTCCTTAAACGCACACTTGAGTCGTTTTCCGGAATAGAAACTTGTTGAGGAAATTTGATTTCAATGCTCTGCTCTTCAAGAGGCTCGTCATCGTCCTGTGTATCACTTGAAGAAGGAGAATTAGAAAAGTTCGAAGGAGAGATCACATCGAGAATATTAGAAAAGATTGGAACATCTGACAAGTCCTCGATATTATAATCCATACTACCTGACATAACATGTTTGACAGCATTGGTTGCCAGTATTTTGTCTGTCGCATCATAATCTTCGTAAGTGCCACTGTTGTATTCATTGTAAAAACTTTTGTAATCATCAAACATACCTGGGCCATATTTGTTGCAGAAATCCTTAACTTTCTTCGCTAAGTACTCTCTATTATTCTTTAATTCTTCGATTTGGAGTATATCTTTGTGCTGACTTAGCAATGAGTAAAAGAGAGGTTTTAAAGACTTATAGTAATCAACGCCAATTTCACCTATTCTTAAAGAAGCGTAAGTAGTCAATACTGACCAACCATAACAGAAGAGAAAAATAACTATCTTTGAGAAATTCTCAGGGAGAACATTCAGTTTGACAATTAGCATAGTTCCGATGACTGAGTATGTTATGTAGAGGGCCGGAGCAAGTCCCAAAGCAACAATGATTTTCCATGTACCTAATACATCTGTAGCCTTGATCTTAACTTGGGAACCTGCCAAAGCATCCTTTGCCTTTTTTTTAGAAATCCTTCTTGCCGTAATAAACACTGGTGAAAACAAGAAGATACCAGGTAAACTTAATCCTAAAAATAAAAACACTTTGAAAAGCCTTTCGGTGAAAAAAATGAATGTCTTGAATTTGTCTGACTGTGTCAACGTAGGAACCTGATGATCGTGTAACCCCATCCTATTGAGTTTCTTATTGTAAGCACTAACCAACTCTTTAGTTTCCTTTACTTCGGGAGTATCGCGATATTTCTGGTAGCCTTTAACTAACCGCCTATTCATTTCAACTACCATAGGTAGCGGTATAGTTTGTCTGTTAGCTGAAGTGTACAACCGTCTAGCTGCCTGAACAGTCATTAGAGTATCGTAATCTGAGCAAGTAACTGTCACTTCCTTTAAACCTAAAGTGATTTTCTCCAACAAACTGCCAACCGCTTCTTTGGAATTTTCTTTATACTTATTTCCTAATGCCTTATCAACAACAATCAGTTTTCCGAACTCAATTACCACCCTAGACCTAAACTTATGGGGATGAAAGTAATTCATCCCCACAGGTATTATTTTGATTGCAACATTTGGATCTTTTGATTCTGCTGCTGCACCTAATGCCATAATCGCAACACCTGGTTTCAATGGCAACAAGTCAGTTCTATCATGTGAGCCTCCTTCCGGGAAAATTCCTAAAACATTACCCGTATTCAAGTGGTTGAAAACGTGATGAAATACAATATTGTTATCAATATGAGGTGCGGTTTTAAAGGAAGTACCTTCATTTAATATTTTCTTTAATCTAACATCTCTTTCTTTGGGATTCTCTAAATTTATGTTGAAAGGTTTTCTTAAAATGATTTTATGATCTGATTCGATAGACTCTATTTGAGCACTACCATAAGAAAAGCCTATTAAGCCTTTCGGCTCGCATTCTTTTGTAAATAAAGTACATTCTCCTTCAACAACAGAAGGTTCATTCTCTATATCTCTCACATATATTTTCCCTGTTGCTGTCTTCAAAAGATCTTGTGCTCTTTCCACGGGGATTACACTAGTGAATTTAGCCATTGTTCCGATGAACCTTCTTCTGTATGATTTCCCTGCGATCAAAAATGCTATTCTTCTTTTGGAGTGTTCTTTAACCTTGGACATAACAACTAAAGGATCAACGAACTGGTTATGGTGTGGTGCAATGACAAACACAACAGGCCCACTTTTAGGAATATTAAATGATCCTCTTGATTTAATGTCCCTGAAAAAAGTGTGGATAACCATGTTGAAAAACCAAAGAACAAGGTCATATGTGAAATATAGAAACGCTGTCTTCATATCATCCCAACCTATTCCTACCATGTCTCAAATTTCTTTATTAGCTTTGCTTCTTAAAGATTGTTGAACCTAGCAATTTTGACAGCAATATTGGATTTCCATGATAACCTTTAGAATTTGAAAATCCGACTTTAGCAGTTACCCCGTATTTCGAGCTTGCCAAATTATCTAAAGGATATAACAGCGTTTGCATTAGCAAAATAAATAATAAGCTAGTACGGTCTGTTAAGTGTACGAAGATATGTGAAATTAATGGAATGCTATATAAAATAGGATTCTAGAATGAGCCTAATGCGGTGAACCGTTAGTTAACTTTTATAACAAAAAGTAGCTGATCTACTTACTGGACCTGCAAACATAGCTTTTCGAAAATGAAAAGGTCTTGTCTATTTCCACTGGGTTAACATGACCTCGCTTTAATAATGTAAGTTCACCATCTAATGTTACAATTTACTTCTTAGTCTTCTCCTGCTGGGACTTCATCTTTGAGAATTTTATTAAGTTTCAATCTAATCTCAGTTTTATCATCACCTCTCAAAATATCTTTGACGAACTGAACATCTACATCGAGTTGAACCATTTGAAGAGCTCCTCTTAAAACTCCGCAAAGGATTTGCGAATACCAAAGCTCCTTGGCAATTTTAGGATCACTTACAATAGGAAGCTCCACAAACTCTGCCAAGGGGTTCTCTACCAAGATTAATGAAAACGATTTTCCATCAGCACTCCAATTCTCTACTATAGGTTGAATATTCAAAAATATTTTAAAACCAACCTTAGAAATGACTTCTGCGGTTTCTTTAAATGCTTGACATCTTTGAGCACCCGTTTTAGCAAGAAATTCTTCAATCAACCGCAATCCAATATTATATCCCATCTGATCTAGCTGCTTATTTACTTCTTGGTAATCATTGTTGAAATCTCTGCAAAGTTGAGATACGACTGACCCATAAGTTAATGTAAAAAGCTCCGAATTCTAGTTTATTAGTACTTCTATCTTCAGGAATTTCCACCATTAATACTTACTATCTTTTCGACACTATTTTTCCATATGTCGTCTCCAGAATATCTAGTTGTTTTAGACATGATTTACGATCCTTACTCTGATAGGGAGTTTTACTAGTTCAATTTTGTTTTCTGAAGATAAGATTTAGTGCGCTCTACAATTCTCTAAAAGGAAACCGAACTTGGGATGACTTGAGTTGATCTACCTCTAATAGTGTTGGTAACTTTGATTTGGCTGCTTAACTTACCTATCGGCATTTATCAGGGTGTACTCAAAGCAATGGGCTTTTCATGTAGACGCGTACACTTGTCTTGATGTACTGCTCGATAGGAAAATATTCCGAACTTCAGAAACTACATGCAAAAATGCAACCAGCAGTAGTCAAACCTACCCTTCCGTAGGTTAATATCGCCACAGAACATATCATAATTCCTTCACACAATATATGTGATCGTAAGCTATACAACATAAACTTACATCCCCGAAGTTTGCCCCTATTTAACCAAACATATAGTAGTGCGGATTTCGAAGCAATCATCGGTTTTCGTGAATACGTGATAAACAAAAAGACCGTTGTAAACAAAAGGATCTAGTACCTTATGTTACGACCTTTTCACCAAAGAGGATTCATATATACATTTGGAAATTTACTTTGCAATCTGCTGGTAAGGTGAACTAAGACGTGAAAGCTGGAATCATCTCTGTAGACTGGTACGGAATTTTAATAAAGAAAAAAAAAAATAAGAAACTAGTGACCAAATTGTCTCTTTATTTTTATATGCGATTTTAAAACGAAGTGAGAGATTAGTCAAGTAACTCATTTAAAGCCAAAGCAGATATGAATGAGGTTTCGGCCATCACGGGTACGATGATAGAAAAAATAACAATTCCATCGAACTTCTCTAAGATTGTTTCTGACTCGTCTTACCTATACCCTGTGAATATTAGAAGGCGTGATGATTTAATTCAAGGTGTGCCAGATGGAATACTTGCTCCAATAGTACCGGTGGCTGCATACTGGATATACTCTACCTTCTTTCATATTATTGATGTTTATGAATTAGCGGAGAAGTATCGAATTCATCCAAGTGACGATGAAATGTCAAGAAATAAAGTTTCTTTGGCGAATGTTATTCAAGATGTAATATTGCAGCATATAATCCAAATCGTTGTTGGCATAATCATGTATCAATTTGATCATATGCCTACAACCGGCTATGAAATGTATCAGATGTGGAGTTTAAGACAAAAGTATGTTCCTAGTCTTATCCCTGATATTGCCCTCTATTATGGCTACATGTATGGGTGGTCGTTTTTGAAAATCTGTTTAGCAATGTGTATCATTGACACATGGCAGTACTGGCTTCACCGTATTATGCATATGAATAAAACACTATATAGGAGATTCCATTCAAGGCATCATAAACTTTATGTTCCGTATGCTTATGGGGCATTATACAATGACCCTGTTGAAGGATTTTTGTTGGATACATTGGGAACAGGTATTGCTGGTATAATTACTGCATTGTCTCCTAGAGAAGCGATCATTTTATATACGTTTGCAACTTTGAAAACTGTCGATGATCATTGTGGGTATCGGTTACCATACGATATTTTTCAAGTAATTTTTCCAAATAATTCCCTTTATCATGATATTCATCATCAAAGTTGGGGTTTCAAAAGCAACTTTTCTCAACCGTTTTTCACTATCTGGGACAAATTTAGTAACACTCAGTACAAATTTGTGGATGAATACAAGAGTATGCAAGAGCACATAACTTTAAGTAAGTATAGAGATTTCTTGGAAAATAGGAGAACCGGTCGCAAGGCAGTTCTGGAAACAAAGAAAGATATGTGAGAATATCGTACACATTTACTTTACTTGAATGAAACAAAACTTATAATATTTGACTTCAAACTATAATGATGAAAATTGTTTGGACTTAATAGGAATCATTCAAATATATCTATAATTACTACCGTTTGATTAGCAACTGTCTTCTGTATGCTTCTAGTTATAAAATATTAGCTATTACAGGTAAGAATTTGTAAAACTTTTGATGCCGTTACCGGCCCTGAATCGCGCAACCAAAATAAAATATATGAGCAGGCAAAGCTGCAACAGTTATTGAATCCGTATCAAAGAATAATCAAAAGCAGAATGGCTACTTATTCCGAAAAGAATTTTGACTCAAACCGTTATAATGCGGCTAGGCCATCATATCCAGATCAATTTTACAAAACTTTATTAGAATATCATGACAAGGGCAGCTACCCCAGTAATAGGCAAATTGCGATTGACGTTGGCTGCGGAACAGGGTTTGTGGCTTTCAAACTCTTGGAATATTTTAATAACGTAGTAGGCACCGACCTCTCTAACACAATGATCACAATGTGTAATAACAACGATCGCACAAGGGAGAATCTGGATAGAATTCAGTTCCTTGAGGCACCCGCTGAGGCTCATCCAAAAGGGATAGAAGAAGGCTCTGTTGATATGATTACTGGGGCAGAGTGCTGCCACTGGGTTGATCACTCAAGATTTTTTTCTGAGTCACATCGGATATTGAAGAAAGGTGGCACCCTTGCGTATTGGTTCTACAAGGACCCTATTTTCGTGGATTTTCCAAAGGCAAATGAAATTTATAATAAGTACACTTATGGTTCATCGAAAGCATCTGGCGATCTCGAAAAATACATGGGTCCCTACTGGGAGCAGCCAGGAAGATCGCTATTGCGAACCTTATTAAGAGAAATTGACATTCCTGTGCATCTTTTTGAAGAAGTAATAAGAAATGAGTATGACCCTGAAATAGATGGAGCTAACAGTAACAAAACCACTCTATACATATCAACAAAGACAAATCTAGAAGGAATTTTGAACTATGTCAAAAGCTGGAGTGCTTATCATGCCTGGATGAAAGAAAACGGTCACAAGTATAACGTCGCAGAGGCATTTGTAGATGATCTCCGGAAGGAACTAGGATGGGACGACGATACCACCTTCGAAATTGTTTGGGCAACTGTCTATACCTTCGCTAGAAAGATATAGAGAGTTGTTTTTTTCCATATGATTTGATAAATATCTAAAGTTTATCAGCATTTGAATTGACTTATCTCTTACTGGTTACTAATAACGTAATCATGTTGTTGCTAAATAAATATATGCAGGTGTTCTATATGTACGATTATTAAAATTTAGTAACTGTTAGATGAATATTATAATAATACTTAGTAGATGCACGTCGTTTATGGTGGATCAATAATTTCAATAGCATCTAACTGAACCAAAAGATAAAAAGTTGGTGACTTGCAATTAATAACCTCATAGTATATATATGGGTACATGTGTTTTAAAGCTCATCAAAACTGCATTTTTTCTAATATCAATATACATAGTAATAAAGTTTACACAACAAAGGGATAATAATAAAATGGCAGCAAGAAGTATTCTTAAGATGATCAATGCAGTTGAACAGGCCGAGGGTGCTGGGGCAACTGTGAGACGATCGATTGGTATCCTCAAATCTAGAAACTTTACTCCCTTCTTGATGTTTGACCACTTCACAAGTTCAGGTGCAAATGGTTTTCCAGAACATCCTCACAGAGGTCAGGAAACTATAACTTTAGTGTTGAAGGGTGCTATGGCTCATGAAGATTTTACTGGTTCGAAGGGTATTCTTTATGCTGGCGATCTTCAGTTCATGACTGCCGGTAAGGGTGTTGTACACTCAGAAATGCCAATTGCAAATGAAGATGGTTCCCCAACTGTAGGATTTCAGTTATGGGTTGATTTACCAAAAGAATTGAAATACACTGAACCACGTTATAGGGACTTACGAGAATGGGAGATCCCAGAAGTTGTCCAACAGGAAGGCAAACTAAAAATTAAAGTTATTTCTGGAAGAAGCTATGGTGTTGATTCTGTTAGAGATTTGGCATATACCCCTGTTCACTATTATCATTACAAAATGAAACCAGGTGCTACGTTCAAGCAGGAATTAGATAAAGACTTCAACTACTTCCTTTACAATTATGAAGGTAGTAGTTTGGTTCTCAACGGTGATACCAAGGTTGGCCAATATGTTAATGTATTTTTTAACAGTGACGGTGAATACATTACTGGCGAAAATGTCGGAAAATCCGGTGACGCGAGCGGTGATGTTGAATTCGTGTTAGTTGGTGGTAAGAAGTTGGATCAAGAAGTTGTTCAATATGGTCCGTTCGTAACAACTTCCAGACAGGAGGTTGAGAAAGCATTCAGAGACTATCAATTCGCACAAAACGGTTTCGAAAACATAGCGACCTGGAAAACTCTTATTAGTAATGGTGTTACCAAAGAGATGATTGAAGGACCTTTGGAAGGTAGCACCGAAAAGAGAGAATCTCAAAGAAAAGCTTATCTTGAGAAAAATAATAAATAAGAGTAAGTAGTTTTCAATTTATATGTAGGTTAATTTATATTAATTTTTATTTAGCGTGAACTTACGCGTACAATATATAGGAAAATAATGAAGATTACAATTACCTTTCATCTGCATTGATAATGACAATGGATGCCAATCCAGATGAGGTTGAATACTTAGCCTCTGAAGCATTCAAGTCATCGAATATTGTAACATATCACACACTATCGAGAGCCTTGAATATCCATATCAATCATGCGAAAAGACTTCTCTTTGAATTTTATGGGAAGAATAGAGATCAGTTAAATGCATCATTCATCATCACTGGAAAGCTGAATGAATCTACTCAAATTAAGTTGTCCTCTAATGAATTTGAGCTACAGAGTGACTTAAAAGATTTTTCACAAATTAACACCATTCATGTCTACTCTATTAGTGATAAGAAGAACAAGGTAACAGTAGATGATATCACACAAATCGAACTTAAATGGCCCAGCTCCTACGAAAAGCTTGATTACTATGTTACCAATGGTACTATAAAGGGACCTCCATTAACAAATATGAGCAATCTTTCTTCGGTCACGCCAGAGAACCTTCCGAAGAAGTGGGAACCGAATTCCATAAAGCTGGAAAATCAGATAAAACAAGAACCAAATCCCATCAAACTGGAGAGCAGCAAACCCAGATCTACTTTACGTTCAAACACGATATCTTCTTCTTACGTATCTCGTAAAGGAGAGGCTAAATCTAAGCTGTCAAAGCGGTCTAATACGGAACCCCCAAATAGAACTTATCAGTACAAGTCTAGGAAAGTTGAGGCTAAGCAGCCCAAGGAACGCGTTATTGTATCAAGCATTGAAAATGAACCTATTGAAGAAGAGTCAGCTGTTACTACCAAGTCCAAAAGATCTGACCTTGAAAATCTCTTCGATGATGATGAAGACTTCAGCGATGACCCTACAGTAGAACAAGAAGAGAAGAAGAATTCAATATTTGTTGATGAGGAAAATCCTGACACATATCTCAAAGAAGATAACGATGTGAAGAATACAAACTCAAAAGAAGACTCTGCTGGTCTTCACAGTGCTGAAGAAATTGGCCATAACATAATTGAACTGCCAGAAAACTACTCTGACAGTAAACAGAAAGCCCTGAATATTGTTGACAAACCCAACCAAGTTGTTAAGGATGCCAACTCTGTTGATGACGATGGATACTTCACATCCTATAGGGAAAAGCCCAATTTAGAGCCATCGAAGGATATACAGTCCAGAAAAGCTAACCTTAAAGCACCTCTTCCAAGTAAAAATACATCTGATAATTCTAAGAAATCAGATAAAAAAACACAAACTTCGTTAATGAATTTCTTCCTGAAGAAGTAGTATTTCTCTTATTGAATTTTATAATGTGGAGAGCACCGTATTACTTGGCTTCCTAAATATATGTCCAGTTATTCTTCTTTTACGTACTAAAAGTAAATATCATGTAAGAATCAACGTACAAATGGGGAATACACAGTATTACTTCATATACGGTAATTTCAATTTAAAATGTCTTGTCCTACCTGCGTCGTTCTCAAATAGCTCCGATTCGATTCTCTTTAATGGCCTTGGCATAATCGGTCTTGGAATTTCCATCTCAGGAAAACCTACAAATCCCACGCAAATTTGCAACTATTCGGTATACAGCATTATGGCTAAGAGTAATAGCCTTTTTTTCTACTTGAATCAATTCGTGAATAAGTTACATCTGTAGGAGCAAGTATTGCAGAGATCCCTAATCCTTCACCATACATAGCTTAATTCTCATCTTACTAAAAATCTAAAGCATGGTAGTTAGCTTAATGAAGGTAGCATATATTTTTGGAGCTATCTTGATTTTCGTTCTCGTCTGACTTTACTAAATTGGGGTTGATGAGAAAATCCTAGCTTTTCCTAATTAGGAATTTTTTTTTGGCGACCATTTGGATTTAAATTATGAAAAAGACAAATACGGTAAGCCGTTCTTCTATAAACACTTAATAACTATTCCGTTTGCAGTAATTACCATGGGGTATAGACCCCATATCGGCAGTTTTTAAGTTGAAGTAGGTAATTCCAAAAGGGAATACGACTTACCAAAGTGAGCTCAGCACTTTTGGTAATAAGATATATAGAGTAGTTATTTTGCAATTCTTTATCTCAGGATTTTATTTGAAGCCTTGTTATAATGAAAATGAGATTATCAAGTACGACACTCGCTACATTAGCAGTCTTTGCTGCCGCAACTAGTGCTGCTCCTGCTCCTGCTCCTGCTACTGCTGAGTCGAATGAGGTGGTGAAGAGAACAGATCACCAACAATTGCAAGAAGCCATTAAGTCCTTGCAGGAATACAAGACCAAAAGAAGTCAAATGGAAGTTGAAGTTTCTGAAAGGGATTACGAGATCGTTACAAAAGTCTTGTCTCTTTTGAATGACACCAACTTGGCTCCTAAGGTAATTAACTATTTGGCAACTAATCCTAATTTAGAACCAATTACAGTTAAGGTAATAACAGAAGTATTATCTTCGGGTCTCCTAAACTTGACTACCTTGTTCCAAGCATTGGACCAATCTAATTTGGTTGGAAATGTTATTCAGGATCTTATTTCAGATTGTTCTCTCTACGTTTCTTTGTTCAATACTGCTAAGAACATAATCGAAAACTTAGTTGAAAAAGTCAAAGAGAAGATCCAACAAGGATTAAGCCAGAAGAGAGATTTCCTCTTGGATGATGTAGATTCATTGAGGGTTGAAGAGAGGGGATTGCAAATCGAAGAAAGAGATACTGAAGATGTTCTCACTCAACTATTAGAGTCCTTGTACCAATCGGGCTTAGCTACCAATGTTGTTGAATCTATCATCACTGACCCATCTTATGTTCCCTTTGCAATTGATTTAATTAAATCGGTGTTGCAAAACCACGCTTTGAAGATCTCAGATGTCATCAGTGCTGTTGAGAATAGTCACTTAGTTTCTGATTTGTTGAAGCAACTTTTATCTGCTGATACCTTCAAAACAATTGCTACAAATGCATTTGCCGCATTCGCAGGACAATGTCTGGAACAGTCCTTGGGTGGCTCTGGCTCTGGCTCCGGTTCTGGTTCCGGTTCTGGCTCTGGTTCTGGTTCTGGTTCTGGGTCTAGTTCTGGTGGCTCTACGAATCCATGTAAGAAGAAAAAGAGAAAGAGAAGATCATACAACTATTAAAAAAAGCACTATACCTCCCATTAATAATACCTGATCTTGTCATTTCATATGGCTAATGTAGTTTATATTCTTGTTTTCGTAATGAAATAGGTATTCTAATTAGAAGAAAATTCATTGTATTCTCTGTAGAGGTACTAAAGTTTCTCGTTTACAGAAAAGAACGAGGCCCAATTACGCATTTTAGGAAAAATCAAAACAAACTAAAGCAATTTTAAAGCCTATTGGGGATGTTATAACTTCCAGTATGTAAAAGCTTGACTCCATCGTATTCTGTCTCAAATTGGGAAATATTAGTCTTAGCCGATCATGCGTTGTTTACACTTTATGGTAAAGAAAAATGATGGGATATCGATATACATCTCACTAGGAATTTATACAATTCTAAGTGCCTGAGATCAGACGAGCATCCATTCAGAACTCCTACTTAACTGAACGATGGATCCTTCTGATCCAGGTGAAGAACAGACGCAACTTCGAAACGATAGGCTGGCCCCTCTTTCGAATTCTATGCAGAGGGATATAAAGAGTGATGAGGTCTCAGTGACACAGAAGAAACCTGAAGAGACTTCGCTAGTTAAAAGGCTATCAAGTCCAAATAAGAGAATGTCATTACTTTCTTTGTTCAAGAAGCAAGGACCTCCCATTTCAGATATTTTAAATGAGCCACCACATGGAAAAGACTATAGTACTATATCTAGATCAATCAGCTCAGAAATAGGAGATGAACATTCGTCAAGGAGACCGTCATCTATAACATCTGGAAGGTTGAATACTCTTAAGCCTCTATTCTCCTACAATAAACCCTACAATGAAGGCCTTTCACTGGTAGATATGATGAGTATGGTTCAAAAAGCTAATACACAAGAAAAAATCGATATAGATGCATTTGCAGATACTTCATCCGAGAATACTTCAAGTTCAAACTCTGGAATTGATTATGATGCAGAATCTATAGATTCTATACTTGATGAATATGGCTTGAAGCACACCGTTCGTTTGAAAAATTCAAAAACAACTAACTTTGTTTTTCAAGAGGAGTTTGATGAGACAAATATTCTGGTTCCTCGTGATAAGACTGAAATGAAGACATATCTTGCTAACAAATCTTCTAGCTCTTTGTCGTTTGGGTTATCGACAGCAGAAGGTCGTAGCATTTCTAAGTCGTTGAGTGATGATACCTTTACCCATGCGGGTATCAATCATATTGACTCTTTAGGTAACAAAGCTCAATTCCCTAGACATACGCTGGAACATAGTAAAGAAGTATCTGAAGGTACCACCACCGTATCTGCATTACCCTCACAAAGGCTTCCTATTGTGAAGGAAAACTCTCTGGTGAACCCGTTCCGAACACTGACTGGAATAGTAACAGAAGACTCTAATTATGCAAATTTAACAACAAAAAACCAAAAAACATCTTCGCATTCGTTGATGGTGTCGCATAATGAGACATATAGTGATACTAATGATGGTAGCAGACAAGATGAAAAATACCCGGAGCCCAACTTGTCTAATTCCAATACCCCTCGAGTTGATCTCGAACATGATATATTGTTCAACATCTCTAAAGGCAGATCCATGAGACTGGATAAACCACATAGAATAAGAGCCTTGGCCAATACAAATAGGCTGTCATTAGCTGTTTCAGAAGACTCTGCTGTGGCAAAAAAGAGGATCTCTGAGAGGTCCTCGTTATCATCTGGAGAACTTTTAAACAGATTGGAACACTATGAAGATTCATCAAAGAGACAATCTGAGATCAGTGCAGGTAATGAGCATTTTAACAACCCGACTGTTAATCTCACAGCAGGACTAGATTCAACTACAGAATTACCTTTTATGGTGTATAAGGTTCATGAGCGAGGTTATGATGAGAGTAACCAAAGATGGTCAGTATACGAGAGTAGTAGGGGGTCAGGTTTGAAGGCTGATAATTATTCACAACATGTAGCATCCAACGTACCGCATTCCATGCTTACCTCAAGTGGAACTGATT
Source organism: Priceomyces medius (assembly GCA_030570455.1). Lineage (NCBI taxonomy): Eukaryota > Fungi > Ascomycota > Pichiomycetes > Serinales > Debaryomycetaceae > Priceomyces > Priceomyces medius. The sequence goes on along the minus strand of JAJLVV010000008.1, from coordinate 587,645 downwards.
CATCTGATAATTCACATATATCCAATTCAAATTTAACAGGCAAGTCAACTTCCAAAGGTAACGATATGCGATACAACTCACAGCCCTCACTCTCTCAGCCTAGCATACCTTCTTATCCAAAGCCAATATCTCCACAGATGCTACTAGATAAAATTGAAAAGCAAACATCGCATGAGCGCATGCTCGATTCTAAACATGAAAATGGTCAGATCAATCACTCAGGAAAATCGAATGCATTTGTAAGTGAAAACAAACTACCTAGCTCTTTTGAACGCAAGCCAAATACTGAAACCACCAAGTGGCCAACAGCAATAGCTCAAAAACACACATACTCCAATGTCCACTTTTTTATAATGTTGTTATTGGGATTAATTATACCTCCAATATTTTTTTTGATACCCATTGGGGCGTTTGACGCTTCAAGTTCTAAAATAGGATCACACTATCATCTGCAATATCCGGATAATGATGCAACAGTTCACCTGAAGCGATTTTCAAAGTATCAAAAGCTTATAAGTTTATCCATTGGTTTGTTTTGGATAGCTGCTGTCTTAGCAATGATTGCAGTGGGTCTAGGACTTGGAATTTCTAGAGAATCTTCGTAAGTATGAGATATATAGTCCTTAGTTATGTACACTTTTTACGTATGTATACTCACTTATTATCGATAATCTCCGTTTAGTCTCGTGACCGGTTGTTTCGGTCAGGAGATCATGCCCCATACACACCAATCGTGAGAACAAACTAATCTATGAATAATACGACACATTCTGGAGAAAAGTAAGTTTCTAACACAATTTAGCCTATACATTGTTTTGGGATAAGGTTTGTTTCGTATAAACTAACCATGGGAAATGTACCGACTAAAGAAAGTGGAAGTCGAGTAAATTCGCATTCTTCTTACTCATCTACCCACTCAGATCTAATCACTGGAAGATTAGGCAGACGAGGTGTTAGTTCTAATGTGTTTACATCTGCTGCAGACTTCAAGAAGGCCAAAAAGCAAGAGGAAAAAGAAAAACAGAGGGAAAGTCATTATCTGAATTTAGTTGTCAGATATCAAGAAAATTTGGATGGCGGATTTTTAGCTCCTTTTGGCACTTATAAGTCTAATTTAGATTACGATACGGAAATTGTAAGAAACTTGATCACAACTCGTCAGATTGCTCCATTTTATACTCCGTTACAGGACTTTGATCCTACTTGGACCGATGAAGAATTAGTTTTGCTATTGCTTCAGCAGCCTTTACACTCTATAGAATCCCCGTACTCAGAGGAGGAGGAAGATGATATTGACAGTCACAAGATACATAAATCCAGTAACTACTATAAGAGGCAAGAACAGAAGGCCAAAATTAAGTCGTTGGTTGAACGTACTAAAGAGGTTCAGAAAGCAGAGGAAAATAAATATCTTGAAGAGAAGCAAAAGATAAGAAATGGAGATTCCAATGTTTCCCCACAGTTGCCCTCAAAAGATTTATTGTTACGACTTTATCGAAATGCTTCTGAGTGCCCTATTTGTTTTCTCTATTACCCTGAGAATTTGAATCTTTCTCGTTGCTGTCTTCAGCCTATTTGTACTGAGTGTTTTGTTCAAATTAAAAGACTAGATCCTCACCCTCCACATGATGATTCTTCCAATCAGCCTGGCTCGGATGAATTGCCCCATACATTAATTTCAGAACCTGCAAGCTGCCCATATTGCGCTATGCCTGACTTTGGTGTTACTTACGACTACCCCGCTGATTTAAATATAGGACCTCGCGGAATAAAGCCTGGTAAATATACTAGTCCGCCTAATAATTCTGAAGATTTGGAAGCTGTGTCATCTCTGACAGATAGTGAGCAAAGTGAAACTCAAAAACAAACCATTTCCAAACCTCGAAGAAAGTTTTCTATAGCAGCTGATGGACCTGGTGTTGTCACTACTGATATGATTCGTCCCGACTGGGTTGCTAAATTGAATTCCGCTAAAAGCAAGCTAGCAAGAAAAGCAGCCACAGCCAGTGCCATCCACGCCTCTAACTTGATTATCGATGGTGAGGATGAAAGTTCTTCTAGAAGGAGGTTCGATAGTGATGCTAGCTCCAGGGGCATAAACTCAAGTTCTCGCTTGAGTAACATGGAAGAGAGAATGATTGAAGAAGCATTAAGGTTATCTATTTTGGACGAAGAGGAACGGAGAAGAAAGGTCGAGCTAGAGGAAAAAAAGAAAAAATACTCTGCTTAACTATTATATAAATATTGTTTTATATACATTTATCTAGTAAACGATGCTACGAATTCAATTAAAAAATATGTTCTTGATGGATCGGATCATTTCAGAACACCCTGCGCTGAACAAACGCATTGCCTTCGCTGTATCGTCTGGGTTACAGTTTGTTACATTGTCGGACGAGAAACGAATGTCTCTTTTCCGGGATGCTTGGTCGGTGTCAACCCGCGTCTGGAACATAAACTTTGAAACCGTTACTGCAGCAGTATGCCAAACATCAACATAACCTACCGCAATTAAGGAGCTCAATTAAGATCATGGATGAAATCTTTATAGTTGATATTCCCAGTAGCTAAGCTTTTATCTCGTTCGTCTATTTGCTAGATCTCTTTTAAAAGGTCACGGATACGAGCTGCATACGCTGCTATTGTTAAAGAAATATTGCACGATTCGTCTAATCGCATGAAATGCAAGAAAGTATAATCAAGAATATCCTGTTTTTTTAATATAAGATAACTTTTCCTGTTTTTGTCGTTATTTTCAGTTTAGTAGGAGGTCTGATCTGCAAGATTTGGCTTAGCTTTAGCATACATATGGAGTTTAGTGGTATCCCACTCTGCTTTGACGATAGACACGATAGACGAGACCATCACGATAATACGTTGAATATTAGAACTTCTGTTAGACGATGCTACGTGCGTCGGTCCAAGAGAAGCAGGAAGAAATGATGGAAGAAGAAGCTAGAATTCCCATGCCGGAACAAGTGTTTTCATTGCCAGTAAAGCGAGTTCTTGATCCTCGTGATATGAAACTAAGAGAGGCAACTAAACTACCGAGGGAACTTCAATGGGATGATGAAAATGCAATCGAAGAAGCGATTCTACGAATTAGAATGATTGGTATCAATTTTCAGACTGATTTTGAACAGTTCAAGCTACAGGAGACGTTGATGAATCCTGTAGTCCCTGGAAGCAGGATAATAGGAAAAATAGCAGCGACATCAAATTGGAATTCCTCATACCCGATAGAAAAACTTACAAAGTACTTACTATTCCCATATTCCAACTGTATTAATCAAGAATTGGCAAATAAATGCTCCAATTGTCATATATTGCTAGACAAAAACGCTGGCCGTATATCTAGCGAGAACCATGTTCTCCATTATAAATATGCTTGTACTGCGAACTTAGTGTATGGATATACAATAGATGGAGGATTCCAAGATTTCATCAAGGTGAAAAACCCCACGTCCACCTTAATTAAAGTTCCTGAAAATGTTAGCTTACATGATAGCTGCTTTCTCTTTGACATCATTTTACCAATATATTGTTTTGTGAAAAACTATTGCATAAATAACAAGGGTGTTAGTGGAATTGAGGGAAAGACTTTGATAATTTTGAATAATCTGAAAAAGGAAATAAATGATGTATTAATAGCTTCTAAATGCTTAAAAATTGATCAAAAATCATTGTTTATACTTGAAATTGGTCAAGTTAACAAGATGACAGAAACTGAAAAATCGACTTACCAGTCTAAGTTCAATCAAGTATTTTTGGTCAATTTGTCAAAGATTGCAATGGAATTTGCTCTTTTCAGCTCTATTTCGACAGGATTAGAGTCGACAAAAGCAAGGTACAATATTGTTTTGTTTGATCACTTTAAACACACGGTATTCCCTTACGATAATTTTAATGACACAACTATTGTACATTTCAGGTTTTCATATCATGATAAAGTTTATACTGAAAAGCTCATTTCTTTCTTTTCAGATTTGAACCATACTAGATTCTTAAAAGAAGTACCTGGCGGGAACAGACCCGGAAGGTCTTCTGTATCTAGTCTGGAGACGTGTGCTTCTTCGTCATCAGGGAGACTGTATTCTTTTGGTAGAAGTAAAATGAAGTCAGATCTATACGATGTTGATACTTACCCAAATGGTGAAAGTTTTGACAATATTTTTAATTCAGAAGATAGTGATTGCGATGTCAGCGTTGGAGGTAAGGCAGCTAATAAGGTGAAAGCTTTAAGATTTAAAGATGAATCGTCAATTTCTGGTGTATTTAAAAAACATCCAAATCATTACTCATGGTTATGGTATGAAATGGACTACGGCTTAGTTCCAAACTCTGAGAGTATTGATGTCAAAGATCATTTGAAAATACATAATCTTAAGGACGTTAATAAGAGAATCAAGGAACAAAAGAATTACTCAAGGATATGTTATTCAAACAGGAATAGAAAAAAGCCTCAGATAAATGCCTTTCTTTTTTGAGTAATGTCTGTTTGAATAGAAGCTATCACATATTAGATTTTTGAGTTTGCAATAACTAAGTATGCATATACATATGTACATTAATCAAGTATACTTACCCAACTCTTTAAAAGTATCGGACAAAATATCCCTCAACTTGAATAAATTCAATAATCTAAGTTTTTCGTCCTTTAAATGAGCATTGTCACTAGCTTGTCCGCACGGTATTTGAGCAGCTGGCGCATTGAAACATTTTTCTAAGAATCTAACTGAGGGAATGGAACCACCTTCACGAATAAAAGTAGGGTCTGGTGTTCTAGATCCCCAGTTTTTCTTTATCTTTTCGTAGAGCATCTGATATACTAAGTTTGAAGGGTCACCCAACCATGGCTCAGCTTCGTGAAATATGTTTATCAGTAAACTGTTTTCAGATTTTAGACCTTTGAATCGTGTTTCTAAAAACAGTATCAACAGAGCCTTTATCTTTGCTAAATCTTGATTAGGCACAATTCTAATTGATATGGAAGCTTTGGCGATTTGAGGAATTACAGTGTTATTGTTGGGTCCTGACACTTCTATCTTGTGGACTGTTAATGATGGGTCACGCCATTTTGCCATAAGTTTTTTCAAATCTGTTTTTGAAGCTCCCTTTTCAATGTTCTGGTAAAATTTGATTTCTCTCTCTGTTAGAGGTAAAACATCATCGTAAAACCCTTCAAGTTTAATCTCACTAGTTATTGGATCTGTAAGTTGGCTCAACACCTGTATTAAATCAACTGTCAGTTCTCTCAGAACACCTCCATCCACGCCAGAATGTCTATCTGGTTTTTCTGAAGTTACCGTAATTGAGGCATTAATTACCCCTCTTAGACCATAATTTAAGCATGGAGTTTCATCATCTAACCAGTAAGAGTTTGAAAGAAGAACCCAATCAATGTCTCCAATAAGTCCTTTATTATCATTTATAAGATTTTGGAATCCTATTGAACCGCACTCTTCTTCGCCTTCAATTATGAATACAACGTCACAAGATAATTCATTTTGTTGATGAAGCTTTGAGACCGCATATATTGCTGCTAATGTTGGTGCTTTGTTATCTGATACACCTCGTGCATAAACATTCCCATCTTTCGCTGTCAAAATAAAAGGATCTGTAGCCCAGCTATCATCTTCAGAATCGGCATCTACAACATCATAATGAGCATACCAGAGAACTCTTGTTCTTTTCACTGTAGGTTCATCCCTGTTGTTGCAAAATTTTGCATAAACGACAGGATTCCCATTGGGTACAGGCAAAAGCTTAGTTTGGGAAGAGCCCAAAGTGATCAATAGCTTGGATAAAAACTGAGCACAATGACGTGAGTCCTCTAAGTATAACATGGGGTATTTCAGAATTGTTTTATAAGAAATGAACTGCTTCAAAGCATTTAACATATCAGAATTTGAAAGTGCTCGCAGAGAAGTTAATCCTGAAGAAACTCCATCACTCGAATCTTTGTCTTTTTCAACGCCCGCGACAGAAGTGATATCCCATAAACATAATGCCTTGTGACCACCTGATAATAAATAAGTAGCAGAGTTTGTTGAAAATATGGCAATAGAAAGAATTGCTCCATCTTCAAGTTTGTACGAGCTGTTAAAGTGTCTGCTGTACTCTTCGTCTTCAGCATAGATGACAACATTGGCAATGGAATCGGAAGTGCGAGGAGTATTATTCCCTTTTTCTCCTTCAGATGTTATTGGTACCGTGTAGTTTTTCAAAGAAAACTTAATTAATCCTCCAAAATTTGAGGCTTTGAAAATACAATCACTACAAATACCCAAGCTTAGCACTTCATCATATTTGTATTCGTTTGAAACATTTGTTTCTCCATTTAATCCTGAGGAAGCAAACTCAAATGAACGGATCAATTGGTATGTTAATAAATCCCACACTTTGAGTGTAGAATCAGATAGACCTAAATATAAATAGGAGTTCTGAATTGACATAGATAAAATTGAGTCATCATTTTCTAAAGTCTTCAACAACTGTAAATTGATCTTAGGCTCTTTCAATCCAAAGCGGTTAACACCCCAAATCTTTACAACACCATCTCCACCACCTGTTATTAACGTGTATTCATAAGCATCGCTGAAATTATGAATAAAGTCATGGTGTGATGTCTTTCTATTATCAAATAATTCCATGCAATAAATGTATCCATTATGAGCAAACCTTATAACGTCATCCTGGCCAACTTCAACATGAGTTGGATAACAAACATGATCTTCCGACTCCGTACATTTTAAGAATTTGTGCATTGACAGAGAAGAATTTGTCGAACCACCAGGACCCTTTGAATCAAAAAATCTATCATACCTAAAATGAGGTAATCGTTCCATTCTATTTGCTGAAATATCGTTTCTATTGCTTGAATTTGTCAATTGAAGTTGACACCAAAGAATAGATGCATTTTGGGCTCCTATGAATAGGGTGGATAGCGACTCTGACCACGCAATTGAAAAAATGTCACCAATATCTACGAGAGCATACACGATATGAGTGCATGTAATTGATGAATTTTTGCTATCATTGATGGAAGAGATATCCCATACACTGACCAATGAATTTGAACCAGCACTAAACAAATAGTTCTCATCTCTACTCAACGTTAAACAGAGAATTGAAGCAGTGTTGTCCATATGTCCACAATCCAATTCAAACTTTAAGTTATAATTTTCCATGTCATACACCAATAGCTTGGAATCTTGTGTTCCACAAAACAACACTTTCTTGTTTGGTGCAGCTACCACACATAAGATGCTGTGACTATGCGTCCACTTATGAACTAAGGAAGGCCGACTTTCGACATCATCTTTAAACGCACTGTCTCGAACAGACGGAGACATAAGCCTAAAAGGTGTGTTACTTCTGCTTGAATTTACAGAGTCTGGCCGGCTGTTAACAGGAAAGGGTCTGCGAGACGTCTGTATCTGTACATATTCACCTTCATGACCTCTGCTGTAAAATTCTGATTGTCCCGTCATGACGAAAAAATATAGTAGAGACTACCAAGATAGTTCTGAGTTAGCCTATTAGAAAATGCAAGAACAGACTTCGAATGCGGTTTCAAATATACAATAAAGTTCGTACAATAGTTTAATTCCTTTGAATCAAAGGCCTTAATGACTTATCGTGCCACACTAATTGACGATATTTATATGCAGATCTGTCTGATATGATACTTCAACATTATGATAATAGCTTCCCTACATGACCTATGTGATTACACTGTACTTAACAAAGGTGGTATTAATTTGGTATAAAAATATAAGTTATTCACGCTTCTGAGGAAATTTTTCTAGCCCCAGAGACCGTGCTGTATTACATAGAAGACACCGTCATTCTCCAATTGCTGGAATATTTTTGCTAAAGGAGGAGAATAAACAGGATGGGTTAAAACTACTTGAAGTCCATCCGATAACAATCCACCCTTTTTGAGCTCAACATAATATTTATTGAGATCAATATTGTTGAAAACTTTATCATTGTATAACTTGGACACAAGTTTGCTTGCCATGCCCAATGTTTTAGAATCATCGAGAATGTTTAAAACAATAGGAACCACCACATTGGTTCTGTTCAAAGCTGTTAGGACATTCTCGAGACTGGCTCCAATAGTGTCCGATTGAACAACTTTTCCTATCAAATTGTTAACGAATTGTTGCGCAGAACCAGAGTACTTATCTCCGTCATCCCTTTTATAGACAAGAGGATCTGTAGAATTTGACTTGGTCAATTCAGGTGCTTTACTCTTTGTATTTTTAATCAAATCAGCGAGAAAATCCACTGTGAGCTTTTTCCCGCTACCAAGGTCGTAAAGAAGCTTCGAAATCCAAATGTAACGGCGCAAAAAACCTCCAACCACTCGAGCGACGTACTCGCGGTTATTATCATCGAGTAGTAATCCATGCAAAATTGATGTTACTAATCCTGAGTCAAGAACTGAATGGTAAATGTTTGTATAATTCAAAGTTATATTTATACCATTCACAAGAGAGCTTCCATTTGCGACTAATGAAGAAACGGTATTAGCAAGATTGTCAATCTGGTTATCTGATCCGGCTATTTCATGCAAGATTTCGAATAATATTCCAGATTTATTAACACTTTCAACAATACTTTCTATTGTGCTTAACTGATCTCTCTTGTTTATAATCGATTCATCTTCAGTGGCCAAGAATTCGTTTACTAGGCTCTCTAGTTCTCCAAATTTTTGATTTACTGTAATCTCCGTAGACGAGGGGCTGATTGGAAGGCTTGCCTTAGCAAATGTCACCACTGATAAAGCAGTAACAAGGTACTGAAGGAGTCTCATTTTATCTCCCACTTATTATTGTCAACTTCCTTTAAGTACTCTTTTGTTTATGTTTCCCTCTATTCGTTTTGTTATCTAAAACGTTAATCTGGTTCAAATATAGGACGTCAGTTATTCACTGAAACCTTGGATTTTACGTGGGCACTCTTATAAAGTCCCCAAAATTGACAAAACTAGTGCTATATAATGTCAGAAGAAATGAGGAGATTTGGTTCTCTATTTTTTGATTCAGTCTACAAGAATAATTATATGCAGATTTATTGATTACATTCTATTTCCTAATTAGGCAGTTTGAACATTTCCCTGTTAGCTAGAAACCGACAAATGTTCATAAGAAGGGCAGCTGAATTAGCTTATAGGCTCAAGCACAACAATATGAGGAGATGTCATAGACTCTATAGAACGTCTTAGAGTTTCATCCCTGAATTGCATATCATTTTGACTTCAAATAACAATGGTGCGTAAGAGCTATCTTTCTTTGGTCAAATAGCATATCAAGTATCAAACACATAAAACAGCATATCAATATCTTCACTCATACTTTCAATCATTATTTTCTTAGTACCCTGATATACTATTTTTTTTGCAGAGTAAACGTAGTGAAATTTGGCAATCATGCCAAACTAAATTCAGTCTATACCTAGAAATTTCCCTATTAGGAATACTCATTTGGAACTCATATGCTTTCCCAATTAGGAATTGTACCTCATGACTTTCTGCAGTTCAGTAATACAAATGAAGTAATTTTTTTAGGCTTAGATTGTTTGTATTGATACATTAAATTTGGGAATAAGTTCATAACATCAGGAAATGGGAGGAATTAAACATTTTATAAAAGAAGTGTCCTTTCTTTTCTTTACCACTGTTTTTTTTAAGATTTTTAACAACTGAAAGGAAGCAGAGACATGAATTTCTTTTCGATATTCTATATTTGCAGCTTCCTAGCTTTGCTAGTAAATGCACTTCCAGGTGCTATCCCTGTCGAAGAAGCTCTGTTTGATTTAACCAACTATTTTGAGGACTCGCTTGAGCCTTTCTTATCTGCCGATCAATTATCAGATCTTAATGACATGCTTACTATACACAAAAGAGACGGAGTTGAATCAGCTGTTAGCTCTGTTTTGGAAGCTGTCAACAAATCTGGTATTATTTTTGATGTTCTTGATGAAGTGGCTGATAGTAACCACCGAATTCAAGTTCTAGCCAATTTGACTTCGAATTTGCTTGGCTCTGTTAATTTAAGCTTCAGCTCAAGTTCTCTAAAGGGATTAGAAGGATTAGCTTCCAAGGGTAATTTTTCAGGTCTTATCGATGCCGCCAAGGACTCGGGCTTAGTTACTTCTTTGTTGGATGGTATTTTGTTGGATAACAGCTATAGGCCAGTCATCGTTAAATTGATTGACAGAATATTGTTGGGAAACAAGCAGTTAATAGGGTTTGTCATAAATGATCTTATTGGTTCGAAGACAAGTAACAAAAAGAGAGATGGAAGTGGATTAGGTGAATTTGTTTCTAACATTGCTTCTGGTCTCTTGTCTTCGCCAATTGTTACTAACGTCGTTGGTGATACACTTGACGCTCTAAATGACACTGGGGTTGCTGTTTATATTGTTAAAAGATTTATTGCTACTGATTCTTACGTTAACATGACTGCAAAGCTTGCTAAAGACATCATTAGCTCCGGTAAACTCCATGTTGACCTCTCTAGTCTAAACATTTCTGAAATTGTCAATCAGGCTCTTGGAGATCCAAAAAAGATTGCAGGTTTAGTTGGAAATCTTCTATCTGGAAATTTGAACTTGAAGGGTTCCTTGGGAAAATACGAGGGTGCAGTGAAGAAGATTCTCAAAGATGTGGAAAATGATGGTGTCTTCGAGCAGTTGAATAACTATGTCTTTCCATCAAGTAGTTCGAAAACTGCAAAAGCTACTACGTCTGCGAAAGGATCCGATGCATCTTCTAGTGCAAAGAATAATAAGGAGTTGAAATTGGAAGTGACAGGCTCATCCTTTTCTCCCTCCGCAAGCTCAACTCCAAAAATAGAAACCGCTTCAGATTCATCTGCAGATAATGTTCAGCCTAACCTGATCATCTTCAAGTGCCTCTTAACGTTCCAGACTTTGCTCATAGGCGGTGTTTTCATGATCTAACATGTCTATCGTATTTCATAACTTAAAAACAATTAAGTTACTTATACCTCTTTTCTTCGTCACGATAATTATTCGTTTTCAATCATGATAAATTTCCATAATACATATTTAGAATATAATTAATTTTATAAATGCACCTGCAGGATTGTATTTTCAATTCGTTTGAGTATTGGCAAAAGGACATAATTAATGCAAACAAAAAGACAAAAACTTGCATAGAGGTTGTTTTCTTAAAGGAAACTTGAGAAGATATGCCAGAAGTCCCCACGACTCCAAAAGCCATCTTAAATGCACTTCCAAATGAAAATATTATAGATTATGAACAGCATCGACTTCATAACGAGAATACAGATGATAATTATGACGGTGGAGTTAGCAATACTGGTAATTTGAATTCTCTAATCACTGTAGACCCCGATATTTCCCCCTGTGCTTTTGATTTGGAGGAATCACAGTGCAATCAAGATGGTAATCATGATTTGACAGTTAATTTCACCCAGGTAAAAAGGCAACAAGCGGTTGAAGGTATTGACATTAGACCCAGAACCCCAGATGGGAATTCAGAACAGCATTCGCCTACAACGCGCTCATCATTATACTCATTAAAAAACTTCAATAAGTTCACCAAGAACTATATTGTGCCGGCTGCTAAATGGGCATATTCCCCCATATCTAGTAGTAAGAGCAGAATCAAAAAGAGAAATGCAACGCTGGATTATATTATCGAATATTCTGTCTTCAAGGGATTGACATTTATATTTCAAATAGAAAAAGAAGAGGATCTTTTAGAATATAAGCGTAAAACTATGAGAGAGAATTTCCCTTATCATGATTACCCCAGAAACTACATATCCTCAAGTGATTTTGAGAATTTGCTAGATAATGTGACTGACTACATAGAATTTGACAAACTATATCCACCAAGAATTGCCCAGGGATCATCAGGAAGTTATTTCATTCTTTCTAAAAAATACACACATGATGGAATAGCCACCATTTACAAAGCAGGCGTGTTCAAGCCTAAAGATGAGGAACCATATGGCCCATTATCTCCTAAATGGACAAAATGGCTCCACAGAACATTTTTTCCTTGCTTTTTTGGCAGAGCCATTTTGATTCCAAACTTGGGATATATAAGTGAAGTTGCAGCTTGTGTTCTCGATAGGCAACTACTATCTTATTTAGTACCTTATACTGAAATAGTGTACTTGAAGTCTCCTAGCTTTTATTATTCATATTGGGATAGGAAGAAGGAGTTTTCAAAATTGCCAAAGAAAATTGGATCATTTCAAGTATTTTTGCATGGCTACGTTGATGCAACAACATGGTTAAAAATGTTTCCAGTTCCATCTGATGTGCTGCGATTACCGGAAACTTCTGTTATAAAAGTTGTATTTGATGAAGAGAATATTGATTCGAAGTTTAGATGGTCTAAATTGACTATGCAGCAATTTAGAGAAGAACTTGAAAAGTTGGTAATACTCGATTACATTATGAGAAATACTGACCGAGGAAATGATAATTGGATGATAAAAATCGAATGGAGAGAACTTTCAAGATCTAAAACTCATAAAAAGTTAACACCCTACATAGTTATTGGAGCAATTGATTCTGGTTTGGCTTTTCCTTGGAAGAGGCCCGATGGGTGGAGGTCATTCCCATTTGGATGGTTATTTTTACCTTTGTCACTAATTGGACATCCCTTTTCTGCCAAAACAAGAAATCACTATTTACCCCTTTTAACTTCAACGTATTGGTGGGAACAAACTGTAACAAAGCTAAGAGACGTGTTCCGCAAAGATTCTGACTTTAAGGAAAGAATGTGGTTGAAACAATTAGCTGTATTGAAAGGACAAGCCTATATTGTCACGGAAATGTTGAAGTCTTCTCATGCCGGGCCCTTGGATTTAACAAGGAGGGATGATGTGTTGATCTGGGATCATATTATGTTTGCTCCTAACCTGATTGACAATGATATAATGGCTAATGCTATGGAATCTAGTATTTATGATTTGTATCCACAGCATCCAAAGAACTTTCTTAGTAATAAAATTAGAACAATCAATGAAAATTCCACTACAAACGAAGAATCACATATTTCTGAAAATACACCTCTCCTCAGAAGCTCACCAATGGAGGTAGGCAATAAAAATATACCTGATAACGAAATGTCTGGCTTTGATTATAATGTTAGTTACGGTAAAGAAACTTTAAAAAATGTTAATCACGAAACTAAAAGGGTTGTAATCGAAAAATTAGAAAAAATAAAGACAAAACCACCATTCTTCACTTGGTGTTAACTTATTTTTATGTGCAATTAATATATATAAATAATTTACTACGGAACTGACATTATGTCTGGAAAACCATCTCTGCAAAATTATCAGAATTCTTCCCCTTAAATTTTTCTTCATTGATCTTAATAAGTCCTTTCTCTTCTTTGATTCTGAACTGAACCATCTTTAATAAGTTGTATAACATAGAAAGATAAGGAGTTGAAACACCATTTTTTGCAGCAACCTTTAATGGGTTTCCTAAGATTACTTCTAGCTCTAAAAGCTGTCCTTTTCTTGCGTCCACACACATAGATGGTGCGTAAAAGGCACCATCGCCAACGTGAATAAATCTTTCAGGAATTTCTTCGGAAACATGAACACCTTCGCTTGCTGCAATAGCAACGATTTCCCTCATTGCTGGCCGAAAAATATTTTCATTTGCGTTACTCATTTGACACCTACTAATATCTAAGTTAACGAGAGCAGTTGTAGTGTTAAAAACGGCATTGTAGACCAACTTTTCCCATCTTCTCTTCTCTGTATCTTCATCAAGAAGTACTTTATTATAACCCTCCTCAGTCTGGTATATATCAATGAATTCATTGATTCTTTGAACCGCCAACAGCTTATCAAGATTCTGACTCTTGAATACACCAACATACAAAATATCAGAATGTTGATTTTTAACTACACACTTAATATTAGAAGACCCCACCAAAGAAACCCCACTTAAAATTAGGTTGTCAGGAAATCTTTTCAACATCGGAATTTCAATTCCATAACCATTCTGAACTAAGATAATTGAGGTCTTTTTAGTCACAGCTGGTGCAATTATATCTTCACACGTTACGGGGCCATCAGGTATATTTTTTGTCGTAAGCATAATATAATCAAATTCTCCGTGATTTTGGAAAGCTTCTTCAACAGACCTAGAGATATGAGTTGGCCTCCAGTTTTCAATATACCCATAAGTCACGGAGTCAATTGTATATCCATGCTCTTTCACATAATCATAGTCCGATCTTACAACAAGTGTAATATCCGCTTTATTGTTTTTGGTGAGTCCAAGGGCACAAATTGTACCTACTCCACCTGCTCCTATAACGAGAACCTTGGGTCTGGTCATTTTCGTTACTCTGTTTAAGCTATTTACTACAACGTCGGAATGAGATATCAAACATCAGTATGAAAAAAAGAAGGAATTTGTAGATATCCAATCAATGCGCAGATCAATATTTTTACATCATTACTTGTTATCTTTTCCTAATAAAGGGTGGAGGTTGGATATATACAGGAGATACGTCTAAATGGGTTTGGGGCTGAATACTCCATCTTCAGAATAATCAAAAAATTTCTTAGACTCAATGACTTTAAGCTCGAAGTATTTCATAGTATCAGCATTGTTTATTTTCCCTTCTAATTCCACATCGTCATGATTCAGAATACCCTTTGATTTGAAGTAACTGTCGGTACCAAGTTTGTGTGTGAGTTTTAATGTATTCATCATAATAGTTAATACTTGGTTTACAGATTTCAATAACGCCAACGAGTTGTTACTATCTTTCCTATTTTTATGAAGTTTGTCAACCAACAAAGCGCTAAACATATCACCAACGCCTGTAAAGTAGGACTTGATTACTGGAATTGTGAATATATGGGGTTGGTCACCAGAAGCAGTGGAAACAGCACAATAGATAACGTCTTTAACTCTCTCAAAGTGTCCGGTAAAACACAAATTTTCGTTTAAGCTTGTTACCACAACAAATTCTATATTATAGATAGAGTGTAATGATTTTACGGCTTTCTTCAAGTCATCCTCCGTAGAAATTTTTAAGTCACATAAAAGCTCCAACTCGAACTGATTTGGAGTTATTATATCAACTAAATTACTTTGCAACATATTTCTATACTCATGAATACAAGACTCTTCGACATAGATGTATCCTAGATCTCCCATTACAGGATCCATTAAATAGATTAAATCTGGCCTCAGTTGTTTTAGCCTTCTCACATAATCTCCAGCAACTTTTATTAAAGGCCCATTTGGAATATAACCAGTCAATACTGCATCATATGATACTCCTATTTCATTTAGACCAGTAAGTATGTCTTTAAGCTCATCCTCTTGAATAGCCGACCCCTTAAACGATCCATACCCGGTATGATTAGAAAAGTTCACAGTGTTTACATTATCAACTTCCCAACCCTGGGATTGTA
Organism: Priceomyces medius; assembly: GCA_030570455.1. NCBI lineage: Eukaryota > Fungi > Ascomycota > Pichiomycetes > Serinales > Debaryomycetaceae > Priceomyces > Priceomyces medius. Next base: position 572,178 of record JAJLVV010000008.1, on the reverse strand, counting down.
AAGGAAAAATAGATGCTTTTCCTCCCACATATCCGTGAGTAACATGAGATTCTATGGTCAATATAGATTTGCTCTTTTGCATAATATTATATTGATATGCTCACTTATCGTTGGACACCATTTGAGAACAGAATATCTCCAGAATATGGCGGTCACATGATGGAAAAATGTTGTTTGCAATATCTCCTGTAATGCCTAACAACGACACTTATGCCTATATACCTAAAACAGAATTTTATGCGTTAGTGTTAATGGCTGACATTAGAATTTGACGCTCCTCTATGCCCTCTTTCCTCGTTTGTAGAGGGTTTCATTATTCTGAGTCTTTTGATCTTCAACAATTCATATCCGTTACTATAGGAAATTGATCATTTTGGTTCATTCAAGTTTATATATTTTACAACATGTCAATGCTACCAAGTTATCCCTCTTCAAATAAGTCTACTCAAAATTAAATTTGATATATATCTTTTTATATTATCTAAACTTTTTGATGACTGAGTGTTTTGATAGTTTTTTAGAATCTGTCAGGATTTCACATTTGACTAACTGAATCTTGGTTTTGAAAAACCATACAATTAAATACAGTGTATTTTTCTTTAGTCAATTATTGTAATTGATAGTCGAATAATACATATTATAAATAGTCAGAACTTTTCAACTAAAAAACGTAAATATACACAAAAAACGTAAATTTAAAGATTGTATTTTAAAATCCTATTTTTAAAATATCAATAACTTGAAAGCTTAAGTGTTTAACTAACTGAACAGTTACTTGACTCGACTCAATATCCTATTTTCTTACTAGCTTTTGGCTCGATAGGTATATATCAAATGTATAATAGGGTGCAAAAGCAGAATGTACGTCTCACAAAAGAGTTCTAATTTTAGCAAGGTCCAAATGCAGTCTGACCGAATGTTAGTCCCTGATTCAGCCCGCCTAGATATACACACAAAACACTCCGATAGATCGCAATGCCACGCTATTTTCATAACTTGGACTTTGCCATCTAGCTCCCAATTCCGTAATATTTTTGTTTTTTGCTAGGGGCCTTGAATACTTCTATAGACATTGTAGCGGAACATATACATGGTTTCGTCGTGGTGAAATGGCTTGGCGGACACGACGAATTGAGAGTTGTGAGCAGAGTGGGCCGTCCGCTGCTGTTGACCCTTTACTCCGCCATTATTTTTATCTGGAACCTGACTTCATTGTGTTCTTAGAAGTTCTTTGAGGATTATCTTACCGGAACTGGGACATTACCGGACCGGTTGTCCGTGTTCTTTTTGACGAAGAACTTAACACGTCAGCAAGATCGAATAAGAATAACGCAGGGATCAATCACCGTACAAAATATGGTAAAGCACGGCAGCTTATGAATCTTTTACTGATATCCAAGGATACAAATACGAGTTGTCTTAGAGGTGGATGAAGCTTATCAAAAATTATTCTAGAACTTCAGGCAAATATACTCCCAATTTGTGTACCGTGTGATGGTTAGCAAAGGACTGCATACCATGTCGCAAAATTGTCTAGAGGCACAGACATGTGTAGGTCGGAACTATTGGACGTGTATTACCGGCAATATTTTCTTGTCGGAATTAATGGGCGATCACGAAGGACACGACGGCTACTCGCCTCCTTTATTTAAGAGGAAAAGGTCCAATATATGGATCTACATATTTATCACTAGTATTAGCATCATCAGAACATAACAGGTCATATTAGTTGAAGAATGACTGAACTTGCAGATAAGTTGGCTCCCAGCTTCAAGACGACGTTACCGCCTAGAAAGAGAGCTAAAACGAAGGAAGAGAAAGAACAACGTCGAGTGGAAAGAATACTTCGGAACAGAAGAGCAGCACATGCTTCCCGTGAGAAAAAGAGAAAGCATGTAGAATATCTCGAGAGCTATGTTGTTCAGTTGGAGAATAATCTAAAAATGTTACAAAGGAATTTTGACACTGTGGTTGATATTGTTTCACAAGACCGTATACTGAAGTTGAAACTTCAGCAGTTGTCAAATCTAGATGACTTAAAGGAGAAGATTCAGGTGAACTTGAATAGCTCAGTATCCTCAGAAAGTTCTGATCTGCTGGGATCACCTCCTGAGCAACAATCAAAGAAAAGAAAGTTAAGTGCGACACCAGATGATGAGCTCGACTTGAGCGAGCATCAAGATGATCAAGAAGGAGATGAAGAGGGAGAGTACGAAGAGGAAGAAGAGGAAGAAGAAAGAGTAAAAGAAGAGGAAGATTATGAAAAAGAAAAGTCAAAAGAGAGAAAGGAAGTTCAGCAGCCTATCATGAAGAAGGAGGAAGATAATGAGTTATTGTCTGTTTCTAATGACAATGTTTTCTTTAACTACTTATCTCCAATTTCTATGAATTCCCCTGTTGGATCTCCCATAGACTTGACATTAAAAAAATCCAATGACGAATTGACTCCATTAGCATTAGACGAGGGATCAGGGTCAACTTCGTCTGTGAATAGTGAGACTAACGATACTATAAGGGATTATGATTCAATGGAGCAAAATTCAGAAGAAATTTTGTTACCTAGAGGTTATGGTGTGGAATCATCTGTGGCAATTTGTTGAAATTTTGTAAGTTCTCTGCTTGTTTCATCTTTGGAGACATATGGCATATTGATAGATAGAATTTCTTAGAAGGAGCAGTATATTAATTTGGATATAAATTCTTAGGAGGGAATTATATTCAAATTAATATACGTGGAATCTCCTGGCCTTTATTTATCGCCATTTGTTACTTATGGAATTTATAGCATAGAAGCAACTTACTTGTCTCATCAGTTTTGGCACCATATGATTCCACGTTCAAATTATACCTCACGGTCTGCAGCACCAGTCATAACCAGTTTCTTAGACTCGATTAACTTCACGGACGATATCACTGATTTCGCAACGATGAATGAAATGCAGAGTACTATTCCTTTGAATTTATCTGATTTTTCTTTAAATGTTGAAGAATTATTTTCTATATAACTGATGGTAAATATTTTCTGGCTTGATTTTAAATTAATGTATAGGGTGTGGGAATATATTGTTGTGGTACTAAGTCCACTAATAAGAATGGTGTTGATTAATTCGATTAAGTCGAAAAGCAAATGTGGCAGCTTGTTGATAGGCTAACCGGATAAACCAATTATTATGTGATTAAGAAGTGTGTCAAGGTTTTGGCGCTCCACTCTGTACAGAGTTTTGTGAAGCGACGACTTGAAATCTAAGCTTATAAGATATACATTGCTTTATTCTGGTAGCATTTAATGAATATGCGCATTCGCTAACGAGTAAGAGAAATCGACAACCTTCGGACTAGTATGTGTATATGGTAAATATATATAGGTTATATCCAAATTCTGTAGTGCATGTGAAAACGTTGATATATCAATTGTCTTATCGGTGGATCACTCATATCGCGGTAAATTGAGATTTACTCCGCTTAGAGGCAATTGTGCAAAGCAATAAACAGGATTAAAATGGCATTCATCGAATTGGGAGAAGACATTATTGTCACGATCGTACTATTTCTTGCACCTAGAGATGTGTTTAACTTATCTGTAGCATCTAAGGAATTGAACTTGGTATTAACCACCAACCCAGTTTATCGACTATTATACGTTAAACTCTTTGGGTCAAAACCAATGCCATTGTCGCTTGATAGATACAATTGGATGGAGTTATTTAAGTTAAGAGCTTCGGAAAAGGCTAAATTTTACACATGGGGTTCGTCACTGCTAGGTAGACTTGGGTATTTACTAAGTGATATCCCGCTGGATCGTGTTTCACAGGGCTTTTTAAGTAAAAATGTTCATACGCCGACAAACGTAGCTAATTTTAACGGACACGTTATTACTGAAATCAGTGCAGGGGGATACTCGTTCCAAATATTAACTAATGAAGGCAGCCTATATTTCACAGGCTCCTCTTGGAAAAGTTCTGAGAATTCTAAACTGACACCAGGCCCACTAAACAATGACTATGCAGCACTGCCGCAGTATGCTTTGATATCTTCAGCTGTACCACACGTTGTAAATTTAGGATCAAGAAGGCTCATACAAAGAAACACTGGTAGTTTCATGCCCGGATCAGCTGGCAGAAGTGATCGAGAAAATATAACGACTCCCCTTAGTACACCAAACGAGAGAACTAAAACTAACCCCAACTCACAATTACCACCGGAAGAATTGCAATTTCCTAGTCAACTAGATTCGAAGGTAAAACGAGACAACATCAAGGAATCAAATTTTGTAACAAAATTGGGAACACCTTTCAATACAAAAATTGTTTCTGTATCAAGCGGAAGAGAGCATATCATTGCGTTAGATGATAAAAATGACCTATATACATGGGATACCGGGAATACCTCAAATGTTGGGGTTCACATTAGCTTCCCAGGACTACATCGTAATATAATAAATAAGATATCAGCCGGGTGGAACCTTTCAGTTTGCCAAATTGATAAGGTTGGGTTGGTAGTCTGGTATAGTAGATATCCAATATCCAAGGAGAACTATGACAACAGATCAATGCTATCAGTAGCAAAGTATTTAATCATCCCAAACACAAGATTAGGAAAAGTAATAGACTTTATTGCTGGCTGTGATTATGTTTTATTTATCAAAGATGACGGAAAGTTATACAAGTTTTCTATTGATGCGCAGTCTTACGCAAATGGAGAACAAGATTCAAATAGCGTGGATGACCTTGAGGAGATGAATGAATTTAACGTTTGGTTAAAAAATCGGAATTCAAATCTTGGGAAAGTTTCCTATTTTACAAAATTAGAAGGCTGCTATAACAATTTTGTAGTCTTCACTAATGATGGTATGGTTTTATTTGGAAATAAGAATTCGGAAAATCCTCTGGTTTTGGCAGAATTGCAAAACAAAAACATTTCTAGTATTGCCATGGGTGACTACCATTTTTTGGCTCTAACAAATGATGGTGAACTATTAAGCTGGGGTACAGAATCCAATGAATGTGGATGCTTAGGGCTAGGTCCAAAGCAGGACATCGTTGATAGAAGTTCAAGCAATTTGAGAGACCTAGGAGTAAGAAAGGGGATGGAGATACTTCGGCCTACTAGAGTAACACCACCGGTTGTTGCTGGTAAAGGCAAATGGCTTGCTATAACTGCAGCAGGTTGGCAATCGTGTGGTATATATGTTCTGATCTCTTAGCTATTCTGTAGATTTTCTCATTTTTAGTACATATTTGCGGGTAATCTTATTTGTGTTTTTGAGATTTGTTAGTGATCGAAAATTACGGAAGAATAATCAAAAGCAAGAACACATAGAGGATGGCAATTTATTTTGAACGCAAAAGAATTGATAATAAACGACAACTAGAGTGACCTTATAGATAAATTAAGATTTAGAAAAATAATCAAATAGAATAAGTGGATTGAAAGTAACAAATAACAATTGTAAGATATCAAGTGCTTTAAATTTTTTTTGACTCCTTAATAACTATTTCCATTTAACGAGTCACTGCTAGAAGAATCAGGAAAAGATTTTAAAGAAAAATGTCGTCCTTAACCCCAGATGTGGATACATTAACTGGCAATAACAATTTAAGTCCCACTGGATCGCATCATTCAACTCACTCTGTGACCAGGCAGAGAAGGTCATCTTCAATCATTCAGCATCTTGAGCCTGATACAATGGAGACTAAAATTGACCAAACCTTGAATCCAAACTGGAATGCAAATTGGGTACATTTTAAGGGTGCCTGGATTATTCATATAGTTCTAATTACTTTTTTAAAGCTTTCTTTCAATTTCGTCTCAGTCTTGGATAATGATTGGAAATGGACACTAACTAATTTGACTTACGATATTGGGTCTTACATCATGTTTCATCAAGTGAAAGGTACTCCTTTTGAATTTAACTCAGGGGCATATGACAATCTTACTATGTGGGAACAAATAGACAATGGTGACCAATATACCCCTACGAAGAAATTCCTTATGATAGTTCCAATAGCATTGTTTTTGATAAGCACACACTATTCGAGATATAACTTAAACTTATTCATTTTAAATGGTGTCAGTTGCCTATGTGTTGTTGTTCCAAAGTTTGCCTTTTCACATAGGTTAAGAGTAACTTTATTTTAATATTTTTTGAGACGATTATTATGTACCTCGTACCTTACATTTGTTATCTCGCTAAATCAAATAATATATCATTTAGTTTATGACATTCTAACGCGAATGACTGGTATATCTAAAGGTAAATACGTATGTCGTTAATTTTTTCGATTTTCAATGCATATGACCTAGAACCTAAATACTTAGCATCTAAATACCTAGTACCTAAACATACAGTACTGGCTCCATTATTCTGGGCTCTCTAGTATGTGTGTACTTTTATGTGTTTAAGGCGATAACTGAAATTAGTTCTTTAAGCTTTTTGTTTCCACCCCTCAAGTTTTTGACTCGGGTTTCGGGGCATTGACCGAAATTCATTTTAATTCACAAAAATCTGAAGATTGAGTCAAATTAATTAATTCGAAAAAATTATAAAGCTTCTAGTTTTCCAAGTTGTTCTTATACTAGAACTTTCAAACACAATCAATCAAGAGATAAAAATTCTCAAAACTATTAAAGTATATTGACGAAATGGCTTACGCTTTATCTGAATCTCATAAACAACTTGTCGAGGGTCATTTGAAGGACACTGATCCAGAAGTTGCTAAAATCATTAATGACGAAATTGATAGACAAAAGCATTCCATTGTCTTGATTGCATCTGAAAACTTTACCACCACTGCTGTTTTTGATGCATTGGGAACTCCTATGTCGAATAAGTATTCGGAAGGTTATCCGGGAGCAAGATATTATGGTGGAAATGAACACATTGACAAAATGGAAATTCTATGCCAAGGAAGAGCATTGAAAACTTTTAATGTCACTGCCGACAAATGGGGTGTTAATGTTCAAACTTTGTCAGGTTCTCCAGCTAACTTACAAGTTTACCAAGCTATCATGAAACCACATGAAAGATTAATGGGTTTAGACTTGCCACATGGTGGACACTTGTCTCATGGGTACCAAACTGATTCCCGTAAAATTTCAGCAGTTTCTACCTACTTTGAGACTATGCCATACAGAGTTGATTTAGAAACTGGTTTAATTGACTATGATATGTTGGAAAAGACTGCCATTTTGTACAGACCAAAGGTTTTAGTGGCAGGTACTTCAGCATACTGTCGTTTGATTGACTATAAGAGAATGAGAGAAATTGCAGACAAGGTTGGAGCATACTTGGTAGTTGATATGGCCCATATTTCAGGCTTAGTGGCTGCAGGAGTTATCCCATCTCCATTTGAGTATGCAGATATAGTTACAACAACAACCCACAAGTCATTAAGAGGTCCTAGAGGAGCAATGATTTTCTTCAGAAGAGGAGTTAGATCTGTGAACCCTAAAACTGGTCAGGAAATCTTGTACGATTTGGAGAACCCAATCAACTTTTCTGTTTTCCCTGGACACCAAGGTGGACCTCACAACCACACAATTGCTGCATTAGCAACAGCATTGAAACAGGCAGCGACCCCTGAATTTAAGCAATACCAGGAGCAAGTTTTGAAGAATGCAAAGATTTTGGAACATGAATTTATAAACAGGGGCTATAAATTGGTTTCAAATGGAACTGATTCTCATATGGTTTTAGTTTCTTTGAAAGATAAGCAAATTGACGGTGCCAGAGTGGAGACCGTTTGTGACAACATCAATGTTGCTTTGAATAAAAATTCTATTCCAGGTGACAAGTCTGCTTTAGTTCCAGGTGGTGTCAGAATTGGTGCCCCTGCTATGACTACAAGGGGATTAGGTGAAGAGGATTTCAAGAAGATCGTTTCATATATTGATTTTGCAGTTAACTATGCAAAGGAATTACAAGCCCTGTTACCCAAGGAAGCTAACAAGTTGAAAGACTTTAAATCAAAGTTCAATGAGAAGCATCCCAAATTAGAGGCTGTGAAAAAAGAGATTTCACAATGGGCTGGTGAATTTCCATTATCTGTTTAATAATGATGCCTAGCTAAAAGAATAAGAATTGTTACTAATGCGAATAAATACCATTATCCTAATAGTCTTGTAAACTCTAAATCAATTTAGCATCTTGAAATATCAGTTTCAATGAGCCCTCTTTCTCCCAAGCTTTGAGATCTTCTTCAGTGCCTAGTTTTTTACCATTAAAAAATATTGTTGGGACCCATTTCTTTCCAGATACTTCAGTGAAGGCCTTTTCCAACTCAGCGGCTTCATTTTGGTCTTCAAATTTATCCAACTCAATAATATGTACCTTGTCCTTTACATTATACTTCTCCCAGACTCGATAAGTGTAATGGCAATCAGGACACCAAGACTTAGAAAGCATTAAGTAAGGATGGGTTGATATAAGTTCGTTAACCTTGTTGATATATACCGGCGATGCCATTATAAGCAAGTTTTGGGGTAGTTTTAAAGAAAAGATAAGACAGTGGAAGAAAATTCATAATTTGAAAATTACTGTGTGCTCGAAAATTTCGTTTATATTTTACCACTGTGGCTACTACTATAAATATTATTGATACTACCATTCTTTTTATCATTATTATAAAAAGTCATTGAAATCATTTCTATTCTCTAATTAACGTAGACCACGTCAGTGCAGTTGATATTTAAGTAATCCAAATGTTGGCTTGAGCGTAAAAAGTGTACTAAGATTTTAATGATGTCTACAGTCGATATTTATTCCTACAATTGAATGATATATACGGTATATTAATAGCACAAATACAGCTTTTAAAAGTTCTTAATGTTGGATTTATAAAGAATGCGTTTCCAATGGTGAACGAAGACCGACCTTTATCAAGGCTTTGATGCAATATTAACAATTCATGCATTAAATATTATTGATCTGCTGAGCCACTTATTATTATACATAATTAACTACATATATAGAGTATTGATAGGCCCAATTCTTTATAGATATGCAAGTTCTAATATTTCCAGTCAACTTGGAACATATACCATCTGTTGCTTCCTGCTGCTGATTGGAAGAAATATTAATAAAATTGGTCAAAATTACGGGAGAGTGCGACCCAGAAGCCAACCACTAAATTTTCCACTTATTTAAATAGGTATTAAGATATAAGTGGTCATTCCGAAACAAATCTAAGTAGACAGTTTCTTTCTGTGAGTCAAGTATTTAACTTATATAATGAACAATAAAGTGCAGGCTGCAATTGATACAGTTGTCAGGGAATTTTCTGTTGATGATGAATTTCTTATCAAAGCTACTGATAAATTTCTTGAAGATATGGACGTTGGCTTAGCTGCAAAGGAACCAGCTAAGGAGAAGATGCCCATGATTCCAACTTTTGTAACTAAAATTCCAAATGGTAAGGAAAAAGGATTGTTTTTAGCTGCAGATTTAGGTGGAACTAATTTTAGAGTATGCTCTACGTTTTTGAAGGGAGATCATACTTTCGAATTAAAGCAATCGAAATTTAAGATACCTTTGGATTTGATGAAAAATTCCACAGCTGATAGCTTGTTCTCTTATTTAGCACAGAAGGTACAATCTTTTTTAGCTGAACATCATTCAGAATACGAGAACAAAAGTTCATTAAAATTAGGATTTACTTTCTCCTTTCCCGTTAACCAAACAGCTTTAGATAAGGGTAGGCTTCTCCGTTGGACGAAGGGTTTTGATTTACCCGATTGTGTCAACAAGGACGTAGTCGAATTATTACAAACTCACCTAGAACTTTTAAATGTTAATGTTGAGGTTGTTGCCTTAGCAAATGATACTGTTGGTACTTTATTATCACGAAGCTATTCTAATGAAATAGCTCTAACTAAGTCTCATACCATCGTGGGAGCAATATTTGGTACTGGAACAAATGGAGCTTATTTTGAAAAATTGGAGAATATAGTGAAGTTGGATAAAAACGCAGTGCCAAAAGGTACGCGTGGTATGGTTATCAACACAGAATGGGGCTCATTTGACAATGAATTAAAAGTACTTCCAAAAACCAAATATGACGACATCGTTGATTCGGAAACTAGAAACCAAGGTTACCACTTGTTCGAAAAGAGGATTAGTGGAATGTTCTTAGGAGAATTATTACGAGTAATTTTAACAGATTTCTTTGAGCGTGGGTTAATCTTCGTTGAATTATATAAGAAGAGAGGTGGAAACTTACCTCACAGATTGTCAGAACCTTGGCAATTGAGTTCGGAAGTATTGTCTTATTTACAAATAGACGATTCAACTGACTTAAAGATGTCTGAGCTAATTTTGGAAAATACCTTGAGATTACCAACAACAAAAGAAGAGAGGTTTGTTATTCAAAAAATAACTCAGGCCATATCTCACAGAGCTGCATACCTTTCAGCCATACCCTTGGCAGCAATTACGAAACGTGTTCAGGATCAATATTTAGATGATAACAGAGACTTCGAATTTGGATGCGATGGATCTGTCGTCGAGTTTTACCCAGGCTTCCGAGAAAAGATTATGGAAGCTGTTGATATTATTAATCCACTCAAAGGAGCCAACAAGAAGATACACCTAAGCATAGCAAAAGATGGAAGTGGTGTTGGTGCGTCTCTATGCGCATCCACTGCATGAAAACCCTACTAAAAATTTTCCAAAACTATATAATAAAATATATCATCTCATAATCATATATAATAAAATATACAAATTAGTGTTTACAGAAAAATTTATATGATGTAATAATTATATTGCAAAATATTACACTAGATAAAAAAAAAAAACTAAATTAATTAGTTCTCAAGTATGCCACGATTACTATCAAAATTTCCAATAAACAGAAAGTAAACCAAAAAACCTAAAATCATCAGACAATGTATTTTAAATTAGTTCTTAATAAATACCTCTAAAACTAACACCCCAAAATATTTAATCCCGGAGAAAAAGAATATATGAATTAAACACATGTAAATTCAATACTACTCTATTGAAAGTCACACCTCCAACAACAACTAATTGTACAATAAATTTGAATAATAAAAGGACAAACACAACGTAAAGCGTGAAGTCAAAATATAACAAAATACAATATATAGAAAGTAATATTAACAAAATAAAGTAACCATAAATAATTGATCAACTTAAAAAATATTCAAAACCTACATATTTTTTGTAACAGTAAACATACAGAACATTGGGAAAACCAGTCAGAAACTTTTATATCGATCAATTCTAGATATCATATTCTTAAGATAAATATTGAATTTAATTCATTATTTAGGTGAGTATCATTAAAATAAATGATTAGCTAAATGAGCTTACCGCTAAATATTTTTTAAATATTCTATTATTTAATTTCAGTAAATATACCGCTCAGTCTAAAACAAGCGTATACATATCATTTATTTTCAAATCATTAATGTATATAATCAATGAAGGTTATAATTGTCGCTTTCACTTACAAGTAATTTTTTTTTGATTTAATTTGAAATCTCTTAATATTAACATAAGTATAACATGTAATAACTATTTCGGAAATAAGTTTGGTAAAAAATATAGATGTTATGACTATGAATATATGCTAAATTGAGCAATATTCCCAGTAAATTTATAGCTTTGCCTGACTAAATAAGTTTACCATAAACTTCTTAAATTTGAATTAATATTAAAATACAACTTAGAATGTAGTGGGAAATTAATAAGACTAAATATATTATATAGATTTTAAGCAGTATTGTAAATTAAATTTAATTGACATTTGGAAAGTAGTCTTCTAATATCCACGAAGATAAAAATAAAGTGTAATAAATATAATTTGAAGCATATTTATTACTATAGAGTTACATCGTTTGCTTTCAAATATACATTGACGTACGTAAATTTGAATTAGTAAAAATTAAATGGTGTATAAAGTTGAGGGAATGTTAAACCTTTGTTATAAGTTCCTAGAGTTTTTGACTTAAGGCTTTTAAGATCTCATTGGAGAATAAATGAATTTTTGAAAAAATGTGACTACTGTGGATGTCTTCAATCATTCCAAGGAGTATAGCAGGCAATTTATTTTCTTTGCAGAAGTATATACTTATTATTATCATATATGGATAATTTGATATCATCTTTTATGTGAACGTCATCTTATATGTTATGAATTTTATTATTATTATATGATATTTGCTCTATATAGATGGGAGATTATCTTTATGGATTTATACAAAGTCGGTTTTTGTTAATTAGTAGTTTGTTAGGTTTGTATGGACTTTCATTGTGATTTTCAAATCTCTGAAAGAAGTTCCCTACTACTTTATATGTATTGTTCCTCGATGTATTTAATACATATATCGTTCTGTCTATTTCTGTAGTTTTCTTGCTCTATAGAGGTGTTTTATGATATAAAATACTGTGTATCAAAGTTTTTATTGGTTTCATTGGATGTGTTACTTTTATGGTGTTGGATATGTGGTTATTTAGTGAGATTTATTTTCGTTTTCTGATACGTATATAGTTCATCCATATCTTATTTTGATGTGCTGAAATGTTTCGGTGATTTTGCGATCTCGTTTAATTATTTACGTCTACTTTGGATTTTTTTAATTATTCCAGAACTGAATTTAACTCGATGTTATTGTATATTACAAATTTACTAGTACTGTTGTATTTTATATTTTGTATATTCTGACTTTCAACGAAACATTTTTCCATCGGCTTCGCCTTGAGATTTCCATTGAGATCTGAAGGCTCCGCTATTTTCAATTTTGTAAAGCCTCCATGCTTCTCTTATATGATCTGGTTGTAATGGCGTTTTTATGTCACCTAAGTAAGTTAAGTTTGGTGCTTCAGGCTCAGGTTCTTCTCCATCTATTAACTTCTTCATGTTTTCAAGATTCCGTTTTCTCTTAATATCTACTTGTTGTTTCAACTTTGCTTTGTTGTTGCGTTCCTGGATTTCATAGGCTCTTGTTATTACTTCACCCAAAAACAGTTTTGATAGGCCTGCTAGTGCAACTGCTAGGTTCTGTGGAATGGAATGTCCAACTACTCCACTGGATATTTTCTTAATGCCTGGTTTGTTTATTGTCATTCTTCTATATGCTTCAAAGCGTTCCATTTGATCATATGTAAGGTCTGAAATTAGGAGTCGTTGTTTGTCTTGTTCTGATAAATCCATATCTAACTCCAGTTTCTTGAGACTATTGTATTTCTCGGCAAGATCCTGATCCTCAATCTCTGATAATTCACTGAAGCTTTCATCATCGCTCGCAGAGTTATCTGTTTCACATTTATCAGAAGAGTACCTGGTCTCTTCCATATCTGTTTTAAATTCATTGTAAAATACCCGTTTAATTAGCATTTCATCATCAATTCCCAATTTCATGTTTTCTATATTTACATTTTCATCGGCAGACATAGTTAGTATTAGCCTTCTTTTCAAATAATGTATTAAGGTGCGAGATATATTTTTTTTGATTTAACTCATTATATATATAGTTTCATTAATCACACAAAATGCTCATTTGTAGTATAAATGCAAAATTGAAATATAGATCATCTTTGACAGCAACTAAAAAACGTCTAATTGGTATTTAAGCCAGTGTATACTCTCATGAATTTGAGAAACACGTAAGAGAAATGCCCCCCAGTCCAATACTTCCGTATCTTTCAATTTATGTACAATTTTACACATCTCCTGTAATAATTCATCTAGTTTACTATCAAATAATCTCATATTCTTTTCATTTCTTAATCTCAAGCAATATATCATGTCATCTATTATGATTGATAGTCCTTCGATGCTCTTGTGTCTTTTCATTGCAAGTTGTTTCAATTTCAAATTCGTGTCCAATTCTGGAAAGCTCAAACATTGTTCGATTGATCTAATGATTCTCACTTTAAGCTGTTCTTCATCCTGCTCTTCTATTTTCTTGGTTTTTTGATTTTCAAAATATATTGTCTTAACGTTGGTATTGTTAATAAAAGGTAGCTGTGATTTATTTGATAAGTGGGAAAGTACAATATTGGTAACAGAGCTATTTGAACAGTTCAAATCGAGTACCTGTGAAAGGTCTTTAGGTCTAGCTGTATTGGCTTGAATACTTATATTGACATAAGGGCTTATCCCTCTTTGAAAGTCCAGCATTACTTTTTTAATGAATCCTTCAAAATCAGAATTTTGAGCATCATCATCTACCAAAATAAAGTTCAATCTTTCATAACTAGAATAGTTGAACACGCTGGTTTTATGCTTTGAATTAAGGACCTCAAATTCGGCCCTTAGAAGGTGATAAAGAATTGCTTGTGTAATGAAAAAAGGTAAGTCGTTAGACCTGATGGAATCAAGGTTGTAAAAGACGTAAACTTTGGGGTTATTCGAGTCTAATCCAACAGAGTTATCCGTAGAGAAGTACAATTCCACAGAATATTTTGTTTGGTTTAGTATGTTCTCTGGTGTGTTATCGTTTCCCATAACTAACTTGTCGACAACTTTAAGCTTAAAATTCTTTTTAGTAAGTTTTGAGACCTCCGAATCAAGCTGAACTTGAATAGCAGTCGCTAAATCAGGGAAATTGAATCCAAAATCACCAAATTGAATTGAAATGGGAATAACAATTTTTAATTCATGATCTATAAAATCTTTTAGTGATTCTAATACTCTGATTTCAGATAGCGAATCTGAAGAATGATAAAACAAAGGAAATCCAAGCAGAATTACCGCACTCAAAATGAGCCAAGGTATGCCTTTGAGATACATGTGTTATTATAATGGACTCGTGTAATCATTTTGTATGTTCTACATACGCTGGAGATTGTTTTTAGAGTATGGCAGATCATGTGACTGTCCTTCTCATCTGATTTTCATGGCTTGTAGCTTATGACGCAGATATGTTTTTGAATAGCGATGTCAGTTCCATCAGTACCTATCCTTAAGAATATCGGGGCCAAGGATCAAGAGGATCAGTATGTTCATGATGTATATAACGAAATAGCTGGTCATTTTTCGAAAACTCGTTATAAGCCTTGGCCAATCGTCGAAAAATTTCTTAAGAGTCAGAAGGATCATGCTATAGGTTTAGATGTTGGTTGCGGAAATGGTAAATACTTGGCAGTTAATGATAATCTTTTCATTGTTGGTAGTGACAGGTCAAGTGGACTAATTGATTGTGCTCAAGGTCTCTCTAAAAATATGTATAATTTAGCAATCGCTGATGGTTTAAACTTACCTCATCCCAAGGAAACGTTTGATTTTGCTATTTCGATTGCCGTTATTCATCATTTTGCTACAGAGGAGAGGCGGGTAGAAGCAATTAGACATATAATCTCCAAATTAAAAAAAGGTGGAACCCTTTTAGTGTATTGCTGGGCATTAGAGCAAGAAAAGTCTAGAAGAGGCTACAAAGAGGGAGATGATCAGGATATATTAGTTCCCTGGGTGCTTCAAAGAAACGATGCACAAGTTAAGAAAAATAAGACCAAGGATTCTGAAAACAAATCAAGTGGAGAGAGTGAGGATGTGAGAAATGTGAAGCAACCCGAAACTAAGTACCGTTATTATCATTTATATCGACAAGGTGAACTTCTGGATAATGCTATCAAGGCTGGAAATTGCACGATAGTTGATGAAGGATATGAAAAAGATAATTGGTGGGTAATTATCTCTAAAATATAAGGATTTTTATAAAATGAAATTGTATTAAATAGTGCGTCTCTCCTAAAAATAATCGAGGTAAATATATATCATTGTTAACGAATAGTATTTTACCTTGATTTTTTGATCATGATGCTTTCTCCTCGTGAGAAGCAAGATAAAATCATTCGATCTACAGATTTGGATGCCTTAAGTAGTCGTTTTAGTGCTAATAACAAATCATACTTAAGTCCACAAGACCCATTTATTAATGTACTCATCAATTCCTATCGAAAGCATCTACAATTCTGTACGGGATATTCCCCATTGTCAGCTGGAAGAGTAGTGAGAACCACTTTTGGAGAGAATAAAATGCCGATTTTGAATAGGGGGACATATTTTAGGACAAAACTGATAAACTTAATAATTGACGAATTTATTGATGAATATCCTGAATGCCAAATAATTTCACTAGGTGGGGGTTCAGATACAAGATGTTTCGAATACTTAAAACATGATGGAGTCCATTTCCATGAAATTGACTTTCCTGAATCTGTAAAGATAAAAAAACTTGCTATTGTAGGTGATATAAATCTTAGGCAAATTACTGGGTATAATATCAATAATGAATTTGACATTGACTCTAAAGAAAAGTTTTCTGAATATGAGTCCCTGTTGCATACTGATAGATATCATCTATACGGTTTTGATATAAGGGACATGGGATGTGATAACCATGATGCTTTAAAAACATTTCTGAAGTACATAAATGCTTCGCTACCTACACTAATATTAAGTGAATGTGCTCTTTGTTATATATCCCCAGATGAGAATCTACTGGTGTTTCAATTTTGGAAAAGTTTTTTTCTGGAATCAGATGGTAAGGTTTCCTTTTTAATATATGAACCCATGTCACTAAATGATTCATTTGGTACGACGATGAAAGAAAATCTTCAGAAAAGAGGAATTAACTTACTCACTTTCAATGAGTTTCCTACATTGAATTCAAGGATGAGGTATGCTACAGAAAAGTGTGGTCTCAGAAATATAAGATTGACCGATTTAGCTCATATTGCTGGCTATGGAGACAGCGGGACATTATGGATTGATTCCGATGAACTTGCTCGTATTAATAAATTGGAACTCATAGATGAGATAGAAGAGATTAGGCTACTTTTGAAGCATTACTGCTTACAATATAGTGAATATTCTTCTAAGAATGAGCTTTTGGTAAAGGGTATTGACAAATTGCATTGGAATCTCCATTAAGGTTTTGAATCTCTAAATACGTCTATCATTCAGTACATAAAAATATCAGGCACTCCCCCCAAATCCAATTGGTGGTCTGGACTGCTTTGGAAGAATACAAAAGCATTTGTATACTTTTCCCATCTTTTCATTATCTTTAGATGTTAATCTTTCATATGCATTGAACACTTTTTCCTGAACATTGTAGTCACCCTCGTTTGCTTTGAGAAGCTGGTCTGTTCGATAGCCAATACCCAACTCATGAAGAAAATCGCCTTGATCAACAGGACCAAAAGTTGAACAGAACTTTGATGCAAGAAATTTTAAACCCTCAAAATCAACATCAACTGACAAATCAACCTCACCTGGCTTAGCAAATGGTGAAACAAATTTATGCTTATGAATGCCTCTTAAAGTGTTTTCTGGGATACCCTGGCTCCATCCATAATCGATTATTAAAACAGCACCCAGTTTGTTCTTATCATTTAATAACAGTGCCATTTTCATTACATACAATTCAGCATCAGTGCAAATTTCAATTCTCGTACCAACAGGTAATTTTTTATATCTAGGACTTAATGCTGGAATCGTAGAAGAAGGTGATTCTTTAGGAGATATCGTCAAATGAAAATCTGTTTTTAACATATTGTTGGCTTTGTCCTCTTCAATATTTGAAGGAGGTAAAGCTTTCTGTGTATTGTGTACACTTGGGGTGTGTTCTACAAGCAATTCTCTCCAACCGTCATTAGTTCTTTGAAATGACTTAATAGGGAGTGCATCAAAGAACTCATGAGCTAAAATGTAATTTGTAGTATTTTCGTCATTTTGAATATCTTTTTCTGTATCAACCCACTTCACTGAGTTTCCCCATATCGAAGTAGAAACGCTAAAGCCGTTTTTGTCTTTACTTAGCTTGGTGTCTTCCCCGCATAATAAATCCTTTTGTTTCTTTCTTAAAACTTTAGAGGCTTCAATTAACATAACTTCGACCTCTGTCTTCTTTTTATTTAGCTTGTTAAAAGTTCTCAAACAGTCATACATCAACGTTCCTTTACCAGGACCAAATTCAACTATTCTTAGTTTCTTTGGGCTATTTTGTTTCGTGTATGTGCTGAAGAGCCAAATACCTATCATCTCACCAAACATTGATGATATTTCAGGAGACGTTATAAAATCTCCACTAATACTATCCAATGGATCTCTTGTTGTATAATATCCATATTCTGGGTGTGTCAAGCATTGTCTAATGAATGCTGATAATGAAATAGGTCCTGTGGTTTTGATTGTTTCCGTCAATAAATCAGTTAAATTTTCAACTTTAACCGTTTTCCCCCTAGAATGGGCAGCTGGGAAGCTTGATATTGTACTCAAATTTTCAGACGTATATACATCACCTTTGATTTCTCTCTCTAGCCTTTCAATCTGATGTGCAATAGATGTTTTAGCTTCATCGTATTCCTGCTTTGTATACTGACCAAAGTATAGTTTGTCATTAGAATAATTTTTGCTCCTTACTCTATGGTAGGTAGAAAAGCTCGATCGCAAAGGATTTCCTAGAGTAAAAGCTCTATGAATGTGGCGATTGGCGCTCCAACTAATCATAGCGTATGCTGGTGATGAATTAAAATAATGTTCGTGCTTGTGGCCAAATAGTTAATTTTTAGTAAATCAGCTAGTGCATTAAATGATATAATGCTTCACTTTGTAACATGAACATAGAAAGTGAATATATTATTTCCAATTATGGGTTCAAAGAGCTTAAAGTGCCCAGAGGTCACTTCTTTTGAATAGTCATAGCCGTTGGTCAACACTCAAAACATTTCTCAAAAGGGAGAACCAGGTGTAATTTTCAATTTTTTTCTTTTCCTAGCAAAATGCATTATAGGATCGGATTTTACAGCTAAGTTTACATCTGATTTTAAGAAGGCTGGTAGATAAACGCTCCTCCGTCGCTGATAATAATTGGGTATGCAGTGTGTAAGAGTTTCTCATTTATTGATTTATACGATGGAGCAATGGTATCACCTAGCCTACTGTGTTTCTCTTTCTGTCGATGAGACCTAATTAGTGATAGCCATCAGTGACACTGAATGCTCAATTGGTCAACTTTTCTAAGAACTTTGGCATACTTTTCGAAACAGATTGTTGTCTCTTGACATTTAGATAATGTCTTGTGGAAATAGGAATAGTACAGATGAAAAACAATCTTAAATGTAGTCAAAAAATTGAACCTCTTCGTGTTCTCAGTCCATCCCTACGGATTTCACATTGATAGGCTAATTCAAATAAACTGTGAGAAAACAACACTTTACTACATAGGCAATCTCTTCAAACAAATATCAGGTAGCCGTTGCTGTATTTCAAAAGTTTTACAGTCTATGGATATATCGGGCGCTTTTAGATCTTTTAAGTTAGGTTCCGGGACCTGGCAACTATAGAGCGTCTGTAGGATCAAGTAATAAATTGATAGTTTTTGTAGATCAATTGACTGCAAAAGTAGCAACAATAATTTTGTCAAATCAAAGGGTATATTTCAAAGAGAAAGTTATCCAACCCACAGACCGAGAAAGCTAAACTGCATGATTCATTTTCGAAAGATTTTTCTGATTTCATTGATCCCCTGTTTTTAGTTGACAATTTCAAATATAACTGGTTTCATCAGCTTTCTCTAATCCTGCATTTATAAGTGTAGATATGGTTTCCAGTCGTAGGTTTCGAGAAAATCGTGTAATCTCTCTTTTGTGCTGGCGTGACTATAATATATGCAGTGTGGGTCGTTCCATTTTAGGAAAGCCTAGAATTAATTTATGTGCAGGTCAACGAGGGCGACACCACCCTTATTTGAACCATTTAGCAATACGCTTGAGATGGAGTTCGTACATTAAGAAACATATACAAAGCTAAGCAAAGGCGTATTAGTTTGGGCTAAGCATTAATTGGAGTTATCAATATTTTCCTCAAAGTAATAGGATTAGGTTTGAAACGATCTTTTGAGAGAATTTGGTTTTTCTTTCTGTAGGTGAAAGGTGCTGTCAAGATAATAGAATAGAAAGCGCAACAAGGTTACGGGAAAGAAGAGAGCATGGGCAACAACTCGTCTAAGCCCAAAGATTTGAGAGGGCAGCCTTTAACACGTACGGATACACTGAACTCTGCAAAGTCGTCAAGATCGACGAGGTCAAGAAAGTCATTTCTGAAGGACGACACTTCGGACTCACCAAGGCTCTCTGCCAAATCCCCAAAGATCCTTTCAAGGAAAAACTCATCATCTAGTGGTACAGATTTACATAGAAATGATTCAGCTAATAACTTAGCTGGGTCCTTTTCTCAGTTAAGCGTATCAAATGGGAACAGCAATAATAATCTTAAGTTACCGCCTTCTATGATGCAAGTGGAACCAAAAGAGCCAATTTTAATTCGCCGAAATAATAGTGCTAGTGATTTGGACTCCTCTCCAATATCACCAAGGTATCAATCATCATTTACATCCTCAGGCTCTCCTAAATTGATACCAAATATAAATCCTAATGAAAGCGCAGAAAATGGTATTTCGAGAACCTCAACAAATAATTCTTACTCAAGATCCAACTTAAATAATTATCCACTTTCCCCTCAGACAACAGGTTCAAATTCGATAAAAAACGAAGGCAGCATTTCAAACTCACCTCAAAATAATGCAGATTCGAAATCTTTAAGAAGCATAGATGGAACTCAAATGGTATTCAATCCAGCTGGATCTTCGAACAGTAGCTTTGTGGGATCTCCTAATGATGTGGGGTCTATAAATAAGAGAATAAGCGCTACTGAAAATGAAGATTATAGCTTAGGAAATACCTCGAGTGTCAATGTGGACGTAAATGCATCAAATACGGATAATTCTATTGACATTGAGGATTTAATACAAAGGTTACTTGATGCTGGATATAGTGGCAAACGAACCAAAAATATTTGCTTAAAGAACTTTGAGATCCTGTCAGTTTGTACTAAAGCGAGAGAAATATTTTTACTGCAGCCTCCTTTATTAGAACTTTCACCTCCCGTGAAAGTTGTTGGTGATGTACATGGCCAGTATGGGGATTTGATTAGGATATTCACAAAATGTGGGTTCCCGCCCCTGACAAACTACTTATTTCTAGGTGATTATGTTGATAGAGGGAAACAATCGTTAGAAACGATTCTTCTACTTTTATGTTACAAGATCAAATATCCAGAAAACTTCTTTTTGTTAAGAGGAAATCATGAGTGTGCAAATGTTACAAGGGTTTATGGCTTCTATGATGAATGCAAGAGGAGATGTAATATTAAGACCTGGAAATTATTCATTGATACGTTTAACACATTACCAATAGCAGCTATCGTTGCGGGCAAGATATTCTGTGTTCATGGTGGTTTATCTCCTGTTCTAAATTCAATGGATGAAATTAGGAATATAGCAAGGCCAACAGATGTGCCAGATTTCGGGTTACTAAATGATTTATTATGGTCAGACCCAGCAGATACTGTGAATGAATGGGAAGATAATGAAAGGGGTGTGTCCTACGTTTTCTCTAAAGTCGCAATCAACAAATTCTTGCTGAAGTTTGGCTTCGATCTTGTGTGTCGAGCGCATATGGTGGTTGAGGATGGTTATGAATTTTTCAATGATAGAACATTAGTAACAGTGTTTTCAGCACCTAACTATTGTGGAGAGTTTGATAACTGGGGTGCGGTGATGAGTGTTCGAGAAGAACTTTTGTGTCTGTTCGAACTCTTAGATCCATTGGATAGCTCAGCTTTGAAGCAAGTCATGAAAAAGGGTAGGCATGAAAGAAAATCCGCTCAGATGCAGCAACAAAAGCTTATTAATTAAATAAACAAAGATTTAAAATCATTTTTTTTTCGATTATTACGTAGACTTCTTGAGTCAAGGAAATTTCAGAAAATTTTCGAATTTTCGAATTTTCGAAATTAGTTGATGAAAAGCATTCGCTCATTCTAATGTTTCTCCATTTCTATCTTGATTTCCTTACATTCAACTCTTGTAATTTTATCTCTCATGACCTTTTTTTCTTGCTTTTCAGTAGGTATTTTAAGTTTGGATTTTTCGGATACTGTTAACGCTCCCCAAATTCATTCATTGATTCATTCATCATTCAATAGTATTTAACATATAGTACCTTATATAGCCTGTCTATTCAATATATTGAAATATCAATGTTCGGTGTGCGAATTCACGAAAATAATGACATATCATATTCATTTAAGCGAATATATATTCCATAAACATTGAAGCTAAATGTGTACAAATGGGCGAAGCACATCCGTTTAACTTTTTGTTGAGGACTGAAAACTTTCAACCGTTGTATGAACTAGTGGAGAGACTAAGTAACAAAATTGAAGAAAACGGAGTTTTGATTGAGAAGTTGAGTTATCATATTGATGTCAATTTCCGATTCCCAGATATAATCCATTCATATGATAGTAAACTTCTTCAGGATAAGACTGATGGCTCTAAAGTGGATATTTTAGATCAAATTTTGAATCAAAAGTACCATTTGAATAGAATTCAGACACCTAAAATTGATACAAATGAAATCAGCCCTAAAATTAATGCATTGATTAAAGATAATATAAAATTAAGAAGAATTAGAGAGCAAAACAACCTTAAGAACAAAGAATTATTGAATTTGATTCATCAGTATGAAATATTCATGTTTGAAGAAGTGCTACCGTCTCTCAGACAAGATATTGAGTTTTATCTTGTGAACACGGTGAACAATGATTTTCGAAACTATCAGCTTCTAAAGAAGTATAATTCAATAAATAAAATATGGCAGCGATATATAAGATTCTTCCAATATGTGTCAGACTTGACCAAATTATGTGAAAAGTTGACTGAATTATTAGACACTCAATCGGATAACCATGAACTAAGTATTTTACACCAAAAACTAATAATTGTTGGGGAGCTAAAGAATTATGTTGAAAAAAATTTGATTGTTTTGAATAGTCTGGACAATCATGTCGATAATTCTGATATAACACATAAGTAGTCTCTTGCGGATAATGTCATTAATTTAATGCTTGTTTATGCTGTCAAGTTTTAGATTTTTATTTGATTAGTATGAGTCCGGAACTATATACAAATAATCAATAAACATTATCGTCTGAAAGTCAGACGGCTTATTGGAATTCAAATATTATACTGATTGATATAAAATGATCAATATTATGTGTGGATAAATGAAATTACCAATTTGATATGTAGGCTGAAAAATATGAATTTTTGCAATATTTCTTAAAAGGTCGCTTTTTTAAAATTATTCAACTAAAATTTTGCGGCTTCACAAAAATTCAGTCAAATAAAGAGCCAGTACTTCCTTTCAAGTTAGTTTGTTCTATTTATCAGTCAGGAACAAGCCCCAAATTCAAATGACATTATTGTATAAAACTATCGAGACTTTTCAAAGATCCAATTTGAATATTCCGTTTTCACAATGTTGAACTACTTGCGCACAAAAAAAAATGAAAATATTTCTTGTTTGATCATTTAATGCTATCGTATCGTTCTATATAGAAATGAAGAGAATAAAAAAAGATATAGTATTTCAATCTGACTAATATAATAGTAACATTTATATTTTGAAATATGTCTAAGTATGAGCCTTTATTTCATTGAAAAAAAGGATAAATAATGTCGAACGATTTTTATTAATTTGACGATCCATTTCTCTCATTAGTAGAAGTGACATGTTTATGCAACTTTTCACTCGAAGTTAAACTTTTTCCGGCATCCGTATCATTATCATTCAATAAGTGACTTAATGCATAACTTGGTGACTTTTTTGTAAATGGTACATGATGTGAAACTTCGGAGGTTGTTTCAATATCCTTACTATTAGAATTTTGAACACTTGGTACATGCAAGAGCCCAGGTATATCTCTCGATGTTTTACTAAAATTCGTATGACTCATTTGATTGAAGGATTGATGGAAAAGGGGGGAGAATGGTGATGCCGTCTTCGGAGTTAATGAAGCTGACTTTGGAGCATATGGCAAAGTGACACTTGGAAATGACGAGCCTGAATAATAAGCTGGCCTCATAGGTACTGGTGGAGCAGTTTGGAGGAATCCACTAAATTGCAGGTTATTATATGTTACGTGGTTTTCACCATTAGATTTTGCATCTGATTTGTTGAAAAATGAATGATGCAATGATAGTGGCTTAGGTCTTCTTCTAGGCTTGAATTCGCTATTCGGAATTTTCAAAAAATGTGATTGAGGTGGAGGTGGAGAGATTCCCTGGGTTTGGTAGCTCTGTGGGGAATAAATAGAATTAGCTTGAGCACGTTGTATATCAGTATATGTTTGAGCTTCATTCACTGACAGATATTGATAGCGAAAGTTTGGGGAAGAACTAGTTGGAGGAGAAATTAGAGAGTGTTCTCCTTTGGAACGATCGTCATTTTGGTCGAAATATGCACCACTAGGTGTCCTTGGTTTCCCTGAGGCTTTATCGCCCTGTTGATCTTTAAATGGATTAGGTTCTAGTTTTTCATATGCATGCACAGTCTGCTGATGTTGTCTTAAATTATCTAATCTTGAAAAACACTTCGAACAATGAGGACACCTAAAAGGTCGTTCACCCGTATGTTTACGCTTATGCCTTGCTAAATGTTCAGACCTTGTAAAGGACATATTACAATCAGGATATCCTGTGCATTGAAATATTCTACCTTTTGATTGTCTATTTTTGTTTTTCCCTTTCGAACTATCAGTTGTAATTTCTCCATTTGCGTTGACTGAAGAATCATTTTCCGAACCTTTTGAGCCTGCAATAACGTTCTCGATATCACTGGGAGTTCGGCCTTCGGATATCGATTCCATTATGTCGATCTTGTTATCTTCCTTATGGTTTATGTCATTTTTAAGCTCAACTTTTTCTTCATTGTCAACGCTTTTAGTCGACATGATTTTCTTTCACGCTGTACAATAATTTGATAAAACCAAACAACTATATCAATTACTTAATATAACATCTATCTTAACATTTAGCAACAACTTTATCGTTTCCTTTTGTTTTTAAAGCCAGCCTTAAAAGTATATGTTTAATGTATACAAAATCCAACAAAAGCCGGAGCGATAAAATTTTCGGGTCGGTCAGGGGTTAATCTGCATATAAGAATTGATATTATGTAGCGCTTAAGATCTATAAATAAAAGTCTGGCGATATGACGTATCAAGTAAATAGATAATCTATTTAGATGCTAGTTCAAAGAAAAATAAACTATATCCTTCAGTACGCCGGACCTTAAAAAAGCCAGCTAACTTTTCACATAAATGAATTAACAACAAATGTTAGAGTTCTGAGTATTTTGGTTATCAACAGAGATGTCAATGGTGTCAGGAGATGACTTATCTTGGACGCCAATCTCATGGCTCTCAGAGGATGATGCATCAGGTAAAGCTTGAGCTATTTTCTTGAACAAAAGTTTAACGTTATAATTTGCTTTTGTAGAAGTCTCTATAAAAAACTTTGCGCCTATTCTTTTAGAGAGGGACTCACATTCTTCTGCTGATACTTGTCTCTTATTACTTAAATCAGATTTATTTCCAACTATGACGATTACAACATCTTCTCCACGTTCCATTTTCACATCATTCACCCATTTTTCAAGATTAACAAAACTCTTTTTATTTGTTATATCATAGCATATCACTGCAACATGTGAATCCCTGATGTAAGAAGGAATTAACGACCTAAACCTTTCTTGTCCCGCAGTATCCCACAACTGTAACCTTATAGTCTTACTGTCTTCTAAATACATTGTTTTTGATAAGAAGTCTATTCCAATTGTTGCTGCATATTGGTCATCAAATGTATCATACATGAACCTGGTTATAAGTGATGTTTTACCCACTGTGAAGAGAGTTAGTACCAACTTGTAAAAATTTGAGTTATAAGAAGAAATGAAGTTATCATTGATAAATCATTCAACATGAAGATGGATATGGTTATCAAAAATTTGATAAGTAAATTCTTTTCCTAAAATTCGCCAAATCCTAGTGAATAGTTTGAAAATGACATCCAGAAGTGTTAATCAGCTATGCCAAAAATCAAAGGTCAATAATAGACTTGCTGGTTTCGTAAAAAAGAATGGATTTCAAGATTTCAGTCTAAACCTCAGAGAAGAAGTATAGATCACCCACATGGGAACTATCGTTAAATCACAGCAAAGTCAAAAAAAGAGCTTCTCTTCATTTGAAACTGATATCATACAATTATCACTTTCTTATTTCTCTTAACTTCTAACCTATAGTAAACTTACCACTTTGATCTCCTAAAAACACGATCTTGTACTTCCGCAAAATATGTGATTTCTCAGCACTCATATCTGCTCGGCTTTGTTTGCGTGTATGTGAAGATTGAAATCTGATCGTTAAGCTAGATACGCTATTCTCAGTTTTTTGTCTTCAGCGCTAACCATAGAAATCAACAATTATTACATAAGCATAGTATTTAATTTTTATGAATTAGAATATTCACTGAGTCAAGGGTAGTAAAGAGACTTAAATCAAAATGGATGACGCAGAGTTAAACGCAATAAGAGCCGCCAGATTGGCCGAGTTACAAAAGAACGCAGGCCAGGGTGGGACTGATCCTAACGATAAAAGAGAGGATAAAAAGTTGACTGTTTTAGGGCAAATCTTGGAACCAAGTGCAAGAGAAAGATTAAGCAGGGTACGCATAGTAAGACCAGACAGAGCAGACGCAGTGGAACAATACATAGTCAAAATGTATTCTATGGGGTCAATAGGAAGAAGGCTCAATGAAAAAGATGTCGTTGAAATACTCGATGGTTTATCTCGAGATGAAAAAAAGCAAACACAAAGCAAAATTGTCTTCAATAGGAGACCAACAGATGATAACGATGATGAAGATTTCTTCGACTGACTCCCAATTGCTTAAACGATCACCCTTCTATTTATACTTACGTAGCAAACAAATGAGCTGTTGTGATATCTTAACGTTGTAATACATCCTGTATATAAACACGATTTTCAGGTAACTGCAGTAGTATGTAATTTGTAAACAAAGAGCTTAATCGATGATAAAGATATTGAATTTCTTCACAATCTCCCTATTTATCGATTATATCGCCGTACTCGTGAAGTAATGTCAAACATACAGGTAGTAGTTAGGTGCAGAGGAAGAAACTCTAGGGAAGTTGCAGCCAACTCACCTGCGGTAATAAGCTTGACTGATGAAGTGTGCTCTAGCAGCGACCCGTATGTTAGTATACACCCTTCAACATCAAATAAGTTATCTGACCTCCAAAATTCAAAAACATACAAGGTCGATCAGGTTTATGGAGCTCAAGCGGACCAGAGCTTAATATTTGAAAAGGTAGCGTTACCATTATACCAAGAATTTATGAGCGGCTACAACGTTACCATCTTAGCATATGGCCAGACGGGTACCGGAAAAACATATACAATGTGCGGAGATTATCTGAATGAGTTCAGTTCAGATACGGGATTAATACCCAGGGTGCTAAGACAGTTGTTTCTTACATTAGAAGGTGGCCAAAATGAAGACTATTTAGTCAAATGCTCATTCATAGAGTTGTATAATGAAGAATTGAGAGATTTACTAAACGATGACAATAGAGTAAAATTAAGGGTATTTGAAAACAAAAAGAAAAATTCAAACTCCATTTTAATTCAAAATCTCAAAGAGGAGTTAATCTTAAACTCTAATCAAGGTTTCAATATCTTAAAAAAAGGTGTTATGAAGAGGAAAACCGCTTCAACTAAATTGAACGACTTCTCATCTAGGTCACACACAATATTTACAATAAATCTTTATAGAAGAAAAGATAACGAGATATTCAAGATTTCAAAAATGAACTTAGTTGATTTGGCTGGTTCTGAAAATATCACTAGATCAGGTGCAATAAACCAGAGGGCTAAGGAGGCAGGTTCTATAAATCAAAGTTTATTGACATTAGGAAGAGTTATCAATAGTTTAAGTGAAAAAAATGTCAATTCCAATCATATTCCATATAGAGAATCAAAATTGACTAGACTTTTGCAAGATTCAATTGGTGGTGAGACTAAAACAACATTAATCGCAACCATTTCTCCGGCAAAAATCAACATTGATGAAACTGCATCGACTCTAGATTATGCAGCAAAGGCTAAAAATATTAAAAATTTACCTCAATCTGGTCATGAAAGTGATCTCATATTAAAGAGAATTATCGTTAAAGATCTATCAAAGGAAATTATAAGATTGAACCAAGATCTTACAGCCACTCGAAACAAAAATGGAATTTACATGAATGAAGAAAACTTTAACACATTGACTGATGAAAACGAGTCTATGAAATCTGAAATAAAAGAGCTAAATAACAAAATTAAAAGCCTCAATTCGAAGGTTGAATACCTTGAAAGGTCACAAATTGATTCCGAAATTGCTCAAAAGTCTTTAAAACAAAAGTTGACGGAGTATGAAGGTAAGAACAAATTACATGAGTCGAATACACAGGAATTGACGAGAAGATTGTCAGAGAGAAGCAAAAGGACCGACGAACTTGAAAAGAAATTGAACAAGCTCAGCGAAAAGCATAAGTTAGCTACAAATCATTTGACACAAACTGTTAATGAAAGTTTAAATAGCTCAGTAAATGACATAGAGAGGATTATATCCCAACAAGATGGAAATGTTGCTTTTGATCAGCTAAACACTTTGAATTACGTTATGAGCAATAGTTTGAACGACCTTAGACTTAGACTTACTAGTAAAATAACGGATATTGATGGCACTGTCAGCACGATATTGAACTCTTTACAACAAAACGCTAAATCGATAACAGACGGGTATGGTTCAATAGAAAGAAATTTTGCAGAAGATAACATTGCCTTAAAACACAACTTATCTGACTTGAAAATAGCTAATGCAAAATTATCTGGATATATTGATGAAGATCATTTGGTTAAGGAAAGACTTGATAAATCAATCAAGGCTTTACTAGATGATAAAGTGAACAGGGAATTGAATAGAATACACTCTGATTTGTTTGTTCAATTTGAGAAATTAATGAATCAAACAAAATCCAACTACAGCGGATTGTTGCATAGCTCAGTTCACGACATTTCATCTGAAATTTATACCACAGAAAGAAATGAGATACATAAGAGGTACGAAAATTGGAATAGAGAATCAGACAAGATTCACCAGTCAATTGATGAAGACTTGGAGAAATCTAAGTTTAAATTTAGAAAATCCAAGACTGTCCAAGATAATGAAATAACCCAAACATTTGATGGGATTTCAAAACTTTTATCTGATAACATATCACAATGCTTGCATAACATTACAGGTGGTATTGAAAACGACACCCAATTCTTAAGAAATGAACTAAATCAAATCAGTACTATCAACACTAGTATTCAAGACAGAGATGGAAAATTAATAAATAAACTTAAATTAGTAAATGAGAATTTGGTTTCAATTCATCAGTCAAATACCCAGTCATTAATTCAATCGCCGATGAATAGCTCTCCAATAGGGGGCTCTTCCATGAGATCTCCGAAAAAAGCGACAGACGATAGACATTCTCCATTGAAAGTGACAAGTTTGGCTGCTTTAAATTCAAAGATTCCACAATTGGGCAAAGCAATTATCGACACCGAATATCATCCTATTAATCCAGTTCTCAAGAAGAGAAAGTTTTATAATTAGGCACTAAGAAACAACATGTATTTTGGTTGGCCCTTTGTATATTAGCACGGAAATTAATTACGTATATAACTTTGTACTACTTAGCCTAATAGAAGATAAAGAAAGGAGTGACAGCGCGACAATATAGTAAAGATTAAAAAAGTTAAATTGTACCCATTTCTTAATGGTCAGCACTCCAAGTATGATGACTCTTTCGAAGAATATGAGGTACTTGACGCTATACAGTGCAGTATCAGTTGCATTGTTAGGCTGGTCAATCCAAGACTCGTTGTCTAAATCTTACAATCATATAATGTTCTTTCTGGAATTCACGGACGGATATAAAGTTACGATATTGATTAATTTTATAGTAATGTGTTTCATAACTGGAACAATTCTTCTCATAAGATTACTCTTTGGAGAGTTAAGGGTTATTGAATTTGAGCATTTAGTAGAAAAAGTACCGATGTTTGGAATAAATCAGTTGTTTAATCTCGCTTGGAATGATAACAACTTTTTATTGAGTTGCTTTCTACCGGGGTTAATTATTAGTTTCAAAGCTTTTCAAGTTATTGTGATCGATAGACTTGATTACACTGTGATGAAAGTGTCCGGAAATACAGAGAATGAACATTTTTCTAAAAATGCTATTTTAAGAAAATTCCTCCTTAGTTCAGATTTTTGGGTCAGTTTTATACTATTATTTTTAAATTTCATTATATCAAAATTGCTAGTTTTTGATGTATTCCCTGGTTTAAATTCTATTATTTGCTTGTTATTTGGATTTCAGTTTGCTATTCAGGGTGTGGAAGTTTTAACATTTAATTCAAAATTGTTAGTTAACATATATGAATTCTTAAATTACAGAACAGGTGATGACTTTGATAGTGATATTTTGGATGATGATAGTGAAGAAAGTACTTGGGAAAATAAACCTTATTATAGTAAGGGCATTGAAATTGCCTCTGCGGTATTGAAGTCAATGGCGTACTTGGGTTTTATCTATGTGTTAACATTTCATTCTGGAATATCTCTTCCTATATCTATGTTACAAGGCACGTACTCATCACTTAGACAAGTTTACACGGATTCTGCTCAATTGTTATCGTTCATTGAAGCATCTAAAAGACTTGAGAGTCAGTTACCCAATGCTACTACAGAGGACCTAGCCAGCACTGATAACCTCTGTATAATTTGTCGCGAGGATATGTGCTCGTATGAAGAATATGAAATGGTTCATCACAGAAAAGTCCCTGCAAGAAAATGTCCAAAGAAGCTAAAATGTAGTCATATATTGCATATGGGATGCTTGAAGGATTGGTTAGAGAGATCAGAAATATGTCCAATGTGCCGAAGGAAAGTATTCGAGACTGAAGCAGACCAACCAAGTACCGATAATCCACGAAACAGAAATGAGCAACGCAATCAACATTTCTCTGAAGAATTGAATACAGAAATCAACGAGGCGATAAGGAATGCCAATCCTAATGAGAGCGAGGTTGCTCAAAACACTGACAATGCACACGCAGACTTACAGAACTCTCACTCTGGCCCTAATTCAACCGAAGGTGAATACCAATCTATCCGATTGCCATCTTCAGCGGTATTGCCTCCAAATTGGACTATATTACCTTTGCATAAAATTGCTGAAGGTAGATACAAAATCGATATTTCTGTACAGCATAAAGGAACCATCGTTATCAAGAACAATATAAAAAATAGAGAATTAACGTTAGTCAAACCTAGCAACCAATGGGATATCACGCATAACACGAATAACGAAGGAAATTCTAAGGAATCAGAAGTTCTACACACTTCATAAAGTTCACAGAATCCAAAGAATAATTACATAGCATATTTGAAAGTCGTTGTAAATTTACAGAATGTTGGACACATTATTGTAAACGAGCACTATTCAAACTCAAACTCAAAATCCATTAAGCTTTCATCTACTTTATTTGTTTTTTCTGTAGCTTCTATCTCTGAATAGCTGTCCTCACCACCTGCATTTTGCAAACCGTCAACTAACGAATTAGAAACATCATCATCCGAGGTATCAACATTACTATTCGTAGGTGAGTTTTCTTCATCTCCAATATCCAATGACAACCCCAGCTCTTCACCATCGATATTTTGCGATTCTGTGTAATTATCTTTAACAGCAGATTTCATTATATGGCTGATCTCTTCATTTATTTGATCCGTAGGGTAGGCAAACAGAAGCAACTTACATTTTTCCAAGTTTTTATTCAACTCATTAATTAGACTTACAACTTGATTATGAGCTTCAGGGTTTAGTTCAAATCCTCCACTTGCCTCTTTCAACACTTTATTTTTCAATTCAATACATTCACAGAGATAACATAATGCCATTAGGAAGTAAAAGACGCCATCAGCATTGTACGGAGGTTCAAGAAGAAGTTCTTCTAGCCTGTTTTTGACTCTCGAGT
Source organism: Priceomyces medius (assembly GCA_030570455.1). Classification (NCBI taxonomy): domain Eukaryota; kingdom Fungi; phylum Ascomycota; class Pichiomycetes; order Serinales; family Debaryomycetaceae; genus Priceomyces; species Priceomyces medius. The sequence goes on along the minus strand of JAJLVV010000008.1, from coordinate 540,145 downwards.
ATTCCTTCTTTGCCACGAGGTCCCATAACGAAGAAATAACATATAGTGGTGTATGAGTTTTAGAGCCTGAGCGCCAAGCAGGCGCTGAGATACTTCTGCGGGACATCGATGAACCACTACTTATTTGACCTCTCACAATAAAAAATGATGACAACCAGTCAAAAAATTTCTCTTCTTTGAAAATTGCAGTATTCGATTCATCAAAAGTCATGGATTTGCTCTTTCTGCTTAAAATTTCAATCCCAATGGGCCAAATTGTTCTTATGTCAACTTTTGGAATTCTGATTAGGAGACAAAACATTTTATACGCCATTTCCCATTTAGAATTCAATACATTTAAATGTAAGAGAATCTTTAAATTATCAACATGCTGCTTAATTGCATTTACGCGTTTCCCAGGTACATCTTCATACTTATCTATTGGTAATACCTCGAGGCCTTTAGTTTTAATCAAAAAATTGACTTTGGTCCAATTGCTCGAAACATCAAATGAGCTTGAGAACTTTTTAAATTTTTGATCTATAACTTCATTCTCAGCATCATCGGCATCATCAGCATCATCATTATCATACACATCATTTCTATTATTATTATTATTGTCCGCATGAATATCTCGAAACTCCTTTTCCAAACTGTCTGCGTATTGAATAAATTTGTCTTTTCTTTCTCTTGGATTTTGGTGAGGAGAAGTATGCCATATTTCATAGCTGCCTTCTGGTCTTAGGCGCTTATTTTGTACTCCAGCGATGGATTTCAATATTCTCTTCCTATTGTCTTCATTATGAAATTTCTTTCTTAGATCTTCAGCCAACCTGATATCATCTGACAATTCTTCAAACTTTTGCAATTCCACATATTTAGCAAGAAGAACGTCTAGTTGCTTGTGTTTTTTCTTTTGATTAGATTTGTTACTATCGGCATATATTTCTTCAAACATTGTTTATTGAGAGAGTAATCATTTTGATATGCATATGCAATATACCTTCAGAGTTGTTAATAATTACATCAGCAGATTTTTCAAATTTGATATATACATATAGAAAAATCAAATCGCATTAGATATATTATTTGTATTACACAATGATAGATATTAATCAGAGAATATTATTCCAGTAAAATAACGGTCAGTCTCCTAAACATGAACTATATACAACGAAAACGAATAAGAGATTCACAATATTTTATAACAGGTTCAACTATTCATCTTAGAAACCCATTCCTGGCATTCCACCCATTCCTGGAGCACCTCCTCCGGGAGCAGGAGAACCCTTTGGTTCTGGTGAGTCAACAATTGCACACTCAGTTGTAGCCAACAATGAGGCGACACCACTTGCATCGACCAAACCATTCTTGACAACCTTGAATGGATCAATGATACCAGCAGCAATCATATCAGTGAATTTTCCGTTAGAGGAGTCGTAGCCTATGTTGAAGTCAGCATCGTCGAAGATCTTACCAACAATAACAGAACCCTCTTCACCGGCATTTTCAATGATTCTTTTAGCAGGCTTGGTGATTGCAGCCTTAATTATATCAACACCTAACTTTTGATCAAAGTTAGCTGCCTTCTCCTTGACACCATCCAAGATTCTAGAAGCTTTAATCAAAGCGGTACCTCCACCTGGTAAGATACCTTCCTGAACAGCAGCTCTAGTAGCATTCAAAGCATCATCGTAACGGTCCTTCTTCTCACTAACTTCAACCTCGGAGGTACCACCAACTTTAACAACAGCCACACCACCAGACAACTTAGCCAATCTTTCTTGCAACTTCTCCTTTTCATATTCAGTAGTATGGACATCATTGATAACAGTTCTAATTTGTTCAACCCTACTTTGAATATTCTCCTTAGATCCTTCACCATTCAAAACAACAGTATCCTCCTTTGTAATTGTAATCGAACCAGCAGATCCCAACAATTCGAGAGTCGCATTCTCAGGTTTCAAGTCCAATTCTTCAGTGAAAACAGTGCCCCCAGACAAAATAGCAATATCACCTAAGGTATTCTTCCTGTTGTCACCGAAACCTGGTGCCTTGACAGCACAGACTTGAACTTGACCTCTCAACTTGTTCAAAATACAAGCAGCCAAAGCTTCACCATCTACGTCTTCAGCTAAAATCAACAATGGTCTTCTGCTTTGGTTAGATAACTCCAAAGATGGTAAAATGTCCTGGATAGAAGAGATCTTTTTCTCAGAGAGTAAAATCAATGGGTTCTCAAATTCAACCTTTCCAGACTTAGTATCAGTGATGAAATAAGGAGAAATGTAACCCCTATCAAACTTCATACCCTCAGTAACTTCCATTTCATCTTCCAAAGTCTTACCCTCTTTAACAGTTATAACACCTTCCTTACCAACCTTTTCCATGGCGGAAGCTAACAAGTTACCAATATGTTGGTCACCGTTAGCGGAAATGGTGGCAACTTGAGCAATTTCTTCGGAAGTAGTGATTTCCTTCTTGTTTTGTTGCAAAAAGTCAACAACTGCTTCAACGGCAGCTTGAGTACCTCTTCTCAAGTCCATAGGATTACAACCGGCGGCAACATTTTTCACCGACTCGGTAAAGATAGATCTACCTAAAACGGTAGCAGAAGTAGTACCATCACCAGCAGATTCGTTGGTTCTGGAGGCAACTTCTTGCAACAACTTGGCTCCCATTTCTTCGAATTTGTCTTCCAAAGTAATGGATCTTGCCACAGTAACACCATCCTTTGTAATTTTTGGAGAACCGAATTGTTGTTCAATCAAGACATTTCTACCCTTAGGACCTAAAGTTACAGACACGGCATCAGCCAAAGTGTTGACACCCTTCAACAAAGATGCCCTACCCTCAACACCAAACTTCAATTCTTTGTGGGCATAGTTACGAACAAAGTTGAGTGTCGATTTCTTCAATGGTGATCTTGATGCTCTTAACATGTTTAGACTCGCTTATTTAACCTTCCAACTATTATGGAAACTAATTAATAAATGCTATAGACCTGATCGAAGTCCTTACAATCTTTAAATTAGAGCTTGCTGGATTTCAAAGTTAGTATGTATTTAAGTATAGGCACTGAAAAATCTCTGAAGGTGCTATATTACTATAAAAGAATTTCGAGAAGATTCTATGATCATGTGACACAAGTTTAAGCCAACCGCGGAGTGTTTGTCTTAAAAATTAGCCACAAGGAATCTCGTGACAGACTTTTGTCAGGCGTGCACGCCCGACACCTGAATTCATGAAGGTGCGCCTGTCTTGACGGACAACCCTTTATCCTGTATACAAAAGATCCCTGAACTGTCGTTGTTGTGCCCACGGACTCCTGCATTTCTTTTTCGTCAATGTCGAGGACCCCCATACAACCCTGAGCGTCTGCCAAATTTGACTCTGCTCGAGACAGATCATGTCTGTGGTAAATTATTCCCATCCACTTCTAGGCACGATAGAACGAACAACTTAATGTCTTCACATAAGCATAAGCTGTTTAACCTCTTCTTACAAACCCAACAATAACAGCATGCTCAACTGGGAAAGAGCTGTTTCGTCCAAACATAGATGACTGGCGGAGTTTTATTCGCGTCCCTTGAGATTAAGCTATCATTGTCACACCCTTCGGTGAGTTTAATGGGAAGATGTCGCACCCCCAACTCCAGACTGTCAAGCAGCGGCCGCTTCGGCACCCCCCTACCCCATCAACATGCATATGCTGGAGTAACTTGAGACGTTTGTTCACCACACATAGAATTTCTCACCTAGGTTGTTCAAAAGCTTGTTTGCATATTCGGTGAAACAGTTGCCTATAACACAGTGTCGGCAACCTTTTGTAGGAGAATTTCGGACCTTACGTCCAATAGATCGACACTGGTGCCGAACCTTGGTGCTCAATTTTGTTTGTATACCAGTTGAGATGCCCCACACAGGCACGAAATAATAACGATAGAGAGCGTTCTGGTCATCTATGCATTAAGTTCTACATACAGTAACAAAAAGAAACAGACGTTTTTCCGAAATCTCATAGTTTGAAAGAAGTCTAAGATGACACGCCCTGGGCACAATAGAAACGAGGCGAAATGCTTGCATCTAGTAGGGGTTAAACTAGAAGTACAGAAGTATAAATTGAGGCACTTTCCCAGGGAAATAAGCGTGGGTAATTTCTAAGTTAACTCCAGGTTGAAATACAAACAGAACTCGCAAATTTAAAACCTAACCTATAGTGTTGCAATGACAGTTGACCAAATCGAAACTCCAGCTCCACAATCAGTTGTCAACAAGGCCATTGGCAGTTTGCCGGCTCCTTTCCCAAGCTTGCCTGATAATGTTTTGGACATGTTTTTGTTGACCGGCAAATCAGCAGCCATCACAGGCGGTGCAAGAGGTATTGGTTATGTCATATCCGAGGCATACTGTCAAGCCGGCATCAAAAACTTGGCTATCATTGACTACGCTGACAATCCTGTTGCTCTCCAAAATCTTCAGGAGAGATATCCAAAGACTAAGATCTTGTTCCGTGATTGTGACGTACGTAAGTCTGAGCAGGTTAAGAATGTCATCAATGACATTTACGCCCAATTTCAAGCTATTGACATTTTTGTGGCCAATGCAGGTGTTGCTTGGACCTCTGGTGCCCTCATTGACCAAGACTCCGATGACGAATGGAACAACGTTGTCAACATTGATTTGAACGGTGTTTATCACTGTGCCAAAAATGTAGGTAGAATCTTTAAGGAACAAGGTAGAGGTTCAATGGTCATGACTGCATCTATGTCTGCTCATATTGTGAATGTTCCAAACTTCCAAGCATGCTACAATGCTGCTAAGGCCGCTGTTCTCCACTTGAGCAAATCCTTAGCTGTGGAATGGGCACCATTTGCAAGATGTAACAGTGTTTCTCCAGGTTACATTGCTACTGAATTGTCTGATTTCGTCCCAGATGAAGAAAAGAATGCTTGGTACTCATTGACTCCTAAGGGTAGACAGGGTCATCCAAGGGAACTTGCAGGTGCCTACTTGTACTTAGCTTCTGATGCTTCTACATTCGCTACCGGTACAGACTTGAGAGTCGACGGTGGTTACTGTGCTTGTTAATTTCAAATAGCGCAATTTAATTTATAGATATCGTGGAACTGGTGTTAGTTGTATAGAAGAACCCCAAGAAAACGAATAATAATTGTAATTCAGATATTATCATCAAATTCTTTGAATGTAAAACAGAAAATAATATAGAACTAGGGATTGTAGAGGGGGTATTACAACAGTTCCTAATACCGATGGCATGAATTTCTCATAAACCACTATTGGAAATTCATCAGTCACACCAAGTTGCGGCCAATAATACAAAAAAAAAAAGAAAACCTCTATGCGTTCTACTTGTAGTAATCCACTCGTGAGACCTTTACACCCTCAACACCGATACTTGAGCCGTGACAGATTCATCTCATCGCCCGACTACCGGCTCCGACATCCGTAATCAACCCCAGACAGGCAGATGTCACAGGTCACATCACATGACATAATCCCTCGGGTAAGAATATATCCTGCACATAAACACACTCTCTGCCTATGAAGTTGCCCGCATTATTAATGGCCAATGATTGGAGGAGGCCAATCCCGGATCTAATAAACCATAGCTACAGTTGGAGGAAATACAACGAATTCTTATATATACACAATTCACTACAGTCTTTGGGCCTCTTTCACTACTTAAACAGTATCAACTACGGTCTTATTAGAACTTCCGAAATGGTTGTATTGCGTAATCGAGTATTTACTAGTTTGGCGCTTAGACAGTTCTCTACAAGTGCTGTAAAAAGACAAGTTATAGGTAACAATGTCAAAGGACAAGACTTCAATGCAGCCAAATACATGAGCCAGAAGTACCATGTGATAGATCATGAGTACGACTGTGTTGTCGTTGGAGCAGGAGGAGCAGGTTTAAGAGCTGCTTTTGGTTTGGCTGAAGCTGGCTTTAAAACCGCTTGTATTTCCAAATTGTTCCCTACTAGATCACATACAGTTGCTGCTCAAGGTGGTATCAACGCAGCGTTGGGTAACATGCATAAGGACGACTGGCACTGGCATATGTACGATACCGTTAAGGGTTCGGATTGGTTGGGAGACCAAGATGCCATTCACTACATGACCAGAGAAGCTCCTACATCTATCTATGAGTTAGAAAACTACGGTGTTCCATTCTCTAGAAATGAAGAAGGAAGAATTTACCAAAGAGCATTTGGAGGACAATCAAAAGAATATGGTAAAGGTGGACAAGCATACAGAACATGTGCCGTTGCCGACAGAACAGGACATGCTTTATTGCACTCTTTATACGGACAATCTTTGAGACATGATACTCATTTTTTCATTGAATTCTTCGCTATGGACTTGTTAATGCAAGATGGTGAATGTATTGGTGTTATCGCGTACAATGAAGAAGACGGAACTTTACACAGATTCAGAGCACACAAGACTGTGATTGCCACTGGAGGTTACGGAAGAGCCTATTTTTCTTGTACGTCCGCCCATACCTGTACTGGTGATGGTTATGCTATGGTTTCTAGAGCAGGATTGCCATTGGAAGACTTGGAGTTCGTGCAATTCCATCCATCTGGTATTTATGGTTCTGGATGTTTGATCACTGAAGGTGCTAGAGGTGAAGGTGGTTTCTTGGTTAACTCTGAAGGTGAAAGATTCATGGAACGTTACGCTCCATCTGCTAAGGATTTGGCCTCCAGAGATGTTGTCTCTAGAGCTATCACCATGGAAATTAACGAAGGTAGAGGTGTTGGTCCAAAGAAGGACCACATGTTCTTGCAATTGAGTCACCTTCCAGCTTCTGTCTTGAAGGAAAGATTGCCTGGTATCTCTGAAACAGCTCACATTTTTGCCGGTGTTGATGTCACCAAAGAGCCAATTCCAATCTTGCCAACTGTTCACTACAATATGGGTGGTATTCCAACCAAGTGGACCGGTGAAGTATTGAAAAAGAACGAAAAGGGTGAAGATGAAGTTGTCCCAGGTTTGTTGGCTTGTGGTGAAGCCGCTTGTGCTTCTGTCCACGGTGCTAACAGATTGGGTGCAAACTCTTTGTTGGATTTAGTTGTTTTTGGTAGAGCTGTTTCTCATATTATCAAAGATACTTTGACCCCAGGTACCCCATTACCTCCAGCTCCAAAGGATGTTGGTTATGAATCTATTAACAACTTGGACTGGTTGAGAACTGCTCAAGGTACTAAATCTACAGCCCAGATCAGAGATGATATGCAACATACTATGCAAAAGGGATGCGCTGTCTTTAGAACCCAAGACACCTTGGATCAATGTGTTGATACTATCAAGGAAGTCGATGCATCCTTCAAGGATGTTAAGACCACCGACAGATCAATGATTTGGAACTCTGACTTGGTTGAAACCTTAGAACTTCAGAACCTTTTGACCTGTGCTACTCAAACCGCCCACTCTGCGGCTGCCAGAAAGGAATCTAGAGGTGCCCACGCCAGAGATGATTTCCCTAACAGAGACGATGAGTTCTGGAGAAAGCACACGTTGTCCTACCAAACTAACTACAGTGACCCAGTCAAGTTGGACTACAGAGATGTTGTTAGAACAACTTTGGATGAAAGCGAATGTAAACCAGTTCCACCTGCTGTTCGTGTCTACTAGTTATCTGCATTTATCTCTTATGCTCTCGTATAGTATTTATTCATTAACGTAGCGATGTTGATAGCAGGAGTCCTCTTGATCAGACTTCATATTGAGTAATAAACTGACTATTTGACTATCACTATGATTGCAACCCACCTTGTAGCAATGTCGTTGCAGCAGTTGTGTCTGAACACCACCATATGCAACATTATAACAATCTTGAATTTTCAAAAGATTTATATTTCATTCACCCCCACTTTTCGAATTCCATTCACCCCCACCTACCCCCCACACATCCACCCCACCGTTCATTATTCTGGCTAAAGCTTGAATCATTACAATCAATCCCACATTCCGTGTGTCAGATCTCTTTCTTTTTTGGGTGTTTCTTCCTACTTACCATAACACTTCTGAACAACGGGATAATCTGTCCATTTACGTTCGGTAAATGGCTTTACTTGTAGCTCTTCCTCTTTCCTTCGTTTAATTTAATCGTGTTAATGTAAGAATAATATCTCAATTGTTTCATATACTAGCTCAATTTTTGAACAATATTCTTTGATTTGGGGCACTTGCCGATATCATCCTTCATTTTAAGTCGCTAACGATATGAGCAGACTTCCAATTATATGGATGTGGCGAGCCGATCCTGGATAATTCCAGAATTTAGTTTCGCGGAACATATATAAAGCGAAAATAGCAACTACGGAATTTTAACACTGTTAAGTTTTATACTTACTTCAGAAGTAACATTAACTTAATTGATTTAATTAGTATCTGAAAAATTGACCGAGCTCTGATTATTCAAAGAAATATATATTGCAATTGAGTATACATATTTTTGAAAATAGTTGTATCATTTGTTCAAGATCAGAAAGATAGATATACATTAATATATTTACATATTTATACAATAAGAAATAAGATCAGCAAAGAATGTCAGATAAGAAATCACTTATTAACGAAGCAATTGGAACTTTACCAAGACCAGCACCTAAGTTGGCCGACCACGCATTGGATTTGTTCTCATTGAAGGGTAAAGTAGCGTCTGTGACAGGATCTTCCGGAGGAATTGGTTATGCTGTTGCTGAAGCTTACGCACAAGCAGGAGCTGATGTAGCGATCTGGTACAACTCTAAACCTTCTGATGACAAGGCCAAGTACTTAGCTGAAAAGTATGGTGTGAGGTCGAAGGCTTATAAAGCAAACATTGCCGATGCCGAAGAAGTGCAAGCAACAGTGGATCAAATCGAGAAGGACTTCGGTACCATCGATATCTTTGTAGCTAATGCTGGTATTCCATGGACTAAAGGAGCTTCAGTTGATGTATCAGACATGAATGAGTTTAAGAAGGTGATTGATTTAGATTTGAATGGTGTTTTCTACGGAGCTATAGCTGCGGGTAAGATTTTCAAAAAGCATGGAAAGGGATCTTTAATCATAACGGCATCAATGTCTGGTCATATTGTTAATATTCCACAATTTCAAGCCCCATACAATGCTGCTAAAGCTGCTTGTTTGCATTTGGGAAAATCCTTGGCTATAGAATGGGCTCCATTCGCAAGAGTGAATACAATCTCTCCGGGTTACATTATTACAGAGATTTCTAGCTTTGCTGATTCTAAGATCAAAGACATGTGGCATAAGTTGATCCCATTGGGAAGAGAGGCACTTCCAAAAGAATTAGTTGGTGCTTACATCTACTTAGCATCTGACGCTTCTACTTATGTGACCGGTTCCGACATCGTCGTCGACGGTGGTTATTCTGCTCCATGAAATCTCTCTTTGATATTGATCTCCAAAGTAATTACAATGGATTTTCAAGTATATAAGGGTCGTGATAATATACGATAATAAAAGTTCAAATAGTAATTATATTGACTGAGGCTAACCTACAAAACGTATAAACGGGAAAAGAATGGTGAGGGTTACCATCTAAGAAGCTAGCTACTTGTATATTATGTTACGAACTGAATGGAAAAGCTTAATGTTCATGAGAGTTAAGCAAAATACTAAAAGATAACGTCATCTTCCTTTTCTTCAAGAACATTGTCAGCTTCTTTGTCTTCAATTGGTTTAGGCAGTTCAGCTGCTAATGCATCTGCAGCATTCTTTTCTTCAATTTCGGCAGCAGTTTGTGCTTCTTGCTTCTTTTCTTGCACCTTTTTCAATCTGTAGAATTCTTCTCTGTCAAGTTCGTCTAACTCGGAGTTAATGTACTTAATAGTGTTTTCAGTTCTTGGAATGATAACATGCTCTATGGCATTGACTCTTCTGTTGGTGATTTTAATCACTTCATCTAAAATAATAAAGGCTGTTTGAAGAGACGCAAGTTGAATAAGGGCATCCACTACTTTGGAGTACACGTATTTGGCCTTCTGGACTTGCTGACCACCTCTACCCAAACCAGTTAACTTAAAGTCGTTTATTTCTTCATTGACATCACTCTCGAACGAGGGTAAGTAGACACCAGAAACGTTTTCTTGCTTTGCTTTAACCTTAATTCTAGCATTCTGTACTGATTCTTGAACCTGATAAGAAATGTTATCTCCTGTAGCGTACTGGACTTCTGCCAAAGAGAATGCTGCAGTCTGCATAACTCTTCCCATCTTTCTCTTGGAGTCATCAATCTTTTGAGTTATATCTCTGAATCTTTTGGTTAATGCTTCTGACTTCCTCTTCAAAAGCGAATGCCCTTGTTGAGCACCCTTCAACTTTCCCTTCATCAAACCCAAAGTCATACGAGTTGGGAAGACTTGTTCTCTATTCCCGGCGCCTGACATTTTCTTTCAATGACTCTTTACCTTTCAATTGATGACAAATAAGGAAATGGACTTTGACTATCCTCACCTAGCTTAAAATATCAATTTGGACAATATCTCAAAAAGGAGTTTGTGTAATTTATTTTTCAATAGATAAAAACTACCTAAAGTATAGTCATGAAAAATTAAGGGACAATGGACATTGGAAAATGGGACCTAGAAAGTCTTTTAAGTGATGAAGACTTCACCTTTGAACAAAAAATCTTGAAAGAACAAAACAATATTCTGAATTGGTTGAGTTATTATAAATTTAAGACCTCATCACCCAGTGCATCGCTAAGAAACAAAGTATTCATTTTGGAAAGGGCAGTACGGCAGTTTCCTAGATCATACAAGTTGTGGATTACATATCTTGATTTAGTACTCGAAAATGGGGTTGAATTCCTGGAGATAGAGGAACTCTTTCAAAGATCTCTACAACTATTGAACAAGGCACCTATATTATGGGTTAAATACTTGGAATTTTTGACAGATCTGAATGACGTTACACACGTACGCAGAACTTTCAACAAAGCGCTCTGCAATCTTCCAATTACTCAACATGGCATGATCTGGCCCTTGTATATTGCATTTGCAGATAAAGTTGAAGGAAAAACTGGTATTAACATTTACCTCAAATATCTTAAATACGCCACGGATAGCACATTAAGAGGAGAACACACTAGAGATGATGAACTAAAGATTAACATAGATGACATAATAACAAAGTTAGCCGAATTTGGAGACTGGAAAGCCTCTAGTGAACTTTTCATAACTGTTATGAACAAGTTCGAACAATACGAGGGAATAGCGAAGTCTGCTTGGAGATTCTTAATAGATTATTTGGATTTACTTTTCAACATGAAGCAAAACAATAGAAAAGACGCCTTTATAGAGGATCTAGTGCTGAAGGGTATAGCAAGTTTTCCAGATCAAGCGGCTAAAATATGCTCCAAATGTTCAAAATATTTTATACAATGCAAAGATTATGATAGAGTACGATATTATTACAACGAAGGTCTTAAGAAAAGTCAATCTGTTCAAGATTTTACTATGATATTTGACGAATATGCAGATTTCGAAGAAGATCAATTAACAATACTCAACGAACAATTAGATAATGATCCTACAAATGCAAATCTTAATGAAGAATTTGAATTTAGGATGAAATGCACTGAAAGATTACTTGACCAGAGACCAATTATGATAAACGATATGATGTTAAAACAAGATGTGAATAATCTTGATGTCTGGTTCACAAGAATAGACTTGTTTAAAGAAAAGAAAGATTTAAATAAAGTTTTGAGCACATACGCTCAAGCATTGACTACGATCAACCCATTAAAGGCTCATTCCTTACTGGAAAATCCGAATCATATACTCCCTGCTATTTGGATTTCCTATGCCAGAGAATATTCAGATAGAAATGATTATAACACAGCAAACTTGGTATTTTCAAAATCAGTGAAATCTCAATTTCAAACGCCAGAAGAATTAGCAAAGCTCTACATGGTATGGAGTGAACTTCACTTAGGAAATGGGGATTACAAGAAAGCAATTGAGATCATTGAAATTGCCTTGCAGATACCTCCTAATTCTAAGGAAATTCAATACAGTGATAGTACATTTCAAGCCAACTTAAGACTTCATAAATCAATAAAACTCTGGGAGTATTATGTAGAACTATTGGAATCTATGATCGACACGCCTGAACAGTTCGACAAAATAACCCGTGTTTCTGATGCTTATGACAAAATTATTGATATTAAGATCGCAACTCCGTTAACTATCTTCCAATATGCTGACTTCATGGAACGTTGGATAAGTTATGAGAAAGAATTCACTGTATACGAAAAAGGCTTGAAAGTCTTTCGAGACTGGTTGGTTAGATATGAAATATGGAATGTATATTTGATGAAGGCAGTTGGAAGGAAATTGAACACCGAACGAATTCGGGACTTATTCGATCAATGCCTATACGGAAACGTCAGTTTTTCAGAAGATGGTTGTCCTCCAAACATGTGCAAACCAATGTTTTTGATGTATTCTAAGTTTGAGGAAGATTCTGGTTCTTTTGATCGCTCAATACTTGTTTTGAAGAACTGTTTGTCAAGGTTAACACAAGGGATCGAAATGCACAACATTTCAAAGAATGAGAGAGATATGTTGTTGAAGAGCAAGTTTGAGGTGTATTTGATAATGTTATCAAAAATAGAGACTTTGAACGATGACATTGAACTCAGGAACTCGTATGAAGCAGCTTTGGACGATAAACAAATGAAATTACCTGACTTGATTTCGTTAAGTAGTAGCTTCATAGAGTTTGAAACAAAACTCAGCCAATTAACGAGAGTCCGCCAGTTATTCAGATTTATAACTGGTCTTGAATCTCCAGAGGCTATTATTATGAAACCAGTTTGGGAGAAATGGGAAGCTTTTGAATTAAACTATGGAAATGAGTCCACCTTTAAGGATATGCTCAGATTTAAGAGGGCAGTAAGCTCTAAATACCTTGAACTAAGATCAATTAAAAGTTCAATCAACCCAATGGGATTTACCAAGGGATCTGAAACAGGAATCGTAGCGTCAGATGTGAAGCAGAATAATGACAACACGACAAACCCAGATCAAATAGACCTTGAAATGTAAATAAAACGTAAATAGTTTTATTGAGGGTATGTACTACTACTACTAATAATAATATAATGAAAAAATGCTCTAAACCCAGAGCATAGCCGATGAACCATATGTAACATTAGTATTCAAGTGAAAAAAAGTACCCATAATGAATGCTGAGGTAATTATAATAGTTCGAATGTTCTCCTCCATTTGTCCATAAACGAGTTCAAATTTATAGCTTGGTCAGTTGTATTGTTCAATTTAATTGACTTATTAGACCTAATCAACTCATTAACATTATTCCAATTGATGTGATAGTATTTGAATACTACTACTAAAAATGACTGAACTATCCGTAAATTGTTTTTGTTCTTAGTCTTAGGAGATGTGGAGTAAATGACGAGTAACTGTAAATAAATTACCATCAAATTTAAAGAACACGAATTTACCCAATTAGTGTCCTTAACATCACTCAAGTGTTCAGACGACATTGAGGGTACAGAATCAGATGATATATTAGCGGCTGGCCCCGAAAAGAATGAAATAGGTGTAGATATTGGTGTTGAAGGGGCTGATAAACTCAAAGGCAATTTGTCGTTAAACTGAAGAAGAAGTTCAAATAGTCTATTAGAGCTCAAATTGTCAAATTCATCCAAGTTATTGAATTTGCTTAAAAGTTTGTTGAGTGACTTAGATCTTGAGGATACATCAGTCCACAATTTTAAGGATTTGTTAAGTTCCCCTAAAAAGCCAGCGTTAAACACCTTCTGGTTGAAGAGATCTATCAAGATGTATATATCCTTTAATGTATGAGAAGCCTCAAAATAGAGCAAAAACAATGGAATTAAGAAAACTTCATCGTGCTTACGAAGACCCCCTTCAGAAAGAGACTTGATAAAAAGTAGGTATCTAAAGTTATCTTTAAATTTCTTCTCATCGAAATCCTTGTAATCCCCTTCTCTCAATTCTTTTAATATCGACTCAAATAAAGGTCTCTCCAAAAGCGAACAAAGAATTCCATCAAACTCAACGTTTTTATTCACCTTTATTGAATCATTCAAAGAATCATATTTAGAAACGCAACTTTCGTAAGCTTCGGAGCATATATCGACAAAACCACTTTCACAAGTACTAGATAAAAGCTTGAAAAACAATTCATAACGAAGTTTACCAGGACTAATAGAATCCCAACCCATCTTACGAATCATCAGTTTCTCATAATACACTTTTTTCAGAAGATCCTTCTCATCAGTGACTGCCAACTTCAACCAATTCTGTTGTCCTGAAAGTAGCGATTCTACCGATTTTTTTCTAAGCAGATTTTGCAGCTTTGCAGTGCTTTCGAAATTAGACAAAACCTTTTGAAACTCTTTATGATGCTTAGACTTATCTATATGTGTCTTTGGAGGCAAATTAATTGGTCTGGTCTGATCGATGAAGTTCAATTTTTCTGCTGACATTGTGTTTAAGTCTTCAAGGGAAGATTGTGACTTGATATAGTTAGGTATCTTGAAAATATCTTTCTCTCTGGAAGACTTCATTATCATCGAATATGAAGTAGATCTTTCATCATAAAATTCAGAAATGTTGTTAGCAATTTCACTGTCATCGTCATTGTTGAATGAAAATGAATCTTTTTCTTCTTCGATCGTATCGTCATTAACAAAACTGCTATCTCTCGAACCAACAAGATCAACCTGGGAACCAAGCTTGCCCGGTAAAGGACAAGGCTTAACACCTTTGGAGTTGGTATTAATGTTATACTTTGTATCATCACTGGAAGAAAGCAAATCCTTTCTTGAGAGTAAATCTGAAGTACTCTTGTGATTCATGAATAGCTCAGCATGGTTTTTAATAACCGGGACGTTACAAACCAAGTCTAAATCATTTGCCAATATATCATCGTCGTCATCATCATCTTCTTCGTAACGTTTTTTACGCAACTGTTGTCTCTCTTTCTTTTCTTTTGGAGTGAGATATTTTGTCTTTGTCCTAGTCAATGAACCAGTTGAGGATGAACCTGGAGCTCTATGGGACAGCTTGTATTTAGGT
This sequence comes from Priceomyces medius, assembly GCA_030570455.1. Lineage (NCBI taxonomy): Eukaryota > Fungi > Ascomycota > Pichiomycetes > Serinales > Debaryomycetaceae > Priceomyces > Priceomyces medius. The sequence continues at coordinate 525,047 of JAJLVV010000008.1, read as the reverse complement.
ATTGATGAGGTGGATAGTGATCTCAGTGTCGGTTTTTGTATCGGATCTGATGAAGGCGTAGTGTATGTTAAACTTGATGTTGAATTATTTGATGAATTCTTTCTTTTAGAGTTCTTTAAAGTTATAGTTGAGACGGATGAGTTGATCTGATCCATAGACTCATTGCTTTCTGAAAATTCATGCTCGCTTTCCTCTTTAATCTTCAGAGAAGGAGGTACACTAGAAAAAGTGTAGTTGACATTTGAAGGAGAATCCAGGGGCGAGACAACAGAGTTACTTGTCATAGAACTTAGCCTAGAATCATGTACATCAAAATGAGAGGAACCGATCAGCGAAGCATCATCAGAACCTCCAGAGTTCAAAGATAGTATTGAAGTACCTGAAGTAGGTCTTACATTTGAGCTGGTAGCACTCTGTTTGCTATTTGATTGTTGGCTCAAATTGATGGAGCTATTACTAAGTTTTCGAATAAAATAATCCCCGGGTCTCTTTGATTCCCCAGTATTCGACAAGGATACCGAAGACATCGTCCTCTTCGGCGTGTAAATTGAAGGGTACTTCTTTTTTGTATTTAAACTGTTTGATGAATAATTTCTAGTAAGTGACACATCGTAGTAATTATCGCTATTAAGCGAGGGTTGCGACAGATTAGAGTGATTCATAATTGTTTGACTCTTGCTATGGTTCCTTGGTACCTCGATATGTGGCGATCCGCTCCTATACTTTTATGTTTTGGATATCGTGGGCCTGAAAGTTATCACAGTACGCAATGTTTCTTAGTTATTTTTTAGGATGTATCAGATTAGATCTTTTATCAGTCCCTATTGCCTTATTATAGCCTTTCAGTTGTGAGGATACTAAGCGAATGAAAACTGTATAGCTCGAAGGCGTTTTTATTATTTCAAATTAGGGTCTTAATCGAGTTTCCTCGTTGCTGCTTGCTGGCACTGCCGCTGCTGCTTGTTTATTTAACTTTTTGCGAGTATTCTAGTTGGAAAACGCTCAGAAAATTGATTCCATATATCGTAAAGCGATATTGATTTTGCTATTGACTCTTAGGCTATATTATACAAAATAATTATCAACCTCAAGCTTAAAGAACTATTCTTTTGTTGTTTACGATAAATCTTCCTGAATTTTTATTGTTCCATTACCGGGACCTATCGCATCTTATCTGCAGGGTGAAATACTATTAATTAAGTATTTATAAATAAGGCGAGACTGCTCTTCTATGAAGGAATATAAAAGTAGCAACATTAAGAAGGGGGCATATAATTTGGCGGAGAAGAGAAGAGGTTAGACCTCTCCTCCAAATGATGACGTAAAGGTAGAAAAGAGAGACATTTTATAAAGATCAAAGTTTGATGGTTGATAGTTCTCTTTCAAGGGGCGCAACGGAGTGGAGTGTATATCTTCAGTTTTTAACACGGAAAACAATGCGGAAGACCACAAATAAAGAAAGTACTCTTTTATAAGTAGTGGAAGTGACGGAACTGCAAATTATTGTTACTGTAGGAAGAAGGAACTCCGTTTGACTTTATGGGAAAAGTTACCGGAAGCAGGGAACAAATAAATGAATATCTACTCGTTTTGATAAGATATGCGGAGTTTAGACGGATCTATACGATGATAATCTAGTTCTTCGATAAGAAAAAAGACCCAAAAAGCTCTGTCTCTATGCTTTCAGGAATATGTAAATCTGCATATTGCTTCATTCCAAACATGAAATCTGGACTTTGCATGTACTATATCCACGTTTTCACTTGTCCTTCTTCTTCTTCTTCTTCTTCTTCACCTCAATTAGTTTTAGATATTTACCAGCTTGTGTGATGGAACGCTGTGTATCCAATCTGTAGTACTCATCTGCGACAAACGAGATAGGGCTCTAGCAAATGCAAACTTTTCTTCATCGTTGGCAAACATTGATGCTTTCTTGGCTATGCTCTTATCAAAACCGTGTTTGGTAACAAGCTCATCCTCTTCAAATGTTTCCTCGGATCCTTTATCTTGCTGTCGTCTGTAAAGCAGAAAGTTATCTTTCAGAAGGTCTTCTGGTTCTACAAACAAATCCTTAAAAGGAGCAGCAGCTGTAACAGCCAATCGGCCATGGGCGTCATAGACAGCATCAAGAAAAGTAATGAACCTTCTCACCTGGTCTCTGACATGTATACTTAAATATGGGATTTCTGTAACTATGAATGACTGGAATGAATTGGCCAAAGTGAGATAGTCTCCTGCTGCCAAGGGTTTTCCACAGAGTTCCGCAAACGTGAACTGTGCAACGTAAGGAAAAGAACTTTTGGGAACTGGTAAGTTTCTACCCCATACGGAAAGACTGAAGTCAGTGTGAATTTCTTTGTCGTCATTTTCTCTGTTGAAGTAACTATACCATTCTTCAACATGCTTCTTGGCCTTTGTCTGGTGTGCTTTAGAGAAGAAGCTCACACCTGGAGATCGGAAAAGATATACTGATGACATTGGTTTCGGTACTTTTCTATAATCTGTGGGGGAATTCAAATAAACAACAGTGGTCATTTTCTTGATTAATTGAATCGCTGGAATAAATGAGACTCTTTGAATGCCGTTGATATACAAGTCATCGGGTGCCCTATTAGACGTCGCAAACAACACAACACCGTATCTTGGACTCAATAATATAGTAAGTAGTCTTCTTAACAACATCGCATCAGCAACATCTGTAACTTGAAACTCATCAAAGCAAAGCACAGTAGAATTTCTTGCAATTTCAGCAGCCAAGAACGGCGTAACGTCAATGTCATTATGATTGAGCTCAGCTTTGATTTGATGTGACCTCTTGTGTAATGACTGCATGAACTGGTGGAAATGAAGTCTTTGTTTGGGAAGATGCTCTGGTACAGTGGCATAAAATAGATCCATCAACATTGTCTTTCCACATCCAACATCCCCATAAAGATATATACCACCCATGCCATTCTCTTGATCTACAGCCGTAGAAGGATCTGGCTTACTACTGAAAATTGTCAGAAAAAGCTTCCCCAAACCTTTTCTTGGTTTCAAATCTTCTAGAGAAGGCAGTTCTATTAAAGGGGGTTTATAATCCTCAAGTCTTCCATGCAATCGAGATAACATTGATATCACCTTCTTCTGGTAAGGGTCATCCCTTAAAGTTCCTGCTTTTACTCGAGCATCGTATTCTTCCAAAGGTGTTCTCAGACGTAATGTTTTACTTGAGTGTATATGTCTAAGGGACGCTATAGATCTAGCACAAATGACATGTGACGACCTAGGTACCACTATCATCTCGTTTCCATCAACAAATTTCAACTAAAATTGTTCAATTATCGTCACTTTACACCTATAATTGATTCAATTGATATCATTGGCCCATCTCATGATTTCGAATTTTAGGTTGAGATATCAAAATATGGGGATCGAAAAATGAAAAATCGCATAATGAGAATAATCAATATATCAAGAGAAAGAAAAAAGCCACAGGAATTGAACGATAAAAACGTTTATAAAATATTTGTATAATAGTATGGTTATTATATAATAACTTTAACTTAAATAATGGTGCAAAAATAGTATGGAATATGATTCGAATCATATTTGAATTGACGATTAAATATGTTCATTAGAAACTTCAGAAGATGTAAATACCAGCAAGATAGAGGTCCAGCACTCAATTCTTGGAGATGTGCATGTCGCTCATAGTAAACAACAAGTCATCATCATCGTCATTGTCAAAATTTCCAGATGGCAGTTTCTTTCCAGAGGGATTTATACCTGCTTGAGCGGTTGTATCTGTATTATTGGACTTCTTGGACAAAAAGAAGTCTTCGCCATCATCATCGTCGTCTTCAAAAACATTTTCATAGTGAATAGAAGATACCTTATTAGGATAACCATTCGTAGTGCTCGAAAGTTTTGCTAGATCTCCTTCTGACGTATTTGACCCAGTATGAAGAGCACTATCCAGAGATATATGATTCCTTGTTGCAATTGCGGTGGCTTTAATCAACTCTTTGCTTGCTTGAGACTTTAATAAATCACTCGAAGGGCTCAAATTTGGATTGTCAACTCCACCAGCCGAGTGAATAAAGTTGGCTTTCTTAGAATGGGACAGATCATCAACTGAAGAATGTCTACTAACTTCCTCATCAGTTCCTGAATGTGCTTCACGAAGCCTCGAATTAATAGAAGGTAAGTGATGGTTATCATAAGAGCCAGATGGAAGTGAAGGAGCTGGCGAATAAGCAGAATGTGATGACTTTCTGCTGGATGGGACAGAGCCTATTTGGTTTTGGTGCAAAATCAAACTAGCGTTAACACTATCACCTAATTGCTGATGGTGACTTTTCAATAGTTGAAATTTGCTTAACGCATCTAGCTGGCTATTTGATCCTGGATACGAGAGCTTAGAATCATTAGCTGAAACGTAAGTAGAAAACCTTAAGTCTGATTTACTATCGATCATTTTCACAAAGTCACTGATATCATCATCAATGTAGAGTCCACTAAGAGCAGCAGCAGAAGATGCCAGTCCCGAGCTAGTTCCAAGGAGTGATGCATCATTGTTACCTGTTGGCGTTCCCTGTCTCATACTGGTGTTTGAGAATCTCCTACTAGCTCTTGAACCAAAAGAAGAGGAAAATCTTGGCGTATTTCCAGTACTTTCAACATTAGCAAAGAAGTTGTCTTCATGTTGCAAATTAGATCCATGTGAAGAAGAAATAGACCTAGGTATTGACGAATTGTATTGATTATTTGCACTTGCAATAGGTATATTTGCAGCCGTAGTAGTCGTAGATGATGTACTGCTTCTTGGGTTTCTTAGTAAGGCAGCCAAAGAGGCATTCGACGCGGATTTGTTGCTGGTGATAGAAATTCTTCTTTCCAATGATGACCCACCATATAAGTTTGTAGGTGTGTTTGATGCTGGTGGTGGTGAGTTACTTATGGAGCCGACTTTAAATGGCTGGATTGCAGCTCTTTGTTGCAGAACAACAGGGGGCGTATTGGAAGTTCTTTTAGAAGATGGAGAAGTGTCCCTGACTTGAATATGAGAGGTATGAGGGGACACGGACATCGAGGCTTGGCTGGAAATAGACTTGTACATACCTTCGCTCTGCTTAGAAGTTTGGTCAGATTCTCTCTCATCTGTCTCCAACGACGCCTTTCTGTTCACATCGTTCTCTAAATTCTTATCGCTATCCATGCTTAAAAAGTGACTAGATAGTATCTCCTCACTATCATGTATACAGAAGTTCGAATGTCTCCTGTAGGCAATCGATACTTTCAATGTTCCTAATGTTGTCTGAATTGACTGGAACATCTTTTGATTCAAATGCGATTCGGTAAGAAGCATTTGGTGAGGAATAATTGGCTTTGAAAGGCCAATTCTTCCTTTAGAACTGATAGGTTGTTTACCATCTAACACCTTATTTCCTATCACTAACTTGGATTTTGAGTTTTTTAAAGATTTTTTTAATTTGAAGGCAGGCATCAACCTAGCGAAGGCATAGAGACTCCTAAATAATATGATAGCTTGTTTGTATATCAATGGTAATTCGTCTATTATGGATCCAGAGACGTCATTGGGATCAAATTCAATTAGCCATCTTTCTATTACAACCTCATGTTTCTTAGATCCTCCTTTTGCCACGGTCCATGGGTTTCCGTTATCATCACTCAAAATAACTACTTGTCTTGGAGTCAATTGTCTCAAATCAAGATAGGTCTCTATAATCATAGGTGGGATGTTTCCTAAATCTGAAGACAGTTTCCAAAGCTTTAAATCTTCTTTCAAAACTTCATTACTGAAGAGATGCAAATTGAACCATTTGTTAATTCTGTTACTGGCAGAAGCCTTAAAATCCTCTTGATATGAATTTCCAGTGTCAGAAAGCAGTCTTGTCTGTATTATTACCTGAACCGCCTTGGTGAAAAAGTTCTGTATCACTTGAGTTAACTTGGCATTCTGTCTTCTCACATAGGGATCAAGCTGGCTTTTATCATATAAAACCTCATGTGGCACCGGGGAAACCATATTTAAATGAGAGCTCTGAGTCCTTGGAGCGCGTTTGCTAAGTTTTAACAGAGCTATCTAGAAAATGATCACAAGAATGCTGCTTTAGCACAGTTGATACAGATAGGATTTCGGAGGAGCACAGAGATCAGCAAATAGCAAGAAAGTCAAGACTTATAGAGGGATACAGATTGATCTGACGCTCTTGTTTTGATTCCTTCTCTTATGCTTGAACTGTTCAACTGTGTGTAATTTAATTCTAAGGGTGACTTGATAAAAACGTAGACTCGCAGTTATCTAACTTAGGGGGAACTATCAAAACCGTTTATAATTTTACCACGTAATCAAAGACTAACATTCAAGTGTCTCTGAAATTACATATAACCGCTGAATGGAGATACAACGGCGTGTAGTATACTATCGGTTTGAATTAATTGATGGTAAGCTTGTTTGTGCGTGTTATTACTCTTATCATGAATCACACCTTTTGTTATTCTATATACAAATCTATATACAGTCTATAATAGCCTCAGGTCACGCTCATCTTCTCACGTGATCAGGGATCTCCAGTGACACGAGGCAGCCATGGAGTGCTCTTTGGGCAACCTCATTACCTGGAAAGAGCACCAAACTCCGTTGAATAGTACGTAACTGTCCAAGAGCTAAATTGGAGCGAGCCATGTCATATGCTGTGAGTTTTGTTTCGTTTAGTGATCCAATATGAAGGGCCATTTGTGGACTAAGTTGCATCCACACATTGAAGTCAGAGGGGAACAAGAAGGCAAATTTTTGCCATACAGAATGGGCTTCAGAGGCTTCAATTTTCATATTTATCTCATGGATCAATTTGGGTACTATCCTTAGGTTATCAGCAGCAAGTTTATCTAAGGGAAGGCCCTTCAACTCTTCTTTAATGGCAGGCAAAAATTCTTGTAGGTTATCAATGATAGAGATTGCACCCAAAGTAAAAATGATCATTAAAGAAGAGCCATGTTGGTCAAGGAATGTGAAAAGTTGGTCAATTGCAGCCTCTTTTGTTTCTTTTGTACCATAAGCATAAAGAACCTGGGCAGTGAAAGTGACAAGTATTTCTGTATCATCTCCAAACTCCAAAATGGCTCTAAATTCATCAAGAGCAGCATCAAAATCATCATTGAAGAAATAGCAAAGACCCATAACGATTCTTGAAGAGATTATATCTGGACGTACCTGATCCACAAAGTCTTCGTTTTTATTTTGATATTGATCTTCGTTTTCCAATAAAGATACAGTAGTTTGAGCACTTTCTAAAGCATTGACATATTCACCTAGTGCTAAGAATGCTCGTGATAATCTTGTCTTTGCCCTTGCATAGTTAATCAAGACTACTTGACTTTCTGATTCCTCATATTTCTTTTCTTGGATGGTGATCAAGCGTTCTGCGACGTCGATTGCAGATCTATAATCTCTACACCTTTCACTGATGATATAGGCGATTTCTAACGCTTTTTCATCTTGTGGGTAGCATCTCAAGTAGCTCTTCATGGCAAAGTTTGCAATACTGAACTCTTGTGCGGTTTCAATATCTCTGCTATCACTTCCACCAGCAGATGTTCTTTTATCTAACACAGCTAAACCATATAGAAACTGTGCTAAGGGAGATCTTCCGTTTGAAACTATAAATGCATGGGTAAACAAATTAGAAGCTTTTTCTGAATCTCCTAAAGTTTGTGCAGTTAAAGCATTTCCTAGCCAAGACAGAGATTGTTGAGGTGCTACTGATTGTGCTCTTGTGAAAGCTTCTTGGGCCAATTCTGCGTCACCGTACCTCAAGTACAATGCAGCTAAATTAACCCAAATAGAAGCGTCTCTAGATTCTAACGTAGTTGCTTTGATAAAGCAATGCTGAGCAATTTGGGGACTAATTGACGTATAAGCGTTTCCCAAAGTCATCCAGAACGAAGATGTATATGATTCCAACTGAATAGCTTTCTTTAGTGCCTTAATTGAGGCTTTTCTAAATTCTTCGCATGTGTTTTGATGAAATGCTTCTAAATAAGCTAAACCCAAGTTATAGTAAGCTGCTGCACGCATCTGCTTAGATGTTTTTGAAGATAAAAGAAAAAGACTAGCTTTAGCTGCTAAAATGACAAATAATGACATGGCTTTTGAATAGCTACCATTATTGAATAATTCTTGAGCCTTTTTTACATCCAAACCACCATCAATATCATTGAACTCTTCAACATATTGACTGGTTGAGCCCTTATGGAAGCTCAATATTTCAACCAAATCATGAATAGGTAATGCTGAAATTGATTCTTGAACGACAAGAAAGACCCTCAACGAATCACCAAGCGATTTCCATAACTTTTGAGATGTATTATCTAACTTTGCAGCTTCAAATATGTACTTGATGGCCTTAGTATTCGTATCTATTGCTCTGCCATAAAATCCTCCTAAAATAAGTTTTCTACTGTGGTGAATATGAGACTCGTATAAAGCATTGTAAATATAGTTACTTCTGTTCAACTCCAAAGATTCATTCAAAAGAGCAAGACCTTCATCAAATTCCTCTGTTTCACACAATACTAAACCAAGCATATACCTTGGAAACCATATTTCTTTGCTTATATTTATTGTATAACGAAATACTTTTGCTGCTGCATCAAACCTTCCACAGTTAAAGTAGGCTTCACCCAATCCATTCCAACATTCTACATCTGTTGGAGAAATTCTCAAAGCTCCTTGAAACCATTCTATCGCCTTAGGATCATCTTGCTTATTCAAAGATGCACATCCAAGAACCCTGTAAGGCCAACAATTGTCCTCATTATTATCCTTGTCGTTTAAGATTGCCCTTTTTGATTTCTCTGAGTTCACTATTCGCTTGGCAAGGATCTCTGAAACTTCCCACTCATTACGGGAAGTTAAATCTTCAATCAAGTATCGTGCAGCAATAAGCTGTGCTTCGTCTAACTCAAAGGCTTTGTAAAAACACTTTTGAGCTCTGGCTTTATCATTGTAGTATTTTTGATATATAATACCCAAAAGAGTATATGATGGAGCATAATTCTTAGACTCCTTTAATGAAAGTATCAAGTAGTGATATGCCTCGTTTACAATATGTGATTCATCATTTTGTTCTAGCAAATAACTTTTAGCTATACGCCATTGAATTGTTGCTCTCACTTCTCTGTTGTACATACTTACTCCCTTAGTCACCAGTAATGCTTTTAATAGTCCTTCCCTACCTTTGCCAGTCTCACCAAGTAATACTTCGCACCATGAGAATTCGTTTAATGCTTGTGAGTTTTCGGGATATTCTTCCAAAACCTTTGATAAAAGAGTCTTAGCAGTATTTAAATCCCCCTTTTCTATCATTATCAAAGCCTTTCCTTTCCTTGCTCTGAAATTTCCATCATTGGTATCTAGTATACGATCGTAAATCTGTAATGCCCTTGAAAAGTTTTTAGGTGCTTCATGGTAGGTATATGTAATAGCCAACGAACCTAAAATATCGTCTCTAGAGTTTATTAGATCTATCCCCGTAAGACGTTGAAATTCTGCAAGAAGTTTGATTGCACCTTTGCATTTGTCAAGGGATTCTGAATATTCATGTAAGTGAACATAATAACCACAAATGATTCTGTTAGCAAAGATTGAATTAGAAGATTTTGAAAAACCTTTAAGCATAAGAGTCATGATCTCAGAAGGTGAAAGTGCCAGCTCTGTTTTATCTTGTTCTTCTGTTTCTAATAATTCGGACTCTTCATCTATGGGAACTGTCTCATCACCAGCCTTTTTAACCTTATGGTCAGATTTATCTTCATCAATCTTATCAATCACATCACTTTTAGGTAATGGACTAAGATCACTCATCAAGTAAGAATATATCACCATGCCTAGGCCTTCATTACGATAATTATTCAAGAAAAATATCAAGTTATTTAGGTCAACATCCGAGAAATTTGAGAAATCCCACCAATCGAAATAAAGTGTCCAGCAGTATAAGCTTTTAGTCTTCGTAAGTACCATACCTTCTATCATATCCTTTACGTCTTTAGCTAAATTTTCTTTATCAGGACTAACCTTCAATACTTCATATTTATATTTGAGGTAGTCTTCTTTGAATTTGGTTCTCAATTCATCATCATTACTTACATTCAAAAAATTGTCATATAGAGAAGAAAGATCAGAATCCTTATAGACTGACCATGCAATACTATTCAAAAAGGCTCTCTGTTCTACATTTAGAACTCGAGGGAGCTTCATTTTTTCACTATTAATAGCTTTTGTTATCTTGTCATTTTCTGTTCGATGAACCAATTCAATTAGCTGTTTCAAGCTATCTTCTGGTTTTCCAAAACCACTACCAACGAGGTTATATAATTGAGATCCAGGAATTATATTTCTCAAATAGATTTCTAGAAGATCCTTATTTGTTTTGTAGTTATTTTTATTTAAATAGTTCCATATGTCCTTTACTACTTCTGCAGTGCTAACGCCCTGATCTATCTGCTTTTCTATTAATTTAGCACCTACTTGGAAAAGGAATTGATAATCAGTTTGTGATCTGAGGACCTGAAATAGACCTTTCCAACCCAACAAATTATCAGGTTCTATCTTTGTTGACTCCGAGAAAGATGTAATTGCCTTTGTAGGCTCATTTAAAAGCTGGAAAGCTTTACCCTGGAAAACATAAGCAAAGTAATTGTATTTGTCCTCCTGTAAGACTTCTAAAACATATCCTAATGTTGCTTCGGGGTCATTTTGCTCGATACTTTTCTTAGCTGCTTTTAGTGACTTCTTTACTGTAGACATTTCACTATTTAAACCACCGATCTGCTTAACATTGATTTCAAAGTTAAACGCTCACATGGATTCTATCTTTGATATTTAATCTTTAGCACGTGACACAAAATTTTTTCGAAGACCCTTTAGTAAACGAAGATTTACACAATTTTTCACTTTTACTATCTAGAACACAAGAGTCAAAGGATATGAGTGGCGAACGAGATGATTTGACCTATAACCAGTCTCCAAAATCACATTTGCTAACTGAAGTTATAAAGTTGCATTTTGGAGAATCAGCATCGCAAGTAGTATCCACGTTGATTTCATACGGTAGATTAACAGCCAAAGAGTTAAGTATAAGACTGAAACTTAACATAAAGAATGTGAAAAAATGTTTAGCTACATTGATTCAGTTTAATTGCATAGTATATTGGGCAGAGAAGCAACCTGTTTACAGTTTTAAAGAAACTGGAGTGATGGTTCTTTTGAGAAGTGGCTCTATCATAGAACACATCAAGCATGAATACGGAGATCTTGAAGCTGATACTATTTCAGAAGTATTGAAGAATGGACTGATTAATGTGAATGATATTTTGGATAAAACCCGTCAGATTGTTGTAGGTCAATTGTACCAAGAAGGTTGGTTGAAAAGAATTCAAAGAATAGATTTTCATCCATTAGAGGACCTATGGAATAAAGTTTTTCAAGATGTTTTAAGAGAAACTCCTAGAAGTTCCACTGTTTCAGAATTGAAGAGAGTATCAGAAGCTAAGGAACGAGCAAAAGTAGAATTAAGTGACTTATTGTCGACCGGTACTAAAGATTCTGATATATTTACAAATGACAAAGGTTATAGACAAATCAAGCCTGGAATAATCTTAGCATTTAACTTGGCGAGGTTTGAAAAGCATCTTAGGTCTCGAGAGCTCGTCAACCTCTCAAAGTCAAGAGTTGGAAATTTATCCTCCATAATATATGAACTTGCATTAAAATTAGTGGAAAGAAATTCACCAGATTTTAGACACCCTTTCTTACTCATTGATGGACTAATAATTGATCCAGAGCAGAAAAGAGTTTTTGTTAACTCAATTGAAAATAAACTGGTCGATGATGGAAAAATTGTCTTCACCTCTAGACAATTAGCAGAAGCTCTTCCCAAAGGTCTTGATCTATCAAATTCCATTTTGACGCATAATTTCTTAAAACCACAGAAAAAGAGACCGAACGAAGATTTGCCTGAACTGGCTACTAAAAAGGCTAAAATAGAAGGCGCCGATACATTTGGTTCCACAAGTACTTTAGTAGCTGATTCGCCATCTTTACCAGATTCTCTTGATTCAGGAAGGCAATTCTTGGTAAATCAACACTTGAAGTTGCTAACGAGCTCAACCAATATCCAATTTTTGATTGAAATATCTCCAGGAACATACACAGTTCCCTTCAGGGCCTTGGATGACCAACTCAAAAGAGTAACCTATGAAACTTTGATTAAGAAAACATTGGGCCCTGACGCATCCAGAGTCTTACGCTGCTTGAAAAACTTAAAGCTAGCGGATGAAAGGACAATTGCTAATTCTACCCTTCTTAAAGAAAAGACCGTTAGATCTGAACTTTATCGCTTGGTCCAGTTCAATGTAGTGGAGATACAAGAAGTCCCTAGAAGTGCAGACAGAGCAGCATCAAAAGCATTTTTTTTATACAGACATAAAGAGGATCCATCTTACAGTTTCTTATGTGATTCCTTGTTGTTTTGTATGGCAGAGGTATTAACAGGAATCCAAAACTTTAAAGAGGACAATAAGATCCTCCTTCAAAAGAGTGAGCGTGAAGATGTTAAGGGTAATGAAGATGAACTATTATTAGAGTCGGAACTAAATACTTTAAAACAGTTGAAGGAGAGAGAAACTCGTAACATAGGAAAGCTAATCAGAATTCATTCTTTGTACACTATATTTAATCTTCCTTAGAAGGATTAAAACTAAAACAACCAAGGACTTTAAAGGCTAATAGTAATAAATAGAGCAAAGTTCTCTGTGCTTTAATAGCAGTTCTGCTTATAATAAAACACAAATTTGGTATTATTAACTGCCTATAGAAGCTTTATAGCTTCTCATTAAGGTATATGATCGTAGTCTTGAAATCATTATAATTGAGAAGTGATCATCTCGGAGTAGTGTATATACCGATATCGAACTGTATATTTGTGTATATATATACATATATATATATATTTGCAAACTGCAGTAAGGTAAGCAAATACAAATCAAAAAGAAATAACAATTCTGGACTCAAGGGGCCAATAGCGAGATTATAATAGGCATTAGGTATGGGATCTGATAAATTTCCTTCTCCCTTCAACACAAGCAGGGTATTTAAGGGAAAAAAGGAGATCTCAGATCTGAGTGTAGCTGACGATTCAGTAACATTTGGATCAATTTCAAGTATGAGAAAACCACAGGACCACAGTCAAATCAAAGACACCAATTCTGATGATTTGCTTGATTGGATTAAGAATTTGGATGTTAGGTTAAAGAGAACATTGGCAGACCAGAATCGTGAATTTATTGAACTTGACAAGACAAATAGAGTCGAGGAACTAAAAGCACGCTATGCTAATAAGATTTTTGACGAAAACTTCAAAAAGATAGAGAAATTGATTAGTAGCGAGAAGAAGAAGATAGTTGAAACACGCGATAATAGCAATGGACAAGAGAGAGATTATTTAGAACATAGCGATGAGGAAAATGTTGAAAGTGAAGAAGAGGTAGTTGAAGATGAACTGCCTGATGACATTGAGAAGCAAGAGATACATGATGGCGAGGACTCTGAACTGGAGGAGGAGCTATCAGGTGTACTGGAAGACGAGGGTGAAATAGAAGACGAGGGTGAAATCGAAGAAAATGAAATAGAAGAAGAAGACTATGCCCATGTTCACAATGAGTATGCAAATGAAAGTGAAATACACTATTATCAACCTAGTAAAAGTATACTAAACGAAAAAGAAGAAGAAGAAGATGAAGAAGAAGAAGATGAAGAAGAAGAAGATGAAGAAGACGACGACGACGACGATGATGATGATGGAGAAGGAGACGAAAAAGAAGGTGATGATGCAATTGAAATATTATCTCAGTCTGAGCTGGAGAGCCAGAGCGGTAATGAGCTGATCACAGGTTTTGATAGTCTGTCCAAATACATGAGGGCTGGACCTAGTGGCAGAATAACTAATACTGCCAACGAAGACGCTAATAATTTCAGACCCCTGCGAACCAAGGATAACAGATATGGAGATTCAGAAAGTCTTAGTGAACAAGAAAGCGAACAAGAAAGTGAACAAGACAGTGGGCAAGAAAGCGAGCAAGAAATTGAGCAAGAATCTGAACAAGAGAGTGAGCAAGAAATTGAGCAAGAATCTGAACAAGAGAGTGAGCAAGAAATTCGACAGGAAAGTGAACAGGAAAGTAAACAGAGTGAGCAAGAAAATCAGGAATACGTGCCGATGACTGCTGAACTCGAAACCCGGAAACGTAACCTTGAAGTGGGCTCAGAAGGGGAAAACGAAATAGAAGGAGATACGGATGATAATGAAGAAAATTATCACACAACTAATACGCATGGCACGGAAAATGACAAATTTTCACAAAGACATCATTATACGGGACAAAAAGCTCCACGTTCCGCTCCCCTTCAAAACAGTGAACCAATTATCGTGTTGGATAGTGACGAAGATGAAGAAGATGAAGAAGATGAAGAAGATGAAGAAGATGAAGAAAATGAAGAAAATGAAGAAGATGATGAAAATGAAGAAGATGAAGAAGATGAAGAAGATGAAGAAGATGAAGAAGATGAAGAAGATGAAGAAGATGAAGAAGATGAAGAAGGAGATGAAGATGAAGAAGACGAAGAAAACGAAAGTTATAGCCATGTAAATATTGATGCTAAAGACACTGATGATCAGTATGAAAGTCTTACGCATGGCTCTTCTGAGCACAATATTCAACAGTACTCTCATAATTATGAAGGCATTGGTGACAAAGAACATATCACTTCTGAAAATGATATGGAAACAGAAGAACAATTTCAAACTGCTTTAGATCTACAGCAAGAGTCTATTCCTCATGATGCTGAATTTGGATCATATAACATGGAAAATTCTCAAGATCATGCTGCAAATTTTATATCAGAAGATAATTATCTTGATGCTGATAATTCTTTAACTCCAGAGAACTTAATGAGCTTGGCTGAAAAAATAGTCAAGGAAAGTGAAACTTTTCACAAAGATGAGTCCCATTCTGCTCACAGTCAATATCTGGTTGGAGTAAATTCGGAATTGCCAAATACTGGATATAAAAGCGATGAGACATCAATTGATTTAGCAACGAATAACCCACCTTTGCCAATTTTCAGAACCATAAACTCTGAAGACCCTGTCACAACTTTAAGGAAACTAAGAGAAACGGAGCAAAAATATGATATAAAACTTAATTCCGTGGCTGATTTGGAAGAGGAAATTAGAAATCTGTCTGGCTTGTCTCCTTCATTAGCCATCTCTTCCTTACCACTTCTGAAGGATTCTGATACCGTATATGATACCACTTTCTTCAGTGTACAAGATGATACCAGAGAAGCTCTTAAGTCGCTCGAAAATTCACCATCATTGAACGACTCTGTTGAATCCCCTCTTAGAAGTGGCTATAAAGCACATGATAATTCAGAAATATTGAACGCTAGTCCCACCTTTGAAAGACAACCAGATGATCATAATGACAGAAATGAAGCAATGCTTTATGATTCAAATGAAGTCTCAGATTCAGAGACTCGAAAGTCTGAGTTTGATCAGACTATAAATTCCGAACAGATTGAGTTTGAAGACAACACTATATTTTATGACAGTCAGGCTGATAAAGAAAAGGATGTCACCAAGATGAACAAAGACGTAGATCAGGCTTCAAAAGTATCAGATTTGCTTGACAACTTTGTGGAAGAGATGATAGTAGAGAGAGTTGGAGTAACTCATGATAATGCCGATCGAGAAGAAACTTCTGAAACTTGCAAAGTAGTTTCTGAAGGAATTGCTAATGGCATAATTGAGGACATGATTGATAATGCGGCTAAAGGTGTTGCTGAAAAATTAATCGAAAGGGCTACTGAAGGGGCTACTGAAGAAGATACCGAAGAAGATACTGAAGGGGTTGTTAAGGGCACCGCAGAAGATACTTCTTTACGAGTTACTTTTGAAGAAACTCCGAAGGGGCCTTTTGAGGAGGTGGAACAGGAGGTACAAAGTGGAACAGTGGAACAGGAAGCGGAAGAAGGAGCAGAAAAGCTTACTGCAGATATAGAAGAGGTTAGGCATAGTCATGAAGAAGAAGAAGAAGAAGAAGAAGAAGAAGAAGAAGAAGAAGGAGAAGAAGGAGAAGAAGGAGGAGGAGGAGGTGATGAAGTGGACAACACATATAACGCTACTGGTGACGCGATAGAAACACCAAAAGAACCGGAGACATTTACACATCCTATTGATGGAACACATGAAGGCACTTTGAGCAAATTGGACATTTCTTTGCCAGTACATGATCCTTTAGAAGAGATAAACTCATCATATGATAGCCTTGAATCGTTTTCTGAGCCTAATGAGAGTTTGTCCAGAATCTATATCAATGAAAATTTGCTCTTGGAAAAGGATACGAATGAGGACGAGAGGAATGAAAATTCTGATAAAGAAAGATCATTTTTGAATCAAATAGATGAAGATCATATTGATTTTAGAGAGACTGAAATCTCTGAATTGGCCAAAGAAGAGATTGTCATTAGTGACACTGAACAAACTGAACAAATTGAACAAACTAAACATTCGAATGACCTTGGTACAAATGTCAGTGAAAATGCAGAAGAAGAAGAAGAAGAAGAAGAAGAAGAAGAAGAAGAAGAAGAAGAAGAAGAAGAAGAAGAAGAAGAAGAAGAAGAAGAAGAAGAAGAAGAAAGAGAAGAAGAAGAAGAAAGAGAAGAAGAAAGAGAAGAAGAAGAAATTTACATTAACAATGATAGCGAAAATAACATGACTTCAGAGAAAAATGAGCCAAAAGAGTCCTTATTTAGATCTCTAAGAGGCCGTGTAAAGGGGTTCTTTCATAGGTCATTGAAGGAAGATAATGACTATGAAGATAATGGCAATGAAGATAATGACAATGAAGATGGGAAATCAGACAATTTTGCTTCGAATGACTCTGTTGTTGGAAATAACATTACTATTATAGAGCCAGAAGAAGATAATGAAGAAATTGCAGTTACTTACAATGAAAATACAACCATTGAATTTATCAGCAATACAGCCATAACACCAAGTAGTGTGGAAGAAGTTCGTGATAATGATCCTGATGTAAATAACTTTGACTCAAATGAATATAAATCAGCAGTTACTGGGGATATGATTACTGAGTTTGATGGCATGGAGACAGACATTGCTCTTCATCCATCTCACATTATTGAACCCGAAGAAGCTGAAATTCAGAGTGGAGATTTCATAACTGAGGTAGATTACTTGGAGCAACTGGATGAAATTCTTCACCCGTCATCTGTTGATATAGAACAATCTCCAACTCCTGAAGATGCAAATCAAGATTTGACATCTATCGACCCAGTGCCAATTGATTTTGTCCAATCAATTTTAGCGGATAATGCCACGGAAAACAATCAAGAACCAAAAGAAATAGCGCAATCCAGAAAGCGTCCTTTCAAGGAAGGAGCTTCAAGCTCGAGGTGGCCGTTAAAGCGCTCCAAATTAAAGTTTGCTTTCCTGAATCCATTCAAATGGTTCCATAGAAGATATTCACCCGTTATTGAGAAGCCTGTATTGAGCTCTATTGATAACGAACTTGAAGAAAGTGACATTGGCGATCCATCGGATTCAGAAGAAGATAAACTAGAGGAGGCTTTTACAGAATCGAATAAGCATACGGAAAATTATGACCAAGAGAAACCAAACATCATAATATTACCAAAGCGAAAATTTAAGGAAGAAGACAATAGTATAGAAGACAATATTGAACACGACACCGAAGACAGTGTGGAAGAGCCTATACGTAAAAGATCAAGAAAGCTATTAGGATTAGACTTGTCAGAAGTCACTCTTGAACCAAGTAGATCTTTACGTAATGGTCACACTTTCGGTATGGAAAAACTCAATGAGCCTCAAACATCACCCAGAAAGAATAAAAAGAAAAGGGCTATTTCAAGTAACAAAACAGGGAAGTTACTGGAGACAGCTCCTCTAGAATCACCAGTGGATATCCTCCCATCTAATGATGACGAAGATAACTTAGTTAATCCACCTTCATTTAGAACAAGATCAAAATCACCCCTCAAAACTAGCATGAGAAATCTACTTTCTTCTGATAAAGATCAAGCTCCTATAAGGAGAAGTCGTAGGATTCAAAATAAGAAAACACAGCATAAAGATACAATTGACGGTTCTTCTGATCCAGAGGAAGAAACCAGAGGACGTTCCAGAAAAAGAAGTATCTAAAAAATTTCTTAATATTTTTAATAAATAGGTAAATGAATAATTATAAAAGTTAATATGTATAAGCCTAATTTACAAATTATATTAGATGAGACATTGAAAACTCGTAGGCTGAAAAGAACACCATATTCACGATGAATGATCTTGTAACTGAGATTCCAAGGCCTCTGTATAGCCTTTTTGAGATAGTTATCTTCCTCTTCTTTGGAGGAATTGGCTCCAAGCCTTGTTCTTTTCTCAATATATTAGTAACAGCGTCCCTTTGAATTAGAGATTTTGTTGTATCCACAGGAAATATACTTATCCAGCTGAAAATACCTGATAATCCACCAGCAAGAAGAATGGAAACATGGGAAGACTTTTCTGGAGAAGAGTTGACAAAAGAATTCATGTACCATTTTATAGATTCATAAAAAGAATAGTAGATACCGGTGGATAAGGAATCACGTAATATATGATATTTATATCCGGAATACAATCCAGAAATACCCAGATGCCTTAAAATAGTTCTTACCGTATGACGTGTAGAAGAATTATCTTTATGAATGTTTGCCTGAATATTTTTAGGTAAATCATTCATAGCATTATTATTTTGCACTAGCTTGGATATTTGTGAATATATCTTGGTAAACTCAAACGGACATGCAAACAAAGAAACACCTGCACCAGAAACAATTCCTGAAAAGAAACATGTAAAGATATTCCTAATAAATGGTGATTGTATAATATTGTCTTCTAGTTTACCAGGAAATAAGATATCATAGCAAACGGGTTTGGTGGCTGTAAATATTGAAACGCTCAATGATTTGGAAAATGAAGTAGATAACAATGGTGCCCAAATACCTCTGAAAAACCCTCTTATTCCTTCATATTTGAAGGTTTGTGTCACGCAATTCATATAGCTTGTAAAATTATGAGTTTGCATTCTAGTTTTAACAGTATCCATCGGAAATCCAATTGTTGTTGATATAAATGATGCTCCGTAGGCCAATGTAGTTGATCTCCATGGCTTCAACGGTTCTGGAAATACATTAAGGGCTTTAGAGTAATCAATTTGACCCGTTATGGCTGGAATACCTCCCTTCGGAGGAATTGTGTCCTGTTTTGTTTTCATATCTATCAATATCTATTTTTCGGCTAATGGCCAGTAAGATCCAATATTAGACTGTGATTGCCAAAAGAGTTGAATTATTTCTACTTTACGCGCTTTCTTGGATCTTCAATTCAATGCCTCTTTCCTGCAACGAGCTGTTGCTTTCAGGTCTTTCTTTGAAACGTTTCTATATTTCGTGTCTGAATATAAAGATCAATCGATGCTTCCTAGATAAGGATTTTCTATACAATATAAAAATGGCTTACACGACCAATAGTTATCAACATAATGATAATATTGAAAAATGTTAATTAATTATATATATACAAGTTTAATGGGAGGGAAAGATACTTAAGTATGCTATTCATAATGCAAAGGAGTCGTAAATGGGGGAAAAAAAGCTTTGACTTCTTTAATAACCTCTTCTCTTTGCATCTCTAACTTGAGCCATAAGATCTTTAAAGCCACGTGAGAATGTTTTTCTCCACCACTCTCTCTTTCTTTGCTTCTGGTACTTTGCAGGACGAATGAATCTTGATTGGACTCTACTAAAGTATCTGATTCTATTAGTTCTAATGACAGTTTGGATACCACCTAAAGTCCTACCCAAATTTCCGTATTGAACATCTAGAGTACGTCCAGCAATAGGGCCATGCAAACGAACACCCTTAGCTACGTCTCTAGGATGAGGAGCAACATTTCCGAACATATAATCATCTCCACTGTTATTGTTGCTGCCAATGCTGGATTTGTCGTTTTGACCAAAACTTCCAAAACTAAAACCTCTTATCTCATTTTTTCCGTTTCTGTTTGCTGCTTCAGTGGCAGCAGCATCATTCTTTAACAAAGTGTCAATTGTACTGATAGCGTCAAACTTCTGTTCTTGGGCTCGTTCATTACTGTTCTGTTTTGCGACGTTCTTCAACTGATCCAAGCTTGAATTGAATCTAACCTGTGTTAAAGCTGTAGGTAACTGTGCACGGGAATAGAGAAATAATCCCCTTGTACTTATACCACTAATATGTCTCAACATACTAGCTTCTCTATGAAATAATGTCCCGAGATATAATTTGGTAAATTCTCCTCCTCCATTACGATTAACTGAACAATCTTCAAAAATTTTTTTAGGTAACGAAAAATGCGCGACATTTTTAATGTCGCCGGATTGGGATCATGTCGCAAATAAGGTTCCAAAGCGTTGTAAGCAAGGAAGAAACGCGGTAACATTAAGGGCCTTCTAGGTCATTCCAGGGACCTACTCAGCCATTAATCAAATTGCCACTAGCTGTGGATTGTCTATCGATTTTACTTATTCATAGAGCAGACGATATACTATTAATGGTGAATTTCAATATACTATCAACAGAGCTCTGTAAGGTGCCAAATGCGTCGGTATTGAAGATACCTCCTGGAGAGATCTCATTATCTAAATGGAATTTGGATCGCCCAAACGAAGTATGGCATGGAGACGTTCGTCTTATAGAACAAGAGATTATCCACTATGAGGATTTGTTCTCTAGTGTACAACATGATCAAAGTCTTGAAAGCGAGGAGAGACCAATGAAGCCTTACAAAGGGTTGAGACTAAAATTAGATCTATACAATGAAGTTAAACTTGCTGATAATACAAGCAAAGAAGTCATTTGGGCTGAAGTTTGGTACAATCCGGTGACTATTGCAGTAGGTAATGAACCACCAGTTTGCTTTGATGACGGCACAACTTTTTCCATCGCTAATAATGGGCAAGAAACAATTCAAATTACCCCAGAATCTCCTAAATTTTACAAGATTATAGCACAACTACCAGGCTCTGGTTATCACCCGTTTCAGTATGATGCACCTTTGTCTGGTATAGATAAGGAAGGCATTTTACTACAAATTGCATTGGGTTTGAAATTCAGCTCTAGCGATTCGGCAACAATCTTTGCGGAAACACTTAGTACTTATCGGAGAAGATTTAGAAATTTTGAAGAACAGTATCAATATGAGTTAAAGCTAATAGACTTAGAAAAAAAACAGCTGTTACTTAGTATAGATGATCAGGATACAACAAACAGTGCTCGTGAAAATTTTACGAAGAATGATCAAAATGAGGATGAGAGTGAAGGTGAGAATAACAATTACCATGACTCTAGATGTGAAGCGGACGATACTAACAACAATGACAATGATGACGATTATAATGGTAATGATGATGATGGTAATGATGATGATGGTAATGATGATGATGATGATGATGATGATGACTTTGGTGACTTTGTTGAGAGCTAACTGTAACAAAGTGGAACTATAGACTCTTTATTTTTTTTACAATCAAATAGCATAATAGATATCTAAACATATGTACATTTAGAAGGTGTATATTATATAAATATTTATTGATTTTTGTTTTAAGATTCACCGTCACATTAAATACAATCACGGTCACTTCTTGGCTTTGTTTTGGTAGTACATTTTTTGAATTAATGGATGATGCTCCTTTATCTCCTTGTTCTTGTTTCTACTGTATTCAATATATGCCATATCTTCTCCTCCTGCCAAGCCAGCCAACGATCCAGCACTTCTTGCTGCATTCGACTCTTCAATCTTCGTTCTCTTGTCTTGAGAAATAAAGTTAGTGTCAACATCATCACCTACTTCCACACCTGCAGCATCTTCATTTTTAAGTAATACTTCCTGTAATAACTCTCTCCTTTCTCTTGCCGAAGCATACGCCAAGTTTGGCAATTGTTCCATTCCATTAAGATGAGTAATGACCTTGAAGGCATAACCTTGATCAACTAAAAATGCCTGCCTCTTAGTTGAATAGTACATTTCTTGAGTATCTTTTGAAACAAGTGAATAAAAGAAAGCGTTGAAACCTTCATCATTACGCCTCTTTGCTCTTAAGATTCTTCCTAATCGTTGAGCCTCCTGTCTTCTCGAACCATAATGAGATGAAATTTGAATCAAACAGGTTGCCTCCGGCAAATCAATAGAAGTATCACCAACTTTCGATAAGAAGATAGTATTAATTTGATCGTTATGCTGGAAATTTTGTAAAATTTTCATTCTTTCTTGTTGAGGTGTGGAACCGTAAATGAATGGCTTTCCTAATTTTAAAGCGTATTCTTGTAATGCATAAACGTTGTCACTAAACACAATAATCTTGTCACCTCTGTTTTCATGGTAATGGATCAAAAATTGACAAGCTTGAAATTTAGTTGGATTCATAATGTATAATAACATTCTTTTCTTAGATTGTTCTCTTAGGTATTCTTGATAGAACTCAGAAGTCATTGGGCACCAGACTTCTGCACATTGGACATTAGCGATGTGCCCTTTTTGAGCCAAATCCATCCAATTTGCTTCATACAACTTAGGTCCAATTAAGAAATTCAAATCATCAATTTTGTCATCTTCACGAACCAATGTAGCCGTAAGTCCAAGTTTAGCATGAGCAGCAATAGTGGTAACAACTCTACGGAACATAGCAGCTGGTACAACGTGCACTTCATCTAATATGATGAAACCCCATTCTCGTGAAGTTAAGAAATCCATGACCTTTTGAGAATCATGAGATCTATTACGAGTATTAGCAACCATAGAGTAAGTTGAAACAACCAAACCAGAGTCACTAGTAAACATTTCCTTGTTTTCTGACGTAAAAACAGCTACACTTTCTGGCTGAATGGTACACCATTGTAAAAATTGCTGTCTCCATTGCATGACAGACACCGAAGAAGTGCACAATACAATTACAGATTTCTTAATAGTACAGGCTGCTGTGATTCCCACCAAAGTCTTACCAGCACCACAAGGTAAGACAATAATACCAGACCTAGCACGACCATTACCAAACATCTTCGATAAAGATTTTTCCTGGTATGGTCTAATTTGGGTTGATGGTTTAAGATCTATATCAAGGTCCGTATTACGTTCATCATTACGGAAATCATACTCTTCTAACACAGGATACTCGATTTCCGAACATCTCTTCTTCACAATTTCAACTGATTCACTTGCAATTTCAAACGAATGCACAGTATCAAAGTCGTCTTCCTCTTCTTCGCCATTCTTATTACCTATGACTGACGAGAAAATATCCTCTACTTTCTCGCTACCTTCTTCTTTCAAGTCATTTTTTTTGGTTCCAGGGATCACTAAATCACCTCTTGCAGGAGCTGAAGATTTTACTAGTCCATTACTGTTAGTTGTGTTCTCTGTTGACTGGATTCTTAACGGACCAACAACTGGATCCTTCAATAACATCTGCAAAACATCTGTTTGTGTGCTTTCAACATAATAACGGTTATGTTTTAAAACCAATTTCACTTTACCAAAGGAGATAGTTGCACTTCTTATGAAATTAATGATCGACTCTGCAACTGGAACCTTCGAGAGTCTATTCAAAACCAGGATAATATCATCCGTTTCTAAACCAACAGAAACAGCTGCATATAGTGAATAAGGAGTAATCTTATACTCATGAATATGCGAAGGTCTCGAAATTGGCTCAGCAACAGTTACCAAGAAATCCTGAGCTTGTTCAGCGAGAGGAGAGAAAGACTCCAATATAATTCTCCCACCAGCGGGACTAATCCATATTGGACGAGAGAAATGATCTGGTTTCAATTTCAAATAGGAAAAGTCGGATCTTCCGAAATTCTTAGAAACTGAATCTGGAACATAATCAGCTGGGATATCAGGAGTCAAATCAACTAGCTCATCTTCACTATAATCAATATCGTTTACTTGGCTTCTAATTTTTTCAATAGAATCTTCAACCTGTCTCTTTTTATTACTATTATTGGGTGTCTTTGAGGTCTTTCTTTTCCTCTTTGGTGCTCCATAAGTGAAGTCATCATCATTTTTTTTCAGTATGATCTCATCTTCTGAAAAAGACTCATCCGAATAGTTTCCTTCATTCAATTCAGCATAACTTATTCCACCCGGTCTGCGAGACATACCTTACTACTGGATTGATAACTATACTGCAAAGTTTACCTGATAGAGTTATCCATTAAAGTCGCCACTGAAATGTACGCTTAGAAAACTTAAGAAGGTTTGTAATTACTAAATTTTTATCATTAATGATAAATTCCCGTGTTCCTGTATATAATTTGGGTTCTTATTTCGTTAGAGAACGATTAGAAAGAGTTTTCGATGCTGAAGAAGTAGAATTTAAGCTATTAACGATATCAATAACTAACCTAGATTGATAAGATTATAGAAAAGATTAAAATAAAGTACAATTCCGTGAGTATTATATAATCACTCTATGTTGGTTGCTTTCAGATATTTCATAAAATATTTATAACTCCTTTTATGTGTTTAAAGAATTTATTAGTCGGTAAATTTGAAAGAACCACTGGTAAGAGTAATAGAACCCCCCCTATAAGAGCCTCTTTTCATTTTATTCTTATTTTTAGTGAAGTCTTTACCCCTTACTTGCTGCAACTTATCGTTTGCCAACTCACCCCATGTACCAGCAGCCCCTTTATATGCGTTATCTTTCAATTTTTCACTTGCAAACTGTATTCTTTCTCTCTCGATTCTAGAAAAGTGCTTTCTTTGTCCAGGCTGAAGAGCCTCGTCAGAGTTTGAAGCAATCGAAGAAGCAGAAGATGAAATCGACTCTGTTTGAGAAGAATAAGTTTCTATCCTTTGCTTCTTGGATGGTTCATTTGACTCTTCTGATTTCCTTTTAGTAGATGTATTCTTTTCAGATGCATCTGAATCCGAATCACCTGATTCTGATGATGAATCTGAATCAGAGTCTGATGAAGAGTCGGAATCTGATGATGATGATGATGATGATGATGACTTTGAGTCGGAGTCTGAGTCGGAATCTGAACTGGAATCCGACGATGAAGATGATGACGATGATGATTCGGAATCTGAATCTGAAGAAGAGTCGGAATCTGAGCCGGAACCTGAGTCGGAACCTGAACCTGAATTCGATGACGATGACGATTCTGAGTCTGAGTCTGAGTCTGAGTCTGAGTCTGAGTCTGAGTCTGAGTCTGAGTCTGAGTCTGAGTCTGAGTCTGAATCTGAGTCTGAATCTGAATCTGAATTTGAATTTGAAGAGTCTAAGTCTGGTTTATTCGATTCTGGTTTTAATTCTGAGTCAGTTGAGATACGAGACTCGGAATCTTTTGAATCTAATTTTGCTTCCTCTGAATCTGAGTCTGAGTCTGAGTCTGAGTCTGAGTCTGAGCTAGAATCTGAGCCTGAGCTAGAATCTGAGCTGGAGTCTGAGTCTGAGCTAGAATCTGAATCTGAATCTGAATCTGAGCTAGAATCTGAATCTGAGCCGGAGTCTGAGTTGGAGTCTGAATCTGATTTGGATGATGATTCTGAGCTAGACTCATTATCAGAGTTTGATTGAGACTGAGCAGATATATATTCCAGAGAATCTGGGCTTGAGCTCCTCTCGGACTCAGATCCATCAATTTGAGTGGATGAAACTGTTTCCCCTACTGTCTCATCTTTCAATAACTGTTCTAACTTGCCTTCAACTTTACCTAACTTAATTTTCTTCTTGAGAGCTTCTGCTGATAATGCAGCTGATACATTTTTGAAATCCTCATCCTTAGATAAGAAGTCAAAAATGTATGACAAAACGGTTTCTTTTGAGGCCATCGTAACTTCTTTACAGTATTTATATCTTTAGCTTCTCTAAAATATGTTTAGTATCAAACCTTATGTTGTAAAAAAAAAAAAAGTAACGAAAACTGATAGTGAGATGAGTTTGGTATATTATCACGTGATTGTATGTTCTTTAGCGATTTTTATAGAGTGAAAAAAAGCAACTCACTTATGAATATACAGCAGTCGCTGTATATCTTTTATTAACATCTGGTTTCTAATCAACATTATATAGGTGGTGATTATTTGCTCAATTGTTGTTTGTTGTTTTATTCTTGTAAAAAACTTACAATTTTTTATAGATTTTATTCTCATATTAATAAAATTTATATAATGTTGCAAAGTTTTATAATAAATCATAAAAAGTTCATATCTAAGTCTACCATAATAAAAGTACGTTAATTACTTGAGTGATGTCATACAAACTTTAATATTTGGCTTTGAATGACAAAGCCCTTTCAGTATCCCACGCCCTGACAAATTTCAAACGTTCTTCTAAAATCTTCTTTCTTTCTCCATTGAATTGCACATCAGGGTAACCAGTGTAATTCTCTTCAGCATCCTTTCTTCTTGCTGCAACAAATTCTAAAATTGACTTGAGAACGACATCTGGCTCCTCTGCATGGAAAAGATGCCCTCCAACAGGAATATCCACAGGAGTGAGAAGACCCTTTGGAGTGGCACCTCTAATGAAAACGATACTTTCTGGAGGGTTCCACTTACCTTGAGTTGGAATGATATGACAGAAGGGTATTTTAAGTAGAGGTAAAAGCTTCATACCTAGCCCTAATGAAATTGCAGAGGAGAGATAGCTCACGTTCTGGTTTGTTCCGTTAGCTTTGGTTTTGTAAACTGTCTTATTTGATTCCGGGTCCTTTGCAGTATATACTTCATCTTCTTGGAAATCATCAAGAATCCTTTTATCTAACGTTTTGTAAAAGGAATACTTTCGGAAGAAATAGTCAGCTTCCTCTTTAGATTCAAAAGTGTCTATCAAGAGTGCAGCAACCTTGTCAAAAATCTTGGAATACTTATCGTACATTAAATCATTAGTGTAGAAAACTGGATCAAGTCCAACAATAGAGTCGAATAATGTCGGTTCCAATATACCAGCCACAATGGCCAGGTGCCCGCCCATAGAATGACCAATTACTATGTTTCTACTGTAATGGTTATTCAAGAAGTCATTGGTTGTTTCTTGCTCGTGCTTTAACACGGTAATAGTATCCTTTGCACCATCTTTCCAGTGATATGCCCATCCAATTTTATCACCATTCAACATAGCGGAATCTCCGTGGTTGATTGCATCCAATGCAATAGCTGAGCCAACATACCATCCTTCCTTGTCGGCAGTTTCATAAATCTTATTGATATGGTACTTGAAAAGTGATTTATTCATTCCAGTTCCATGTAAGAAGATAAAATTGATTCTAACAGCATTTTCTGGAATCTTCTTCGTTGCTGAATACTTGTGATATACGATATGCAACCTATCATCTATCAAAGTCGTAGACCCTGGCCCTCTAGGAAATGAAGCTAAAGTAGCCTTCTTTTCCACAGTATATAATGCCATCCTAGTATTATTCGATTGATCCTGATACTATTATGAACCCTTGGTGCTTAGTTATAGTGTCACTTAGAAGCTCCAACCTTGGTCTTGAATGTTCTTTTCGTTGTCAAATGTTAATATTGTGGTTATCTCTTCTTCAATCTCTTTCTTCATACACACTCGTACTGGAATGTATATGCAGTTTTGATTAGTTCGGGTTTTCCTGTGATTTTGTCTTTATATAACAGCTCTTTTGCTATATTGTTAAAACAAACTCGGTCTGCTTAAAGTAGTTGTATATATAGAATATGTCAACGAAACTCACTTGTGTGACAATTCTTTAACCTTGTTCGTCTCTCTGTTTGTTCAATTTCAATGCTCTAAAGGAAAGTTTTAACTGCAAACATGATTTGTGGGGGCTCTTATATCTTCTCCGCAAAATTTTGAGTCCGAGGTTACTTTAGAGGGACATCTTAAGACAGCTGATAAACTCCGATCATAAGCACGAGCAACTAACTTAAATGTTGTGAAAATTGAGAGATCGGCCGATACTCGCATAGACAGTGAACGTGATTATCTCTTCATAGCAAAATGATGAACCGAATAAAGTTACTTCAGATAGTGTGATATTTGCCACTAACAAGAGACGTTTAGCGGCAACCGGAAGGCAGGCAGGCAACAGTTCCCTCGCGCACCGAGAATTAGAAAAAAAAAAGTTGTGCTTAGAAAAAAAAAAAAACGCTGTAAAAAGCAGCCACTGGCAAAAAAAAGAAGGTGAATAGAGATCGTAGGTAGAAATACACTGTGACAAGACCTATGACAATTTAAACTCACCTAGATAGTTTTTATAATTAGAAGAGGATATCTATCAAAAAAAAGAACTGGAGAAGAAGCTCAAATAGCAGCGAAATAGAGAGTCTCATCACCGACTCGTAACAGTAAGATCAATATATTGCAACATCTCAAATCAGAAAATGACAAGCACAAATTCTATCAAAGTGTTCCGTACCATTCATCAGATGCGCAGTTGGCGCCGTGCATGTCTTTGGAAGAAAGAAAGTGTTGGGTTTGTTCCAACAATGGGTGCTCTTCATGAAGGTCACTGTCTGTTGGTGGCACAATCTCTCAAGGAAAACGACAGAACAGTGGTATCGATCTATGTAAACCCATCCCAGTTTGCACCTCATGAGGATTTGGATGACTATCCCCGGACATTAGATCTGGATTTGGAAACATTGGTCAGTAGGTTTCAAGACAAGAACGTAGATGCAGTCTTTGTTCCAAAGTCATCTGAAATGTATCCCAGCGGTATAATCCAGGAGGTATCTAAGCAGAGAGGAGCATTTGTGAGTGTATTAGGTAGCTCCGAGCAGCTTGAAGGAGTGACAAGGCCTCATTTTTTCCGAGGCGTTGCTACCGTTGTGACTAAGCTTTTGAACGTAGTCACACCTGAGCGTATTTACTTTGGCCAGAAGGACGCTCAGCAGTGTGTTGTTATCAAGAATTTGGTGAAAGACTTGTTAATTGACACCGAAGTACGTGTTTTACCTACAATTAGAGAAAATAGCATGCTTGCGTTGTCGTCGAGAAATGCATACTTGTCGGATTCTGTCAAGCAAGAAAGCACTGCGATCTACAAATCTTTGCGAGCTGGAGAACTTTACTACTTGAACCACAAGAAAGATGGAAAAGTGCCTCGTGATGACATTTTGACACCAGCTAGAGAGGAAATGGAAAAGCACCCTTTTGAAATAGAATACATTTCCCTCAACCATCCAGAGACTCTTGATGAATTAGAGTACGTGGAACCTGAAGTAGGTGCAATTTTGTCCACAGGTGTTAAAGTCCCTAAGAAAGATGGTGGTCAAGCTAGGTTAATTGACAACATTATCTTACATTAAAACGATATTAACTGGAGACCTTCAAAAAGAAATATAAAATGTTGATAATAAGAAAATAATAATAATAATAATAATAATAATAATAATAAAGATATATGCATGTTTCATGGGAAAGATAGATGGAGGTGTGGAATTTCCTTTTAAAAAAAGGGAAGAAGAACCTAAACTAAAAAATATCTTGTAATTAAAATGCTCTTCTTCTTTTGAGCTTAGACACCGAGATTTGCGAGACAGGCTGAATTGCTGTGCTAGAAGAGGACCTTTGTCGATGTTCCTTGTATTTAGTTTTGTCATCTTCTAGCTGTGTTTTAAATTGAACACGGTCTATGTCAATATTTAGGTGTTTTAACTTGTGTTTATAGTTGTCTGAAACTTCATAGAATACGAAACCGAATTCAAGCAACCATAATGGATCAACCGCAGTCACGTAGTTCATGTATTCCTTAGATGTTAAAATGAGTTCATGGTATATTACGTATTTTGAACTTATGCCACCTTCATTTAATGCGCTAGTTGGATGCAAATACATTTTCATGTAAGGGTGCCTCAAATTGACGAATTCTGACGATCCGTTAATGTTCATTTTGACAAGCTTTGCCAGTTGTTGATAAAATGAAGCACATAAACACTTCTTTATATCCTCATCGGATTTGGCTCTACGTAAGGGAAAGTTATTCTTTTGCATAATTAGTAAGATTTGATTGTAGATATCCTTTGCTCTTAACAATGATTTTGATTGCAAAAAGCTCTTTTGGCACCAAATATTCACCTTGTTCTTATTGCTACCAGCCTTTTTCCGATTTGTTTCCCATTGTCTAAATATGTTTAATAAGGTTAAATGATCAGAATCGGCTATAAGAAACTTTTCTCTAGCCATGTCTGCTTCTCTTGCTCTTTCCTTAGGTCTATAGTAAACG
This sequence comes from Priceomyces medius, assembly GCA_030570455.1. NCBI lineage: Eukaryota > Fungi > Ascomycota > Pichiomycetes > Serinales > Debaryomycetaceae > Priceomyces > Priceomyces medius. Next base: position 494,652 of record JAJLVV010000008.1, on the reverse strand, counting down.
GACGGAACTGAAAGCATTGCAACAATTGCAATGACGTCCTCGGAACAATGAAACTCTTCCCTGCTGGAGATAATAATGAGCTTTGATAATGTTGGTTCCATAGGAAATTTAGTCATAATTTGCCCTAATTGTGTGAGTTCTCCGACATTATCTAAGGCACCTATACTCCACAAATCATATAGCGCACAGCTGAGAAGATCACTTGGGGGTGAATCTAAAAAGGGGAATAATGAAATATCATCAACTTTAAGTGACTTCAAAAGTAACATGACATTGTTTAAATTGGTCCTTTGAATTTCAGGAATAGGCTGAATATACATTTCTCTAACACTAATGGCTCTTTCAGTGTATAGCCTATAAGCAATGCCAGGTCCTGTTCTTCCAGCTCTACCACTACGTTGTTGGGCGTTAGCCAACGATATAGGAATAACTTGTAAGGTATCCATCCCTAACTTTGGATTATACACCTTTTGTTTGACAAGTCCAGTATCGATGACATACTTAATCCCATCAACTGTCAAGGAAGTTTCGGCAATGTTAGTAGCAACGACTACTTTTCTCATTCGAGTGTTTGTTTTCGTAAATATTTTTTTCTGCAAATCAGCAGGTAATGTAGAATAGATAGGATAAACTTCCAATGGCGGTGGATCATCTAAGAGTTCTAATTTCTCCTTGATCAATTCACAAGTAATTTCAATATCTTCTTGACCAGTCATAAATACAAGAATATCACCATCATTTTCCTTCAGATTATTTTGTAAATGTATCGTTAGAACCTGCTTCACAGCAGATTCAACATAATCCGAAGAGCTACTTTTACTGAAAAATGTCTCCACCGGAAAAGTTCTTCCAGGAATTGAAAACTGAGGGGCATTACCGAAAAAATGAGTAAATCTATCGGCATTCATTGTTGCACTAGTAACAATTAGCTTCAAGTCTCTCCTCTTAATAAGAAGTTGCTTGAAAAGCCCAAGAAGAACATCAGTATTTAAAGATCTTTCATGAGCTTCATCCATGATGATACATGAATAGTTTTCCAACGTAGGATCAACCAAAATCTCACGAAGTAAAACACCATCAGTCATGTACTTAATGACAGTAGATTTAGGATCGGTTTTATCTTCAAATCTAATAGCATAACCAACTTCCTTTCCCAATGTGCATTGCATTTCCTGACTGACTCTGCTTGCCACTGACATTGCAGCCACTCTTCTTGGTTGGGTACAGCCAATCATCTTCCTTACACCATTTTTCAATATGCTCTTACCAAAATGTTCTTCATTAAGATACTGTGTGAGTTGAGTTGTTTTACCTGAACCAGTTTCACCAATAACTATAGTTACTTGATTTTCTCTAATTGTCTGTATTAGATCATTTCTTACTGCAAAAGCTGGAAGAGAACGTCTTTGCTGGGTTATTCTCCAAGGATCATCAGATTGAGATTCATTATTATCATCAGTTTCTTTATCTTTTTGAGGTATTCCAGAACGATCATCCTTTACGTTCAAGACATTTCCTAAAACAGTTCCAGCAAGGGACGATCTCTCCTTAGCCTGATTCAGTCTTTCAATTTTTGATCTTTTCTCCTTGACTACAACGCTTCCTTTAGCAGCCTGGACCGCCAATTCAGAATTGGGATCTTTTATGGGACTGATTGTGGGTCCTATTCTAGAGAGTCCAGATCCGCTGCTAAGTTGCAAAACGATATCTTCCTGCTGCTTTTCTAAAAATGGTGGAACATGCAAATGGACGGATATAGGAATTCTTGAGAAATCTTCATATCCACTATCATGATCGTAATCGATATATTCCCCAGTAAGTTCATCAAACCTCCCCCCAGATAAGTCATTTCTACGGAATTTTCTGGGGGTAGGTTTCAGAGTGGTGTAACTCTCCTCATCAACCAAAGCTTCCCCCGCAGCAGTACCAAATTCTTCAGAGAGGTACCAATCTCTATCATTTTCCAAGTTAACGTCATCTTCCAACAAGAGTTTCTCATGTTCTTCCTTCAGATCTTCTTGTTTAATTGTTCCTCTTTCCTTACTTGCAAGATCCGATAATGAGGGCACAGCAGATGACTCCTTTTTAATTACATTAGAAATATGGTCGTTAGAAATAACAGAGACCTCATTCTTCACTGGACCAATGGATTCAAATGCTTCTTGCTTTATACGATTTGCATCTGTTTTCTTTATCTTTTTGAATTTGAATTTCAGCTCCCTTTTTGGCTTTTGATCTTCTCCATCTAAATCGATCAGGGAGACGCTATTATCAATACTATTTATTGGTGTACTGACACTATCATTGAGATCGTCATTGTCATTTTCTAAATCTTTAATATCATCAAATTGCATGCTGAGCTTATTTCGCTTTTTAGATAAGTTTTTTGATCTTCTTGTGATGGAAAGTTTGTCTTCACTATGTAACCTACTTTCCAATATAGAAATATTCTCCCCAATCGTATTGTATAGTTGTTTTACATGTTCATTATTCTTAATTCCAACTATATTTGAATTACGTTCAAATGATGCAAATGAGTTATCTTGTTTATAGAATTTGACCAAAACCGAAGCCAAGCTACTGTTAACCTCTTTATTCAAGAAGATTGAGAGCTTTTCAGTAATTTTCAGTATTATATCGTTGTCATTAGTGGCCATTCTTTCATTATATATATATATATATATACAAATATGAAAGATGCGATGCGATATCTCATCTAACTAATTTTCTTAGAATGAGCGGGTGCGATCTGAATATCAAAAATTGATGATATCACCGTTATCAACTACCTGCTGGTATACTTAAATTTGAAAAGGGTTACATAAATGGGGAAACAGAACTATAAAAGATGAAGGGAGTTCAGATGACTAAGAGACTATCAGAGTACTTTAAGTACCATGTTACTGCAAATATCACAATGAGTCCAGTACCTACAACTTCTAAAGAAGTAGAGCATTTATATAAAAACTTTAAGAAGCTTGGTAACCTCGAGTTTTTTCGAATAGATAGAGACAGATCCAGGTTCACGACATACGACTCAAGATTGGTAGTTTCTTATAACCCCACATCGTACATATCGCCTTTGAGTCCTAACGGAGAAACTTATATTGGAATCAGAGAGCCAGTACAGGATGTTATACGCACACAGAACGAATTAATTGATTACTTATCGAGGATAGTTGGTATACCAAGAGGATCTTTCGTGGAAGGAGACCAAGATTATTGGAATGGGAAGATCAAAATTCCATTTAGATATAACGTGAATAAGGATGGGTTAAAATTCGACAAGCGATTTCAGATTGGATCATCACGAGCATCAAGCCAATTCATGACAATTCAAAATGAAAATATTGATATGACTGAAGTTAATGAATTTAGACGTAAGATTAGGCATAACTTCCAAAAGTTTCACAAATTCGACACTTTAACGATATCAACAGGGATAGAAGCGATCAATAAACTCATCGGGCATACAAAACTCACAGAAACCGCGTCAGCTGGTGACCATATTGACTACGATCAATTATTTAATTTACAGGATACAATAGAAGCAAACAAGAATGACGATGATGTTACAAATAGTAAGTTTCATTTATTAACAAGGGGATTTAATGGATTTCATTCTTAAGCTGTAGTCTTTCCTACAGATTCTATATCCTTCTCTAATATATCGTTTACATAGTTCAAGCCAATTTGCTGCTTCAATAATACATTTGATAATTTTGCGACGATTTCTTCAGTACTTTCACCGTTTTTGTCTAATGCTTTGTTATCCAAGATTTCCTTAGCATTTAATCCATTCAAGGAATTGATAGTGTTTTCAAATTGGTAATTCAAGTCTTCTGATCTTTCCTTCAATGTAGTCAACCTTGCGAAAATATCATTAAGCTTCCCTATCGAGCTGTTTGGATCACTTAATTTCGAATTGAGCAATTCAAATTGCTTAGAAATTTCTTCCTCCTCTGGTAAAAGTGGATATCCCTTTAACTTAATTATTGCCAATACGGTAGCGAGTCTAAGTAATCTCCGTGACAATTTGGTATGCTTTGCCTTTGCCTTCAAAATTCTAGTTGTATTATCGAGGTCATGCTTAGATGATAATGATGATTGCCTATCATTAATGGAATTTAATATCACTCTTGATTTAGCAACATGGTCCAATTGCAACTCTATTCTTTTGGCAACATCCGAAAAGGAAGTAACCTTGACAGGGTAGAGTAATGAGCTAGGTCTTTTATTCATGGCTTCGTCCCAATCTTCAGGTGTCTCGTTATTAGGTCTTGGTTGATTCATTAGAAACTTGGCATCTTGGTCGTTTAATTTATTGTACAAGTGTGTCTTCAAAACACACTTAGGTGAATTTGGATCCCATTGTTCCCTGATTTTTAATAACTGATCATTAATAGCCGGAGTATAAGTGTTTGCCGTCGACCTTTGGACCTCAGCATTACTTTTTTCATTCACAGATATACTACTCAACGCATTTTGTTGTTGGAGTTGTGGTTGCAGCTGCAGTTGTTGATTGCTCCACAGGAAAGAAGGTTGGGAATTATTATATGAATTGTTTCCAAACAACAGTCCAGAAGATTCCTGATTATTACTGCTAGTGTTTGCGTTATTGTTGTTTGCTCCAAAGAGACCACCACCACCACTACCCGCTGTTTGATTATTCGCAGTACCACCAAATAAACCTCCAGTGGTATTACTTTGTCCTCCACTTCCAAATAAGCCACCCGAAGTAGTGTTGCTACTGGATTGAGGGTTGTTACCGAAAAGTCCACCTGAAGAAGTATTGTTGGTGGTATTACCTTGGTTATTACCAAAAAGACCCCCGCCACCACTAGTAGTTGAGCCACCACCGAGTCCGGTAGATGGTTTATTACCAAACAAACCTCCAGATGTATTATTATTTCCAGCATTTGGGGTATTAGAGCTAAAGAGCCCTCCTGTGTTCGTATTCAGAGTGTTGGTGTTCTTATTAGAACCAAATAAACCACCAGCTGGTGTATTATTGTTTGTATTGGTATTTGAAGAACCAAACATTCCTCCAGATGTACCTGATCCCGTGTTAGTGTTGAAGTTTGATCCAAATAAACCAGAGTTACCAGGGTTGGAAGCAGTGGTATTATTATTATTATTGGATGAACCGAACAAACCAGAGCCACCAGGATTGGTAGTATTTGTGTTGGTATTCGAAGAGCCAAATAAACCAGAGCCGCCAGGATTTGTTGTACCAGTAGTATTGCTAGAGGATCCAAATAAACCGCCAGAGTTGTTTCCACCAACCATAGTATTATTATTACTATTACTATTATTATTATTATTATTATTACTATTGTTGGAACCGAAAGAAAATCCACCTCCTGTCGAGGGTTTGTTGCCAAACAACCCACCACCAGAATTGTTAGCGGACCCTCCTAAACTAGATCCTCCTGTGTTACTGCCGAACATTAAATCAGATCAATTGAAGATGTATCGTACAGTAGAATTTTAAAAAGACCTTTAACTGTTTACGTGAATCGTAGTTTCAAATTTAGTATCGAATTTTTTACTGCAATGGAAATTACATAATCGAGAAGGGCCCCAAAATATAGACGGAGCCTGAAAAATTATAACTTAGATTTAAGAGCTCAAGGTTATTTAACATAGATACACAAAGATAAACTATGTGGAAAAGAGAGTCTTTTGGCTGTTTTGTTTCAAGAATTTCGTGTAAATGATTAGTATTTTCGTAGAGAACGATCATCTTTTTAAGAGTAGCAGAAGTGCTTTCAATAATCTATAATTACTTTAATTTTTCATTGGATAGGAAGGCTTCAATTCAATTGTTTGTCGCTTTTTGAGAGATCTTGGTTGTCAACAAACTATGTAGAAAAGACGTTAAAGTTTTGTATATTGAGAATAGATTAATATCTAAAATTGTATGTATGGAAACCTGAAGTTAATGCATTGTTGTAAATAAAGAAGTTTAAGCGGATGATTCCTTACTCTTCAAAAACTTGTCAACATTGGCTTTATCGTTGGAAGAACCTTGGTATATTGGATTGTCAACCAAATGGACTTGCTTTTCAACACCTGGAACTTTCTTTTCCAATTTCAAATTGTCAAATATGCATTTGTTCAATAACTTTTCAGAATATCTGCAATGACCTAATCTATGATTTTCCTGTTCTAAGCACTCATAATGCAACTTGAATTCATCAAAACAGTACTTGTTTATATCCTTCAACACTGATATAGCACATCTAGTGACCCTTCTACCCTCCTTTAAGCACTCTACTGTACCTCCGTTGTTTTCGTCTTTACATAACATGAAATCATCATTATAAGGCTTGCACTTAGTTCCAATGAAATACGATGCCGACAACAATGGTGCAGAAGTAGCTCCTACTTCATCTACTTCAGGAATATCTTTAGGCAATTTGTTCTTGTCGATATTCTCCCATTCATGCCTTCCGATGAATAAGTCCCCGAGAGCCATTTTTCTTAAGAATTTTATCTATGCCAAATAAAAAAAGAACAAATATGAAGCTTTATTATATCAATGGAGAGCTATTATTATTCTCCCAACGTTTATGATTCAGTTGATGAACTTCTAAATTTCAATTATATAAAATCTTAAACTATCTATATTGATGCACGATATCTTTTTTCTTAACGCTCTGTATGGTAATAATCCAGTCTATGGTTGGTGCTGTATTTTACTTAGAAAGAGCAGAAATTATATGAGACACTGCGTATATTTAGAAACGCAAAAAAACTGGTGTCGCTTATTTCGGTAAGTACCCAATATCAAGAGTTACACAGAGGGTCCATCTTGAAGATATCAAAGAAGATACTCCGCTGGAGGATTGATTAATTTTCATAATTGACACTAGGTAGGTAAATGCAAAAAAAAACAGGAATAGTAGACAAAATCCGGCTACCAAACCAGATATTATCACGTGAAAGTAATTTGGCAGAAGGTTTCATCAGCCCCACACATATAAAGGAAAAGTTCGAGTGTCAGCACCAGGGAACGATCACATCATTGGTTCTATTTACAAGTAATCGCAATGCACATGTAGGTGTCTAATGACCCCCTCCCTCTCATGCCCTCTGTCACACACACTCTTTTGTTTTTCTTTTTCTTTTCCTGCCACTTCCGCCTAAGACTTTTTCTTGTCTTTAATAATTGCCAAAAAATCTGCTCTTGCATCAATTATATTGTAGATAGACTGAAGTTCAAAGATCTCTATATTATTTGCAGATCTGTCCTGAACGAGATTTGCCAAGCGCCCATCTAGATATGACCTGAGTTCGTATTTTACAGAAGACACTCTCTGGTTCAAGTGTTTCAAGAAGCTGTTCTCAGGAAGCTCTTTTTTCACAATATTGAATTGTTTCAGGACTGCAAGATACAACGATACCATTGTCTTAGTTTTTGGCTCATCCAACCGAAGCAAACCTTCGAAACTGGTAACCTGGTCGTTTACCAGAAGGCAGAGCTCTAAGAGATGCTTGAATTTTACCAACTGCAGATGCTCTTGCAATTTGGTATCAACATGATCCACAGAATCAACCAAACTCTTATCCACAGATGCTAATTCGTTCTGGAAGCCCTTCAAGTCTAGTTTTATCGCATTGATAAGATCCAATCCGCCATTGATCGATTTACCCAAATCAATAAATCCGGAATATTCACTGTTAACAAGTTCGAGGAGTTCGTTGTTCAATTCATTGGAAAGTACCTCTAGTTCCTTGATTAAAGAATCAATAGACGAGAATCTGTGCTGTTTGTAGAGAAACTTGTCAATGTTTTGATGATCAAAGCTCTGAAATTCCGACCTGGAAATAGTAGAAGGAAAGGGGAACGATTCATCCCCGTTAAGAATCGACATCGATCAAGTCTATATTTTATATCGATCAATTTTGGGCTACTATTCTAGTGTCTAAAAGCTCTCTATGCTCGCGCTCTGGATCGCCTACACAGTTTAACTTGATATCTCAAACTTCAACCGATGTCGTGCACAGCACACAATATAAAAAGTCTAACTTTCTATAGTTTCCTGTAGGTGTCCCTGACGTGCTTTGTCTCGATAATGTTGAGTCCGAGACTAACTTGCTAGTACAATAGTAACACAAAGCAAGGCCCTACCTATACACGACTTTGAAAATTGATTCACAAAAATCACCGGAGTCCATATCTCGGATTTCTGACTTGCTCGGAAATCGATTCTACTCGGATCCCTGTTCTGCAAATGGCTTGGGGTCCACGTTACCAGGGTTGCGAACGAAAGGAGAGAAGAGATAGAGAGAGAGAAAAGAGAAAGGAAACTTGGGACTCACAGGCTTAACGCTGTTTTCTCAATCTTCCTGGACTATATGTACAGTCTTCAATGTTACTTAGTACCTATAAAAGACTACATGATAATTCCGCACGGTGCAATATACTTTTCTGGCTTATAACGTGGTCTCGGACATAGCACGTTATGTTGGCCGAAACGCCCCTAAGTTATGAATCTTTCCTAAAATGAGAGCTCCCTCAGCAAGAGGACGCCTTGGGCAACCTCACATCTTAGTGGTCCGAGCCTCCGCGCGAAAATTCCTCGAAAGGAAAGAATTTTGGGGTTTCAATCTCCTTACAGAGAGTTCAAAGTGCTTGTGAAAATGATCACTTAAGTTACTGAGTTATAGACTGACAATATGCAAACCAAATGGCTGTTGGATCTGCGAGATTGAACCTTTATCCATAATTGGCAGTGATCTAAACATAATAAGGAACATAATCGGAGTCTGCATAATACAATAGGGAAGTAGCTATTGCAGAATGCTAAAATGAGAAAGTACATACCCGCGATCTACCGGAATGTATAGCCGGTTATATGCCCGGCTACGATGTATACTCCACTGCGCGCAAACGAATGTTAGTGGGTCGCGTGTATCTAAATCATTTTACCCTATAAATTTTTAATTTCTATTAGCAAGATCTACCTGCAATATCGACGCGGGGAGGAGGGACATAAAGATGAAATTTTGGCTCTACGGTTGTGGCGGCTCTGGAGATAGATTACATTAGCTGCTTCGCATATAAGCTATCTATTTGTGAATTCAACATGGGTAAGGAGAGGCAGTTTTTTTTTTCACTAGGAGATAACGATAGCGATAGTTATGGCGTTAACAATGCCACACACCTGTCACAGATGAGGATGAGCCCACACCTCCGCTACTTTTATCTCTTGTACATTGTAAAGCTCTTGTAATAGGGTGGCATTACAACGCGGAGACCGCTTAATGCGCTTCAATTAACTAAAATGACTAAAAAAATAGTGCAATTAGCCCGCCCTGCAACTACTGAGTGCCTACTTAACTTCACCTCACCACAAGATGCAAGCTACGAATAACTAGCCGCTTCGTTATTATTCTGTGCTATATTTGTTAATACTGACTCTATCATATGCCTATGCACAACACTGACATATTTCCGACTAAGTAGCGCAGATCGCAACTTTGCTATATCGGTAACCTACTACTTAAAATCGTAGTATTTGGCAGCACTGGGCATTCACTGCCACGTCTGTCTGTGCCCTAAACCACACAACTTCGTGTTATCTTGTTCACTTTCGAGTCATTGATAGTAGTTGTAGCAGCTATATAGAGCGGTAAAGATTACTTCCCAATTAGATGAGAGGGCGCAGTTTTACTACATCGGGCCGCTTTTCACCCCCCTTTATCCCGTCCTGAACTGAACCATGTTTTTCAATCAAGATAGAGAGCCAACGTTTCAATAGCTGTCAGATACTCGCGCGCCAGAGCTACTTTGCTACAACGGCCTCTATCTCCTGTCCCTTGCATCCACGGGCAGGAAAGTACACAAAATACCCAAATTGCATTAAAGCAGCTACATTTTTGTGTTACCAATATCTGATTTAGTCATTACCATTGCAGACTATAATTTTTACTCTACAGGTGTAGGTAGAGAATAGGATTAGCCTAGGATTAGCCTAGGATTAGCCTAGGATAAAATATGTACTTGCACAGAGGAGCGAGGAAAATAGAATTGTCTATGTTACGTTTTAAAACATAAATGATATGTTTCCACTAGGATTCTTACATTTATTCCAGATGTGGTGACTCTAAAAGATCAACGCCTATCCCTAGTCATCAGTTTCACACATAACCTATCTCTTTGCTACGTTGCTGCTCGTCGCCATAGGAACTTTACCAAGTGCAGACCGGGTGTGTCCATGTAAAAAAGATCACCTACTCCGACATTAATTCCGAAGCCTATTTCGTATAGTGCGTGTTCTTCCCCTGTTTCTGTGCCAGGTACAAGTATAGGGACTACATATAAGTTCCGCTATTCCCTCTGTGAACCCAGACTACCCTGCGGACAGCACCCCGGTTCCGCTGAAACCCTCGCATCATCGTCTCATTTGATTACATCAACCCGCTACCCACTACAACTGCACCTGTCACTTCCCCAGTACTCATAACCTTCACGTCTCAATTCAAGCATGACCAACTTTATCAGCCGGTTGCTTCTAACATCCATTCGTTGGCCGACATATGAGCTCTGACGTAATGTTTGATAGCGTCAATAAAGCGCATTCTTTACTAACCTTCCGCCCCCGGCTAAAAACCTACATTCCGGGAGGATTTACTTCTCCTACCCTTACTAAAAGGATTCTGCGGTACTAGTTTCCATGAATTATCCCCCACCTTCAGTACCGGCATCATACATACCCCCGGTTTGCATTTATTTATGTATCATGTAGGTACTATGTACCTGTAACCTTGGTCAGACACCTAACCCTCCCCAATGTAGAACTGGTATTCGTTTTTAAAAAGGTAATTGATGTTTTTACATCACTGGTGCGCATCTTGTATATCGCAGAGAAGTTAATCTCCAGTTGCGTAGATTATATAAAAAAGACTTCGGTTCCGCTTTATCAACCGTAATCCCGTTAAATCATATTACTTTGTTAATTTAGCGTTTACATTTAGTTTGGTTTGCTCGTGTCTTCTTCATTATTGGATCGCACGCAACATAACTCAACAAAGCACAGTCTTTTAGTGTACGCTTATATTTAAGTAGCCTTTTGTCACCTTACTATCGGTCAGACGCTTAGAGTTATTTTTGAGACTTTCTTGAGTGGTTCTACGTGATTAAGTAAGTCATTCAGTCGGTCAGTTAGTCCCATAATTTTACGTTAGTGCTAGCTCGTTAATTATTACATTAAGCGAATTCTCGTTATATCGAGCCCGACTTTTATCTGACATCAATTGATTCTATTGGGACTTCATATATAAAGCACCAAAGGATTTGTTATTAGTGTCAACTATTTCAGAAGCTACTTATTCGGTCTTCTACATCCTTTTTTAAACCGCTTAAATTGTCGCTGTTTCTTTTCTGATCACATCGTCGCTTTCGCATGTCTACTGTGATCAGTCATCATCATCATAGCATGGAAGATGTTCATTCAAAGAACTTACCGTCGTTGGCTCAGATTATGCCTATGAACTCAATTGGAGGTTCTTCTGTCAATACAGGTGCTGGCGCAGGCTCCAACACCGGTGCAGGCTCTGGTTCTGGCTCCAATATTGTCAACGGCGCTGTTATGGCAGCTCATCCCGCTTCAGGCAATGTCGGGAACGCTCCATTATCGCCATCTCTTCTCCTTATGGCACCATCTTTTGATCAAGAAGTGTATCAGACAGCTCAGACACTGTCACCTGAAATGTTTTCGAGTAACTCCTCGACTGCCAGTACAACCCCTGCTTCTTCTTTGAGTAGCCAAGGTTCTGGTAGCGGCCCTATCGAAGAGAAGTGTACTTGTAAGTCTTCTCCAAACAAGATCCCCAGACCTAGAAACGCATTCATCTTGTTCAGACAGAAGTATCATCAAGCTGTTTTGGATGAAGGTGGTGTTATTAGAACTAATCCAGAAGTTTCTAGAGAGTTAGGTAGAAGATGGAGAGCACTCTCCCCAGAGGATAAGGAACATTGGAACAATTTGGCCAATGAAGAAAAGAAAAATCACGCTAAAAAGTATCCTGGTTATAGATACGCTCCAAGAAGACATGGTAAAAATAAGGGTTGTCGGGCCTGTCGCCAAAAGGCATTAAGACAACAACAACTTCAGTTGCACAACCAGCAAATGATGCAGATGCAACAAGAACAATATCAATACTTTCAACAGGCTCAACAAAATGGTCACCAAAGTCAGCACTCTCAGCAACAAGCAGCAGCAGCTGCTGCCGCTGCCGCAGCTGCAACTCAGCACTCTCAATCATTTTCTCAAGGAATGCAACCAAAGCAACACAACCCTTCGCAGCCAGTTACTCAGTTTGTCTTTTCAAACCCTTATCAACAATACACTCCACAGCAATATAACGCAGAATTGACTCAACAGGAAAGACTCGGTCCTTTATCAGTTATTCCCAACCAATTCAACCAAGAATACATGGGTAACTCACAATACATAAATTACGACGTCGTGGGACATATGCAAGGAGCTCCAGCAAGTATTTCTGCTCCAATGTCAGCTCCAGTGCAACCAGCGCAAATGCAAAGATATGGATCGTTACCAGCACCAGTGTCTGCTAACTACGGGTTTGATGTGTTTAGTCTGCAATCTCAGCAATAATGAGAGGGTTCTTTAAAGTATATACTATGATTTTTGGATAACTCAGTTTTCAATTCTCAATATAATGAATGATTAATATATGTACAATTCCTATACAATAACAGGAGTGGTGGGTGATGTAGAAACGCTGGGGGAATAAGTGAACAACTTCACGAGAGAAGACATTTAAGCCTGAAACAAGATGACAACCTGGAGCACAATTACATGTTAGTAGTAGTAGTAGTAGTAGTAGTAGTAGTAGTAGTAGTAGTAGTAGTAGTAGTAGTAGTAGTAGTAGTAGTAGATGTAATGGTAGTTTGCAATTTGGTGATGATTTCTATGGCTGTTACGCCGCAGAAATTTTGGGCAGACAGGGGGGAGAAATTCAGACACCAATGATTCATCAATGATGCAGACACTAGAAGTACATGCGTGATACTAACCTCTGGGGTCCGGTGGAGGAGGAGATTAATGATTCTGCGTCCCCCATCGTCTGGCATACGAATGTATGTGTTCCTGTGTGGGGGACAGTGGTCACTACTTATTGACCAAGAACTTGCTTGCCCTCCATGTTTCATTGACTTGATAAGATGATGCAGCTGTGTATCCGGCAAACAATATGCGACGCTTGTTTGAAGTGTGGTGGGGGTCTTATAATTGCCAACTTAGAGAGGCCATATTGAAAAATTAACCGTAATTGAATTAACTACACACATTGACTACCTTGATGGCTCAAGATTTGCCTAACTTACTTACATTATGCAGATCAGACTTGCGTAAACTAAGAAGGCGAATCGTTTTGAACTTAGTTTACGTAGAGGGCTTTTTTTATTGTCATTTAGGTGAAGGAAAAAGGTTGAAAGAGGTACGAATGAGTCCATAAGAGAACCTCGTCTAAAGCGAGATACTTACAAAATAACTAAATACAGGTTTCCTTTTACCCTCTAAGTAAACATTGTTAACTCTTTTTTTGCCACCTTGCGTACGTCATACATCTTTCGATTAAACTTTAGTTAGCTTTATGTCAAGGTAGCTGTTGGATCAACATTATTTTATCTTGTGCAAGTACGATGTACGATCTCCACTATTTTTCATCATTGCAGCAATTTTGACGATATGGGGCGAATTTCTCACCAACGGTACCTCACGTTCAAGGTCGGATTTCCGCAAATATATCTCCGGCGGCACCAAGGTGGTATTCCTGTGCCAACATTACCACGCCATGAATCGGCCTTCTCAGGGGCACTTGCGGTAGACAGGCCTGTTAGGGACGGCTAGCACCACTTTTAGTGCAAGAGATCCGGTCGTCTCTTGTTCCCCTGCTGCAGACCGGTAATTTCATAAATTCTACTATGGCTCTCAGCTAACCTGAAAACATTAGCACAGGGGGCTAAGGGCCCTACAGGATTTCTCTACTGTGGGAGAGAAACAAAGGAAACAAAAGAGACCCTTTTATGCCTGAAGTAATATATCAATAAGAGTGTCCAAAGGAGCCGGGATGTGCCCGCTATCCTCCATTCTTATTGTAACCGGTACTACCTCTCTATCTAAGATGAATGGAGTCTTAAACTAATAGGACCTTTGTGTCAGTAACTAGAACAATCAGCACGCCTCGGTCAATCACTTTGTGCATAGACCTGAAACGAAGAAATAACCTAATCGGTAGGATCTGGACTACATGTAGCGCTTAGTCATCCCGGAATGAGGTGTGGGGGGACTAACATTACAGGGGCTGCTGAGCTTTCCGGAACACACAATGTCGAGAAGGTGCATAGCTTTACATAGAAGAAAGCAATATGACGAGCCCCGGGGCATTTCTCATGAATAGGATCCTGGCTGTGTGATCTACCAAAGATCGGAGCGCACATTGCTCCTGAAGTGAAAAGCTCGTAACTTATCCAAAAGCCCCTAGATGACTATCGATTGTAATAGGTGGCCTCTGCCGGCAGTAAAGAGAAAACAGGGATAAATGGAATAAACGGCCAAATCTCAGGGATAGCAAATGCGATTTCGGTGCAAGATGATGTGTGTATTAATCAATTAGTTTTGACATTGACTTAGGCACAATGACTCGTTTCTCTTAGTGGGGTTTGAGTCAATTAACTCTTAAGGATACAAGAGATCGACGTGAAATGAAACAGAGAAAGCTTCAAGGGCAAATACCACTCCCTAGTAGCGGGTGTGTGTGTCAATTCCCTGCGTGTGTTTAGTTTGTCTTGGCATGACTTTGCTACGAGTCAGCCTTATCCTGCTCTAATGTTGTAGATCCTCCTTTTGTTTCCACATTAGTATTTAGACAGCTGCCTAGATTGGTAGTAAATTTTCGTGTTAGGCCGTAGCCAGCGCTAACTGGGATGTTTTTAGCGCATTCTTCCCCTCTTTACCTCTATTCCAAAGTACGCTCGGCCCATGTTTTGCCTTTGGCGCCGACCAACGCAGGAGAATCGGCAGTTAGTGAAAACGAACCGCTGTCAAGTTCAACTTGCATTCCTAGTGTCTACTAAATATACTGCTATTGTATACGTCATTACTTACATTGGATAGCCGGATGTTATACAGTTGTCAAAATTATTTTTTATGGCTTAGCTCATATGTTAAAGAGAAATACAAAATTCTCTACATACGATGTAATTTCGCAGCTACAGTAGTTTATATTTCACTTCCCAACATAAGACCGCCCGAGAGAGGCTAGTAGAAAAAACTTTCCGTACTCATGCATTTTACATATCAATGGCATATTCTAGTTAAAGTACGATCGGCTATTTTGTTACCGTCGCCATAACTACTCACCAGTGATAAACGCAACAAATTTTATGACGAACGGTCACCATTACGTCTACTGTGGGTGGAAATGTTGTGAGGTCGAATAATATGAGTCGCCGGCAGCGATACGCTTACTTAAGCAAACACATAAGTGCCCATACGTAGTAATCTTTGCTGAGTCTTACAGGATTGAACAACAATTCCCTCACCTTCAATGTAAATCTTTCGGTTATTTGGGACCTAGATGCATACGGTCTCATTGCTTTTTGAGAGTCTACGTCTAATGACGGAAAAGTTTACCCCGTGCTTACTTCTCCTAACAATATACATCCTCCGTTATGAATTTTGCTTTCTTAAGGAAGAGATTTTCTTTCGGATAGTTTAGGGAGAGGAGTCGGTTGCAATGATGGGGTAATATGCAGATTTTCTTGCATGATCTTGATTTAGGTTTTTTTTTTTTTTCATTTGTGTTCTTACCCACGTTAAAAATCAGATATGCTACAGACGTCCTCGGAAATATGAAAGTTAGACCTGTGAGCGACATGCATACATGCATGCATGGTTCAATATGTTGTATACAAGCGCAAATTTGAAGATGGATAAAAAAACTTGGACGAAAGCAGTAAGAATTAAACTTGCAACAGTAAACCATATCTCTTCAATTTACAAAGTAGTAAAGCTCCTACAATACTCGAGATTTTTATTTTTATTTTTGTTGATGGTGATGGTGATGATGATGATGATGATGACGATGACGGTGTTGTTATTGTTGTTGTTGTTGGAAGGTAAGAGATTTATTTGGCTGCTTTCAAAAGCTTATCATACTAACATAATAAGTTAAGATGTCCCATTAAATGTTAAAGAGTGTGTTTTTATTAGTCTTTTAAACAAGCTCAATATGCACTCCATAAAACGCCAGGCTCAAAATCGTTACATAAATCTACGTGCACACGGATACGGAAGGTGCGGAACTTGCGCTTCCCGCCTTATTTGGCAGGCTTACTTGCCAATCAACAAAATCGGTATCAATACTTTAAATATTTCTCTTCTTTACAAGGTGCAATGACAACGAACCGTTTCGTTTCGGCGCAACCCTAAAATGTGAAATTCCTCGTCCAGTTAAGAGTATCCGCTTGTAAGTGTCCTTTTCAGATCTCGGTTGCACCAAATTAATTGCTATGCAAACGTTTTCAAATGCATATTACTCTTAAACCTTAAAAACTTCGGTGGAACTCCGGAAGCCCGCTATCATCCGGATCCGACGGCTCAACTAGTTCCCTATTGTAAAAGCTGGATCCAAAACCAATAGAGTTGAAATAGACGTACGCATTAGGGAATAAAGCGTCAGAGCACTACCTCGTTCCAGATAAAGGGTCTCTCATCTCATACTTTAAGGGTCCTGTCAATGGCATACGATCGAAGTTTGGACCAAAGGCTGGAAAGCGAAATATTTCCCTTTTGACACTTAGCTACTTGATATAGATGGATATATGTCAATGACGGGGCACAGAAGCTCATACTCATGCAGAGAGTGGAATATAGAATACGAAGTCCC
Organism: Priceomyces medius; assembly: GCA_030570455.1. Lineage (NCBI taxonomy): Eukaryota > Fungi > Ascomycota > Pichiomycetes > Serinales > Debaryomycetaceae > Priceomyces > Priceomyces medius. The sequence goes on along the minus strand of JAJLVV010000008.1, from coordinate 477,726 downwards.
AATATGAAATTGTAACTTATTGGGGGTAAACCATTCTTTTCTGTAGCGTGTTGTAGATCATTGAATTTGAATGACTGAACGATTTTTAATGCGCTGCTGTCAGCATTGTACCAGGTGGGAAAAAGAAAAGGAAGGATGCATATCAATCATGGAGTCCCGCTTCGTCTGGGTTCTATGCTTTCTAAAGGTCGAGAACTGATTGGCAGTTACTGACGCATGGTGTTACAAAGCTACAGAGTAGTCAAATAAAACCCCTTCAACCAAATTAAGTACAACTAAGGTTTGCAAATTACATTCATACTCTCAAATGTTAATAAAACTTACAGGGCAGACTTTAAATAACTTTGAAATTTCGTATATACGTAATAGCTTTATGAGTATATATGGAATATTATAAGAGAACAAGCTCTCTCAATTGATGTCCACTTATAATCGAAATTCACCTAGAATCCCATATACAAGTGAACCAGTTATTTAACATCTCTAGTAACGGATAAAACCACTATGCACACTTGACTTATCACTCTGCTTAAAAAATGTAGTTCAAGCTTCCTATCATGTCATTGATAGGTACACTCAAAAACTTTATGTAATATACATATGCATGTAAGGGAAAATCGTGGAGCAAAGCCAAGTAAATGCTCCCCCCTCCCCTACTTACAGCTAGGATAGTTTAGTTCGACCAATTTTATTGTTATCAAATTTATTTGAATTTGAACTTTTACACAACGAAACAGCACATTACAACAAAAGTCTAGCCTTCTTCATTTCGATGCCCTTTATAGATACTTGAAATTCACATAATATAATGCAAAGGATTTCATATATCTTCTCCGAAGTCGTCGATTCTAATAACCTCTCCTGGTTTAAATGGAGGAAGTCCAAGATAAGGACACCCATCACACCTGAAGGCATCTCCCAAAGCACATGATCCGCAACCACCTGTCTTTCCTGGGATTGTGAAATCAATTTCCGTAATATCTTCATTGCTTAATTTAACTTGATTTTTCAACTTTTCCTCAATTCTAATGGCCTCCATGTTGGCATTTTGTGCCAAGTTACCCAATATAGAGTTCTGAAGAGTTTTCTGATTGTCGTCCTCCATCTGCTCCAACTCCTTGAGCCCACAAGTACAATCCTTACACGCTTTTCTTCTTTTCTTACCATTTGGTAATTGACATTTTTGAGGTACAATCAAGTTCAGTGTTAAAGAGTCCTTAATCAAATCATTTTCATCAATCAAATCCTCTTTATCCTCTTCCGAGTCCTCATCAGACTCACTGAAATATGCTAGTTTGGTTTCCTCCAATTTCTTTTTCATTGTATTATCGTCATCAGAATTTGGAGCGGAGGAGTCTGTTAAAGATGGTTCAGCAGTCTCTAGTTTTTTGAACATAAGATTCTTCTTGGCACCTGAAGATATTCCGGTACCACGCTTCTTCAAGGAAACAACTTCCACTTTCTTGGGCTTTAACCAGTTTTTTTGCTCATCAATGACAAACCCTGTCATAATTACATCCAAGTCTTGATCCTGAGGTAAGTCTCCAGTAAACATACCTTCAGTTTTCAAACTATCAAAAATTATACTAATAGTCAGTACTGGTATATTTCTCTCTTTATTGGGGTTAAAGTATACCACCTTATCGAAATCATCCTTTTGTAACTCAACTTGGCCCTTAGCAACTCTATCTATGATATGTTGATGTACTTCTCCCTCCTGTGTCAACTGTGCCTTTTTTTCGAGCACTAAATGCTCCTCAGTGACCACCGTAGGGTGTAAAAGCAATAAAATCTTCATTCTTATCTATTGCTATGTAGTCTTTTCTCTTCTCTGCTCGTTCTTTACACCGTATCAAATATCTAAATCCTTCTAAAATTCGACTCTAATGTCCGGTTTTTTCCTTTCTTTAAACCTCCTGATATATATGACGAGTCTTAACTACTTGATTTGATCTCAAGATATTGAATATGTGTTACTTATGCTATTTATGCTGAGTGTGCTGAGTATGCTGTGGATTTATAATCAAGTTGCTTTTTTATTTTTTTAATAAAAAAATTCCCTTTTCGCACGTAGATTACGTGATTTCTTGCCTGTACCGGCGAATTTCGCACGGGATGACTTTCACCAACACTACCATTGGAAGAAATGTGAAAAAGCTATCAGTAACATTTTAATAATATGGGAAAAAATGGGGGCATTACATGCGATAAGACATAACTAATTAGATAGGTAAGTAAATTCTAACAAGTGATCGGCAGTGAGATTATCAGCAGGAATGGTTTGGGGGTCTTGTGGGAAAAGATCTAGGCCATTATCGTGGAAAAATACAAATGGAGTTGAACGAACCCGTAAACCTTTTACAGGTTTAGAAGCGGAGACCTTCAACGAAGACAGCCCTATAGAGTGGGTTAGTACTGAAGAGTCGTCCCAAATTATGTGTTTGAGTGGTTGGGGCCAATCACTATTGCGATGAAGTAATTTACTGTGGGAATCGAGTAACTTAACGTAAGCGATATGATTGGCTTCAATTGGGAAAGAACCGAGTTCTGTAACCAGATTGGGAGATATAGTCACGTCACGGGTAACGGAAATATCTTCTAAAGGGTAACTGCTCTCTGGACTGTAGAAATGTAATATAAAGGTTCCGTGAACAGAACTAAGAGTCGAATTAACTGCCCAAAGGTCTACCAGATAAGATTTCGGGGCATAATCGTGGTAGGGAGTTTGCTTTGAAAGATCTTCTGGTTCTTTTGGATCAGGAATTCTAGTAAAGTTCCTTTTGATTCCGATTGTAACAGGTTGACATTCTCGTTTGATTCCATAATATGCGAGTTTAGGAATGCGATAGAAGTCAATAATAGACCAACTTGAAACGGGCCAACAGTCGTTAGTTTGCCACACGAGAGCACCTCCGCATTTTCTCATTTTTTCTCTTCCCCAATATCTCTTCCAGAACCTGTAGGCAAAAGCTAAGCAATCCATTTGCATCAATTGAGTCAAATATACCCACGACTCAAGTTCCATACTATTTACCTTAAAATTTTCCATGACGTAGAGTGCTAAACGTCTCTCAAAACCGTCAGATTTGTTATGATGATCCATTAGCCTCAGCTGAGGATAGAGCTGTGCCTTTTCAGTGATAGTTCGCTTTAATGTACCAGTGTCAGGTAATGCAAGCATACCAAATTCAGAGACAAACCTCCCTACTAACTTGTCCCAATCCTGATATTTTTCTTGAGTACCGTGCCATACATTCCATTGATGAATGTCTCCCACCGTGGTATCAGTTGTAGGGGTTTTTTGATTAGAATATGGCGAACCATTTCTATATATTATGTTTTCTTCACCAACAAGTTGCAGCAATAAATCTGGAAAAACTTTCTCATATAAAACCTTAGCAGGAATATCCTCAGCATTTATGCTTTCGGCTACTTGGTAGTCTTCATTATTTCCAGCATAAATCACAATTGAACAGTACTTTCTAAGTCTTTTGAGCTGATCGATAACTTCATTTCTAACATTATCAACAAAGCTTTCATAAGCTGGATAAATTCCACAGGCGAACATAAAGTCTTGCCAAACCATAATACCTCTCTTGTCACATTCGTCATAAAAAGCTTCATGTTCGTAGATACCACCTCCCCAAACTCTAAGCATATTCTGATTTCCTTCATCAACCAATTGCACCCATTTTCTATAATCACTTTCACTAAGCGCACTCACAAAGGAATGTCCAGGAATCCAATCTGACCCTTGACAAAAAATAGGAATATTGTTGATTTTGAAATAGAAAGATGTACCCAGTTCTTTACTCACTGGTTCTTGCACCAATTCTACTTTCCTGAAACCCACAGTCCTGCTTTCTTTGTGTATTACTTCGTCTCCTTGCAATAAACTGGCAGTAAACTGATAACGAGACTGACTTCCGTATTTCTTAGGGTACCAAAGACTAACATCTCTTAAAGTATAATGAATGGCATTCTTTGGTCTTGCTAAACTTTTGAACTTGTCCAATAGATTATTTTCTGGATCATATATTTGAATCTGTAATTCAAGATTATTATAATTAACTATGCCAAGTTCAACTTCAAACGTTAGATCTACTTCAGAAAGACCAGGCAAAGAATAACTAACGAAAAAGTCATTTATCTTATTAGTGTCATATGAAATAAGCTCTACCGGCCTCCAAGGTCCACAAGTCATTAATAATGGACCCCAATCCCATCCATAATGGTATTGCGCCTTTCTTGCATGCAATCTAGATGTTTCTCCATTGGAACAATAATGACTACCATACTTCTTCTCAATAAGCCTAGAAGTATTCAAGCCACTCCTAAAGAGAATAAGAAGTGTGTTTTCTTCCTCAACTTCTACTTTCACCTTGTAGACACGGAACATATTATCTGATTGCAATATTTCCTCACCATTGAGATACACAGATGCGAATGTATCCAACCCATTGAAAACCAATTCATGAAATCTGGAAACATTCACAACTTTGAAAGTGGTCTGATATTCCCAATTTACCTTTCCAACCCATTGAACCTTGATCTCGTTATCATTTATAAAAGGGTCTTCAATTGCTCCATTTTCTAAAAGATCAAGGTGAATTTGGTTACCATATGTTTTCAGACTAGCCAGATACCATTTTTCAGAGCCTTCTTGTCTAAATTGCCAATTCTTCAAGTGATGGATGTCCACTTGAGATGTCATTGCTTTATATAATTGCTAAAAGCAAAAGAAAAAATATATTAGAACAATACATTTCGGTATAGTTTACCCCATATATTATTTTCAATGCCTAGTAAAACGCTCGCACTAAATTAACTACGAGCGGGAGCTTCTGCTTCCACTGTACAAGTACATTTTCATCACGAAAATTGTATGTAAACAGAGAAATGAGAAGACTTGATATCGATTTTGATATTTGACGAAATAAGTTTATGTTCTAAAACGAACCTTTCATTTCTCTTTTTTAAATGTTGTTAGCTACATTATATCTACACTTTGCAAATACATTTTACAGTCGTTAAAACTGACAGTAAAGCAAGAAAGACAATCAAATAATATACCAAATGTCAGACGAAGGAGACGACATCAAATAGAAAAAAATGTTTATCACATTGATAATCGATGTTATTGTTGAGCATGTTTAGTTATTTACGTTGTTCTACTAACTAAATGTTACTAATAATACAGCGTACTTGTAGTGAAATTATATCGAATTGAAAAGAAAAAAAAATTGAATAAATTAATTTACAATTGCCAGCTTTAGTTATCTTATTCATTAGTATCTTCATCTTCGTCAGTCTCATCATCATCATCAATGTCAGTAGCATCATTATCAGCATCATTATTAAAGTTTTTGTTAATCATTCCACTTATTGGAGGTAATTGCGAATTAGTGGGACTAGGGCCAATCACTGAGGATGACCTTGAAGGTGAGCTAATGTTCAAACTCGAATTTCTACTGTGACCGAAGCTTACTGACTGGGGAGATGAGAGAGACATCAATGATAAAACTGCATCTTTCTCGTTATTTTCATCCTTTCCATTTTCTGTCGAGCCTCCCTGATTTCCATTTGGCACCGAACTTCTATAAGATGAACCAAGTGCCATATTCAATGATGGAAGTTTAGTAGCTTCATTTCTGCTACTTTTTTGCTCACCGCTAATTGGAGGAGAAATGTTAGTTTGGTTTGAATTAGTAGGTGATTCACCAGAGTCTCCTAAACCAACTAAACTTCCTGGACGCAGTCTGGAAGAAAAGGAGGTCCTTGACCTTCTTTTTTGTCTTGTGAGTGCAGCCATCAATGCATTGTGAGCACTAGAATCATCGTCAGCTTCAGGAGATGGTACATTGATCACTTTCTCTGAGTCTGTTCTAGGAGATTTAGAGGGAGACTGTGAATTGTTCTTACCAAAAGTTGGGAATTGATAAATACTCGGAGAATTAGGTTTAGCCTTAGGAATTGGTGATTGCTGTAACGTCTGAAGGTTAAGGTTGGCTCTCTGACTGGGCGTGATTTCCCAACTATCTCTTTTGGATTTTTTCTGAGGAGATCCTTCAGAATCAAACGCCAAATCACTAAACTTGTATTTGCCTGCTTGCTGATCCTTCTTCTGTTGTACCTTCCCCAAAGCCGAACTTAGCTTGCTTTTCAATTGTAAGCTGATTTCACCTAAGTCATCGCCGTCCTTGGAGTCTTCGTTGAACAATGTTCTTCCTGGTGAAAAATACTGAGAATTTTTTTGAGACTTAAGCTTGTATGACTCTTCGTTCTCGTCTGATTCGTATCCTGTCTGTCTCGGGGTCTTCAACGCACTAGCATTATAAGGTGATGCAACATTATGGGAATTTAGTTTGTAATCAGGAGATCTTAATGATCCTGAGTTTGTACGTTTTAATGAAGGTGAGAATGGGAGCAGGTCAATGTCCTGTTCTGGTGTGTTCAATAAGCCAGAAGATAACCGCTTCAGTCTATTTCTGGATGTTGATGGTGGGGTGGATGGAGGGTTCAACTTCACAGTTTTGGGGATCTTAGGTGACAGAACTGGTGTGGTTGGTTTCTCACTCATAGTGGAAATGTTTCTAAATTGTTTGTCTTGCTTGAATGTTCTTTTTTGATGTTATTGTTGAGATGGTCCGTATAGAATTGGTATTTATAAGACAAGAATTCTTGTATACTTTCTTCCCTCGTCTTGGTCAATAAATTCAATTCCAGTAATACTTAATTAGGCTTAATTCACTATTATGCTTGATTATACTGAAAAAATGCCGTTATCTATAATGATTCTATCTCTCGCTTCTATTTCACCCACTTCAAGCAATCTGTTGTATATACTGTCAAAAATTTAATTCAGGCTCTTTGACTCTATGTACAGTTGTGCCACTCGTTGCTACGTCCTTGTACAAAACTGACGATGCTTTGGCTGCCTTTCTTTGGCTTCTCTTAGTAACTTGTTAAATTGCCTACGTAACTACCTTTTGTCAGATTGAAGAATGGGTCATTTATGGAAGGGGAGGTAAAACACAATTTGCAGGTTAAATACAGTTTTACATGTTAAATTTAATATAGGCACCTGCGCTCATATTGAAGAGAATAATCGTGGAGAAATCCACCTGTTTACATGGTAACATAGTACTGAAATTTAGCCAGAACATACTATGAGTTCATAATACCTGCTTAATCTTGAAAAATCCTTTATATGTGGTAGTATGTCAAGCTCTTCAAGGCAGGGTAGTGCAATCTAGTGCAACTTCCCAATACACGCAGGTTCTAAAATAATATATGCAGTATAATAGGAATTCATACCACAAAATGGTGATTCAATATTTGGTGCAGTACGGGGATTGAGTGGGGGTTGTTGACAGCTAGATTTATAGACTGACAACCCAAATCAACAACGGTAATCACAAAGGAGAAAGCCGACAGCAAATCAAATCGATTCTAAAATGAAAAACCTAGCAGAGAAGAAGTAATAATATAAAACCGTTGGATCATTGTACAGTTCGTGACTTATCTTGAGTGGGTGCAAAAAGATGGCCACGTAAAAATCCTGGAGCAAATGAAGTTTGACTAAATGGTCACCAAAATAATAATTCAGCACCAAATGTAGCTCTTTATAACATAGAATTACTTAATGAATTTTGATAACATTTTTTTCTTTGCAATGAGAATGGTTATTATGGGTCTTCAATTCATGAGAAAGTTAGATACTTAAAATATTAGTCGTGCGCACCACAAAATGATATACTTTTGATTTGAGTGCTACCTATACAAACAAAAAAAGTCACACTATAAACAAACAGGCAGCACAAGTTTAGGACGCCCCAAATACACCCAACGTGCGATCAAAGACTTTTAATATCTTCATAAGGTCAAAAGCACACATATAAACTCAGATTTGAGCTGGATTGGAGCGACCTGCTTGTTCGACATTTAATTATGAATCACACAAGTTTATCGCAGCCGTCGAGTCTTTTGCGTAAGAGTACCGGCAAAAGGCTTCTGATGGCGTCTGCTACAAGGACATCACTTTTAGGATCACGAAATTTGATAGATTCACTCTCTAGCTCCGCGAAAAGGCGGTCTTTACTTCTGACGCCTGCATCAACTCATCGTCGGAGCCAAAGTTTGGTGCCTCCATCCTCATCACAACAACACCTGCAACAACAGGTACTGATGTCACAGCCTACACAATCCGCGAATACACCGACAACAACACCGATGCAACTGCAGACCCCTTCATTCGTGGACCAAAGACCCTTGAGAGATAAAGGGTACCAAACATTGATACAACAGGAGATCTATGATTTCCTCGTGGCAAATAAATTCGAACTTGAGATGAATCATACCTTAACTAGCAAAACGTTGAAACAGCCTACACAAAAGGATTTTACCTTGATATTCCGCTTTCTCTATAACAAGATTGATCCATATTACGAGTTTACACGCTCAATTGAAATCGAAGTATTTTCTATATTGAAAATTTTGAACTATCCGTACTTAGATGGCATCAACCGCTCACAAATCAGTGCTGTAGGTGGTCAGAATTGGCCATCATTTTTAGGTATGCTCTACTGGCTAATTAAGATAAATTTATCATTGTTCGACCTAAGTGTGGATAACGATTCAATGATAAGCCCGGATGATGATTTCGACAAAATTTTCATCCAATATATAAGGGATTCATACAATGCTTTTATAAATGAAAAAGACGATTATTCGGATTTCTATGATGAGATGAAAAGGAGTTTCGATGTCTTGAATAGCCAATTAAATGAAGAAGTGGAAAACTTGCACCAAGAAAACAGCAAACTTGCAGAAGAAGTGAAAGAGCTCCAGAGGCAGTTAGACACCTTAGAACAAAGTGAAAAGAAATCGAAGGCTCTTGAAAATGACCTAATCAAATTCAAAGCGTATATCGAAACAATGGAGTCAAGAAAAGAGAAGTGGTCTGAAATTTTGGATAAGCTTCTGCTAGAAATAGAGAAGTGTGATGAAGAATTAACGAAATGTAACAATGAAAAGAAAGAAGTTGAGCTGAAGCTAAATGAGCAAGGTCTCACTGTGAGTCTAATCAACGATTTAAATATAGAACGTGATAAGTTGTCAAAAGCAATTGATTCCACCAACAATAACTTGGATGATATAAGACAAAGATTAAGCTCTAAAGAAATTGAGTTGAATAAGAATTATCAAAGTTTAGAGAATTTCGTAAAGCAGTATAACAATTTAATTTTCAAGATGAAATCTAGAGACTATAACTTTGAGTTAGAGATCAACAAGGAAATTCTGTCTAATTTTTCTGTCGGGTTCAAGTCAAACATCGTTTTGAATAAAGTTCTCAAAGAAGAAAAAATTGAATTACTCAAATTCAGAAACCAGATTAATTCCAGAACTCACAAATACCAAGACGACCATATTAAATATCAAGAGCAGAGCGATTTGATCAATGAAGGAATTCTTGAACAAAGGGAAAAACTCGACTCATTGGAATCGAAGCTTACTGCTAATAAATTAACTTATGATGAAATTTATGAAACTATGATTAACGATTCAACTACATATTCTACCCAAATTGAACGATTAGAGCGAGAGCTCAGATCCATCAAAATCAACACAAATCAAGGCTATATCGAACTTGAGAACAAATATCAAAACATTATCATTGAACATGATGAAGTAAATCATGATTTGACCAAACAAAGAAATAAGTTGATAGACAAAGTCTATAGAATTGCTGATTTCATCATGAATTTCAAATTGAATATTCAAACAAATTTACTCGACCTTGACGACTTGACTGTTGTTGAATACGAAAATGAGCAAAAAGAATATTAACTTATATGTACATTAATTTAGATAGATAGATACATATCGTCATCCAATGCAGAATAATACCTATTTACATGCAATCTATGTATTGATCGAGGGAAACATTTCAAAATTCATTTCTCAACCACATAGATACCCTTTTCTTTCTATCTTCTCTGCTTTGCACTTTAGAGCTTGGCCACTTCTTTTTTAATTCATTCAATTCTTCTGATACTTCTTCATGCCTTTGTTTGTTGGATCCTGTTATCACGTTAACTTTCATTTGATCAACATTGAATTTCTTAGCTAGCTTAGAAATAGTCCACTTCTTTGGGTCTTCATTTCTTAATTCAACAATCTGCTTGGCGGTTTCAGGAGTTATATTGTAGTTCTTATCTTTAGAATAGCCATAAATTATTGGATAGTCTTCTAGCTCTTCTTTGGTATATGTCTTGAACTTTCCTTCTAGTTGTAGTCTTGGATCAATTTTTGGTAAAAAGGCCCTAGGAGTCTTCATAGTTGGAGGTATCATAGCTGGTGGTGGATTATGAACCAATCCTTGGAAAGGAGAAGGTTTGAAATTAAATGCAGATCTTTTGTCATTATACTTATTCTTCGCAACCGCGTTGAAAGGAAGACTCTTCAATGAATACTTTCCCACTTTTGTCATGGTTAATAATGTTCTGTTACACTTATCGATATGGTTCACTGAAAAATTTGGAAAAAAAAAGTAAGGTAAGCTTTTGTGTCGTGTGAGGATTTTGTGTCACTATTTTGCGATATAAGTTTTGCAAACCAAGAGAACATTGTACAATAGAAAACAATAAATTGGACCGTATTCATGTCTTAAAGCTTAACAGTAATTGAAATTGAATACATCATATAGTGTAACTATTTGGGCGTTCACTTTTTGCTCTATTTTAAAAAAGAATTTTATGTACTATCCATGGAACTAGAATACTTTCCGGAATGAAATGCAGCAGAAAGTTATTTCAAATGACAACCACTGGAGAGGAAAAAGGCACCACATAATAATATAACTACAAAGAAGCAGTTACTATTATTGTAAAATAGGCTACATTATATACAAAGTAATTCTAACGGTTAATTGCAATAATGTATTTCAAGAATATCGTGCGATTGTATATATATAACCGTATCTTTTAAAGTCTACGACCTTTCAAGTCGTTCAAGTACTTTTCTTTCTCTAAAACATAGTATTCAGCCGCAGTTAGTCCTTTAGGTATTTTTGGTGGAACGTCTGGCTTTACATTCTCATCATTATTGGTGCTATTAAGTTTATCGAACACACTCGGGGAGAACTTTCCATCTCCCAAATACCCAGTTTTGTGAGTATGAAGATCTACTGCTAGATCTTTTTTGGATGCGTTTCCATTTTGTAGTCTTAATGTCTTTGCTAAATGTTCAGTTGGTGTTGGTGCATAATATTTTGGGTCAATTTCGCTCGGATTTAACTTATAAGCTCCATTATCATCGATATTACGAAGGGGATGCTTTAGCCTTGTAACAGGTTGATCCATTAAATAAACTTGACTAGGAATACCTTCATCTTCAACATCCATACCAATGGTGTCTGCTGAAAACGGAACCATATCCTTTCTTGGCAGAGCTAGAAAATCTTTTCTCTTTTTTGGAGACGAATTGTACGAAAAATTTTGGTTCTTTCTGGTGTCTTCGTCGTATCTAGAAGGACTTGGGGAATGAGCCGGGGGATCTGGAGGAGCTGCGTCGTACTCATACACATAGTCATTATTGTCTTTATCATACCCATACCCATTTTTTAAACCGTTTCTATCCATATCTTTGTAATCAACACCATACTCACTAATTGGTGAAATTGAACGCCTGTTATCATCCAATCTTCCTGTTCCATCATTGGCGCCGTTGTTCCATAATTTTGTTATTGAATCCTTAGCTTGAAACTTTGCTTTGAGTTTATTAAACTTGGACGAGAACCTTCCTGTTGGACCCGAATTAGCGTCTTCAACAACTTCTCCGAACTTGTCGGTATCGTGTCCATTTTGTCGAAGTCCATTTACAACTTGTGAATTTTCAACTTCGTAGTTATTAGACTCTGAACTAACAGAACTGTTTGGTGGGGTCATATCCATAAGACTTTGACTGTACTTAATCAATGACTTTCTTTTCGACGTCTTTGAACTTTGTGAACTAACAAATACGTCATCGGCAACGTTTGGAACTCTTGCTCTAGCAGGATGGCTTGGTGGTGGTGGTAATGGTAAATCTTTTAGTGATGAGACGGATCTCGAACCGTGAAATGAACCGACTATTTCATCCAGTTCATATGACAGGGGCACTTTTGGTGGAAGTACTGGAGCACTAGGGTAAAAAGTCATCTCTAAATAAATCATACCTGCTCTTCTGCCATTTAATGTTAAGTCATACCATTTATCATAAATATATTTGCCGTTCTGAAGGTTATTCTGATCTGTGAACACTAGTGAACAATCAATTTCTACTGTTCCAATAGGAGTGGGATCATGCTTAGTTTCATCAAGGACGTCAAGCCTCATGGTGGGCTTTCTATCTCGGGTTAAATCAAATCTGATTTCTTGTGTCCATTCAGGCGTTTGTCCTGCTCTAAAATGTGAGTCTGTCTTCTTGGCAGTTGTACCTATTCTAAGGGTGACATAAGGTGACTGTTTATCAAGTTTTCTTCGGTTAGGTAAATGTTTAGCACGACAAACTATAATCACAAGGGTACCGTCTGCAGTCTCTGGGCCACTAGAACTCAGCTGGTCAAGAGAATAGCTTTCTGGCTCATTCATATTATATCAGCTAACCTTATGGATTTGGCGTTCTTCACTTTCGGAATCAATTGTTGATAAGGATTGTTTTCTCTTTAAGCTAAATACAGATTGAGGCTTTGTTTACGTTTTTACATGATGAACCAGCATATAACAATGTCGCAGGAACGCGACATCAAAAACAACGCGACATTGATTGATGTAATTTTTCAGGATGTGAGATGCACCATCATTAGCCGAAACAGAGGAATCACTCCTATCTCATAAGAATCCCCTCGAAAACTTTTCTATTATAAGGGAAGTGACTAGACATATAGAGTAAACCGAAATAAGTTTATTAGAGCTGATATGGCGTCCAGAACTAGGGGCAGAAGTCGAGTATTACTTCCCTTCGGATTAGAGTACACGGACATTTTAGGATCAACACCGGGAGTTGATAAACCACAGATTATATTGCCTGTAAATGGAGAGTTGTCAAGTAGAGAAGTATATGCATCTGAGAAGTCGATACAGCTTTCCAAACTGTTTGCTGATGGTCCATTTTACATTGGTTCAGGGACTAGCAGCAAAGCTGCAATTATAGATGATGGTATAGAGAGATATTCAGACAGATACAATAAGGCTAAAGGAACTAAAACTAAGATTGAAACTATTACACTTGATCCAGAGTTGCTTCCTGAAGAATTGCATAGTGTAACACAAAATGGTAAGAAGCGTAAATTGAACTTTAAGTCAAACTTACTTGAGTCTATTTCTAAGTCAGATATTTCAACTAATTCAAAGCAATCAGAAAATAACCAAAATGTTTATAATATTGAAGATAATAACAATACTGCATCAAATAATAACTACAATAATAATAATAATGATAAAGAGGGACAAAATGGAGAAGAAGAAGAAGAGGAAGAAAATATCAACAGGGTAGCCCTCGAAAAGTTGAAACAAATGGCAGTCGAATTAGATGTTGGTCCAGATCAAAATAACAAAGAGGAAGGAGAAGAAGAAGAAGAAGATAATGAAGAAGAAGAAGACATTGACGATGAGTTTGAAGAAGATGACGACGACGATTACAATGCTGAAAAGTACTTTGATGATGGTGATAACGATATGGGAGATGAAGGAGACGACGAGGCTGCATTCTGAAAATAACAGATCTATATATGTATATATGTAAATTGTTTTCTTTTTCGTTTTTATCGTAAAAGTTTTATAACATTTGTTCTTTATAAATAATTCTAAATATTACAACTTTTGATATATTTCTTGAGTTAATATGGTAATAATAATATATATATATATATATATTATGAAAATGCGTTCTTTGATGACTTCGTATTGTGCTTTAAATATCGAATGCAAAACTTATTAAGGCATTTCTAGCGGCGTCTACTTTATTCAACCATCTTCCAAATTTGTGTTCTTTACTAGTCAAAACATAGACCAATAGCTTTTTACTTTGTGGAATCTCAACGCTATTTATACCAACAACACAACCTTTAACATCCTGAATTTCTCCAATCAAGCTGAAAGATCTCATCCCTTCTTGATCTATCTTCCAAACTTTGATTGTTCCGTTATAAGACCCGGTAATGAAGACATCACTAAATGGTACGGAGTGAACCGCAGTGATCCAATATGGCAATGGCTGTGGTATTTGGCTCATGGCAACAGCTGGAGATAATTCTGCACTCGCCTTAGAAGACTCTAACTTGGCAGGCAAGCCGTGGGCAACTCTTTCAGTGAACAATGGCTTTTTCTTGGAGGTTGACCATAAAGATAAATTACCGTTGTCTGAACCTGTTATAAAGTGGGTTTCGTCACTCATTGAGACTACTTCTATTGAACCTTCGTTGAAAAAAGGTAAACTTTTATTGTCTTTTCCTTCGCTGTCATCACTTGGAGCAGCAACCCTCTTTCTCTTGGACTCAGAGTCTCCTCCACGGAATGTCAACCTTGATTCTTCGGAAATTTTCCAAAACATTGCTGTCTTATCTCTGGATCCAACTGAAACACATGTCTCTCTAGCTAAAGAAGAAACATCTGTTATGTTATCTTGATGGCCATACAATACTTCAAGCTGACTGAATTGATTAATGGAAAAAGTCTTGACCCTCAAGTCAGCACACGCTGCATACAACTGATCACTGTTTCTTCTGAATGTAATGGAATTCACGGCAGCCCTTGTTTCCAAAACTTTGAGGCATGCAAGATTCTCAGTTGACCAAATAATCAATCTGGAATCATTACCTCCTGTTACAATATACCTTCCATCAGGGGAAGCAGCGACACAGTTGATTTGATCATAATGGTGGTTTAAGCTAGGGTCATTTTTTAATTTATAGTATTTCATTCCACCTTTTGTATGTTTAACTCTCTGAGGTTTCTTCTTATCGACACTGATATTCCACTTTATTATTTCAATATCCTTTGATACCGTGTATAGATATGGGTACTTTGTTGCCAAAGCAGTCAAGTTCCTCAGGCCAATTCTTGTAGTCTTCACTGATGTGTCATCCATTTGAGAAGACAATTTGTTTCCAATAAACTTATAGATATAACCTCTCTCCTCTGCGACATCAATCTGTAATCTTCTAGCTACAATATCATTATCTAAATCTTGTGCATCAAAGAATTCATCGTTGCTATCACCACCTAGCTCTTCGTTCTTCAAATTATCTAAATACTGCTTTGCTAATCTTCTTCTCTTATCTGCTTCTGTCTCATCTTTAAATTCCTCATCCGACGATAGCTCTTCATCTCCAGAGCCCAGTACAGAAGCGGAGTCTACAGAAACATCACCTGCAGATTTTTCTGAGTCACTGTCGCTTGATATTTCCTCATCGTGATCATCATTTCTATTACCTCTAGGAGTGGATGAGGTTTGTGATCTATTTGCTTTTCTCACTCTACTGGTGACTTTTGAGTTCTTCTTTCTTTTCCTCGAAGGATCAGATAAAAAAGGATCGCCTGCCATTTCAGTCAACCTGAATTCCTATATGTGCAAAAAAGCCTTTCAAATATTATACAAGATGAGCTATCTTACAACAAGATTGAGATTTTTCTGAAAAAATCGCTTACATCCATATTTAGCGATGGCCCAACTCTTCGCTGAAGTTTTAATCACGTGACTATATATATATATGTATATGGGAGAACAACTCAGTAATCTACGTTTAGATCAGACGAATATAGGGACTAAATATAATGATAATATTTGGCCGTGATATTACGTAAGGCTACTTTATGCCTTTTTTGACATTTCTTTAGGTATGTGGTAATATGAAATAAAAAATATTTGTATAAAGTGTAAGTAGCATTAAACTTTTCAGTATATGTATACTTAAGTAGACAGAAACGAAGTCAACAGGGTCGGTATATTCTTTGGGGCAGATCGCATTTAAATCAATCCTCCAAGAGATCTTCGATGTCGTTGTCTTCTGCTGCATCGTAAGCACTTTGTTGTCTCTGTCTCAACTCGTTCATTTGTTCCTCTAAAATGCTCTGTTGGAGTTTAGCACTTTTTCTAGTCTTCTTACCCCAACCAAATGAAGCTGCTTCGGCTTCAAGAACCTTCTTTTTTTCCTCATCTTCTTGATCCTCCTTCAGAGCCTGTTCCGCTTTATCCTTTTTCTCCTTTGCGAGCTGCTTGTTTACCAGCTTTCTCTTATAAAATTCGGTGTACTGGTGGCGAAAAATAACATAAAAGCCAACAACGACGACCAATCGAAGATACTTTACAAGGCTGTCTTTCTCAATGTAGTCATAAATAAACTCAAACATTGTGTATCTCGGTTTCAGTCTTTATCGTTGTCTAAAATACTTTCTTAATGTAGAATTATGAATTATTCCAACCTCATTGAGACCAAGATCTCGAATAATCAAAAATAAATTAGACACGACTACTAACCATTTATAATGGAGATATATAATTGTGATCACCATAAAAAGGATTGATTAGGCTAAAGTTATATATGGTGGTAGTAAAAAGACACATTAAGCTGGGCTTACGAAATTGAGCACGCTTGTCAAAAATTGAATTAATATGTATGTAGTAACTACTAAGCTTCGTATGTCAAATAAATAGTATTCTTAGCATATGGGCCACTGACAAGTTAAAGTAGGAAGACACTTCCAAATTTGGGTGATAAATTGTCTGCAATAATTAAATCTGGTATTTGTGGATGGAAATGGAAATATAACTGACCAGATTAATGAATACACTAATCACACGTAAATCATAACTCATCATCTTCTTCATTAACAAATGGATCGAGTTCAGGGAAGTCACCAACCTCAATCAGCTTTGGCTTCACAAAACTGCCGTACTTGGGTCTGCACTGGAAGATTTTAACACCATCAATCAGACCATCGTTACGTCCTACTGGCTCATCAAATTCAACTCCGGCCCAAACATTTTCACCTTTGTCCAAAACGTCAATTTTTCCAACATATCTTATAATACCACGTCTCTCACCTTGGATGTTAATTATTCTGCACCTGTCACCAGCTTTCATTTCGGTGGCTTTGGCAATATCTTTTTCAAGTGCTTCTGATTTTATCTGTTGAAAACGTGGGTCAAATCTTCCAAGCTCGTTACGCTGCTTCCAATTTAGAACGCTATCCGTTCTTCTGGCATATTCCTCCTCAGAAATTTGATATTCTGGTATTTCTTCATTGCTGTCATCCAAGTCCTTGAGTTCTGAATCTGGGTTATCATCTACAATATGAAGGCGACCATAAGTAGCTAACCCCAATTCAGCTACTGTTCTTAACTTATCGCGAGGCTCATCATAATCTTTAGAGTTTATCAATTCTCTGAATTCATGAGAATTTGCAGGATAGTATAGTATGCTTTGGTATTGTGGTTCAATTCCAGTGATTTGTTCGAGTCTTCTTTTTAAATAATTGAGGTCCCACTGGGGTGACACTCTTCTCTCCGAAGACGTTAAAGGAGATGTGACATAAATATTAAGGTCACTCATACCCTCAAATTTGTTATTTTATTATATGAAAGTTTTTTAAGTAGCTAACCAAGTCTTCATTAATGTTTACATAAATATAGAAATAATATCGTGAAGTTTTAAAAATCGCGTCCTGTACATAAGATAAGAACAAGTCTCAATGAAGAAAATTGAACATAGTACTAAGTTCCATCGAATCTACCTTTGTATTCAGCTGAGTGACGAACTTGAAGCAATAGTATATGATAAATGTCGGATAACGTAAGTACATACAATCTAGAAGATACATTGTTCATTTTAATTGCTGGAAAAACGGACATATCTTTCATATAAATTGAATCTTTCACTAACACTTTGATAGCACAGACAAAACAATAGAAGAAGAAATAACGCTAATAACAGCGGTGGTTCTGTTCCTAAGCAAGAAGGCCCAAAGAGAGAAGCCATTTTGGACCTAAACAAATATAGAGACCAGAAAATAAGAGTGAAATTTATTGGAGGTAGACAAGTGACCGGCGTTTTGAAGGGATTTGATCAGTTGATGAATTTAGTTTTAGAAGATGTCACAGAAACTTTGAGAGGTAAGTATGAGTAACATGTTATAGGGTTCAAAAACTATGTGTCCTCCTATCTACATAAAGCTTGCAGATGGGTAACAGTCGCTTATAGAGATTGTAAACTACTGCATCTTTCAACCTAGAAACTAATTACTAACACTAACTTTAGATCCCGAGGACGATAATACGCTCGGAAAGGAGACAAGACAACTTGGTCTTGTAGTGGTCAGATGCACATCATTACTCACTATATCACCAGTTGATGGAAGTGGAATTATAGATAATCCTTTCGCTGCTCCTCCGCAGGAATAATAGATATGTATAAATAATGATGCCATTACAAAACCAGAAAGCAATAGGGATTGTTAATATTAGTTATGAGCTACAAGGACTTCATACGATCTACTTTGATGTTTGATGAATAATCTAGCCATTATAGTTTAGATTTCAATAATCCGAAAGGGAAAGAAGGACATAAAAACTTCAATCTCAAAACTTCTATGTACGTATTTAATACTATATTGATACTTTTTAAAAGCTCAATTTCATTTCTGCTAAATTACGTTGTAAGTTCAACATGGTTCTTATCTTTTGAGTTCCAGAAATTATGCTCAATAAATTACATCGCAAAATTTTTATATACGGGGAATCACTAACTATCCTTAATTTATACTGTAAAATGTCAGTTTCTCACGAAGTGAGCAAAAATGTGATTATGTTGCCACAAACTAATCAACTTTTGGGATTGTACTCTATTATTCGTGACCAGACTACTAAAAGAGGTGATTTTGTCTTTTATGCTGATAGAATTATTAGACTTCTTGTTGAAGAAGGATTGAACCAACTTCCTGTAGAGGATGCGACAATAGAGTGTTATGGTGGGCATAAATTTACTGGCGCTAGGTTCCTCGGTAAGATTTGTGGAGTTTCAATTGTCAGAGCTGGCGAATCTATGGAAATGGGTCTTCGTGACTGTTGTAGATCAGTTAGGATTGGAAAAATTCTAATTCAGAGAGACGAAGAAACTGCATTACCAAAACTTTTCTACGAGAAGTTGCCTGAAGATATAAGCGAACGTTATGTTTTCTTGTTGGATCCCATGTTGGCAACTGGTGGTAGTGCTATGATGGCTGTGGAAGTTTTATTGTCAAGAGGAGTTAAAATGGACAGAATTCTCTTTTTGAACATCTTAGCTGCACCTGAAGGAATTGAAGCTTTTCACAACAAATATCCAGAAATCAAGATTATTACGGGTGGTGTTGATGAGAAATTGGACGAAAATAAATACATCGTACCTGGTTTAGGTGATTTTGGTGACAGATATTATTGTATCTAAGATATATAGAATGTATTTTCTCAGCTCCGATGGTGAAATATAATGCACACAATGAATAATTATCAGCTGTAAATGGAAATCTACTTACAAGTACTTCTTATGAATCAAGTTCGGGTCTTCTGCGTATTCATGGCTTGTAACCCACATCTTTTTAAAAGTGGACAAACTAGCTAATATTGAGCCACCTATCCATGTTGAATACTTTCTTTCCGGCGGGGCATATATTTTAACCTTCATGTTGGTATCATAATCTGTGTCGTTAGTCCTAGACCAGATTCCAGAGTTGCTCAGACGATGTTGAAGAGCCTTCAATTCACTCAACATTCGGTCCCCAAAATTTTTCAACAAGGTATTTCCTCCTGAAAGAATAATATTTTGATACAATACGGGCCTTAGATCTAGATCAGTCTTGGATATTGAAAGTGAAGTTAACTCATGCAAGCCTGGTGACTCGTCCCCAATTAGCTGTGGATCGAATAAAATTTCTGTAGAACGAAACCTTTCAGCACCTAATACTATCTCATGACCATCTGGAAGTTTGTATTTGGAAGTGAGTTCTGAATCAGAGGAGCTAACATAAAGACTTGAAGAATACAATTTTTCGTCTTTAGTGGGATCTTTTGAAACAAAGCAGTTCTTTTCTTTAATTAATCTCACAATCTCAAATTCGGAGCTGCTCAGAAGATTGATTCCTGACAATCTCCTCAAGTTAAATGCTAAGTTTTCTGTGACATCTCTACCCGCTATGTCCATGCGTTTGATAGAAGTTGGTAATGCAAATCCCTCATAGACTGGTACAACATGACTTACTCCATCCCCACTGTCTATAACAACACCATTTGTACGTCCAGATGCATAAAGAGATAAGACTGCTTGAATTGAAATATAGAGGCAAGGCACGTTGAACAGCTCAAACAAAATCTGACACATTTTATCTCGATTTTGTCTAGGATTGAGAGGTGCTTCAGTGATAAGCAATGGATGTTCTTCAGCACTTGTGTTAAGCTCTTGTGAGTAAGTATAATACCATATCTTTTCCATATCATTCCAATCTGTCACAATTCCATGTTCAATGGGATAACTAAGTTTCAATAAGCCTCTATTTTGCTGTGCATAATTTCCTATAAAGAGATCATCTTTGGTGTCTTCTCCACTACCACCTTTCAACAAACCTGCCATAATTTTCTGGTACTTTGGCCGACCCACAATTGCAGATCCATATGTCTTTGGTTTATCTTCTCCTGCAAAGCCCGCCTTCAAATTCCCCGACCCATTATCTATCACGACAGGTTGATTGTATAGATTCCCCGATTCCATTCAGAAGACAACAAAAAAAAAATTGAAGCCAAGAGTCCTTCAGTATTTTCCTATTTGACTACAGATATACGATATGGTCTTAATACCACACCCACACTTATTAATCACCTCTTCTAGACCCACTAAAATCGTGAATTCGGTTCTGAAAATCAACGAATATAAATATATCGCAGTAACACCAGATAATGTTTTTTATTCGCGTGTTTATATTTATATTGATCTATATATCAAATCTCAGGATTTAGTAACAAAAAATTGAACCATCATAATTAAGAAATCAGCTAAAGCTAATTTACAACACTCTCCAGAGACGTAAAAGATGGCTCTGGCTCTAAATGCGCTATCTGGAAACCAAAAGACGCAGTTACGCAATGCTTTCACTCTTATAGATGGCAATTCCAGCGATTCTGTCGTGACTGCATCAGATTTAATCACAATACATAAAAATTTAGGATTAGAAGTGCCAAGTAAGGCTGACTTGGAAAAAATGCTCAAAGAAGCTGGATCAGATGGAAAACAAGGTGTCAACTTTACACAGTTCCTGAACATTATGGCTAAAGAATTTTTAAAGTTTGACGACCGATTAACGATTTATAAATCCTTTAAGGCGTTTGCCGAAAAGGGAGAACTAGAAGATACTGAACAGTTGTTGCTAGATGTAGACAAGCTCAAGGAATCATGCTGTGCGGTACAACTTGGGGAGATCGGAACAGGTGATAACAGATTATCACGAGCTACATTTGATAAGTTAGTGGAGGGATTCATCAAAGAGCAGTCTAATGGAAAGAAGCTTTTTTCCGCTAGCCAATGGATAGATGCCTACATAGACTAGAACGTTACGTATCTATATTTTATATTATGATATATGTTTTGATGCAGTTAAAAATACAAATCTTTTTTATGATCTAGAATTAAACGGAAACGATGAAACGAAACAACACCAGTGCTAAAGAAATCACGGCAACGTAGAAAGTGGAGTCAGCGTATATATAGCACCCTTTGAACCACAAAATAGAGACAAATGTAGTAGAAAAAGTGGATATTGCATTGTATCAATTAAGCTAGACAGCTCAGTTATCAACTATGAGCTCGTCACATCCCCAGTCTTCATAAGATCCATCAGGTAAGTATCTACGGATGACTAAGAGAATCTTCTTCTGTGCCAACTCCTTCATGGCTATTTGCAAGGGGTCAGTTTCGCCTTCTATGTCAACAAGAACTGGGGCATTCAAAGAAATTTGCAACGCTCTGGTACCCAAGATTCTAGCTCTTTCATATTTAGTCATATAAGGAGTTGTGGTTCTCTTTTCTTTAGGAATAGCCAATTCCTTTGCTGTCTTTTGTCTTGGCTTGCTATCATCGGGACCGATGCCACCATTAATAATTAATC
Source organism: Priceomyces medius (assembly GCA_030570455.1). NCBI lineage: Eukaryota > Fungi > Ascomycota > Pichiomycetes > Serinales > Debaryomycetaceae > Priceomyces > Priceomyces medius. The sequence goes on along the minus strand of JAJLVV010000008.1, from coordinate 455,554 downwards.
TTCCGTCTTCTGTTTTCATCTCAGTATCCCCATTTCCATTTGTTTCCGGTTCTGGTTCATTGAAATCGTCGTCTGAGAATTGTTCTGGACCATCGAAATCGTCGTAGTGTTCGACGCCCTCATTAAAAGCATTATCCTCAACGTCTGACATGTCGATTTCTATTTAAATTCTCGTACTACTTGGCAACCTAAACGCTTTCCTCTAGTATTTATCCTGCCCATCTTCCTGAAAAAACTATGAAAAATCAAGAAATTGCCTGCACACTACCTTCGAGAAGACCACCTTTTAGGTGTGAAAATCTACTAAAGCTTTCAATAAATACATAAGTTACTATAAGCAGTTTACATTCATTGTTGCTTAGGTTCTTATATGAAACAAGTTCTCTATGAATAATATAATATAATCCTATAGAAAATAGATATCATTTTTTAAAAAATTTCCATCTTATTGAAAAGACATTTTAGTTACCAAAAATGTCTATAATATTAGCGTTGATGATGTAAGATTGACATGCACATTTGTTAGATCTGAGTATTTATATACAAAGATACGTTCTATCTCTTAACGATGTATTTTCTTTCGATCTGAAAGCAATTACAATTCATCGGCGTAAGGTAAGACATCAACATCACCGATGGCCACGTAGTTGAAAGCATCCAACTTAACAGGGGAGGCAGCAGAAGCATCAACCTTGACATCTGAAGATTGTAAAGCAACAGCCAATTGAGCAACCTTAGTAGCATCACTCAATGAGCTAGAGGAAACAGAGGCAAGTGCACTCTTAGCTTGCTTGATACCTTGGCCTACGGCTGAGGAATCAGCACCACTGACAGAAACAACAAACAAACCAGCATCTTGGTATTTGTATAATTGAGAGGTAGCACCTGGGATCTTGGATAATGGGGTCTCAGCACCTGGCAAGAATGCAGAGCCAACTGCAGCAGAGAAGATTTCGTATTTGGCAAAATCTGTCGGCTTAACTGGAACACCAATCAATGCAACAGATTGACCTGGTGCACTAATTCTCGACTCCTTACCTACGAAGAATTTGGCTGGAGCAGAAGTAGATGAGCCAGATTGTAAGGCTGAGAAGGCAGACTCTTCGACAAACTTAGACAAGTCTTCTGGAACAACACCAGAAGCCAGGATTGAGACGTTGGATGTGTTATATACGCTTGAAGCAAACTCAACAATTTCATCAACAGTTATCTTTTGGGAACCATCGTAGTATAATGGATTACCCAAACCCTTTCTGAAAGTCAATTCATGTAAGGATTCCAAAGCTGAGAATGCGTTGTTTGCATGGGCGGCTTCGTATTCAGCTTTAGCTGTTGGAAGTACAACTTCTGGCAACTCGTGTGGTCTGAAAGAAGTTTTAGTCAACACATTACCTAAGGCTTCAAGGAAGAAAGGCAAATCTTGCTTCAAAAATTGGGCCTTCAAGACAATGGCATCTCTGGTAACTTGACTAGAGAAAACACCTCCCAACAACTCAGATTCTCTGGTAAATCTCAATGCTGATTTAGTTTCAGTGTTCAAGAAGTTGTACCTGGATAATAAGTGTGCAATACCACTCTTACCAGCCTTGGATCCGGCATTATTAACAACAACAGACAATGATGATAATCCACTAGCGTTGTCTATTGCGTTGATTTTGACGCCTTTGGAAGCACTACTGTAGGAACGAACAGATAAACGAGACAACATATTTACTAATTTATTGCTTTTGGCTTGATAAGTATTTTATAGATCCTATCAATTGTTCGATGAACTATTGTTGAAGTTCCTTGTATCTATTCTATTTCTATTCTAGTTTGGCCTGAACCCATTTTTCAAAGAAAAATTCTCGAATCTTTGATTGGCAGAATATTGTGCACGTGATTTACGGCTGGACCCCGGCCACATCAGCAGCACAACTCACTTAATATGAACAGTAAGATCACTTAAATTTGAGTTAACCTTAACCTCTTTACCTCATTGTCCGGGACCTTATTCTCCTGAATATAGTCGAACGTAAATTGTGCCCAAATAATATCAATGAGAGTTAAAATATGAACCGCACCCCAGATCAAATTGAGACTGTAAAAGAAGTTTGAATTACCATTACCCAAGACAATCCAACTATAGTAGAAAATAGGTGAAAGCAAGAGAGCTATAAGTAGAGTAAGAGCGGTGGCATAAAGGAAGCGGCAGTGTATAATAAAAGTGCTTTTGAAAATAGGCAATAGCGAGAGTGCAAAACCAAGATCACCAACAGTTGAATAGGATTTAGTAAATGATAACCAGATATATGAAAGCACCACTGCAAGTAAGGAATCACCAAAATGCAGATTTTTATCCGAGCTGTAAAATTCCAGTAATCTAAGTGTAAATGGGGTTATGAAGATGATGGAAAAAATGTTGAACACACCCAAATAGAATGGTGTGAAGAACTCAAACATTTCAGTGAAGATGTACCACCACAATCCCATATTTGGTGATATTTTTTCAAATTTAATGACAACTCCATAACATGAATCCAAGAATTCCCAAGATGAAGTAACAAAATAGGATGAAACAAAAAGTATTCCCGTTGTTAATGCGTACAATGGAAGACCCTTTCTGACAACAGTGGCCCATGTAGTTTCAAAAGCTGCCTTATTGAACCCAAGGATTGGAATAATCAAAAAGTTTAAGTTTAGAGTAAGGTATCCAGAGATCGATAAAGAAATCATTGATCTGGTTATATTGCGACTTCTGGTGGTCTGTACCAAGGACTCTGTTAAAAATAACAAGCTAAAAACCAATGTTGAGTGGGCTATATTCGTTAATATCAACAATGGGTTAAATAGGTAAAAGCTAGCAATGAGACTGTCATCAAAAGCCGTCAAATTATTTCCTGTGCGTTTGCTATGGTGATCTTTATACCATCTATTTAATGCAATTATGTTAAATGTGATTTTAAGGTCAACGAGTGTGTAGATGATATTGAATGCAATATTTGCTGCTGTTTTTGGAAGCTCGTTAATGAAGCTGAGTAATATCACCAAAAGTGGAGGATGGGAATTGATTCCTCCATCGTATAAATTAATCCCATGCTTTAAATAGTAAAATGTTTCTTGCAACGTTTTGAACGAGTTTATTGGAGTGCATACCTCAACGGTAGTAGACAAAATAAAAGGTACTTGAGGCAAAAAGGTAGGTATTAGGAACCTTATTATCACACCTATTGCTACTACTTGAGCTAATTTACCCATTTTCCTTTATTATTCAACTACTTGAATTTGTGTGAATTCCATTGATTTGAAAGACTTGTTATTTAATAGGTATGCGGACTGCATGTTTCTAAACAACATCGTTTTTATTATTTATACGAATATATCAAGAAAACGTACTTTAAACGAGTATATACTTAGAAATAACAAGCATAGAGCCATGTCAACAGTAAGTTTTCGGTCCACAGACGATATCTGTGTTATTTATCTGATATTGACCACATTACTAACTTTAATATCTCAAAGTTTCAACCCATCAACCCAAAGCCTTTCTTGAAAACATTAGTAGATAAACCCGTAGTTGTGAGACTCAAATGGAATAAGACAGAGTATAGAGGAAGTCTTGTGTCCGTAGATAACTACATGAATTTACAACTTGAAAACACTTATGAGGTATTAAACGAAGATAACGAGAGAAGAGAAGAGCTCATTGGAGAAGTATTCATAAGGTGCAATAATGTATTATTTATACGAGAAGATACCTCAACAAATGGAGAGCCCGTTAAGGAAGAAGAATAAAAGGAATCAATTAAGCTGAATTTTTTAAAGCCATATTATATACTTGGGGGCTATATTCTAATTTTTTCTTCCTTGGGCATTGATGAAAATACACAGTTGTTATGGACTTAATGAAGCATACTTAATAATAATTACAATGAAAGTTCTATAAAAATACACAATTGACGTCATATATAGGTCTAGATGCTGTAGTCTCATAATCGTAAATCATTGTATGATTTTATTTTACTCTAGTGCTGTTCTTGAAAAGTGAACACCGCGAGTGAAATTTAGTATGTTTTTTAAATCAGTACTAACAAACCTGGCCGTTCAGTTTACTTGATAAAGAGCAAATTAAAACAAAAATGGCAGAACCAGCTCCCTATGGAGGTTTCATAGTGAAGACACTCGAGGATGAGAAAGAAAGAGAAACCAAATTACAGGAACAATCTATAGAATTAACGGTGAATAACCAAACTGAGACGTTGAGACCCGAAGCTGTACATATTCGTGGAGTAGATAGTTTGTCAACTGATGACATCAAGGCTTTTATCGATTATTACGTTAACTATACAGTAGAAGAGATATTAGAGACTATAGAGGGTCAAGAAGAGCCTATCAAAAGAACTGTGTATGAGCAATTACCAATAGATAAACAATTTAAGTTCAGAATACAGTGGGTCAATGATACATCTGTTAATATCATCTTTAACACACACGAAGAAAGTACCACAGCATTAAGAAAGATTTCTATCACCCCTTCGAAAAATGGGGAAACCATTAGTGAAATTAACCTCAAAGATGAGTCCTACGTAGCTGACCTTATTCAAGAAAGAGAAACAAAGCCTTATAATCCAATTATTCAATTTCTTAAGCAGCAAGATCTCTTGTCAAGAATTGAAGGCGCAAAGCTGGAACAGAAGGTTGATGGAGATCAAAACCAAAATGAAATGTCTGGAATGGATGAAGATGAATCTGGAGTTGTTTTGTACGCAAGACAGGCGTTCCAGTCAGATCGAAAGGTGAAGAATGCAGGGGCGTATTCTCGTTATTATCTATTACACGGAGAACCCGAGAGGAAACCGTACGTCAAGAACAAATACAGAGATAGGGGATCGCATCGTGGTCGTAACAATAGAGAAAAGAGAAGAGATGGAGATGGAGATGGAGATGGAGATGGGGATGAAGATTTGTTTGCCGACAAGTTGAAAGGATATAGAGGAGGAAGAAATAACAAACAGGAAGAGGAAGAAGACTTATTTGCCTACAAGCTACGCGAAAGAGAGAGATCTCCATCCAGAATGAGAGACTAGCTTATGTAGGGCTACTCCCAAAATAACTGAATATGAACGTTTTTGATCTGTAGAACAATCAGTAGTAATGTATCATTTTGTGACTAATATATATGAAGTAGAATTGAAAAAATGAGATAGATGTCCTATCAGTTACCTTCTTGACCGAAGTCATCCGTAAAACGAACATGGTTTTCAATATCTGCACTATTAACAGTAGGTCTATTACTTTTAATTGCCTTAATGAAATCTTTAACAGTCAACTCTGGCTCGAGAAGTTCATCTGTATCGATATCTTGCCAGGTGATTTCTTTTGCGTCTGAATCTCCAGGTGAACACGGCGTTAGCTTCACAATACCATCATCAACAGTAACTTCTTTGAAGTGAGTAGCTTGTTGGATCTTACGAATGGGCTGCATCAATGCATCCCTTACAACAACAGCAATATCATGTCCAGAATAACCGTCTGTCATTTCAGCTAAAATCTTAAGATCATGAGGACCACATTCACAAGGGACATCTCCTATGTTCAACTCAAACATTCTGGTTCTAGCTTCAGCATCAGGTAAAGATATATAGATTCTTCTCTCAAATCTTCTTCTCACTGCAGCATCCAATTGCCATGGGATATTAGTAGCACCCAACACCAATACTCCATTTGAGTCATTCCCGACACCATTCATTTGAACCAACAATTCTGTTTTGATTCTTCTTGAAGCTTCACTCTCACCTTCACCTCTAGGACCACATAAAGCGTCCACTTCATCAATGAATATAATGGAAGGTTTATTTTCTCTAGCCATTGTGAACAACTGTTTGACTAATCTTTCGGACTCACCCATCCATTTAGAAACCAAATCCGATGACGAAACAGAGAAAAATGTGGAGTTTGCTTCAGTAGCTACAGCCTTTGCCAAGTAAGATTTACCTGTACCTGGAGGGCCATATAATAAAATACCGGATGTTGGCTTACGCTTTCCAGTGAATAATTGAGGAAACTTGACTGGTAAAATAACCGCTTCTTTCAAAGCTTCTTTTGCACTCTCAAGACCCGCTATGTCACTCCAACTGACATTTGGCTTTTCTGATAAAATTGCACCAGCCAATGCTCCTCTTAACTTCTTTGTGTCTGCATCATCATCATCACTACCGCCATCTTTTTTAGCCTTTGTTGAGCCATTTGACGCTGAAGCTTCTGCTGAATCGGATTTATTTGCCTTCTTCTCTAAATGTTCCTTTAGCTGCTCAGCTCTGTTCAAATACTCTGTGAACTTTGACACAATCAACTGCTTGGAAGTTTGATTTTTTTCATATTTGATTGCTAACATCAAATAGTCCAATCCATTGTAATACAACTTGTATGCTTCTTCGTATCTAGTTGCAGTATCAGCATCAATTGCCTTTTGAACAAGGTCAATCCCCTTAGATAAAAAGTCTGATGATCCAGACATCTATGCTTCAATAATTATATAGAGCAGTCAAGTTCCTATTTTAGATTCAATTGTTTTAATCAATCGTTAACCCTTTATGACTCTTAATGATTCTACTTTATTGTTAGATAAGATTTTCAGTGCTGATTGATTAACATAAAGGAAGTTCTTCTGATAATCGGCTCGAAGTATTTGTGCTACACACGTCAAATGAAGTTCTTGAGACAAAATACGACAAATTTGAATCAAGCTCCCATACTAGAGCTATAATAATTGACACTAAGTCTATGTCATAATTTTAAGCTCCGTTTTTAAGCTCCGTTTTTAACCTCCTAGATGTGGAAATGAATATAACAGAATCATAATCTTCTTTTTAAATTTGGGATGAGCTATTTAAAAGTGGTCTTCCACAAATTTATCTTTTGGCTGCGAAAATATAGAATAATATATTATTGACGGTTGCAATATCAGATTTTTACATCATATATGTTATGATAGAGAAATAGTAGAACGGAACTTGCCCATGAAGCTCTTTCTATCTAAACGTAGTAAAAAAAAGTGTACCAGATACATAGCAACTTTTGTGAAATATACTTGAAACATTTATTTTCCCACTTACATTTGTGTGAACGAAAGATCACATAGTTATCTGTAAGTGAATCATTGATAGCATCCATAAGTAGCTTTTATCATGTGCAGTATAAGATGTGAGTCTCTCTCTGGCAACATCCAACACTAGCCACTTGAAGTTACCGTAGATCGGTGAAATTTCAAGATCTCCAGAAGCTCAAATTACCATGAGGTTTTTTTGCTAAGAGATCTCATGCTTACTTCAACACATCATTTACACCACGGTAGCCCTGGTACTGAAACCATAAAATGAATACGAAGGAGTCATAGGCCTGGATACCTCTGCATCATTGAGAATCCTCTACGTGTTCCGATTGGTAAATCTCTACCGTAACAAAAAAATGGAAAGGGGGAAGAAATGTCTAATTTAAAACGAAGGAACCGTAGGTAACACAATGATCAGCAAATGAAGCATATCCTCATATTGTGTACATTTTATTACTTCTGTTGTACTTCCTTTTAATACTTTATTTCCGTTATATCCCTTATTTCCCTTATAATCCTTTTCTCCGCTAGCACTTTGACTGCGAAGTTATTTTTTTTTTTGGTAGTGACGTGACATACCATTGATAATACATGGCATTAAAGTACACCTTCCGACTGTGGTCTTCGCTATCAATGATTATTAAGTTTCGAACCCCTCTTTCTGAATCAAGTACTGAAATCAAGTATTGTTCTCTCTTCTTAAAATATGATTCCGACCTCTCTCTGGCGCATACTTTGTATACTTTCGGGAAGATGAGAAGACACAATAAATTTTGACTAATCTAAATATATGACTAATTCAAATATAAAGATAAAAATAGGCAATTTTCCATTGTAGTAAAAGAAGAAATATTATGTTCATTTGACTATGTATGACGACGATTATGAAATCAAGACTTTAGAGTCTAACAGGGACAGCATTTCAACTTCACACGAACCTCAGCTCTTAACTAACGATGAAGAAATTTCCAGAGCGAAGACCAACCTTTCAGAACTTTCAAGAATCGTAAGTGGAATTAGGGATGATCATAAACAAGATGCTGAAGACTTTGATGAATACAGAAACCATAGTGCTAATATTGTCTTACTGCAGCTGGATATTTGTTCTAAGAGAAGCATCAAAAGAAACGATGATATAGACATAGACAGCAAAAAAGACCCTGAAAAGGGAGAAGTAGATGAAGTGCAAGAAGGCGAATATCCAGAAGTAAAAGAGACAGCAATGTCCTGGTTTGTAGCAATATGTGCGATGTTATCAGTATTTTCCACTTGGGGTGCTAATGCGGCTTATGGTGTTTTTTTGAATTATTATCTTGAAAATGAAACATTTGCTGGTGCTACTCAATATGATTTTGCATTGATAGGGGGACTTGTTGTATTTCTTGCACAGTTTTTAGCTCCTGTTAGCGTGATGCTTACGGAAATGTTTGGCCCCAGAACAGTGGGAATCGTGGGATTGACACTACAGACTATTGGATACATATTAGCTTCATTTGCAACAAAGCTTTGGCAAATATATTTGACTGAAGGGTTTCTTGTTGGATTCTCTTTTTCACTAATTTTTATTCCTGCAACGATGGCTATACCAACTTGGTTTGGTAAAAGGAAAGCTACTGCCATGGGAATCACTGTTTCTGGAGCAGGATTTGGAGGTATGGTCTTCTCTTTAAGTCTAAATAAAATTATTCAAGAAACAGGTGACCAGAGGTGGGCGTTGAGAGTATGTGGGTTTGTGACTTTAGCTACAGCATCTTTTGCGGTTTTTTTCATCAAACCAAAAAACTATTCCAGAACTCCTTTATCAACAACATTGACAAAATCATTCTTCAAAGAGAAATTCAGTGTCATATGTGATCCAAAAGTTTTCAAAAGTTTTCCATTATGTGTTCTAGCTCTCTGGTTCCAATTAGCTCTATTGGGATATGTTTTGATGCTCTTTTCTTACTCCCCATATGCATCGCTGTGTGGGTTAAGCTCGACACAAGCAAATCATTTAACTGCAATATTTAATGCAAGTCAAACTGTTGGAAGGCCCATACTCGGCATGGCTGCTGACTATGTTGGCAGAAATAACTTATCGACTGGTGTTTGTTTCTGTATCTCTGTCTTATTATTTGCTTTCTGGATAAATGCTAATACGTTTGGTACTTTGGCAGCACTTGCTGTGCTACTTGGGGCAATAATAGGCATTGGAAGTACTATGGCTCAACCAATGGCCATGGATATTCTTGACTCTCACAGTAAACTACCAGCAGCTTGGTCTGGACTCAATATAGCTGTCTCTCTCCCAAGTTTAGTTGCGGAAGTCATAGCCTTGGCAATGAAAGATGAGAAATCTAGTAGACCTTTTCTTCACACACAAATTTTTGCAGGGTGCTGCTTCTTTTCTTGCTTTCTACTCTTGATGATCAATAGGGAATGGCTCGTACGAAAAACATTGAAACGAAGACTAGCTATTGCAACAGCTTCTTTGACGAAGGCTGAACAATCGGATAGTCTCCATGAAGACAATCAAGAAGACAATCAAGAATACCTTACTCTTCAGGAAAGAGTCAGTTACTATCATGCATTGTTAAGAAACACGACAATTAGTGTAATCCTTAGAGCACTTTATCCAATAAGAGTGTAATAAATATAGAAGTTCTTAGAATTAGAATATACCTTTTGTACATTTGGTAGCAATTTACAGTTTGAAACATTTTCACACTTGTGTATATTAGCGATGATTTGTAAATAAGGGAAGTAAATATACATGAAGTAGCCAGATTAACGGTTAGACTTAGCAACTCTTTCTAATTCATCCTTCTTCTTGATAGCGTATGAAGTAGAAGAACCCTTAGCAGCGTTGATCAACTCTTCAGCCAAACATTCAGCAATGGTCTTGACGTTTCTGAAAGCAGCTTCTCTAGCACCGATGGTCAATAAAGCAACAGCTTGGTTGACTCTTCTCAAAGGAGAAACATCAACAGCTTGTCTTCTGACGGTACCGGAAGAACCGACTCTGGTGGAGTCTTCTCTTGGACCGGAGTTGACAACAGCATCAACAACGACTTGGATTGGGTTTTGTTCAGTCAAAACGTGAATGATTTCCAAAGCGTGCTTGACGATTCTTACAGCCTTCAACTTCTTACCGTTGTTTCTACCGTTCATCATCAATGAGTTGGTCAATCTTTCAACAACAGGACATTGAGCCTTTCTGAATCTCTTGGTAGCGTATCTACCAGCAGTGTGAGAAACAAAGATTGGTTGTCTGATTTGAACGTAGTCAACTAAAGAGACATCCTTAACTTCAACATCTTCGAAAGACCATTTGTTAAACAACTTGATTTCTTGTTGAGCAGCTTGGACTTCAGATGGAATAGAAGTGGCCAACTCAACGAGTTGTAATTCTTCTTGAACAACTGGTTGTTCCTCGTATTGTTCTTCAACGTCAGACATGATTATACTCTTTCACCAAAGGGATATGAATGTACTGTTAAATTCAATAAAGAATTAGGAGCAGTTAGAATACTTAAAACAAAATGGTGAGTGTAGTCCTCATTGAAAGTGAAAAATTTGTTAAGCGAGAAAAAACAAATATCCGAGGAAGATACCGGTAGAATATGACCGGAGCGTTCTCAAAATTTTGCACTAGATGTTATCCCGCACGGTATATTATAGTATGAACACAATACATTTTTAGAGCGCGGGCTTTGCCCTGATCCCGTGATAAACAACTGACTTTTGCTATCATGTAGTCAAAATCAAAATTAGATATCCAAATTTCATCCAAATTGAATGAAACAACCTGCTTCGGTTTATAGAAGCGATTTATAGAAATAGATGCTACTGGCTCAGTATTTACGTACCTATCAGGGACATTAAAAGCTGTGAACATGATGAATCGAATTCCGATATACGAGTATTAGTTCCGGATTAGCATTTTAACACGACTTGCAAAATGCGATTTGTATCTCTACTTTTACTTCTTCCGCCCAATTAGGAAACTTAAATTCCTGACCGGGGTGTAAATGTGAGTATGATTAGCCAATCCATCACGTGCAAAACTGAATATAAATCCGAAAGCCTTATCTTCTTGATTCCATTGATATTCAGTAACGAGAGGTTTCAGCCTCCCAATGCAAGGTTAGGCCTGCACCCCACAATCCATATACGACATTATTACCTTAATGAAGAAATACCTTAATATCTGATGTACTTACAATGAGATAAAAATGTCTGACAAGTAACACATATATCATGTCGTACGAGGAATACTTCGTTTCTTGGCATTATACTAGCGGGATAGACGGGCCTTTTCCGGCAAGATATTTTCTTTCTGCAAAGACTTGGAAAATATGTTAATGGGAAATATTGAAATTCCTCGAGCTATCTGTTATTAATTTTTTAGTGATATTAGAGGCAGAGTGCATGAGATACCAAAATTCAGGTAAATAGTTCATTAAGTTACTACGACGTTATATATCATTCGTTGGAATTTGATTGTTAAATTGCAGTAAAAGTACTAGAGATTTCTAAGTAACACCCGCCCTGAGTCATAATTTATTTTGATTGTTTTTAGATCTAGCCATCCCTTTAGAAGAAGCATACTAGTAGGGTGAAAAAAAAAGAAAAGAAGCAAGATTAGGGTAATGTCAGATCAAGAGGATAAAGAATTAGCAAAACAAGATTTTGCCAGTGAGGAGGTTGCTTCTGGATCCCAAAACTCAAAACCGGAGTTAATTGGTACTTTCGAAGAGAAACACGAGCAGCTTAAGAACAGATATGATATTGATGAGAGGAAACTCAAGTTGAAAATTGATTTGTGCGTTGTTCCTCCCTTCTGTTTCCTCTATTTCTTGTCATTCTTGGATAGAGTAAATATTTCCAATGCCAACCTTTACAGTTTAAGTGAAGATTTGCATTTGACCGGAACCCAATATAACACTGCATTAACTTTGTTTTTTGTCCCTTATGTGTTTTTCGAAGTTCTCACTAACTACACCATCAAATTCATTAAGCCTCACATTTGGTTGAGTTCATGTATTTTTTGTTTTGGCGTTATTTCAATTGGAATGGGATTTGTGAAAAACTTCGGTGGGTTAGCAGCATGCAGATTTCTCATTGGTATGGCAGAAGCAAGTACTTTTCCAAGTTTGTTTTATTTGTTATCAACATATTACACCAAACAGGAAGCACAAAGAAGATTCTCTGCATTCTTCTCGGTGACTTGTTTAGCAGGTGCTGCTTCGGGAGCTATGGCATATAGAATCAACGATTTGGATGGAAAAAATGGTCTTGCATCATGGTCTTGGATTTTCATCATTGAAGGTATTATAACTGCAGGTGGTGCTATTATATTATTTTTCACTATCGCAGATTTCCCAGAGGAGTGTAGATTCTTGAAAGATAACGAAAAGAAGTATCTTGCTCAGAAACTCGAGCTCTTTGCTGGAGCCAACTCAGGATACGATATAGTTAATAAGCCTTCTGATGTTGCTAAATCATTTAAGGATTATTTAATCTGGTTACCTGCATTGACATATTTTGGTCTTATCATCCCATCCTACGGTTATGCATATTTCTCCGCAACTATTATAAATCAAATGGGATACACAGCTGTGCAAGCAAACCAGCATTCTGTTTATCCTTGGCTAGCAGCTTTCGCCTTGAGTAATGTCGTATCAACAATCTCTGACAAAACCAGAATAAGATTCCCCTATTTTATTTTCTGTTGTATTGTTGCAATAATTGGACTCGCACTTATCTTAGGTGAAAAGCACACCCCCAATGCAAGATATGCTGGATGTTTCTTAGCAGCATCTGGATTATACACAGCAATGCCTATCTTGGTGTGTTGGACATCATTAAACTTTCATGGACATTTAAGAAAATCCGTTGGAACAGCCTTCCAAATTGGATTTGGAAATATCGGAGGTATTATTGCAACCTATATATTCTTGCAAAAGGATGCACCTGTTTATAAACCAGGTTTGAGTGTTTCCTTAGCTGCAGTTGCATTTGCCATTTTGATTCTGATTTTTTATCTTCTCGCTATAATGCAAGGAAACAAGAAGAAGAAGTCTGCTTCATATGTCGAAAACTTTGAAAGAATGAATATAAGAGATCAAGTTCTTGCCGGGGATAACCATCCAAACTTCACTTATCTTTACTAATTGTACTTGTGTTTCGTTTTTTTTTCAGTTCTATGGTTTATTGTTCTCCCGTTCCTTCGTTAGGTAATCTCCGTACATACATAAGTTAATCTTTGAATATGAAATGATATAATATACCCACCCATGTAAGTTTTTGACATTCTCTATGTATACTAAGTCCCCAGATCATTTTTAATGATCGTCAAGAAATAAAATAAAGCTGTTCCTTAAATATCAAAAGAAGTACTTTGGCAATTCTATTTATTAGTAAATCCATACCCGAACATACGCAAATATGATCCTTCGTTAGCCGAACCTGTGGAGCGAGATAAACATGTATATACAGGAAATCATACATCTACAGAAAAGTCATGCTAATTTTATATATCCAAGGCTTGGAGGATGTACAGAGGATATTTAAATAGTCGTTCAAAAAAAGTTTACGAGCAATTGTATTACAGGTATATAGAATCAAGCGTGGTAAGTTATTTGCAACACTTTTATCGAACTAATTGAGAATTCCGCAAAATCCAATAGAGGATGTCAAAGCAAGGAGGAAATTATGATCCACCTACAGGTGCTCCACCTAATTGGTCCGCTGGGGGCGGTAACAAAGCTCAAACTGGTTATGTACCTCAAGCACAACCTTCATATGGTGGGAACTTAAACGATAATAGAGGTTTTCCTACACCACCAAACCAAGGATACCAACAACAGCATTATGGAGGTCCGGGATATGGCGGCGGCGCCGGATACCTGCAAGGATACGGTCAGCAAGGATATGGTCAGCAAGGATACGGACAGCAAGGAGGATATGGCTATCAACAGCAAGGAGGATATCAATCATACCCTCAACAACAGCCGATGTATGTTCAGCAAAATAGAGGCGGGGTTGGAAGCGAAGGGTGCTTAGCGGCGTGTTTAGCTGCAGTATGTCTCTGTTGTACATTAGATATGCTCTTTTGAAAGTAACTATTAATATTAAGTGAAATGATATTTAGAATTGAATGACTTTCAACGGAAACTCTTACAAAACTACGGTCAAAACTACTTCACATCTAGCTATACTGACTTCACACTAATTGGTGGTGGCTTATATATAGTAAACTAGCTTTTAATTTCAAGGACATTTATTTCATTGTAAATTTCTAAATGCAAAACACAGTATACAAGCATACGTACATAAAGTCACAATTGTAAATAACAAGAAAATAGACCTGTCTTTTTGAATGATTTCTAATCAACCCCAAGATGTCATACCATTTGCAACCCAATCAAGATCGAATTCTGGAGAGCTATTTCCAAACTTTTTCAACATTGGTAAGATCTTCAATTTTTTGGAAGCATCATTGATAAATGTAACCAGATTTTCGCGACTAGCACCCTCTTCTTTCTCTGAAGTCACATTAGTAAATACCTTGGGGATGTAGTTTATGAAATAATCATGAAGCACTGGAGCTGGAATGGTTTCAGGCAAGTCATTAACAGATACAATAACCGACTTTTTCTTTTCCCCAAATCTCTTCTTAGAGACATAACAAGCGGTATTGACTAGCATATCTAAATCTTGGAAATTGTACCCTCCTAATTCATTGATACTACTGAACGAAGAACCTCTTCGGCTTCTAATGCCACCCATACCAGCTGATGCAGTTTGGCCACCGAATATGTCCATTTTCATTTCACCCATACCAATTATGACTGGCAGGTACATTATGGTAGTCCATAAAATGTAAAATGTTTTTTGCTGTAATTCATTAGTGAAAAGAGCACCCTTAACATCAATGAATTTGATACTACTTTCCGAAGCTTTGGCATCATTGGCAGTAAGATATTCTTCCATGGTCATAAAGCCTTCAAATTGAGAAAAATCTGGTTTCATGGCCACTTTGGGAACAACCAAGCGTTGAATTGAGGACCTTCTTGGTTGTGGAAGAACATTGTCATGGGTTTTCTTTGCCAGAGGAGTGATACCAGTATTACCTAAAGAAGAAAGTTCAGTAATTGAATTAAGAGCGCCAAAGGAACCGGATTTACTCATGGTTAACATGCTTTGCATATTTGTCAAAGAAGAAGAGGATTTGTGGTCACCAGACAAATCCAGGTGGAAAACCTGTTTGTTCAAATCAGTCAATATCTCAAGCTCTTTACCATGGAAAATGACATTCATCAAATCTCTGTCTTCTTTCTTCGAGCCATGTAGGAGTCTCAACTTCTTACCCACACTGTTGGGGTTTTCCTTTTTTTCTTCAATCAAGTCCTCAATCAAGTCTTCTGTTTCTTTCGATAAAACTGAAATAGAAATCTTGTAGAAGTCCAAAGGATATGCTTTAAAACCAAACCTTTCATAGTATTTGTCCACCGCGGAATAAAGCACCCAGAAGTACTTCTTAGATAAGTAATAACGAGCCAAGCTGTAGTCAATCCTGCCGTCTGTAATCACCATATTCTTGAAGCTATCATTCTTGGACGAATCACTTTCTTCTATGTGCTTCTGGATGATTTCCTCTTCTACATGCTCAATCGTTTCACTGATTAACTTATCCGCCAACCCCTTTTTTCTATAGTCCTTATGGACAAAGACATATGTGAGGTATAAAATAGTGGCACTTTGAACACCTATACTTGACACATCTGGAATAGAAGATATAGCACTAGATGTATCACTGTCCTTGTAGAGACCTTTTGCGGTTCTAACGATAGCACATGCAACAACGTCATTGGTATTCTCGTCACGGTACAGGAAACCTTGAAGTTTAGCACCATTTTCAGCCAAGTGTTTGTCGAATTTTAATGTCGCTTCAGTAAATACCTCTGCTTCATAAGGAAAACTCCACTCGGTTCCACATAACTTGAAGAATTCTTCAAATTGTTTTGGGTCGTCGCTTACATTTAACTTGAATGATTCTTTAGTCTCAACCATTGTTCAATTGGATTAGATTATTGCTATTCAATATAATTTGGACAAGTAGTTTTTAATTATTGCTTATTTCTTCTATACGTAAGTCGATTCAATTTCGTGTATATAAAGTGTCACTTTTAATATCCGCATTAGGTGTTTGTATCCTTATCAAGTTTCGCACTTTTACTGCAAATCCCCGCTATTTTGTTAGACCCTGACGAACAGAAGAATCAACATATAGTACCATCTGTAAATTATCACTCAATCCATAGTTTATTTACGTTTGCTATTATCTCAGAATCGTAGCATGGAAATTGACCACCTAAATCAAGTATTAAACAAGGACCAAACCACCATTGACAATTCTTTTATTATTTATAGCCAAAGACACCAGGAAGGCCATAATTAGAAAATGTTTATTCAGTATATGACGAGTTGAAAAAAACACTTGCAATTACTTTTAAAAGTACCTTCATTCAACACCAGTTAGCTGATGTATATTTATGGGAACCTAGCATATGAAAGCTCCAAGAGTCCTTATTATTATAGTAAGAATTGAGTGATAATCTACAATGTTACATTATCATATCTTCATAATTAGGTGGTTGTAATATTTTTACTCGAAGGACGACATTCCACTTGCAATCCAACCAATATAATTACCATACATTCTCAACATTGGCAACATATTCAATTGTTTAGAAGTATCATCGATTTATTAACTTAGTGGCTGCTACCACTTCCATTTGTTTTAGATCAAGACAGTAGATGAATTAAAGACGCTCATGAAAAAAAAACATCAATAACAGGAGCTGGGATGTCCTCAGGTAAGATTATGACAGAAATCAAAATCGACTACTCTTTACTACTATATGTATTTACGGTTACATAACATCCGGACTAGATTACCATACCTAAAAATTAATAATACTGTCTTCCTAATTTTAATACCACTTACATAAATACATAAAATCTAATTACTCCAAGTAAATGCTTCTAACATCATGTTTAAATACTTTAAGCTGGTTCCAATAAATAGTGGCTAACCTGAACAGATTATAATGTTCTTCTAGATTCTTTGCTATTTGAAGTGCAACTGATTCTTTTTTAATTGCCATCATTGTTCAGTTCAATTGGACCATTTTTTGATTTTTTGTTCGCTTCGTCCATTCGTATGCCACAATGGTTATAACAGTTGGTCATAGTTAAATCTTATTACATTACCTTCTAGATGATGGGCTGATCAAATAAAACCCGACGTATATGTTGCTGTCATAACTGATGTTCTCATTAAAACCAATATTCATAGCAACAATCTCATTAATGAAAAATTTCCAAATAGTTTTTGAAACCTGAATAGAGGGTTACAAAACTAATAGAAATGCATAGATCTTTAGGAAATTAAATACCTCATTAATTTTAAAATAAAGATCCAGTTTGAGACATTACAGTTTTCTCTAGAGATTTGTAACTATCTCAGAGTCATAGTGTAGGAAATTGGACGCCAAAATGAAATCTGCAAATAGGACCACGCCACCATTAATTATGAATCCATATGATAGTTTATTACTTTCAGCCAATCTTCCAGTGAAAACGGGGCCAATGCATCTGGCATAAGTTTTGCCAATATTAACCAATCCAATTGCTTTGGCAAGGTCAACTTTTGGTATTATAGATACTAATAAGACTTGACGCGGTACCACATCCATTGTAGTTAAACTGTAATATAAAAGCAATAAACCAGAAGCGACCCAAAACTCTTTAACGAAAGCTACCAAAAGAAAGAAAACAGTCGAAGGAGCTTGCGTAAATAACATGGCTTTTACAGGACCCAACTTTCTTGCGAGAAACGCTGAAGGGAACGAAGATACTGCCTGAAATGAATTCGTGATAAAAAATAACATTCCCACTATCGTAGCGGATTGAGAAAAGTATGTTTTGAAGTAGAAGATTACCCACGCCGTAGGCATGAATCCACATCCGAGAGAATCCAACATGAAAACAACTAAAAGCCTGGATAGAACGTGCCGAGATCTTTTGGTAAGGTATAATAAACCGGACCTTTGATCCTGATCCACTTGTTCATCAACTTCTGAAATTTTAGGAGGGTACTGCAGTTGATGTAAATCACCTTCGCTGGAAATTTCATCTTCGGATGGTTCTTCCAGTTGAATTAAAGTTTGTTGTTCACCCTTTAAGTCGAGTTCGATATCTTTGCTCAACAACAGCATCACAACTATTTTTGCAACAGCTACACCAGAATAGATAACAAAAATAGCTCTATAGCTGCTCTTTAAACTCCATCCTTTAGAGAGGTTTAAAAAGTCAACCACAAGTCCTGAAACCAAAGAACCAAGGGCCACACCTCCTGTTGCAAAAAGCCCATAAAATGCAAATATTTCTGGCTGATGAGAAGGGTCAGCCAAATGTGCCAAGGAAGCCTCCTCAACTGACTTAAATGGTCCAGTTTCATCACCAGAGGGTGATATTACACCTACTACCGCTGCTGTGAGCAATATGTAATAGTTGGAAAACTTCGCAAATATCAAACCTGACACTAGCATCATTACGCAGCCAATAAGCATTACAACTTTTCTTCCAATTCTGTCGGCATTGTAGGTCAAATAGAACGACAATATCGTATCACCTATTAAAGTCAAAGTCATAAAAAGCCCAATCTTAGTCTCATTAATTCCTAAGCTTTTCAAATATAATGTTAAAATCTGGTTGGTGATGCCATAGCTGAACATTCTAATAAATACGGAAAACCAGAGAAGGCGAATGTCTCTACCAGACTGACTGAAGGACTTAAGTGGATGCATTAGATCTTATCTTTTCTTTTGCCTTTTCATAAAATCACTTAGATAGTATAGTATTCGTACATTAATAAATAATTTTTTTAACTGTGGACCACCAAAAATGTTCCAATATAATCGAGTTCCTGAGTCAACTCATAAGTACTGCATTCAAATCACACATCATCGTACGTACAACTAACTTAAAACTTATATATCAATAAAGGGACCCCATTTAGGTATAAGGTTGGTTTGCAAAGATACTAATATAGGTATGACTAATGGATATAAGCAGAACTCATTAGATAACTTGGCACATATCGCCAACATGTCGCAGGAGTTACTGGCTCTTAATCAACAAATAAGAGAGGAATCAAGCGGGGGAAACAACAAAAGTTATACGTATGGATATGATGCTAATGGAGATCAAAGCACCAATGGAGGTAATGTAAGTAGTGGATTAAAAGAAGGAGAATCGAAAAGTGAGGTTTCTGGCTCTTTTATGCCCAAAGGAGGAAGGTCTAAAAGGATGGCGTGTGTTGAATGCCGTCAACAGAAGTCCCGCTGTGATGCACACGAAAGACAACCAAATCCCTGTACCAGGTGTTCCAAGAAAGGTCTAAAGTGTGACTTGAAGTCAGATTACAAGAGAACCTACAAAAGAGCACGAATAGCACAATTAGAGAAGGAATTTTCAGAGCTAAAGAAGAACTTGTCTGCTGCGCAGATACAAGAACTTATAAATAAGGTGCCATCATTATCAAATGACCTGTTAGGTTTGATTGAAAAAAATAAAGAACAGTTCAATGGTGTATCACAGAATCTTTCAGAGGCTCAACAAAAGGCACCCCCAACTGAACAAACTATCCCACCTAAGTCAACATCAACCGACTCACTGAATATCAATTTCACACAGTGGAATTCTTCAACTTCTCTAGGCAACAATGTCAATAATAATTTATATGAATCAAAGCCATCAGTTAATTCCTCAGACACAAGCTATTCAATCCCTAATACGCCGTCGATACAAAGACAGCCTGAACATACAAAAGGTTTACAGAAAGATATTGGATCTAGCATAAAGGTAGGTATTCCACCCCATTTATTGGAATGTGAAGAAAAGAAAATCGATACGATAACACTTACACCTGATATGGTGAAGGCTCTTTTTTTGGAGTATGTTGACCATTACCATCCAATTTTGCCTGTTGTCGATGTACTTAAAGGTCCTGAACGTATACATCGACTCTGTCCTGCATTATTTTGGGTTATAATGGTTGTATCTTTAAGAAGATTTCGTAATGATTCTCACAAAGATTTACTCATGCAGCTTTCTCCTATAATAAAGGACATTTTGGCACAGGTCACCATTTCACCCATCACAAGATATAATCCCACAGAAGAAGATGAATCCTTCTTGAATGCATGCTCAGTTTACTCAGTGCAAGCATTTCTATTATACACGTTCTGGCCACCGATAACTTCATCATTAAGTGCGGATTCCTCTTGGAATACTATCGGAGTTGCAATGTTTCATGCCATTCGTATTGGTCTTCACCTTCCTTTGACTGCGTCAGAGGATAGCTCTGTCAACGAGCAAAAGTTAGCAATGGCAGAGGAGCAGGCAAGAACATGGGTCGTATGCAATACGGTGTCCCAAGTCATTGCAACTTCCTTTGGATTTCCAACTTTTGTGCAGTTTGATTCATCAATGTGGAGTGTCAACAGGCCAGATAGTACGTTGAGTATTCCGAAATCTGTTAAATTTATGATGGATATTGCTCAGTTCGAAGACCAAGTATCTAAGACTTTAAATTCAAATCCATTGGACTCGTATGGTCTTGTTGATCCTACTGAGAGGTTGCCACTATTGAAAATTTTATTGCGCCAGCTAAACGAACTAGAATTGAAATTAGCTAATGAGTTGCCCTATGATGATGGATACAGGCGTTTCCAACTACTTGGTGCTAGGGTGCACTTACTCACTTACTATTTTATGGATTCCTCAAGAATTGCAGAGTTTGAGCTTCAAACAGGATTGGTAAGACTATACAATGCTGCGATTGCATTAATCAATCATGCAGAGTTATGCCACGCAAAGGACAAAACTTTTGCGAAGTATTTACCGGTTGTATATGTATTGAATATTTGGCAAGCTGCTTTCATCATTGGAAAGTTGACCCATTCACCGTTGAAAAGAGTTCTCGATCTAGGATCCGGAAAGCAAAGTTATTTGGCAGCAGTATCACTCGCAACTCGGGCATCAATTTTAAAACATGACATTGCTTATAGATCAAGTGGTATAATGAGAAGCATGTGGCAATTATTACGTACTTTGGATGAAAAAAATCTATCGAGTTTAAGTATTAGCATTAGAACTAGAATGTCAGCATCTGTATTTTTTGACTGCCTTTACCTTTTGAGAACACAAGTGGGTATGATTAAACTCAATATTAGACACGATAATTCCCAAGATTTAGCAGATGATAATGAGGACGAAGAGGAAGAGGAAGATGCACTTACAGATGAAAAAGAAGACGACAAAGAACAATCAGTGGCAGCAGATGAGAAGCAACCTGATGGAAGCTTACCTTTAACAGAAGAAAGACTCAAGCAAACAGGAGAAAGTCAAAAATCTACACCAGGAAGTACTTCAAGCAAAGGAAAGAAACAAAGATCTTTATCGAATACAGGAGACGCAGAGTCCAAAGCAAGAAAGATTATACGGACAATCCCTCTAGATCCACAGCCAATATCAGTCAATACAAGAGCGACTGCAATTAAAACAGGAAAGGGATCTAGTGAATCATCACCTCAAGTTAGTTCCGCGGCAGCAACACCTTCACATCAACCAATTATTGGTTACAGCAACTCCCCAAATAGGATAGATACTCAAGCAACTTCGTCTCTTGCAAACTTATACAAGGCCCCTACTTCAGATAGAAAATCAGGTTGGAGTCGGGCTCAACAGCAATCTAATATGCAGCGCCAGCAGTACAATAATAATCATAATCAGCAGCAAACCGCTCAAGAATCCCAACAACAGACCTCAAATGTATATCCATTCCTTGCTCAACAAAGTCCCACAAATTCATCAAGTTCTCTAAAGAACCCATTGATAGGAAGTCTTGATAATCTAGAACTTGATATATTTGACGTTAATAGTGACTTAATATGGAAAGATGTTGATAGTGTGATGAATGAGTTTGGATTTCACACACAGTAAGTGTATAATATTTTCCTCAAATAATTCTGTTCCATATACTACTTGGATTGTATATATATATATATTTATCGATATGTATATTAAGTAACATTCTTACGGTTCGGCTACTTGTTATGTAGACAGGTTATTACTAAAGGCCATAAACCATTATTCAAGCTTAGTTGCGAAAAATATGAAGAGAAGTAAAATGAAATATTAGTAAAACAGAAAATAAAAAAACAAAAACGCACGTGATTAAATTTACTAATGGTCGTGCAAGTGTACAGGAATTCTGTTGGTGTTGAAAAATTTCTTTAGACAAGATTAGTGATCTAAAACACATAAGATAATAGATTACTAAACCAAAAGTACATTTAGTTGTAACATTTATCATCAAAAATGTCATACGACGATATTGAAAATGCAACTCCAGACATTGTTATTGGGGAAACCATCGATGACGATGAGATCTACGGCCATGATGTTGAAAGTGAAAATGAACAAATAGAAGAGAACCAAGAAGAAAATACAAAAGAGAAGAAGAGTGTTGCATTCGCTGGCTTGGATGATGAGTACGACGAAGAAGCTGCAAGAAAAGAATTTGAAGAAGGTGGAGGATTACCAGAACAACCAGATATTGTCGATTTTAGTGAGTTAACACCTTTATCTCAAGAGATTATTAGTAGACAGGCTACCATTAATATCGGTACTATTGGACATGTGGCTCACGGTAAGTCAACTGTCGTAAGAGCTATTTCCGGAGTTCAGACTGTCCGTTTCAAAGATGAGTTGGAAAGAAATATTACCATTAAATTAGGTTACGCAAACGCTAAAATTTACAAGTGTGAAAACCCTGAATGCCCAGAGCCAGACTGTTACAGGTCTTTTAAATCCGATAAGGAAGTCAGACCTAAGTGTACGAGAGAGGGATGTGAAGGTCGTTACAAGTTGGTTAGACACGTCTCTTTTGTTGATTGTCCAGGTCACGATATTTTAATGAGTACTATGTTGTCAGGTGCTGCTGTCATGGACGCAGCATTGTTGTTGGTCGCTGGTAACGAAAGCTGTCCACAACCTCAAACTTCAGAGCATTTAGCCGCTATTGAAATTATGAAATTGAAGCATGTTATCATTTTACAAAATAAGGTCGATTTGATGAGAGAAGAATCTGCTTTAGAACACCAAAAATCCATCTTGGCTTTCATAAGAGGTACAATTGCCGATGGTGCTCCAATTGTTCCTATCTCGGCGCAATTGAAATACAACATAGATGCTGTTAATCAGTTCATTGTTAACGCCATTCCAGTCCCTATGAGAGACTTTTCTGCATCCCCTAGACTTATCGTTATTAGATCATTCGATGTGAATAAACCAGGTGCTGAAATAGACGACTTGAAGGGTGGTGTTGCCGGTGGTTCTATCTTGACTGGTGTTTTCAAGATCGGTGATGAAATCGAAATCAGACCAGGTATTGTTACCAAGGATGACAATGGTAAGATTCAATGTAAGCCTATCTTCTCTAATATTGTATCATTATTTGCAGAACATAACGATTTGAAATTTGCGGTTCCAGGTGGTTTGATTGGTGTTGGTACTAAAGTTGATCCTACATTATGTAGAGCTGATAGATTGGTTGGTCAAGTTGTTGGTGCAAAGGGTAACTTGCCTTCAATTTACACAGATATTGAAATTAATTATTTCTTATTGAGAAGATTACTTGGTGTTAAAACTGATGGTCAAAAACAAGGTGCCAAAGTCAGAAAGTTGGAAGTTGGTGAGGTTTTGATGGTTAACATTGGTTCCACTGCTACTGGTGCCAGAGTTATTGCTATGAAAGCAGATATGGCACGTTTACAATTAACGTCTCCGGTTTGTACAGAAGTTAACGAAAAGATTGCTTTATCTAGACGTATTGAAAAGCACTGGCGTTTAATCGGTTGGGCCACAATTAAGAAGGGTACTACTTTAGAACCAATTGCATGAAGGAATTGAAAACTATAAAAAGACTCAAGATGAAGATATAATAATCAATTAATGAATTTCATTAGCTCCAATTCATTCTATATAAATAGGTAAGTCTCTGTATTTTATTTATAGCTGAACATATATACAATTATATGATACGTAATGTAATGTAAGGTATGATGCTGAGTTATCTAATGATGAAATCAATGTTGGCAGTTGTCTCTTGATACAAGTCTCCTTTCAAGAACTTGGGGAACGAATCAACTTCCATCAATCTATAAATTCGCTTAATAATTTCTTGGAAAATTGTTGATATCTGTGTCAAATTGTTCAATGTATCTGTTAAGTTCAGTTCTGTTGGTGAAAAAAGTCTTGTCTCATCAAAACCATAAGAGACATCCTGTCTTTGAATATCTGAATCTGAGCGAATGTGAATAACAGGTTCATCAGTACACCCTACGCCTAATGACTCTCCATCTTTAGGAAACCTCATAGGAGGAGTAGGGGGCAAAACAATGTCATCATCTATTGTCCTGTTATCATAAATTCTTTCTTGTGTAATTGTTGGTTTTGAATCATTAACGAAAGTAGGAGTAACCAAACTAGGTGTTGACCCCGCTGCAACCATAATGGATGTCATTTGGGCTCTGAGATTATAGTCAATGTTAATAACGAACGGGGAGTCGTTACTAATGTATGTGAAGTAGATATGGTATGCAGACGACAAACAAATATTTGCTAATTTTTTGATTTGTCTATTGAGTTTATTGGAGGGTTGAAGCTTTTTGGATTTCAATAACTTGCCCAAAAGGAAAGTTTTACGTTCATGTTGTTTTAGCTTCAAATATGCTTCAAGATTCTCGGCACAAAACTCACGTTCTAGATGTTTTTTAAACAAATAACGCATTCCAGGGTCTCTCAAGACCTCACTGAATTGAATAGGTTTGCCCATCAGGGACTGATACAGCGGTGGTGGAGGTAAAGGAGTAAGTGAGAAATTGTCATTATCTTGCAGCATTGATCTACGATCAACAAATTCTGCACTTAATACGTCGAATTTCTCACAGTTGAATTCATCCAAAAATTTACAGCTAAGCTGATCTTGGTCATTTTGATCATGACCACGAGAACTAGAGCTCCTCCAATTAAGTACTTGCTCTCCTATAGAGCTAAGAGTGTAAAATGCTTCTCTGCTATTTATAATCTTGTTAAATGTTGCAATAGATGGTGGAAGTGTAATTGGAATTAGAAACTTAGAACGCAATAATAATGAAGCAACTTCAATGGCATGATCCACATTGAGCACATCAGTACAATCGCAAATCCATTGACAAATTGCCTTACCACTAACACAATGGCGAAACATAACGTTCTTATTATTTTGTCTGAACATCTTTTCCTTGTAAAACCTAACACCCTTACTTGAAACATAATATTGGACATGTGAATCAGATTCTGGGTTAGTGAAAAATCGATGATAAAAAGGACTCACTTCGCTTGTCTGATAACCTGGCAATTTAGTGTCTATAGATTTTTCAGACCACGAGAAAACTGAACTGTTCAGTCTTACAATATCAAATCCTTTAGGATCAAACAACTTTTCGATCTCCAGAAACCCGAGATTACATCCGAAAGGGTCTTCCAAGTCCAGTTTAGGATGCAATGAAGGTAACTCATCTGGTTTGTTCTCAGGTGACCAAACATTGGGCTCGTCACCCATCAACTTAATGTATAATAAATAAAGGAAATAGTCCGAGTAGCATATCTTATCGGAAAATATATCTCTGTCAAACTTGAAAAGTTCCATGGAATTGAAGTTGGATTTTAAAATTGGAGGGAGCTGATCGCCTCTTAAACCGATATTTCGACAAAAATCTCTCAAGATAGCAACTCCTTTAGGGGTTGGTTGAAGCAAAATGTTACCCAGAGCTTCAGACCGCGTTCTGTCTCCTGGACAGTGCAACAACTTGGCTTCAAAAAACCTCACCATTAACGGAAGACCCAAATCAGGCCTGATCCTATATGATAAAGTAATCGTTGCAGTAGGCATTTCAACCGAAGCTTCCAAGCATCTCATACTCTCAAGAGCCTGTTCCATTGTGAACAGATAAGGATAATATTTGCGGTACATGGGAAGAAACCGTGATTTATTTGGTGGACAATTCGTAAGCTTCAATCCGCAAAGTAGGGTCGAATATGCATTTTTCAAATCCTCCTCATATATCTTCCCATTCAGAGTTTTGTTGAATGCTTCCTGTTGGATCTCGTGTAACGTATTCAGTTGCTGCTTTCGCATATTTGAAATTATGTAGTAAGTTGCTTCCCTGATTTTCTTTCCATCCAGATGGGCCTACCAATATCCACCTTCATCTGGGGATATACACTTAATTTATATTATCGGGCTCTTTTGATGTCCCATTTAAGGTGTCACTTCTATACAAATTGCTCAATCTTTGTTTGTGTTGTCCTTGTTAAATTTTGTTTCAAATATCTCAAAACGGTTAAAAGTGTGTCAATTTTCACATTTGCTGCGAAAATTCGTTACTTGAATTTATTACTAGACAACCGAGCATATATGCCTGTTTAGTGTCTCAGGACAGGTTAAAACATGGGGAGCAAATTGAATAAAGGGTTGCGTTCCAGGTGTTGTCAGAAGATAACAATGGCCGCACGACTTATGTTATGTGTTATGTAGTTTATTGCTGAGAAATATGTTCAAGTGAGGGAAGTATGACTGTATGATGAGATCAGATAGCATATAATTAACACGAGACATTGACACACACAATAAAGCCGGTGACTTTTGTAACGGCCCAAATAAGTCTACAACCTGATTATAACCTAGTAAATTTGTTGATAATGCTGTGATTTCCAATTAGATGAGATAGTTCATCTAGGGAGATGTCCAACTGTACCATCTTGTTCTCTTCAATAATACAACTCTTGTTAAGCGTAGCGTTGGAAATAATGTGGCCTTCACGATTGGTTGTGACGCCAGGTGAGTCAAGAAGAATACCAAGCTTATATAGAGTTTCCCAACTATTTTTTAGGACACTTGCTGGCCATATCTTATGACTGACTCTGATATTTGATGCAACTGAAGAGTCCAACATGGAAGCGGACGATGAAGACGATGTAACAGAGGAAGAAATTGCATTAAAAGACTTCATCATTTCTTCGTATTCCTTATAGGCAAGGTTAAAGTTGATCACCTGCAGATCAAATTTCTCGATCCATCTAGCAGCAGCTATTACTAAGAGCAACTCAATAGACGAAAGTGAGCTGATGCCCCCCTGAATGTGGTTAGGAGGCTGATTCAGGGTATACTGCTCGAAGTCAGATTCATTAGGTAGAGGCTGTTCAGGACAAATCCTGATAATAGGATATATACAATTATTATTGAATTCCTTAAAGTTTTTAACTGTGTAGTAATTCCTAATGGCTAGCATCTTTAAAGGAGATGGAAAATTGTTTTTGGGTGTCTGAAAGATTACATCAATATACTCGTTCCATAACTCTCCATAAGAGTGTGATTTCAACTGAGTGGTAATGAAATCTTTGCTCAAACTTAGGCCTAGCTTCGCATCTGCCCAAAAATCTTCAAAATTGCTAGATCTATTAATTGACAAGATTCGCTGCGAGAAGCGACTTCTAACTCTTTTCTCTAGTTGTTCCCTAGCCGTTACCTTTGTTGTAACACCTATAACACAGACAGGTGTAGAAGAGTTTTGCGCCAAGTCGAATAAGTTGTAAAGTAAGGTTTGCTTACTATTGGCTGTGAACTTCTCAAATTCATCAATGATGAATATGATCGAAATTCTCCTATGAGAATCAGTGTCTATATCATCTTCTCCAGACTTGTTATTTTCTACAGCCAGCTCCATGTTCGAAGCACTTATGTTGTCGTCAAGAATAGACAAAATGTTTGCGAGCGTATCATGAAGTGATCTTTGTTCGAAATTTGACGAGCTCCGGCTACCTTTAAGAAGCTGTTGGACATTGTAGTCAAATTGTCTTGCAATTTCTCTGAGAGCAATATTATCATCTGTGTGTATCAAAGCATTCAATTTTACTGCAAAGTATTGACCAGAGTACTTCTGCTCAATATCAAGCAATGCCTTATCGATAATGGAAGACTTCCCAGAGGATCTAGGCCCAATGAGCAACAACGAATGTCCTTCCTTATCGCGAACAGTATGCTCAAGTGTGCTGTGTATTTCATGATACTTTTCCTTTAAGCTCGAAATAAGTAAATTAGGGAACCCAACTCTTCCAGTAAGCTGAGATAACACGCGTTGTTTCACTGCATTCACATCCTCCATATCAGCATTGGTTTCATCAAATCTATGAGCCCACTTCGAGGGTAATTGCCATACTTCATTCGCCACTTTATCTGCCTCTTTTTCAACATTTTCTTCCTCATCTACTACTTCAATTTCGTCCAGATTATTCTCTTTCTCTTTTGTTTTGCTAAAGATCGTATTATTGGAAGACACATTCAGAATACTTTCTTGTTCTGGTGGCTCCAAAGGATCTTCGTAAGGATTTTCCTCCATTGAATTGAAGAACTTGATTCCCTTTATTTTGCCGTATTTTGAAAGTTTCTTTACGTTCTTAAGCTGTTTCTTATCCAGCAGCAGTAACAGCAGCACATTCTTCTTTTGCACACTCTTTTGGTATGTTGTCTTGAGCTTTTGAACAGCTGCTGTAGGTTTACCCAAAATAACGTCTGAATCATCCAGATCAAGTCTCTTCTGTTTTTTAAGTCTTTTCAACATTTCATCGTTTTCTAACTCCTGGGCGCTCAATTTTTTAATTGGATCGAACTCTCCTTCAAAGTCATCCTCAAAGCTTGGCTCTGAGCTCTTCATGACCTCAATGAATTTTGACCGTAAGTTATGTCCCTTGGTGTTTTAA
This sequence comes from Priceomyces medius, assembly GCA_030570455.1. Lineage (NCBI taxonomy): Eukaryota > Fungi > Ascomycota > Pichiomycetes > Serinales > Debaryomycetaceae > Priceomyces > Priceomyces medius. Next base: position 426,546 of record JAJLVV010000008.1, on the reverse strand, counting down.
TGAAAGAAGATGTGTGTGTGTGTACACGTAATTTTTGTTGTAAAACTTGTATACATATGAGTTTAGTCGCACTCGATAGCTGCAGTGGTTGCTTTCCTTTGAATTGCCCCTGTTCAACTAGAATAGTAGCATAATGTCTCATAAATTGCCAGAATCTGTCACTAACTTGTTGAAATCAACAAGATATGTCCATTTGGCAACATCTAAGGACAATTTTCCTCATGTTACGTTGATGAACTACACTTATTACCATAGCGCGTCACTGGACGAAGATTTAATTATTATCACTACGCCACGGGATACCAACAAATACGAACACATGTTGGCGAACCCCAATGTATCACTCTTGGTACATGATTGGATATCAGCGAGGACAACCGATACTGGTAACTCCGAAACTGGGGAAGGTGGAAGAAGAAGAAATTCTCTCTTCGAGTTACTTACCAACTTAAACAAGACTGAAATTAGCAGAGTATCAGTTATGTTAACAGGGAAAGCTCGCATCATAGATCGTGACAATTCCGAAGAGTACAGCTTCTACAAATCATTACACTTGAACAACAACCTGATTGACGACGTGCAGGCTAAAAACTACATATCAGACGACTGCAATGTTCTAGTGGTAATAAAGATCGAAAGGGCTAAAGTTACTGATACTAACAATAATGTGGTAGAGTATTAAGCTGACCTTTCTAACGTATGAGATTGCAGACGTAGACATAGGGTCGTCCGTCCTACGCAATTGAGGAGATAAAAGGGATGACACCAAATTTATTCTACCTTGTTAGTCATTGGGCATTCAATTTTTATTAAGACCTCCAAAACTCTCTTAATATGGTTAATTTTGTTAATCTCCACGACACTGGTGCCTTGGTGAAGATGAAGTCATCTCCACAAGTTTGCAAGGATAAAACCACGGAGGTCAGGAATTCGTTTCGCTTACTAACTAGTTTAATAAGTTCAGAGTCTGTGTTTGTCATTAATAATTTATGATACTGTTCAAAACTGAAAACGGGATTTTCTAAGGTATCTTATCATATAATTAATAAAACTCTATAATCAAAGTACATGAACATTCAGACCGGTGAACCTCTTCTCTCATTCTAGCGCAAAAGGAAACAAAAACATTATTCAGTTTTTAACTATTGAACCTTTATTGCTCCTAAATAAAGACTTTTATTCTATTTAGTAATAACTTTTTAAATACAACGAATGCTGCAAACATTTTTCTGTAAATTGCACAACATGATAATGGGCGATATATACAAAACTACGGTCTCGGTTAAGGAATTGGGACCGACCAGGTAGATCTCAGTTGGCTGATGTTTGTTAAAACTGCTGGGTTTATGCCTGCGTGATACGAAAGGCTTGACCAAAGCATGCTAGCTAAGCCATGTTGTAAGCAGGAATACGTTCTCGTATTTCAAGCCAGTTCTTGAGGCGGCACCAACAGTGTTATAGCTAATTCTATTTCAGCCCCACCCCACATAGATTAATAATTAAACGTAAAAGTGGCATTTACATGTCATTCCAAGGGATGGATTGACATCTAGACGCTCTGATTTCATGTACGTTCGAACGATATTTTGGAGCCTTTCCTTTTCAAATTCCAGTGACGTACTAAAGTAAGTTTGCATCAGTCTGGTCCAACATTCCTGCATTTACCCCATAGTCTCCATATTGGGGCTTGGTCTATATCCAGAATAACAGATTTCTTCTGGAAATACCTTTAAGTGGAATTCACCCGTGTCTACAATGTAGTTGAGGGCTAGGTTCTAAGCTCGTATGCTTCACCTTCGTAACAAGTCGTCTAAGCTAGTTTGCTCCTCGTATTTTGATCACCGATACTGTATTTAGTATTCTCGACATAAATTATGAAGAGGTTGCGCCCGCATCTATTCTGACAGTCCTAAATGCACTCCTCTACTTCCTTATTTTATATTTTCCCTCGAACCCTGTGGAGCTCCGGAGCACATGTGCTCCTCTCTACCAACGGTTATACAAGAGTGCCAGTCATACTTAAATTACGTTTCTGTTTCTCAGAAGTATTACACTAACTACAGTTGTTGTGATATTCTTTCGTAGTATCGTCTATCCCAATCTCTCCCACATCGACCTTACTTTTGGTTGTTTTCTTCTCAAACAGTACCCAAAAAATTGTTGATTACGTCACATTTATTCTCCAGAAAATCGTAGCATGCATCCTGAATTTTTAAATGACGACTTGGTGCTTTAAGCCTTGTTGGTTCTGTTAAAAGAGTAAGCTGTCACAAATGATCTTTGGTCGCGCGAAATGCCTTCATTATGCGGGCTGACAGATTAACTTTGTTTAGATTCAGTTAAAAGTCATCCTTTCTGCGGCGGCTCCTGTAGGTGTTATTTATGAACTGTATACTCGTTGTCTTTCCTGTCTGTCGCCTTATTAAATATTTGTAATGATAAGGGATTAGATTTACAGGACTATTATCAGCCCTGTACTAAATACAAGTGACACTAGCATAAACTTAAGCGAATATCTATATCTAGAACAATTCTTTTAAAATCAACATGTAGGACATATAAATGGGACGCATGCCAGTTGCATCGAACCCTCGAATCGTATATAGAAAAACTTCAATAAGTTTCTTAGTAGCTTTGCTTGAAAATTAGAATATTAAAACAATTTTGAACGGAAAATCTCCTCTGTTCTTATAGTTATCTGGTTCATCAAATATCACATAGATACACTTGTTGACCAAATTAAATAATCAATTTCTTTTTAAAAGAAACTTACAACAAACAAGCTTCTTGCACTCGATAGTACAGAAAATTTACCTCATAGAAGGGGGGTTACGTTTATCCACTGCATTTTCCTAACAGCGGAATTGCTTTAATGTCTAAATTGACATCCTACCGTGCTCCCATGAACAACCAGGTGTTTGGGATGTGTGACCACTATGGTATGCCCAAAAAGTATTACTCTTACTATGACAGACCCCTCACACTGCCGTACGGGCAGGTGTACACAACGGGAACAGTAGCGACAAATGCCATGGCTAACACCGCGCAATCTGCAGGCACTAGCGGTAACCTCTACAGTATCAATCCAGGGTTGATGTCAACCACCAATTTTGAAATTCAACAGTCAGAAATTCACTCGGGACTCGCTACAGGGAACTTTCCCAATTCTAGTACCAACATGTATTCGGGATCACTACCAAGTCTAGGAGTTAGCTCTGGCTCTTCGGTTGGCAATGGAATCCCCACGAATCAACAACAGAAAGATTGCGCTTTAGGAATAAATGGACCACACAGAGCAATGTATCTGTACGTTAACGATGTTAACGGGTATACAAGTTCTGGCAGCCCGTTTATTTGCATGCACCATCGTTTCCATCAACAATGTTCTCCCCATCATCACGTCAACCCAGTTCATGATAATCAGCATCATCAGCAGCATCAGCATCATCAGCATCAGCAGCATCAGCAGCATCAGCAGCATCAGCATCAGCAGCATAATCAGCATCAGCAGCAACCCCAACAACCCCCGAGTAAGCCTTTTGCACAAAATCCAGGACAGCACCGTTTTCTGGACTTATCGATAGGTAACAGTGCTTTACCCAAGCCTTCTCAGCTAGTTGAGCACTCCCCATTTGTGGACTTTATGATTTCTTCAAGCATTGGACGGCGAAACAAACCTTCCAGACGTGCAAGTGAATCTACCACAGGTCAAACCTATGCATGCCCTGAATGCTCAAAAGTCTTCCAGAAGTCATACAATTTGAGATCCCATATGAGGACTCACTCAGATGAAAGACCACACAAGTGTTGTATCTGTTCAAAGTCTTTCGCACGGAGTCACGATAAAAGACGACATGAACTTCTCCATAACGGAGAAAAGAACTTTCGATGTGAAGGTTACCTTAAAGATAGAACCACAAAATGGGGATGTGGGAAGAAGTTTGCTCGTTCAGATGCTCTCCATAGGCATTTCAGGACTGAAACGGGTTGGTTATGTATTAAGCCTTTAATGGACGAGGCAAAACAACTTGAAGATAACAATTCGTCTACAAATAATCATTCTTTCCATGATTCAAATTCTGACGATACCTTTGATAATTCTCTCTTGATAAGGAAGATAATTTATGGAAAATAGTCAAATAGTCATAATAGTACATCGAATGTAACTTTTCCAATCTGCTGCAACATTGTTTGAATTTACAATTCTTATAGCGACGGTCAGATCTTTTTTTTTTCAAAATTGTCACACCTATTCAAGTAAATACTTGATATTTTGATTACATCATAGTTCTATAGGATTATAACGAAAACCATATTAATACATTCCATATATCTAAATATTATATGTTTCTTCCTATATTAGATCCAACGAACAGTATAGTATCTCTTTATGAAGGCGGTATAAAAAATTACCTGCATCTGATCCGTAGTCTATGTGCCGGACCATTTTCTATGTGCACCACAGAATATTATACATTTTTAAGTATCAAGATATTGAGTTAAACACCTTTTGAATCTTAACAAAGGCTACAGTCAATAAGACTACAAATCAGTGCCGCTAAGAGGATAATGGATAACGAAGACCTTACAGCATCTCATTGGGATGATATTTTCTCCCCACACACTGGGTCTTCGTATGCTAATCTAAGTAGTACGTACCTCCCGCCAAGTAACGACTTCAACGATCTTTCAATTAAAGATAAGAATCCAGACAAGGAAAGTAACGAAGGAGATGACCCAGAAGAAGAGGAAAATGAAAATCTGAATGGTACTGAATTCGAAAGCAACACTGAGTATGAAGGATATTATGGTGACGGCCCCACTTTCGATACTAGGCAATCAGAGTTAGCACAACTTGAAGAGTTGAAAAAAGAAGAGAGAAAGGAACATACATCACAGTTGATTTCAGAGTTAACACAGGGATCAAGTGAAAATCAAATGGAGGAGTCCGTTTTCTCTCCGAAACAAGTGGTTCTGCCAAACTCTTTATTTGATGATAAAGGTAGTCCTATCAAGGCAGTTTACAAGAACGGCAAAGAGACTGAAGCGATAACGTCTCCAAAAAGGCCCTTTCAATTAAAAAATAGTTTTAAAGCTCAAAGACCGAGAAAATACAAATCCAAAACAGTTGTAAACCACTTGAAGCAGGACCCCGAAGGTAATGGTGGCGTAGGTGACGTTGAACAACCGTCATTAGGGCCTTTAGGAAATAATGCGGATGACAGTTTAGAAAACAAGTCAGAAGATGTGTCAGCTATAAAGTTTAACGCAGAGAAATTAGCACAGGAAGCTGAGGCACCCCTTTATGATATACCCACTCAATCCGAAGAAGATAGATTGAAAGAGTTAAAGAAACCTATACATTTTAATTCAAGCAGTCCGGAAGGTGGTAAAAACAGAACCAAGGATCCAATTCACAACGCATCGAGACAGATGAACTATTTAGACATTACAGTTGGCGACCCAATGAAAGTTGGCGATATAACATCTGCACACATTGTATACTCCATTAAAACCAAGAATAAGAAACCTGAAATATCTGAAGAGAGTTTCCCAATACATGACGAACCAGTGACAGTATCTAGACGATACAGAGATTTCAGATGGATCTACCACCAGCTTCAAAATAACTATCCAGGCTACATTATTCCACCACCCCCTGCGAAGCAAACTTACATTGGTAGATTTAACGAGAATTTCATTGAAAATAGAAGATTGTCTTTGGAAAAGATGTTGAACAAAATAAGCAATAATCCAACACTAAATAGTGACCCAGATTTTATTATGTTTTTGGCTAGCAATGATTTCATAAATGAATCAAAGGAGAGAGAAAGGTTGAGCGGTTCGGGTGCTTCTGTGCAGAACAACGAGAGTCTTGATAATGAGAATGGGCCTGGTGGTGGAGGTGCTGAAGATACTAGTTCAACAGGCAGCATTTCAAGTAGTACTGCCTCCGCACCTTTAATATCCAGCGGTAGTGGTGGCTTTATGAGTTCTTTGTTTTCAATGTCTTCAAAGGTAACTGACCCAGATGAGTTCTTTATCCACAAGAAAGGTTACATTGAAGATTTGGAACAGAATCTTAAAAATCTCTACAGATCAATTGAGCTAGTAGGTACGCAGAGAGTGGAAATGACAACTCTTTTAGATGAAATATCTCAAACTGTTGACGAATTGGCCGAATTAGAGGCTCTGAAAGTAACAAGTGATCTTTTGGCTGCCTTCTCCGATACTCAATTAAAGTTGAAAGAAAATTTGGATAGAGTTAATTTGCAAGATCAGTTAACACTAGGTTTTACTATCGAAGAATATCTTAGGATAATTGGCTCTGTAAAATACACTTTTGAAACAAGAATGAAAGTTTATCAGCAATATTATAATTTCAATCAGGATCTTCTCAAGAAGCAAGCGCAGCTTGATAAACTTAATAGGAAATATAAGGCCCAAGCTGACAAGATCAATTTATTAACTTTTGAAGTAGATAAGCTCAAACAACGTACAGCAACATACGAGAAGAAATTCTCCACTATAAGTGACACCATAAAATCAGAACTTGAGAAGTTTGAATTTCAGAAAATTGATGATTTTAGAAATAGTGTTGAAATCTTTATAGAAGGTTCCGTGGAAGCTCAAAAGGAGGCTATTGAATTGTGGGAAACTTTTTACGAACGCCAGAATTTGGCATCTGTATAGCATTTAATTAGTTAAAGACCTTTCCTTTAATAAAACCCCTTTTTGGCCCTATTATTGTCAGCTATGATAGACCTTATTTAGATCCTTACCTCGTATAAAATCCCCTAAAAATTCTCTTTTCCGGCTATTAACCGTTTATCTACCGGCTTTATTATTATTGTTACTATCTTTTTTTTTTTTTTTTTTTTTTTTATAAAATGCCTTTCGAGCTAAACTGATAAAGATAAAATTTGACTTCCGGAATGTGATTCATCATTTTCTTACAATAAATTCATCATCATTTAAACTACTTTAATTCCCATGATTTGGGAGCATCTTATGTCTTATAAGGGGTGAATAGCGAACTAGTCTTATAAATTTATTGAACTAGTACATTCCACAATATTATATATTAGGTACTTTATTACGGCCCCCGCTTCTCTTAGAGTTTCGTATATAAGCGGTCCCAAATATGAATTCCCAGGCACATTTAAACCCGACGAAACTATCAATACTATCAGTGCCGAGGAGTAAACAATGGCTTTTTACAAGTTCGATCTTACTAATTCTTCACCATTCTAATAGTGACGACGGTTCAGATGATTCGAGCGAATTTTCAGAAACAGACTCTGAAGAAGATCACTATTCGTATGGATCAACTACCAATCAATACGATTCCCCATTGTTAAAAGGAACGAAGCGTTATCTGTTAGTGTCTTCTGATGGGCTGTCTAGAATCAACTCCGCATTGCCAGAATTGCCGGTCAGTGATGCTCTGCTGGAGTTATCTGAAGATACAAATGATGGATTGCTTTCACCAGCAGAAGAGAACAATAAAAGTGTTCAAGATAGAAAAGAAGATATAGAAGAGAAAGAAGAAGAAGAAGAAGAAAAGGATGATGATGAGGAGGAGGAGGAGGAGGAGGAGGAGGAGGAGGAGGAAGATGAAGAGGAAGATGACGATGACGATGACGATTATTTCTTTCATATTGCATATACTCCAAGCGAGTGCACTGTTATTTGCTCTAAAAAGCATATGGACAAATTTTTTTCAGGTCCGTTGGAAGTATGTCGCCTCCTGAAGTATGACGATGTAAAATTACTCGACGAAACATTCTTGAACCTCCAAATTGACAGCGATAGTAATGTGGACAAAAGCGAAAGAATCATCGAATTGACGAAACCTCTCTCTGAAAACAAGATTCCTCTATTTTTCTTATCTAGCCACTTTACAGATATCATCTTAATTCCTTCTGGTTTAAAAGAAAAAGTTATAAAGGTTTTAACTAAGAATAACTTTGAGTTCTCTGACATTTCAAACAGTTATATTTTGCATAAAGGCTCACCAAGTGCTCTGCCGGTCAAAACAGAAGAGGATAATAGAACAGATAAGAGAAGTGCAGCTATATCCAAAAGCATCGAAAATGCAGCATTTAAATCGTTTAAAGAGGCAGGTATAAAACCTCTGATAAATACTTCCGTGAAGTTATTGCTTACTGGTGCTAGAACTGGACAGGTACATGAGACGATTGAAAAGACTTCCAAATTGATTTCTTCTAGCGCAATACCTCCGTATTTTGCTATAACCAGAACTGCGTTGAATGAGGTATCGTTTTTGTTACCAAAATCAACAAAGAAGAGAATAGCCTTAGGTTTTGACTATAATAATACATTAGGATCTTCTCAAGATATCATTATTCCTATCACTATTGACTTTTCTCAATTGCCTTTAGATGCAACAGGTCTTGTTGCAGGACTAGCGAGTCGAATAATCAATGGCATTCAAGAATTTCCTGAATTGATAAACTATCCTTTCGAGATGAACTATTTGTCTATGGCTAGATCGGGTGTCATCATGATACCACGGGAAAATATAGAATTAGTCTCAAAAATTCTAGACAGAGTTGATTATGATATTCTTGACGAACCTGAAGTCTGATATATATATATATGTATATATACATGGTTCTGATATAGGTAATAATGCCTAATATTTATATGATTCGCATTCTATCTTATACTATATATCTTAAAGTTATATTATGCAATATTTACAATAAGAAAGTCAACGAGTAATATGAATACTTTCTGTAAAACTCTATTAGTTACGAGTCTTTTTCTTCAATTTGATACTAGTTGTCCAGCCATCTTCGTCGACAGCAATAACTTTCCCAGCAGATGCCTCAATTGCAGAATGCCAGTCAGAATCGTCATTGGAACCAACCTGCTTTTCAACAACTTGTCTTTTCTTTAAAAATTCTTGAGCAAAGCGTCTTCCATCCATTGTAGCTGATGAGCTGTAAATACTTTCTGCTATCAACTGAGAAGAATCTTGGCCATTGATTGGTAAAGTAGTGAAAATTTCTAATAAATCGTCCTTAGAAACAGTTGGGTACAAGTTAGTCATCGCACTTCTAGCCCAAACAAGAAAATCCTCCTTCAATGCGGACCTATTAGTTGTTGAATGGACGGGAGTCGAGGCAGATACAGAGCGAAGAGCCAGTGGGTTTGATTTAGAAGCCCACGAGGAAGCGTTAGTAATGGTTGGAACCACCTTTTTTGGAGCTGCTGGTTTCTTTGTGGTCACAGTGGTCCAAGCATTATCGTTAACCGACGAATTTGCAACGGCACTTGCAAACGATGATGCCTTCGGTTTTGCTTTGGACTTGGCTGCAGCTTCTGCTTCTTCGCGTTGTATGTCAGCCAAAGTAGTTTTCGCCAATGGCACATTACCATTTCCACTTGCCCAACTTGTAGTCTTTGGAAGAGCGGCTGCTTTTTCAGAATCTTTCTCTTCCTTCCATAGAGAGGGACTTTCAGATCTGGCCTCTGCTTGAACCTTTTTCTGATCCTGTAATCTTTTAGCCTCCATTTTTTGGATTTCTTTTAAAGTCAAGGTTGGAGTGTTCATATCATTTTGTTTATTTGAAGGTGTTGAATTAGCCCAAGGAGCCAAAACCGGTTGCTGAGCAGGAGAGATGGGTTTAGAATTTTCAGCAGATTTCACTGTTTCGATTGATTTGATTCTAGTTGGTTTCTCTTTTTTCACAATGGTTTGGTTTGACTTGTCAGGCAGAGGAATCGAAACAGTAGACTTAACAGCAGGAGAGGCGTCAGATGAAGAGGGGATGGGAGTCTCTCCCTCGAGAATCTTCTGCACTCTTGGGTTTTCTTCCTCTTGAATAACATTAACATCTGACCCATTAGAAGTTGCAATCTTAACTGTTGGAGCATCTGCTTTAGTCGCCTCGATCACTGTTTCGTCAGTATCATTGAGGATATTAGTTACTACAGACTCAGGGAGTCCATTCAAGGTTTGATCTCCGTTAACAGAACCAGTTTGAGGAACTTCGTTGTTTGTCACGATACCATTATTTACCCCAAGTGTTGCCGAAGGAACAAATGGCGAGGAACCTCTTGACAGCAGGAACCAAGGAGAAATTGGAGTAGGTTGAACCATTGATGGAACAGTTGGAGCAGAAACAGGTGTTCCAGGACCGCTACCTATGATGTTATTAGATGCGTCCATAGCCCAACCACTCTTTGTACGGGATAAAGAAGGCTGTTGCTGAATCTGATGCTTCAAGAAAGAAGGGATGCTGTGAGCATTACTAAAAGGCATACCAGAATTTATTGCATCTAACCCAAATGAAGTAGGCTGTTGCGCAATCAGAGAAGCAAATGGATCGCTTATCATTTCGTTACCAAAGATACTAGTAGTACTCATTTTCGGATTTAAAATGGCATTTGAAGTACCAAGGGAGTTCTGGCTGTTAGACAAGAGTTGGTGGATTTGGGGCTGCGAGCTAGGGCGATCAGCGAGAGATGCAAAAACTTGTTCTTGATTGGGTTTAACTTCAGGAAGTGGAACACTAAAAGGATGGGTGAATGTATTCACACTTTCACATAGTTCTTTTAAAGTTTGGTACTGTGGAATCTCCTTTCTCCTGATCTTTAGCTCTGGAGCCAAGTATCCTTCACTCAACCACTGTTGCATCATTTCACCATTGAAAGGACCCTGTTCATTTCCACTGGGATCTATGTAAAACCACTCAATGTTACCTGGAGGCAACAAAAGCTTATTGAAGTTCTGATCCAACGTACTGGGAACCTGCTCCTTATAAATGGCTTCTGAAGAACTATTGACATTTGAATCGGCTTCAGTCAGAAGAGCTTGTAATGAGTCACTTAAGCCATTAGGTTCCAGCTGCTGGGATATTTCTGACTTTATATGCAAATGATAAATCTCCTCTGGCCTAGATAATTTATAATTTTCACTGCCTGGTCCAATCACCGAATCTTCAGCAGCTAAAAACTTATCTTGGTTGTCGTACCATACTTGAAACACCTCTTGCATTGTGTAATGCTTACTACCAGCATTTGGAGGTATAGTGGGGATGTTGTAATGGGGAGGTCTGTTGTTATTAGAACCTTCTCCACCGCTTTGTTTTTCATCCAGTAGGCCTGATGGACTATCCTCGCTATTTTCATGGCTGTTACTTTCGTAGTCGTATCCATGTGCTCTACGACCTCTAAGATTACCAGATTTCTTATGTGGGCTTACTTCCTTCTCATGAAATGATATTTGTGACATGATGCTCTTTCTATTCGTTTACTATTTTTAATTGGAGGTTTTTTTTTTTTTTGGTGCTTGTCTCTTAAATTATTATATTCACTTATCCTAATCTTTCACAGCTTCATAAATTCAGTTCGCTGTCTCGAGGTTACAGGTCAAACACAATGCCTATCTACAGAACAGTCAGTCAAATACCTTTAAACGCAGAGGTAGGTTTTGTGTATCCGTGGTTTTTTAATATCTTTTATGAACGTCCACTTGCAGTAAATTTATGTGAACTTTTTTTCTCACTATGAAGTACCATTTTTTGAGCTGTAAAGAACACAAAACAGTGGCTACTTAAAACACAAATATTCAATGACAGCGGTTGAATCTAAAGAAGGATTACCATATTAATGTGTACACACAAATGAGCTATAATCTTATTTATTCAATACGTAAAAGGTTTGTTTTCTATACGCAAAAAAATGTAGTTTATCATTACTGTAGAGGCATAAGGGAGATTGCTTGCAGGCAAGTGATATATCATTGAGCGATCACATCACTCCAGTCAAATACCCAACTGCTTCTCTGCTTCCGAATGGAAGTCCTTAACATGGTTCCCTGATTCAATGCCACCCTTATAGATGTCTTCCCAATCTACGGAGGTATCTTTGTTAAGAAGTATGTCTCTGTGAATTGAATCGGTGCCACCAAGTACAGCAGGCTTGAAATCGGTTGCCTCAACGATTTGTAACTCCATAGTTCTCTGAATTGGAACACCTGCGCCAAATATTCTTCTGTATGATTCTAATTTTGTTTCCTGTTGGGTTTTTTCCCAGTTTTCGATTCTGGACTCTAATGGGTGACGGTTGTTGATTTTTGAAGCCAAATTTAATGGCCCCTCTTGAGTTCTTAATATATCTTGTAAGCCTGGGGCGTGATTTGCTGGCTCTCCGAAAGTGGTGCTACTTATTGATGCAGGCTGACTGTCGTCTGGAACAGCACGTAACGACTAATCAGAAACTGTTAGTATTTGGGGCTCCTTTAAGGGAAAACGGGCATTATTGAACAGAATAGAAGCCAATTCGACTCGGCCACATTTTGTTCAATAATTAGTTCTAGTGACGTTATATTCACATACCATTTTGAATACAAAAACCTTCTTTTATTGTATAAATATAAGCACCTTAGGATTCTCAATGATAAAGTGGCGACTTCAAAATGTATCAGCTCTTACCTATATTGTTTATATACAGGATGATATAAAATTACGTTACGATTCTATAATTAAGATTGCCCAATTAGATAAGGGCCTGTCTATCAGGCTCCAAGTCATCCGAATGAGAATTTGTCTTTATATAGTCTCTCTCCTTCAAGAATGATGGAACAAAATCCCATTCTTCTGGGTCTAAAGCGCCATTGAAGCATAAAGTCCCTAAGACGAGCAATGCAAACCCAAAACATTGAAGAAATGAGAAAGATTCCCACCCCAAAGTAACTGCCGCAAGCCATACTATGAGAGTTCTGCATGTATCGATAGTTGTCCTTGCTGTGGCAGAGACGCGGTGAGTAATAGACATACCAAAGTAATTAAACATTGCAATTGATAACATAATCAAAATGGAAGTCAAAAGGATAGGTTTAGAATTGAACATTTCTGAAAAGGATTCAACAATGTTAAATGGAGATCTCTCAAAATCTTCGGGAGATTGCACTGCTCTCAATGCAAAATTCAAGACAGTCATACACGCAAGGAGGATGACTGTACCAAAGAAACCTTCAAAGTATACAACCCTTAGAGGGATGATATCCTTTTCTTTAATAATATGCTCCTCTGTGACGAACTGCAATGCCTGGAAAAACACTGCGACTAGAACCAAAATGATTCCAAATATAGCTCTGCCACCAGTCTCATCTTCATTATTTTCACCATTCGTGCTACTAAGGCCGACAATTCCAATACCAACAGTGACAACGATGAGTGATATCCAATCGAGCTTTCGAAGATGAACTTTCAAGAAAAATGCTGATAAAATCGCAACAAATAAAACAACAGAACCCCTAGTCATCTGGTAGATAGAAACAGGAATATAGAACAAACTAATATTCATTAAAGTAGTGGCAGTTAAATCAAAAACAGATGGCAATGCCAATTTTATAATATGGTTTAGCTTTAAATCACTTGGAGATGTATCTGAAGGTAAATTTCCAAATTTATGAGCAATTCTTGAACGAAAACAGATATAATACACCACAAATATGCTTAGTTCACCAATGAACATTTGTAAGGTCTGTAAAGCTGGCTGTTCAAATGTTATATGAGTAGATGGATCTGGATTAGAGCAGTTTTTCACACATTGCTTATCTTGAAATTTCGTAAATAAGGAGTTCAGAGCTCCCAGAATTAAAGTTCCCAAGATAATGAAAAGTAACGATGACATCTTTTTAAATGATAAGCTTACGCTGACTGTCTTATATTAAAATGAAGACTATTTTATTTACCACCAAATAGTTTTTAAGGGTAACAAGCACTTTTGGTAGTTTTTATACACTAACGTTCTAACTGTAAGCTGTCATGTGTTTTCAAAATTCACTTTCAACCCGTATCAATGTTTAAATTTAATGTTTAGCATTTTGGCCGTTTGGATCCTAAACAGGTAAAATCGATAAACTCAACGGAAATTGTGGTACAATGCCCTGTATATAGTCATGATTGAGCCGCATGATGGTCATCGATCTGAAGCTGTTGGTGTTGTTAGACTTGCCTATGAATACAGTATTCTGAAGACTTTGAAAGAGTATCTTATATAATTGGACTTCAGGTAATATCAAGCTTCATATTTTTCCTTTTTTGCTGTGTAAAATTCCCACAAACGTGAAAACATGGAACGTATTTTATTCATTAAAATGCTGCATGCAATAATTACCATCACCACTTCTAAATTTCCCGAAAAGTGGCTCTGAAGGGGATTTTCAGCTACTTCATAGTTTGATTAGACACTTTTGACAAGTCAGGAAGCTTTGAAAAAGAATCAGTGGCCTGTTCTTATATAATTAAGTCTGTACCTGCTCATATTGATGACTAAGCATTACCATACTTAAGCTATATAGATTATGTAATGGGTGTGGTTACCCGACTGACGGTGAAAATTTACTTCTCGTTAGAACCCCATCGATAACAGGAAAAGTTTTCACCCTATAATAATTAACAATTTACATTAACTCGTAGCCAGAAGTTTGGTTTGATATAATATAACGTTTAGAATTGATAAATAATGGCATTCGGAGCTCCAAGAGGAAGAGGCGGCCCGGCAAGAGGTGGCCGTGGTGGAATGAGAGGTGGTGCTAGAGGTGGCGCTAGAGGTGGCATGAGAGGCGGCCGTGGTGGTGGAATGAGAGGAGGTGGAATGAGAGGTGGTGCTAGAGGTGGTTCTAGAGGTGGTGCTAGAGGTGGTGCTAGAGGTGGCCGTGGTGGTGCCAGAGGTGGTGCCAAGGTTGTCATTGAACCACACAGACACGCAGGTGTTTTTATTGCAAGAGGAAAGGAAGATTTGTTAGTCACTAGAAACGTTGCGCCAGGTGAATCTGTTTACGGTGAGAAGAGAATCTCTATTGAAGAACCTTCTAAGGACGAAAATACCCCAGCCACTAAGGTTGAATACCGTGTATGGAACCCTTTCAGATCTAAGTTGGCTGCTGGTATTATGGGTGGTATTGATGAGTTAGGATTCGGCCCAGGAAAGAAGGTTTTGTACTTGGGTGCTGCTTCTGGTACTTCTGTTTCACATGTAGCTGATGTTGTTGGCCCAGAAGGTTTAGTTTACGCTGTCGAATTCTCTCACAGACCTGGAAGAGAATTAATTTCAATGGCTAAGAAGAGACCTAATGTTATTCCAATCATTGACGATGCTCGTCACCCTCAAAAGTACCGTATGTTGATTGGTATGGTCGATGCTGTCTTCGCTGATGTCGCCCAACCGGATCAAGCTCGTATTATTGCTTTGAACTCGCATTTATTTTTGAAGGACCAAGGTACTGTAGTCATCTCTATTAAAGCTAACTGTATTGACTCCACAGTCGATGCAGAAACCGTTTTCGCAAGAGAAGTCCAAAAGTTGAGAGAAGAAAGAATTAAGCCATTAGAACAGTTAACATTGGAACCATATGAAAGAGATCACTGTGTTGTCGTTGGACGTTACGTTAGAAGTGGTTTGAAAAAGTAATCATTAACTACCCTTTTGCCTTTATTTCATCTGTATGCATGTTTAATATTTCTTCACTTCAGCAGTAACTTGTAAGTTGACTGTGAAGTGAATTCTGAATAAAAATACAATCACTAGAAAGTTCAAATATTTCAATTGTAGCGTAGAAAACTGAACCTTGGGGTTTACTAACTCCCTAACCAAATTTAATTTAATTACTGTCCTGTACATAAAAATTACACAAATATGGGTCTTTGATTTCAAGTTTAATTTTGGGATTAACATTTCTTTTGTTATATCTTCGGTCTGGTGTCAATACAGTTTATGGCGGCGGCAAGTCTTTATATTTGATGATATCACTAAATTATTGGAATAGCCAAGTTTTTACTAGTGTTAACTCTTTACAAAGTACAGGAAAATAACGAAAATATCCCTGAAGGAGCAGAGCAAACACTGTAATGAATATGTCTCTGGATGCAATAGCAATACCAGAAACTTCTCTGCGGCAAAGGATAAATAAGAATGAACAAAGTAGAAGCTCAAATCTTCCAGCTGCTGAGGTGATAGAGATCCTATCGGACGATGATAGTGATGATTCCGTTGCTGTAGGTGAGGAAATAGTAATCTCCGATGATGATTACGGAGGTAACCAAAACAGAGCAGACGACCATACCACTAACTACAATATAATGGAAACGAGAAATGAAGGGGATAATGAAGATAATGAAGATGATGATATCCAGATCACACATGTCAACCACATATCAAGCGAAAGACCGCAATTAAGAAGAAGGCGACATTCAGGACTGGAACTTCTGAGGAGGATACGGCGAAGATTGGATAGTGATAATGTTCAATTTTTAAGTGAGACAACTCCAGTGTCTGATTCGGAGCCGTTTTTACAATCTTTGGATGACCATCGTCTAGAGTTGTTGAGGCAGTTAAATGATCAACTAGATGGTGTTCCCATTTTCACTCCCAGAGGCGGTTATAGAACTGATAGTAATAACATCAATGACATTTTAGATGAAATCAGAAGAATTACTGAGCAAATAAGCTCACAATCAACAAGAATGCGGCAGAGAACAAGAAGAAATTTGCGGCCAAGAATTAGGCCCCCACAATACGACGGATTTGAACAACTAGAACGCTTAGAAGGTCCTATTCATTTGTTTGGAAATATATTGGGATCTGATCATATTTCATTTCAAAATGAAAATAGTGAAGTAGAGCGATCGATTATGGCACGAATCGAGAGAGACAATGACAATGCATTTGACTCCAAGTTAGCAAGCGAAACCATCCATAATAAAAAGTTTTTTGATGAGAAGATACAAATAGTCAAAAATGAGCTTCCAATGTATACTAACAGTATATCAGATGATTGTGACTTGTCATGTGAGTTATGTGGCGTTATTTTAGGTCAAGGGGTCCCTGAAGACTTCACTCCTGACTTAAGATATAACGAAAACTTACAAACTTATGCAAAAGAATATAGAATACAAGCCCCGTGGTTTTGCGTTAAACAATGCACAGAAATTGATAAAACACTTTCAAAAAGGGTGTTCACTGCAAAGTGTGGACATATCTACTGTGGACGATGTGTTAAAAATATAGGAAATCGACCTACCAAGTTGAAAGATCAACCAAAGGGTCTTACTATTGACAATCCATTAGTTTTTGCACCTAGAAAATGTCCAGCGATTCAATGTGGAAAACATTTCACAGCAAAAGGTTTTGTAGAGTTATATTTCTAGCATGATAGGTTTAACGTTGAGCATATTTTTGATCATTTCTTGGCATATATATATAGAACTGGGGTTATTAGGATAGGTGTTAGAAGAAGGTCGGTTTACTAGTCATTAAAAGCATATATTTAAGTACTCAGATACTCTTATTAGATTCCTTACTTGAATAAATGAACCGTCATACATTAGTATAAAAAAAATAGTGACGAATGATTCCCTTCAGTCACAAGAAAAATTATCAGCATCAGTCAATCCTGGCTTCAGACAAGGTAAGTGGTTTGATATTGTTGGAAAAAATAGAAGACCCTGTTTTAAATCTGCTGATCTTCTTCAATTTTTCTCTAACAACCATAACTGGGACACTCAGTTTCGTAACTAGATAGTTGGATAAGGATCCAAGCAAAACACCCCTTATAGCAGATTGACCCTTCGATCCAACAACAACCAATGTTGGTTGTAAGTTGTCAATGAGCTCAAGGATTAAATGTCTTGGAATTGGATGATGTATGACTTCTATTACTATGTGAATTTGTAACTTTGTTAGCTTCAATAAGTTTAATACTTGTTGATTTGCTCTGTTCAACAATTCAAGCCTTTGCTTTTCTCTTGCTGTCTGGTTTGAGAAGTTCGACTTCATGTTATGATTGTTGTCGTTTTCTTCAATCACGCAAACAATAAATAGTACAGATCCGTCAACCAAAACCGTCCCTAAGCACCATTCCAAAGAGAAAATAGACTCTGGTGAAAAGTCCATACAAACAAGAAACATCTTCGGTTTTACTTTGCGATTAATTAACTGGAAAAAGTTTCCTCTCGTTATAGTTTGAATTGCGCGTGATTGTGCTTTGTTAGAATCAATCTCACCTTCCTTTATAGTTTCGTTTAATTTTGAAGCAAATTCTCTGTCTAACTTATCTTCAACAGCAGAAGTGTAAGGAGCCAAAAAATCTTGACTATATTCATTGTTTGAATCCGAATTTGAGTCACTAGGGCTATGTTCGTTTGGTTGTCTTAAGAGCTCATTTTCCTGATCGATAATTTTCTTTCTGTATTCCGCATAGTTTCCCAACCTTTGTTTTCTTGATGCCGCATCAAAATCAGAGGTGTTGAGATCAAGTTGGTCGTTACCTATCAATTTCTGTTTATCACTTGCCAATTTTGATAGCACCAGTTCATCTATTTCATTGCCAACAAATTTAGTATTCGCAAGAGCTCTTTCATTAGCTGTTAATTCCTCCAACTTTCCAATTGTAGCCACGTCATTCAAGTTAGAGTTTTCTAAAATCTTTGAAATTTCATTTATTTTTTCATCGTGGCAAGCATAGTTTGGAAGGATGTTACCAGTGTCATCATACAGAAACTTTTCGTTTTGATCGTCATCACTAATGTGCTCCTCGTCACTGACTTCATTATCCCAGAGATCTCTTTCCTCCTTTTCTCTACCTTCTACGACTAACCTTTCCAGAGGGTCATGGTTGACAATTGACCATTTTAGTTCTTTATTATAATCGTCATTCAGTACTGAGGACGATCTGCTATTGCTGTGCGATAAGGCTGGTGATGTTGATCTACCTCGGTTACTTGGTTTTGAGTTCTGCATGATTGATAGCTTTTCAGCTTCAAGCCTCGATTGACGGGATGTCATTACACGTTAATAAGCTCTGAGACTGAAAGTTAGCTTCGATTAATTATTACGTGTGAAGTACTAAACCCTTTAAGGACCAGAAAGGAAACCGTAATTTATTTGGGGAACATAAGTTTACAGGTTAGCGCTATTGATAATAAAGATTACATATATTTACAGTTTAACCACACATGCGAGTTATGTACTGCTAGCCAACAACCTCTTCATCTACCTGTACTACATCATTACCGTCTTCGTCTCCCTCATAGTCATCTTCTTCTACAATATATTCCACAAGCAAGCTGGCTCCAGATTTAAGCTCAGGTACATTTTCAATTGCAGTGTCGCCATAAGGAATTACTTTCTTAGGGAACGGCTGAATGAGCTCAAAATTGAATATAAACTTTGAAAGATACTCAGATCTAGATAACAAAGCAATCTCAGTCATTGTTTCTAGACCATCACCCTTATTCAATAGAGGCAGCTTATTACCATCTTCAGATTCCTCCTCTTTTTTGAGGTTATGAAGCTGAAGATCAACGTAAAGATATAAATCATTTACTTCAGCCAGTTTGCGGACAGTTTCAACAATTTTCTTTCCATTTGGTAATTTAATAGATATTCTAGTTGTTGGTGATTCCCTGAGTTTTTCAACCCAACCGTGCTCAATGAGTGACTCAAGATATGCGCTTTTCTGATATTTAGCTAACTTGATGTGTTGAAGTTCTTGAAGCTCTTTTTCCTTCTTGAGTTTCTTCAATCTATCTTTTTCAAGAGACTGTGTGTATGCATCATCCTGCTGCTGCTTTACCAATCTCGCAAACTCGACTTCCTGCTTATCTATTCTCTGGGTAATCAATTGTGGATTGAAAGAATCAACAAGCCTATTTAAAGATCTTGCTATTTTCTTAATGGTACTTCCAACCCTATCTTCTTCTATGAAGTGAGATGATATATTTGATTTGTAAAGCATCGACATAGAAGACATCACTGCAGGGTTGTTGGACACATTTCCGACAAGTGAAATAAATGGTAGATTCCTCACCTGATATATCTTTGCGACTTCAAATGCTTCAGGTGATTTTTCAATGTTCGATATGAATATATTGTTTTCTTTGAATAAACCTTCTGATCTACTGAAACATTTGTTAAACGTTGCATCTTCCAAAAGCGTTGAAATAAAGAAACTGGACTCGTTATTCACAAGAATAATTAATAACCATGAGAAGCCATTTTGCGTAAGTTCATGAACCCTATTAAAATCAGATTCTACTAAATTATAATCATTGAATTTCTCAGCGATTGAGATTTTGGAAGAAACTAATGTGGCATCATCCAATATTGTAGGTGAGTATGTTGATTCATCATCTAAAAGCTTGTAGCTGGGGTCGTACTTAGCGTAATCAAACTCCTTTGGAATACGCGACTTCTTTGTTGCAGAAGAGTTTCGAAATAAGTACTTAAATATGGAGATGATTAATTGTAGCAATGATTTGGGAATAATCATGACAATGAGCCAAAGTGAGTGAAACGGATGCGGATTACTACGCAGTTGCAGACCTGAAGAATCACCTTCAAACGACTCATTTCGCTTCTCGTCTTCTGCCTGATGCTCTATAAGAGAAGAGTGTATGCCAATCTCAAGTTGCCAGTGGCTCGATATTCTTGGTGCTTTGGGTAGCCTAGGGAGAAAGTCATCTAAGAACATCTGATTCTGCAAGTTAATTGCTGATTCTCGCCTATCCCGCCTTGGTTCATGTCCAGAACCCCGCCGGTGTCTGATTTCAGAGTCTTCTTCATTAACTTGTACTCCAGATGCTCTTTCAATTGAAGTAAATCCATTATCGAAGTAGCTTGATACGGAATTGTTTAAGTTGAAGTCATTGATGGTCAAAAGATGTCTAACGTTATCATCATTAGACTCATCCAATCCGGTAATTGCCTTGAATTCAGCAACAAGTGTATTAATATCTTCATCCATGCTATCCTGACGTCAGTCAAATATACTCTTGCTAGTAATCAATACCGTGAGTGCTCACTTATATATGACAAGAACATTTAATCATGTGATTATACACAGGATGATAAGAGAATGTTGTTGTACATGTAACTGCCATCACACAAGCCCTTGGACACGCAGTGTTAGATAACGTAGAGTACAATATGATCCTGAAAATATGAAAGAATGATTCGCTAACTTATTTAACTATTCTATTAACATGTTCTTCGTTTCGCCACTTAGAAGCATTTTGTATGTTTCACCGATACTACTACCTCTCATCTCATGGCCTCTAAGGAATGTGCTTAAACAAACAAGTATAGCTTACTTGATAGATACTGTCGGAGCCATCAGATGAAGAATCAAAAAGAAAAACGTTATAATACCCCTGAGCTGTGGCGGTTTCTCGTTTCGCAGCCTTGCGGGAAGACTGAAAATTACTACGCAAAGCACTTCTCAATGGTTGATAACTATTTGCTACTGAAAGAAATTAAAATCCTGGAAATAGAATCAGATTCACATCAACGCTTTGCATAATATATCCTTTGGGAGTTAAGTTGTGAATCTATATGAAATTTATTTCCACGCGTCAAGCAACAATTTTGAGGTGTGTATAAATAGAAGTATTTTCGATCAAAGACTCAGAGTATATTTGATTTAATCTACAAAAAATATAACTTAGTCTTCACTTTAGCGCTGTTTCTTCTTTTGAATGATTCACATTGCTTGAACGTCTTATATATATCCTTAGCCGTTGCAGCTGTTAGAATAACTTATCTTTACTTAGGATACTTTGTAGCGCTATTCAAGCTGCAAATCTCTCTTCCATTGGAAAAAGAGTAGGGAATTCTTATTTAAGTAAAAAAATATTACGTCAGTGATAATTTTTATCACATTGCTTACATGAGGCATAATATTTACAAGAGAATTTATATATATTGAAAGAGAAGATGAAACTAACACTGTTTTTTACTCACATTATATATTGGTTTCCAACAGCAACCCTGTATGCGACAGATCTCCCACGTCGCGCACGATAAATGTCGTACATTCTGAACTAGGGTCACTCGCCATTAGTGTTGCTTTTAGCTGACACATGTCGTATCGCAACGACTCCCGGGTTTTCTTGCTTTCTTCCGCATCTCCATGCTCCAAAGCGTGGTCCAGGTACGCCTCCGAGGTATTGGATCAGATGATAATAAAATAGTCAAAAAGCGATTTAGTGTTTTTTTTTTCTATAAAAGTCGCTACTATGATGGCTTAGGTGCCGAAGCACGTTGCATAAAGTGTGATCCTACTGACGAGGTTACTCTTATTTCAACTCTAATTTTAAATTAAGCTACCACATTTCTTTATGTTGTGCACGACGTTAGCATTAATAATAGCGGCCAAGATTCCCGCACCAGCCCCTCGCTATCGGCCGAACGGATTCTAACAATACCAACAATCTTAGGCATACTTACCATGGGGATCGTGGGAATCGTTACCGCAAATGCCACTAACCTTGGCGAGGGGCACGCTATCTCCTACAAGACTGCCTATAATCGCGGCTCGCGTCACAGACCGCCGTCAGCCGCCCCCACCACTCCGAAGCAGCTCCCGAGAGCGTCGAGCTTCGATGTGCTGCCATTCGAGTATATATATTGCTTTTTTCCTCTTGCACGGTTGCTGTAAATATACTTACAATTTATCAACCTAAGTATTAATAAGGGTAAGCGCCAGGTTAGACGCCATAGAATTAACTGTTGCTGAAACACTAAGTCAGATAAGATAGTTAGATTTGTGCTTGAAATCGTGTAAAGGTTTGTGACTCAGAAGAAACTTAAGACATCTATCGATTTAGTTTGGAAGAGACACTGCTGATATAAAACAGTTTTAAGGTGTATTATCGGAAAGCTAGTTGGGATATATACGTGTTCATTTTGATTACAGATTCAACTATACTAGCAAACTTCTATCTATTCTGCTGAAACACAAATCAGTATTTTAGACAGAATCTCAGCAACTTATTTACAGACATTGAGATAAGTCAATAGAGCTCGTCTGAAAGGGTGCTCCGAACTTATTTTTTACTTCTTTTTACTTACAGAAGAAGTCTGTTAAACTTTTACTGCTGAATAATATTTATTAGAAAGTCATCTTTCAATACGTTACAGCTATGTCTAAGATTTTACAATCAAAATTTGCTAAGCTTGCCTTAGGATCTGCCGTGGGTGTTGGAGGTACTGTTGTGTACTTAGATTTTGTAAGGTCCCCAAATCCACCAGGACTCACAAATTCATACAAACCTTTAAGAAAGCAGTTGGCTTTACCTCCATCTAGAGAAGGACTTTTAGGTAACTTGGAAAAGACTCCAAAATTCGATGTTTTGATTATTGGTGGTGGTGCTACAGGTACTGGAACTGCTGTTGATGCAGCTTCCAGAGGTTTGAACGTTTGTATGTTGGAAAAGACTGATTTTGCTGCTGGTACTTCTTCTAAATCTACTAAAATGGCACACGGTGGTGTACGTTATTTGGAAAAAGCTATTTTCCAATTGTCGAAGGCTCAGTTGGACTTGGTCATTGAAGCTCTTAATGAGAGAGGTAATATGATGAAGACAGCACCTCACTTGTGTTCTGTTTTACCAATTATGATTCCTGTTTACAAGTGGTGGCAAGTTCCTTATTTCTTCCTTGGATGTAAAATGTACGATTGGTTCGCAGGTCACCAAAACTTGAGAAACTCTACTATTTTCTCTAGAGAGATGACAAGTGCTATTGCTCCGATGATGGATGATGCTAACTTGAAGGCCGCATGTATTTACCACGACGGTAGTTTCAATGATGCTAGAATGAATTCCACTTTAGCAATTACCGCGATTAATTATGGTGCAACAGTCTTGAACTACATGGAAGTCAAGCAATTAATCAAAGAGAATGGTAAGTTGGTTGGTGCTAAGGCTGTTGACCGTGAAACCGGAAAAGAATATACAATTAAGGCTACCGCAACTGTTAATGCTACTGGTCCATTTGCAGACAAGATCTTAGAAATGGATGAAGATGCAAATGGTTTACCACCAAAGGTTGAACAACCACCAAGAATGGTTGTTCCTTCTAGTGGTGTACATGTTGTGTTACCTGAATATTACTGTCCAAGAGATTTGGGTTTATTGGACCCATCTACTTCTGATGGTAGGGTTATGTTTTTCTTGCCATGGCAAGGAAAGGTTTTAGCTGGTACTACTGATACTCCTTTGAAAAATGTTCCTGCTAATCCAGTTCCTTCTGAGGAAGAAATCCAAGATATCTTGAAGGAATTACAGAAATACATTGTTTTCCCTGTCAATAGAGAAGATGTTTTGTCTGCATGGTCTGGTATTAGACCATTAGTTCGTGATCCATCTACTGTTCCTAAGGGTGATGCTGCCCCAGGTAGCACTCAAGGGTTAGTTCGTTCTCACTTAATCACGAAATCTCCAACCGGTTTGTTAACTATTTCTGGTGGTAAATGGACTACATACAGAGAAATGGCACAAGAAACTGTCGATACTTTGGTGAAGGATTATGATTTTGATGGTAAAAACAAGAATTTGTTACCCTGCCAAACTAACGACATTATTTTAGCTGGTGGTGAAGATTACTCGAAAAACTACTCTGCTAGACTTATCCATGAATATAGAATCCCATTGAAGTTGGCTAAGCACTTGTCTCATAACTACGGTTCAAGAGCTTCGATAATTCTTGAAATCTACCATCAGTCAGATTATAACAAGTTACCTGTTCCTCTTGCTGCAACTAAAACATTCACCCCATCTGATAACTCTGCGTCACCTGAAAACAATTTGAGTTATCAATCATTCGACGAACCTTTCACTATTGCTGAGTTGAAGTATTCTTTGAAATACGAGTACATAAGAACTCCAATTGATTTCTTGGCTAGAAGAACAAGATTAGCATTTTTGAATGCCAGAGAAGCTTTGAGTGCTGTTGATGGTGTGGTGGAAATCATGAAAAATGAATTGAATTGGGACGAAGAAACAAAGAACAGAATGTCTGAGGAAGCTAAAGAATATATCGGTCACTTTGGTATTTCTTCCGAAAAATTCGATGTCCAAGATTTCGTTGTTCAATAGATGTATACATCATCATTTAATTTATTATGAATTTTATCTCTTATGTGACTATATAAACTATATAAAAGTTTACAGATGTATCATGTTGTTGATTGTAAATAAATGCAAGATCAATATTTTAAAAACCT
This sequence comes from Priceomyces medius, assembly GCA_030570455.1. Taxonomy (NCBI): domain Eukaryota; kingdom Fungi; phylum Ascomycota; class Pichiomycetes; order Serinales; family Debaryomycetaceae; genus Priceomyces; species Priceomyces medius. Next base: position 401,501 of record JAJLVV010000008.1, on the reverse strand, counting down.
GGTATACCTAGCAGTGACTTGTAAAAGCAAGACTTATTCAAGATTTGATATTTAAATCCTCCACTTCCTCTGTAAGTTTATTAACACGAGCCTTTCTTATTTTTTCGGATCTTTTTTTCTCACCAACTGCCCTTTTATCTTCAGTGTACCATGAAAAGCCTTCATCATTATCATTATCAATATCATTACCATAACCATATTTTAATTGATAATCAGTGGGTGGTTCTTTTAAGATATCTCTGATAGGTTCATTTCCAACTAACTGGTTATGCAAACCAAAACTAAAGCACCACTTTAAATGGATCAATCTTATATACAAATACCAGCTATTTATCTGAATAGTTCTGGTCCTAGATAATTTGAGGTAGGTTCCTTCAATTAAGGATTTTTGATATTCTATACCTTCCGGTGATTTTTTGTATATTTCTGTCCTTTTATCAACATCAGTGTAGCATTTTAAAGTATTTAAAACATCATTGAAGATAGAGTGAGTTTGTTTTCTTTCCTTCTTGGCTATCTTTTTACTGGACACATTTGCCAATCTGTTCAATGCAGAAAATAACGATTCCTGCTCATAATAAGGAGCGTTCGCATTGAATTCTTCATCATCAAAGTTATCATCTGTTTCTTCTTCGTAAGTGTATAGCTCGTATGCAAGAGCAATAACCCTAGCAGCTCCCTTAGAAATATCTAAGCTCCTCTCATTATCTACTAAAGACACTAATGATGGTGTGATTTCAGCAATGATTTCATTTAAGTATTCACCCCTATTCAATAAGGTGAGGAGGCATCCTGATGCATGTAATGCAGCAACTGCGATAGCCCCTTCTGAATCTGCCTTTGCATAAGCCTCTGCAACTAGCTTCTGATCGCTGTTTTTTTCTCTTTCATTAACAGTTGAATATTCCCTATATCCAGAGTCAATATCTTGTCGAGAGGTCATTGCACTTAAGCTAAATCCTTCGCTGATTTCTAATAACCACTTTATTTTACCATCGATGCCAAAACTGGAAGAGCCACTGTATAATACAAGTAGCAAACCTGTATACCCTGTTATTAAATTTGCCTTATTCTCGTTTGTAACATATCTGGTTGGAGGGTCTTGGATTAATTTCTGGATGTGCTCCAAAAAGTCCGCTGATATAAAGGAACTGAATTCGTCAATATCTCCCGTTATTATGGCTATAAGAGATCTAAATAAGAAGAGAAACTCACTTTCTGATCTATAATCTCCTGTAGAAAACATATTCATTATTTGCTGCACAGTGGCCTCAGTGACAACCTTGTCGGTTCCCCAATATTCCTCATTGTACACAGACAATGGCTTCGAAATAATGAGACGGTATAGCTGAGCTAAAAGCATTTCTCTCGACTGTGAAGATACTTCACTTCGAGGTCTGATTAAGGATAGTAATATATCGTTAATGCCGGTTGATGACTTAATGATGGCATTATTTAACTGTTCGACAACTTTCTGTTTATGGTCATTCTGATCTCTTTGCATTGCCGCATATTCCCTAGTATCATGTTGTTGCTCAACAAAAGACTGTAATGAATCCAACTTCCTGCTGAGTAACTCTTCTATATTTTGAAAGTTAAAGTCTAGTTGCCCATTTTCTTCCCCATCAGCTGTAGGAGTTCTTGCACGAGATATCGAGCGAGACGATGAATTGGACAACACTTCACCTCGTAAAAGGTTCCTAGCCTTTGGTAATTTAGGTGACATTCCTGACATTGGCGCTGGACTCTTTATTATTTCAATCTACAGATTAGCAGAGCAATTATAGTTTTTAAATTTTACAAGATAAGTAAGATATCGACCACTCGTGACTCGGACATTTCCAAGCATATTAAAATGAGCTAAACCATTTAAATGATAGCCCCCAGATACTTTTGGCAAGCAGCCTGTGCTAAAATGCAAGTTAGTAGTACGTTATGACTAAAAATTAAGTTCGTACCACGTAACAATAAGGTGAATAAGGTGGGAGAAAGAAATTTGCATTAAAATGCTTTATGAATGAGAAAAATTGTGTAAATTATCACGAAGGCTATATGAAGCTTGATGATAAGTTGAATTGCAATTCCTCACATATTGAGTGTTGTTCATCTTTGGTATGTTAGCCCTGTTTCCATGCCAAAAATCCTTCATCACCTACATGGTGAAATGGAGATCAAAAGAAAACTTCTTGAGGAAGTACATTTACTTTATGTCCATTGCTTCGCACAGTTTCATCCTTTACGTCTCTTGGCAACAGCTTTCTCATATCAAAAGCATCAATATCATCACATATTTTCAGCCTATCATCAGGTAATGTCCGCCCGTAGTATCCAATTACTCTTCGGTAAACACTATAGCCTAACTTCTCATACAACTGCCTCCCTATTGCATTAGTCACTTTGACAAATAAGTCCACAAAAAATGCCTCATAAGGCTTGCCCTTTGTCAATTCCTCAAGTCTCAAACACAAATCAGATGCTAAACCAATTCGACGGTACTGATTATTAGTAGTAACGGCTGTTATGTGAGTGTGCTTCTCTTTTTTACTAACCTGACCCTCAACTTTAGCCATCATATACCCGCTTATCTCACTGGTTTGGCCAAAGTCATGATACAGCTCCACAGACTTGAAAAATAATGTAGGCCACTCGGTCAAATATTCGAAATAAAATGATGGATTATAATTCTCAGTTAAAATATCAATATTTACAGGGTTTATGTTGAACAAATCGTCCATTTCAAAAGGTTTCATGGACGTCATGTTTCTCACTTGCTCCCTGTCTTGTTTTTTCTGAGGATTTGTGATTTCTTCTATTTGTATCTCTAAAATAAATGCCTATATAAATTATGACCGTCGTGTCGCTATTGTATAAACTCTTTTGCGACTTTGAATATGAAAATTTGCCGAGTTAGAATCAACAGAACGTTTTTCTTCTCTTACTAAAGAATTTAATAAACTTAGGTTTTTAATAGAGTTATAAAAATGTTCGGAGGTCCAGGAGGTCCAGCAAGCGAAGAGCAAAAAAAGTTGCAGGAAAAGTATACATATGACACCTTGAAGACAGCTGGTGCTATTGCAGGTGCATTATGGATTACACCTATTATTTTCCACTTCATTAGAAAGCAGTTTTAAGCTTCATGTCAAAAATAGTGGATTAAGAACAGTTTACAAATACCATTCGCTGTATATACTCAGTTTGTAATATATTGTTTTATAAACGTTTTGATAATTATTTGGTAGCTCTGAGTTACATCATTAGACTTATATCTATGTTGAAAAGAACAGAAACGTGTAAACTTTAATCGTCAATGTCATTATTGTCAACCATTGCCTCTCTCAATTTACTTATTTTATGGGCAAGGTTAGTGAACTCCATTCTTTCACATATTTTCAATGCCGCAAATAAACCCTTATCGGTTTTAATTAACCTTGCAATACTGAATGCCTTTTTCAATCTATAATCCTTACAGGCGTCGCCAAACAATTTCAATAATGACCTATCTAAGAAAACACTGTACTGGTGTAATCTTTCCATAATTTCATCATTTTCATCTTCAAGCTCTTCATCATTCAATGAATCGCTAACAATCTTTCCCATAGTTAATGACCTCAAAAATAACTCTTCAGGATCATCTTTGCTTATTGAGTTTACTGCATCCTGATCATTATTATTATCACCTAACTCTTCTAAAATTTCATTATGTTGTGTAGGCTTCTTATAAACCGAAATTGGTAATCTGACGTTTAGTTCGATGGGTAATGGAAGTGGAAATTCTGGGTATTGATTATTGTTCTTCAATATCAAGCAATTTAGTTGGTCTCTATACAATCCCAATGGCCAGCATTTCCAATTCTTCTTATTATCATTTGTCCCATACTCTGTTAATATGTTGTTGCAATTTAAAAGAGGTATCCACTTGGCATTGTTAGTCTCACGCCAAGACTGAAGAATAAGTAAAGTGTCATCAATTCCTGGAACAATACATGGATCGTTGTATTCATTAAAGAAAATACCTTTGATCAAAGGTACCTGCGGGTTATGGTGTTGTTTTAGTGGTAGGATTGTGTCTTGTTGAATAAATTTGTAGTCTTCATTAATATCAAGAATTGAGTAGCAGTACACTGCTGGAGCCAATTGGTTAACGAGGAAAACAGTATTAACTTGTGACGAAACCAAAGCAATGGTTGGAGAAGTCTTCATAAGGTGAATGTAAATACCATAAACATTGAAAAACCTAACGTACCCAAGGTTGGTGCCAACGACAACTATCGCATCATTCTCGGATGTTTTGTTTGAACTGCTCGTAAGAGAAATCGATGTGATAAATTCATTTTGCAATAAGGGGATTTCCTTTTCCCAAGCTTCTTGTGTCCCTTCGTGACTTCTATAATATATAATACCTTTTGGTTCATTGGCTTTATGGCCAGAAGCTCCTAATAGTAAACCTTTTGAGTTAATTGAACATAAATCATAATTGGCTGAATCAATGAAATGATATTCTTGATTTTCTGATCTATCAAAAAAAGATACAGTAATCGTTTGTTGATTCGCATCTTCATCGTAGGAAACATTTTTAACTGACCATACATAACCAATTGAGTTCATGAATAGATAACGTCTATCCGCACTAGAAGCCTTCTTTCTTTCGTTTTTCCATGGGGTAGACCCTGGAGAGTATGGTTTTAAATCCACAACTTCAGGAAGTGCAAAATGAGGAACATACCCATTACCCCTTCCCTTGTGACGTTTGGCACTTCTTTCGTCTGCGTATCCATTTCTCTTGAAATATGAGTTATACTCATTTCCGTGCTCCTCTTCATCATCCTGGTCGATAACCATAGAATCCTCTTCATGGAGACGAAGACCATCTTCATCACCTGAAATTTTGTCTACATCATCGGCATTGAGCTCTTCTTGTTCCTCGGATTCATTTAGCCTATTTACACCTTCGCCATCCAGTTGCTCTGCCTCATCATCCACAAACAATCCATTTAAATCACTTGTTGACCTTGAAATTACATTCTTATATTTTATAATGACACCTAAGGCGGTCCCCAAATACAATTCGTTTTGATTCCAGTCGATATTAATTGGGTTGCTATTACTTGCGGAAATTGTAATCTCTCTTAGTGCCCCAGTTGTATTGTTCAAATCATGGATCGAAACTTTTGAATTCAAGTGTAGGACTGCAATATGTTTTCCATCTGGTGATAACGCAAAGTCGATGATACGAGATTCGCTACCTTTGAACTCCTTGACGTGACTACTCCAGTTAGATCTTTCATACACCCTTATGACATTAGAATCGGTAGGTATAAATAATAATTCACCATTATTTGACCAAATGGTCTTTGTTGAGACAAGTTCATCTTTATGTTCGTCGTTGTAGTCAATTGAGTCCATTGAAGTATGAATCTTACTTGGTAATATCCCAGAGATTGTATGAACCAAAGATGGTTCTTCGTTAACTACTGAGTAAAGCTGCACACTTCCATTTGACAAACTTAGAGACATGATCTCACCTGAAAAGTTATATGACATATTTAAAACTTGATCCGATAAATTTATACTGGTTGCAGTATTTCCATTTTCTAAGTCAATCACAGCTATTTTGTTGTCGTCCCCACCACATACAATACGTTTACCATCATTTATGAAGACTGAATCTCTAAGTGGAAGTTCGGATCTATAAATAGATCCCTTAGATTCATTAGCATCTAAATCTACTAGCTCAAGATTGCCATTCACGTTTGTTACCACTAGTTTGTTTGAATGTTGAGCTAATGATGTCAAGTTATCCAAAATATCTATTGATGTGGGTTCAAGATCAGCTTCATTGACATCAAAAACTTTAATCAAACCTTCACTGTTTCCGATTATCAACTTACCAATGGATGGGTTGAAACTAACGAAGGAGTTTCCGTCGGGAAATGCAGTAACTTTCTCTTCCGTCATTACTTCGTACTATTGACTGACTTCTAGATGTCTATAAACTTATATAAATTAATCTCAGTATCCAATAATGGTGAGATCGCGTCCGTAAATCAAATTCGCGTCATAAAAATATCAACAGCAAATTTGGCTGCAATTAAAAAAGCCCTGGAAAGGATATTACTATTTATTGCTTTTAAGTTAAAGGAATCCATATTCAAAAAATTCAGACGGTTTGTTTTTTCTCCTTTTCAAAAGTTCTAGATATTTTATGGCTAGTTGTTCATGTTTTCTGGTGGTTGTGGTAGGTTCGACTACGTTTTCGGATATTAACTGCCCAGAATCAAAGGGAAATGAAGAATCAATAATCAATCTCTCTAAGGAATGTGGTATGTTTGAATTTAGCAATTCCCTCTTTTTAACAGGAGGTATCATAAGTTTTTTCAATGCAGGTGGAAACGAAATCAAGCTAATGTTGATATTTTCACAGTGAATGAAAAATAGAGATGTAAGTCCGCTAGGAAATTTGAGAAAACACAGTGGAAGTTTGTAGCTTAGTAACACAAAACATTTAAGACTTTTCATTCTTGAAATTGATTCCATTACTGTTGTTATTTTGGATATTTTTAGATCCTCTATTTTCTCAAGATTTTGCTGCACAAAAAAAGCTCTCGTTTTACTATACCCGTTGTTGATAACTAGACTCTTGAGATTTGGTAAAGGATAGCCACCATTGCAGAATATAACCTTAGTTCCTATGTATAATGACTCTAAAGTCTGTGGAAGTTTGCTTGGATCGATTATGATATGTGTCTTGTGATTCAGAGAGAAGTTGCACAGCAATTTTCTTAGATTTTGCAGGAAAGTATCTAAAATCCTAACTGATTTACAGTCATGAAGTTCAAGTGTATCCATAAAGGAGGAAGTGAACGATGCCGCATCAAAATGGTTGCAATTAATAAAAGTTAACTTCCTAATCCTCTGTGGAAACTTAAAATAATAAACGGAGTGGTCAGAGTTGGCACTATTCCTCGTAATACACAACTGAAACTCTGTCTTCTCATAAAAAAAATTTCTTTCAAGCAAGCCAAGGAACTCTGACATAATGTAATGATCTCTTATGGTTGCTACTTTTAAGTAAATCATCACTTTGGAGGGAGAAGTATTACATTTGAGAAGTCTTCTTAAAACTAACATGTTCTGAAATGTCACACCACTAGGATAGCCCATAGTCACCTCAATCTTATCGTTCAAATGCTGGAACACAGCTCCAGAATTGTAGTTCGAAAAGCATATCACTCTTCTGAAGTAACTTGAAACCACTGCATAGCTAAGCTCCTTGTTGAAAAAAATGATTTGTCCATGTTGCAACTGGAAATGATGCAAAAAGGTGTCTTTCAAGCAATCAAATGGTAAATAATCAAAAATTTGCACAATTACTTCTGTCGGAAGGGATAGGATAGGAAATACATTTTTTATATCTGTTTGCTGTATCAGCTTTTCCGATCTCTCTCTATTGTTGAAGAGCCTCATTGAGTTGCAAAGCCTTTTCACCGACGAAGAAGAGTCTAAACACTCAAAAGAGACTTCAGGCACATCTCGAGCTGAAAAAATCTGATTCTACTTATTTACATCACTGAAGCAGAACACAACAAACCTCTACATTATTTTTTAGGAAGTTGTAAGTTAAAGCAAGGCTCAGTGGAATAAAATAACAAAAACTGGAAACTTGACGACTTTAAGGTGCAAAAAAGAAAGAACACAATAAAAGATTATGCAAGACTATAACAGTAAGTAAGTCAATGTATAAAAAATTTTCGGGAAGAAATAGGTCCAACATAGTATGAGATTTGTCAAGCTCCTTGTCTATGTGTCTCTTCTCTATGAGTTTTAGGGAGGGCGGTAATTCTATGCTAAATAGCCTGGCCATAAATAGTTGCTAAAATTTCCCAGTGCGTGAAGATTTTCACGGAGTCCGCGATTTTTTGTATAGCGACTTCAGACCAAATGTTGGCTACAGTATCCATCTTCATGTATTTCTATTTGTTTATTGTGCTACAATTCCTTCGGGTATGTAAACCCATGTACAAAAAAGGACAATATAACTTTTACTAACGTAATGATAGGTCTTCATATCAAGCCCATTCAGGCTTTGGTTCTCTGCCCCTTCCTCTTCCACCTCTCCAATTGCCTCTACCACCTCTTCCACCTCTGCCTCTGCCTCTTCCTCTACCTCTGCCTCTTCCTCTATTTCCTACAGATGCTTCTCCAAAGGTATCCAAATTCAAGTCTTTCTCTTCTGACCATCTCATTGAAGCCCTTTCTTCGTTAGAGGATGATATATTATCAAAAAAGGACGACAGCTTGTTGTAAGATGTTTTTTGTTCTTGATCATCATCCAATTGCTTTCTTTGGAACCTTGCATTAGCAGATTCAAAGTCAAAAGCCTCAGAGTAAACGTCACTTTTCCTTCCATTTTCCTTATTTTTTTCTTCTTGTGGATGTGGCTGAGGAACTGCATTTGATTGTTCTGTCTCATTTTCAGTAGAAGTAGTTGGTTGCGGTACAGCTCCTGGAAATGAGGAAACCTGAGACTGAGTGACTGTTGGCTTACCTTGCTCTAAAGCTGCTGCTGGGTTCAGTGTTTGAGTTGGAGTGTGATTGTTAGGAGCTTGCGTTTGCACAGGAAGTTGAGAGGGCTGACTTGGTTTAGGTCCTGGGGCTTGAACTTGACTGTTTACCTGAGGTGCGACACCAGTAGTTTGCGCAGGAACCGAAGAGGCGGGGGTACCCGACGTAGCAGAAGTGGCAGGCTGCTGAGGAGCAGTTTGGCCCTGATGCTGAGCATAATAACCCGAAGGTGGCGGTGGATAGTAAGGTTCTGGTTGAACTTGTTCAATTGGTAAATCTAAAACAGTCAAATCTTTGACATCGGAACCTCTGAACACAACATACCCATAAATGTCCTTACCAGGCAATACTTCCACGGCAGGATTACCTGCTTGTGCCATTCTACCCTCGGTACCGAAAGATCTAACAGATTTTAATGCAACTGTAGCATCGTCAGCATTAATGTTATCTAATAATCCGACATAACGAAGCCCCTTATTCGAAATCAAGGAAATTGTTTTACCAATATATTGTGACATATTGAATACTACTGAGCCAATGTACGCCCCTTTGGCCTTATTAATGTGTCAGATTGTGTCTATAACAAAATTGTAAGTTTTCCAATTTCGATCGGTTATTTCTTGAGGGTTTCTGCACGACAATCACGACGACAACTCAAAGTTGCAAAACTACAATATAGATACTATACACGCAGCTTTAACTACTCACGACAGCCTACTCTTCATGTAGTCAGTAGAAATTATTTGAATACTAGTTCTTCGATTATAAATTATCTTTAAGTTTTGTGTACTTGTGTATATTCCTTCATTACTTTCTTTAATTTCAGTAGTTTATTGAAAAATCATCTCAAAATCCTAATAGTTCACATGTTTCATTTTAAAAAAAAAATAGAATATAAAATAAGTAAGAATAAAGAGTGAACTGAATCGTCTTTAATTTGTAAATCTCCCAGACTTTTCAACTGCAATTGTGGTAGTTAATACCAAAGTAACGTTAGCTGATACATTCAGTCATGTATGCAACAAAGCGACATTAGATTTTCAGTTAATGTCGCAAAAAGACATTGAACATATATTCGTTTGATAATTCATCTACGAGTAAAGAAGAGAACTTATCGTATCGATCATTAGTAAATCATCAGATATGTCTGACATCGAAAGTCCAGAGCTTCTGACGCAGATCGATAAGACTAATGCTGACACTCAAATTGAGAAAAGTACAGAAAATGAGATTGTCGAGCCAGCAACCGAAGAACAAGCCAACGAAGAACCTACAGCGGTAAATACTAATGGAGAAGGCGAAGAAAATGAAGAAGAACAGAGTAATGTAACTAACGGAGAAGAAGAAACAGAGAACGTTAATGGTGATTATGAAGATGATGAAGATGAAGACGTCTATAAAATCAGTAATCACAAGATTGATTCTGAAGAAAAGGAAACGACTAGGAAGAAGAACATCAGAAAGCTGAAACGAAGTGAAACGCCAAACACAAATAATGATGGATTTGTGCCTATGAATGTGGATGAAGGTGAACTGAGCATTGTTAATGAAACTCCAGAGGAGCGCAGAAGAAGATTTTTGGAGGAAAGAATGGATTTGGCCATTAAAAGCAAGTCAACAAGACGTAAGAGGGCTGATGAAGATGACTTAGAAAGAATGCAGGATGACAAGATCGACCTTTTAAAGGACAAAATGATCAAAGCTGCTAATTTGGATGTTGAAAAAAACTCCCAAGGCCAGATTGCAACTGAAAAATTAAAGTTGTTGAGAGAAGTTACAGATGTTCTCTCTAGGGCAGATTTAGCAATTTCTATTTTAGATAATAACTTATTGGAAGCAGTAAGATTATGGCTCGAACCTCTCCCTGATGCATCGATGCCAGCGTACCAGATACAAAAAGAATTAATTCACTCGTTGACCAGTTTACCAATTAAAACCGACCATTTAGTTGCTTCTGGTATAGGAAAGGTCTTGGTATTTTATCAAAGATCAAAAAGAACGGAACCAAATTTGAAGAAAATAGTTGACCGATTAATTGGCGATTGGACGAGACCAATCTTGAATAAATCAGATTCTTACAAAGATCGTACAATCCAATTCCATGAATACAATAAGAACAAATTCTCTAACAAGTTACAGGCAGCACGTCGTAACAAAACAAAAGAAGCTAAAACATTATATGAAGAAAGTGCTGAAAGAAGAAATAGGGCTGCTATACCGAGCGCTAGAACTACAGCATATAAAATTGCACCCAGGGTTGATCCTAGCTTGTTGAAAAGGTATCAAGGTTCTGGTGTCAGTGATGAAAGATTTAAGAGACTCAATCAAAAGCTCACTTCTATGAACATTAAAAAGAAGTCAAGCAAAAAGTCAGGTCCTTCAATTGAAGGTAGAAACTTAGCTATATAGTAGATAAAAAAAATGAGAAGCTCACTTTTCAAATTTACATAGTTTGTCATGTTTCAATAGTAAGAATTTTACAACTTTTTACATCACTGATATAATGTATGTATTAACTTAGATAAAGACAAGAGAAGAGACATGAGTGCTCTCCCAATATACATGTAGCTTATTTATGATCTTGGCTTTTCCTTCTTTTCCTTCCACAAGGCTAACAAAGAGACACCGGAAACTTTGACGACCTTGAATCTAACACCTGGAATATCACCCTTGGCCTTACCTCTTCTACCGAAACCAGCCAACAAGACTTCATCGTTTTCATCGACGAAGTTCAAACAACCATCATTTGGAACGAAAGCAGTGACTCTTCTACCGTTCTTGATTAATTGAACTCTAACACACTTTCTGATAGCAGAGTTTGGTTGCTTGGATTCAACTCCAATCTTTTCTAAGACAATACCCTTAGCGTGAGAAGAACCTCCGAATGGTGATGACTTGAAAGCAGTACCTAATAATCTAGACTTATAAGCTTGGTCTGCCCATCTGTTGTTACGACGGTGAACTCTCAACTTTCTAGCAGAGTTAAGTCCTCTTGGTTTACCTTTACCCATTTTTACGTACTTGTTTCAACGACTAATTGATTTCTTGAAAAAAGGCTAAGATTAAGTTTCTCAATATTTTGTAGGAGGAGAGTGGTCGAGATGGTGAGAACCAATTTTGAAAAATTTTGCGTAACGAAAAAAACCGTCACACATTGAAGACACACAAAAAAGATGGCACGTGTCAGTATTATGAAGGGCTATACTCATATACATACAGGAACAGAATAAATGCAGCTTGCAGGAGCTGCAACATCTGTTAGACATGATGAAAGGGGTATACTTCGCCAATATGTCAATACTAGTTATTTGAAAACAGAAAGAATCGTCTGTGCTACATGGTCGATGTAAGTATAAATACAACGTAAATTGTACATGCAATACAGGAGTAGTAAAGAGGATTAACGACTATATCTAGCGTCACACAGACGGGTACAGTTTAGCGTCTAATGGTCTTAAGACCCTTTCTAGCTCTCAATAATTTCAACAAAAAAATAAATAATAAATCAAGCTGGTCTTTACATGCGAACAATAAACCTTGGACCAAGACCCCTTTCAAAAGTTGAGGAGCAACACCTTTATAGAGGCCTCTAAATTGTTCTGTCTTCCACAAATGAGCTAAAGCATCAGTAAAATGTGGGAATTTAATGTCGTGAACATCATCATCTTCAGTTTCCTCAGATTCATCCTTCTTGTGGTGTTTCTTCTGTAACATTGCTTTAGAAACAATCAATGGCTGTGTCACAAGAGTTGCCATTGACTTTGCCAAAACCCCCAAAGAGAAATTCTCAAGTGGACCTAAGTACTCCTTAGGACCAAACAAGATTTGTTTCAATCTTTCGTACGAACCGTAAGTAATTGAAGGATTTATACATAAGATAAGAGATACTCTCAATCCCCTCCATAAGCCTGAAACTCCATCTTGCTCAATGATCTCTTTAGTCAATTGAGCCAAGTTTTTATGATGTTTATCAGTTTGTTGTTGTGTAGTAATTACCCCGATAGGCATTGTGAACATCTGGGAAATAGCAGCGGCCAATGCCCCGAGAAACAACTCAGTAAGGGTAGTTGGCTTGTGATTTGGCACATTCTTATATAATTTAGCATAAAACCGCTTCACAATAGTGTACCAGTAAAAGTAAGAAAAGTTCTGCGCTGCAGTTCCAATAATTGAAGAGAATAAACCATGGTACCATCCTAAAACACCCTTTTTTTCATAGATCTTCACCAAAACATCAACAGTACTCTTGTACTTCAACTCGCCCTTGGCGGACGGTTGGGGATTGAAAATGCTAGCATCAGGATCGTTCTCTTCTTCCTTGGTTACCGTGTGTTGTTTAACTTGTGTTTGGATCAAGGTTTTTCCCAAGTCTAAAGGATAAAATAACGAGTTGGCGATGGCAGATGCCAAAGCACCACTGGCAGCCTTCTCTATTGGTGATAATGCGTGAGACATGTCAATCGACTTATGCACTAGTTGTCCTCGTGTCTTTCTTATATCTATTAATCCACTTAGCAGACAGATCTGTTACTTGGAAACCTTCTAAATTAGCCGAGTGCTTGATATTATTCCTCAGTCAGCTTTAATATTTATTTAAAGCCTTTGCCTTTTCTCTGATCTTTCTCAAATCCACAATCTACTCTAATGTCAGTAGTGTAACAGTGTTCTAATGTATATGTGGAGCTTTCGTAATGGGATATCGAAATATACAAGTTATATCTCTAAAGCAGTATGGTTCCTCTTGTAGTCGAAGGGTTTTATCTTATCAGCTATATTGCCTTCTTTTACACTCCAATTATCTATTTTCTTGTTATTCGAAATAAAGATTTCCCCTAGATAGAGCTTTGCATAAGTAATTTGTATTAATTTCTACCGAGGTATTGCACATGCAAAGGAGATTTGACAATTTCCGAGGTTCACTTTGTTACACTAATCACCCAATTTCTTCCACTAAAGCTATAAGAATGAAAGCCAAATTGTGAAAGATCCAAGATTCAAGTCACTAAAGGTAATATATGCCTTTATATGGCATAAAGGTTCCATCTTTATAGATAATTTGCCTAAAGTTGTTTTATCACACTAGGTTGCAAATGTGGAGATTATCGCACTTCGAGGGAAATTTAAGTGGTTGGTGGTCGGATTATCGTGTATGGGGGAAGGTGAAGGACGATATCGTGGGCGTAGGGAACAGCCGGAGTTAGCTCAATATGAGGCTCACAAACTGAATTAGCCGACATAAAGGTATTCCAAGAATTGAGAATATAGCTGATTACAGTATATAGCGAGGTATTTCAAGTCGGTTACAATTCAAATAGTCCGTATCTTGGAATATAAATAAACATATGAAAAACAATTGCAAAATTCTTTGGCATGAAGGCATTGATATCAACTTAGTCAAGTAGACATCAGCTGGGTGTGCCATAGGTTTCTTCAAGTACAATTGTATATTTTTCTACTGAGAGTGATTAAGTCGGAATGAGCTTAAAGTCTTTAATGTAACCTTATCCGTAAAAGGAAGGTTACATTAAATTACGGTGGTTGCATTAGCTGCAACGTATAGAATGAACATAATTACAGTTGAGGATCTCATGATATACCAAAGCCTTTACCTTTCTATGACCATACCTTGACATCCCTATCGGTACCACATGTTACAAGATATTCCACCGAGTCAACCTCAAAAGGTTGAAAAGTCTTGATGATTCCGCAGTGAGCTTCAATATCTAATATGATTGATTCTGATGTAACATCTAAACCTCTTATATGCCCATCATCTCCAGCAATCCACACACCACTACCATCCTTACGCCAAGCAACATTAGCTACAGAGTATTTATCCTGTGGTGAAAGTGTGTTGAGATTCTTGATAATTTGATTTCGTTTGATTGGTACTGTCGACTGCTGGCCAAATTTGGGGAGCTCTTTCAAACTGACCACAATTAAACGCATGTATGGCTCATGGGAGGTACCTACAGCTATAACAGGTACTTCAAAATTGGTCTTTCTTGGGCGAATTGAAATTGAACGTGGTGTGAAAGACAGTGCAGAAAATTCGGCATCATTCAAGGAAACTCGATACATCATATTCAATTTAGAGTTCTCTAGTGTTAAAACAAGAAGATGAGTTGTTTCGGTCAATCCCACAATAATGTTCAACTTTCCAAAATATAATGTTGCGTCTAAACAAGTACCTTGAACGTTTAGCTTGTGCTGATCCACAAACTCTATTCTGTCATCATCAGAATGAATTTTGAAGACCTTGATTAAAAAGTCCCATCCCAATGTGATAACGTAAACATCCTTGTCTGCGATTACTGACCTCGTACTGGTAATTAGTCTACTATGCGCAGCAATACTGGAAATCAACTCGAATTGGGGCTCCATGAACTTTATACGATAATAGTATATCCTTCCATTCATTCCTGTGAAGATAAATTTATCGTCCTTTGCATGCAAAATATGCTTCACAACCACATTATGCGGTATTATCACATCATGAAATATAATCCTTCTTGTTTGTAAGTCAATTATATATATCTTTTTATCAACGGTGCTTAGAAGTAAGTGAGAATCAGTAGTACAAGTTGCAAGTACTAGTCCGTGTATATCTACCTTGATGTGTTCAGAAGTTCGAGGATATGGACTACTCCAGCTAGGAAGACTTTCATTAAGGGCCCTTAATTCGTCATCTAGAAATTCATCAACATTTACCTTCTCTTGAATTTTATTGTATTCGATTTTATCATCAATTATTTCCTGCAATGATTCAGTAGTAGGTAATGTATCAGAGAATGGTTTTCCATATTCTTGTTCAAAAGCCTTTAATGTCTCGTTATAGTTATTTTCTTTAAGGAAATGCGCAATCAAATCATGGATTGACATTACTATGACCTTTGAATGACTGAAGATGTATTACAAATTGGGGAACACTTTTACACTTAAATATAGATGTATATCAAAAGCGAGATAGGTATTCAAAAAAAAAAAAATTAGGTCGCACCCGGATTCGAACCGGGGTTGTTCGGATCAGAACCGAAAGTGATAACCACTACACTATGCAACCGATCTGCTAATAAATAATATTCATATAGCTTAAATAGTATTTATATTTGAACAATACAAGTACAGCATAGAGTTCGTATGCCCCCCTTCCACCTTAAGCTTAAAAGGACACAGCAAACATCGTGTAAGAGGTTGGATGTATAAACAAGACTTGAGAGTAAATTACCAGGATTTTTAAAGTTCAGCAGGACACTACAAGTATCAAATCCATCATAATTCATACTACAAAATCAAATCAAATAATTAATATATTTTGAGATTTCCCATTTCTTTTTCCTTTATAATATTGTTAAGCTATGGGAAGAGTTGTTTTATAGGGTACACGAAGATATAAAACAATATACATTGGCCTCGATTTAAGAATTTATGAGTAGATGACAATTGCGAATATTTAGATGTAACCAATTCTGTTAGCAACGTCTAAAGCATCATGGTCGGCGGTTAATCTGATGTAAGCCTTCTTAGTACCGTTTGGTCTGACCAAAGTGTTAACGTATAACACATCAACTTCATATAATTCCTTAACAGCAGCCTTGATTTGGTGCTTGTTAGCCTTCAAGTCAACTTGGAAGACCAAGATATTACCATCTTCAACCTTCTTCATGGCAGTCTCAGAAGCAATTGGGGAAACGATGATCTTGTAAGCATCAGATCTGCTGTAGTGTGGAACAGATTTTCTAGCATATTTTGGGGATCTAGACAATTTCAAAGTTTTTGGCAATCTGAAAGTAGCAGAGGTTCTGACCTTCAAAGCCTTCTTGGCGTTGTCACCCTTCAAAACGGTCTTCTTGGCAGAAGCAGCTTTAGTAGATTCTAAAATTGCGAGTTAGTAAAGTCTTGTTCATCTTAGACGATATGACCTAGTATACGGAGAAATGCTTTTATAACACGGGTGGGAATTCACTAAAGATATTAATTCAAAGCAATATTGGTTATTCTTCAACTTTCGTCTTTTTGACCTATAGGTTATCTGATTGTTTATTATTGCCTTTATTCAACAAGCATAATGCATCGTATTCATGGGCAAACGAACTATTAAATAACATCCACGGCCGATCCTGTGATTGCTTTCTTTCTGTTGTAACATCAAAAATACTTCAAGAGGTGCTCATATCTTCAAATAATTTAGGAATCTACCCTATATTTCATATCATTTTCTTTTCTCTTAGATACTAATGTCATTTATTTCCTAGCTGGTATAGTAACTTACTGGTTGGAGCCATGTTTAACTAATTTAATATCAATCTAAATTGATGCTTCGATGTAAGATATAATTAAGTAACAGTTCAGCAGGATTTTATTTTATTTTCACTGAGTAAAGGGCGAAATTTTTCACAGAAATATGACACAAAAATTAACTATTCCTAAAAAACGTAATCACGTGAAATGATTATCGAGATGGGTGAAGCCCTAGAAATGGCGAGAGCGATTAACCTTGATTAAGTCAAAGTTGTTTGCGAACTCATGTCTTACAACATTAAACTATTAGCATATGACTCATTACTACTATTTCCTCTATAAGTGTATTCATTTGAAGTGTATCTATATACAAGTAAATTTGCAAATGAATAGATGAATGCTACAAACGACGAAGTTTCTTTGGACGAGAACCACCAAATTGGAGTTTGGTATTATCACTTACTCTTACGATATTGGAATTAATCTTGGAGCCCTCCTTACCCTGCAAGGCTGACAAAAATGCTTCCCTGCCTTTGCCAAAGTCCTTTAAGATAAGCTCCACTTTATCGTTTGGGCCGATTAACTTTCTGTCTTCTATTGTTCTGAACATTTTTGCTGTCACTTGATATCCTGCTTCATATTCAGCTCTTTGTGCCTTTCTGAAACCTAGCTGACCTGCCGATATATGTATCTTGGGGTGGTGTGGCAATTGTAAGTAATATAATACTTTCTCATTGTACGAGAGGTGTGGATTTTTTTCCATAAAGTCAAGATCTTCTACTACCGAAACCAATGTCAATAGAGTATTATGCCTGTGGAAGGTTCCATATAGCTTCCAAAGAACCACCCGTTCATTTTTTCTACCCTTCAAAATTCTTTGTTCTTTGACAGAGTCGATCATATTAGTTTTCACTGTAGAAGATGATAAAAAGCGAGTGACTTTGGCTTGAGTCATTTTTGGTAAGCCTGAGGAAACAAATCTATCGGAGATGCTACCAGAAGCACCCCCAATCCCCCTAATAAGCCTAGAAAACATGCTAACAATGATTATCGTATTGTGAGTTTAGCTCTATTCCTTACCGATAATTTAGAAAATTTTATATCACGATTACATAATAAGTTCATAAGCAAAAACTCTCGATAGCACTTGAGACCATGGGTCTTCAGATTAATACGGAGAAGAACAATGCATAACTTTGCAATAAGTAAAAAAGAGTCAGAATGCTACATCGTATACAGCTCTCATATTGGACGAATAGTGATTATTTTGAGCTCATTTGTTGCTCCAAGTAAAGAGCTACTGCCTTCTGACCAAGTTAACGGTATGTCATCGATGTGAAATATGATTCTTGATAGCAGACCACATATAGAGTAGAACAACAACTCGTAAAGCGCCATTCTTCAAATGCCCACTCACCATCACCTAACTTTATAGGCATCTTTTGGGTCTCTTTTAATTTAATTAAAGGGAGTGTTCCGGAGCATGACAAATTACACCTGCATATAACATTACACGGTAAAGACAAGTATTTCCAAATAAAGTGGTAATAAAGAAGGTAAGTGTAAGTAAATAATAAACAACGAATCCATTGCAATTTTTAGGTGTTAGGGCCAAATATATCAAATTAGACTTAGTGTTGCGCATTAGAGGCGGAAACGTGGCAGGGCCGTGAAAGAAAGATATAGACAAGGCGAAAGTGTACGGTAGCAGACTTAGATCTACAGACAGAGGGTCAAACAAAATTTGAAATTACTGTGAAGAGTTGTTAACACATAAGTGGACGTGAGTTTTTATGTGAATATGTCTCATCATCATCATCATCATGCCCATCACAATGGATTGTCTCATGAATACGCGTTAGATAGAGTGACAGATAATTCCACCTCTGTGAGTCACCGAATGGTGGTTAAAGAAACAAAGAGAATTGGCGAAGGAGCTTTTGGGACTGTAGTTGAAGCAATGTTGAGACATTCCGGTACATCGAATGACCAATCATGGCTTGGACCATTTGCTATTAAACGGGTACCAGCACAGACTGAGTATAAATCAAGAGAATTAGAGATCTTGAGAGTTGTAAATCACCCTAATATCGTGAGCTTGAGATACTTTTTTGACAAGCCAAGTTCCTCAGATGGTAAAATTTATCAAAATTTGGTCATGGAATGTTTACCTTCCAACCTTCAAAGTGAAATTAAATATTACCGCCAATCAAAGTTTACTATACCCTATCCCCATATGAAAGCTTATACATTTCAAATTGCAAGAGCTATGTTATATTTACATGGATTTGGTATATCACATAGGGACATTAAACCATCTAATATTCTTGTGGATCCTTCTACTGTGCAACTTAAGATTTGCGATTTTGGAAGTGCAAAAAAGTTGGAACCGAACCAGCCTTCAGTCAGTTACATATGTTCAAGGTATTATAGAGCTCCGGAATTGATTGTCGGGTGTTCCATATACACCACTAAGATTGATATCTGGGGTTTAGGATGTGTTATCTCAGAAATGTTTTTAGGTAAACCAATCTTCCAAGGTCAGTCTCCAGAGTTACAATTAAAGGAAATTTCCAAGTTATTAGGGCCTCCTCCTAATAGCTTTTTTTTCAAAAGTAACCCAAATTATAGAGGAAGCATGTATACCAATAAATTATTTAGTGGATCTGTGGAAGACAGATTTCAACAGGTGTTTAGTAATTCACCTCCAGATGCAATTGACTTATTAATGAAAATTTTGGTCTATGATCCTGATTTTAGGGCAAGTCCAGGAACTGTGTTAGTGCATCCATTTTTTCACGAGTTAAAGATTAAGCAGTTTAAGGTGTATCCTAGAGGCTCTTCGGAGCCAGTCGTTTTGAATTTGTTCAATTTCAGCGAGTACGAATTGGAGTTGTTGGGACCGTTGAAAGACGAACTATTGAACTCTCCACCTCAAGTATGAAACATTGAATAACATTATCACTTTCTACAATAACCTTTTATGTACCTGACTACGTTTGCTCAATCACCTCCTATGAGAAGATGAGAGAATTATTCTCATATTTATGCTTGAATGTTTCAGGGTCGATTCCATATTATTTTTTGTTATGCATTTAACCAAGCTTACGAGTTTAAAATCCTTTTATTTCCTACCTTACTACAGGGAACTATAATACGCCTCTTTATGTTTATCTCTTTTTTTTGTGTATTAAAGAATTTAATTAATCTACGCCAAATAAATGATTTGTGAAGGAATATGAGTGCAGTGTAAATGTATAACCTTAAGTAGAAGTCAACCCTCCTTATTAGAGGGCTAAGCTATAGCTGTATTCATCTTCGATGTTTTGTGCTAGCCATAAGATAATACAGCTCAACATAATGCACGCATTGCATACGATGTTAGATACACCCATTCCTAAAGTCGGGAAGGTGTAATGCTTCAAAAGGAACTTAAGAATGAAGACCATAAAAGAACCAGCTAAACCACCAGCTAATAATGAAAATCCAAAAAATAAGATAACCCTGGCAGCCCATGCGTTATTGCTTCCGCTATTCAAAAATGAGTTACTGGTATCGTTAAAAAGATTGGATTTTTCTATTGAGTTGACAATAATCATACCAAAGGTTGAGCAAATGAAAGGAATCCAATCAACAAACGTTATGTGCACAATGGATGCATTAACTGTTTTGGAGTAAATGGCGGCATCGATAATAGACCAGAATCCAATTGCGTAAAAGGCGCCTGCTAAATAAACACCAAATGATCTTAACTTTGCAGATTTAGGCAACCGAAGCAGGGCCAAATTAAATCTAAATAACTGATTCGACGTTTCCATGGTATGAAAATGATAATATATTAATGATGCTGTGTAGCCTTCACCCTAATTTTGAGTGTTTTAATATGGAGCTTCCTCGAATTAATATACAGGATATATTTAAGATTGTTACATAGAGGGTTCATTACTTACTCCATGGAAGAAAGACTTTAATGCATGGGTTCGGTGATTAACTGGAAGAGGGAAGATGTGACCCATTCAACTGTAATAAATTTATAGCACCATCTCTACTACATGAGATAAGAAGTTCACCTTTATCGTAGATATCCACTTGGAAGACTGGGGCTTCGCTCTGTTTGTAATGAAATACGAGATCTTTAGTCTGAACATCCCAAATCAAAATCCCAGAGTTTTCACTTCCTGATGCTATCAAGGGTCGGGCCAGCTTAGTGATGAACTTTGCTCCACAGCTAAATTTCGAACTTATTGGAGAGCCATTTATACCAGTATAGGTCTTCATAACCTTATTACTCATGTAATCCCACAACCTAATATGGCCATCCAAGCTGGAGCTTAAAATGTACTTACCGTTAGGTGAAATTTCTGTGTTAGATATAGGGAAGTTTACCACATCATTTGTAGAAGCAGTTGCGGTTCCATGACTAGCACTATTATAGATGAGTGTTTTAAGACACTGACCTGTTTCTAAGTCAAACAAACGCATAAGTCCATCATGAGATGAGCTTATGATAACCGTGTTATCTGGTGTCACACTTATGGAAGATACAGGATCCGAATGAGCAGCTAACGTTCTGAGAGACTTATTTGAGTTAAGATCCCAAATTGTTATGGTTTCATCGGCTGACCCACTTATTAGGATATTTCCCTTACTACTAAATTTAACTGTTGTTATGTGATAAGTATGTTTTTTTAAGATCTTGATGCATTTAGATTTTTTAATGGACCACAATCGTATAGTTAAATCATCCGAGCAGGATGCTAACACATCCAGATCAATAGGCGAATATTCTATGTCCGAGATCCCTTTGGAGTGACCAATCAATTCAGTGATTAAAGTCCCGTCATCAAGGTTAAATACCTTGATTGTTGCGTCTGAGGAACAGGTACTGAAGGTCAGTCCGTCGGGCGATATTTTTACTGAATTTATGGACAGTTTATGTATCCCATTCAACACATATTTTGTTATATACAAATCTGGAATCAAAGATACCAGGCTCCCTAATGCCTTATCACTTCCAACAGACTCCTCCATTTCATTCAAGGTCATCTTGACATACAGGCTGTTGTATATTTTATCACTAAATGTCGTTTACGTGTATGAGATTGATATATACAGTATTTCAAAAATAAAACTCATATTGATGCAAAAAGGAAAGAACGAGAACAAATATACTCATGTATGCCATTTCTCATTCATGTTGTCTATCCATGATTCAAACAAGCTTTCTTCTATCTCATCAAAACCTGTTTGAAATCTAGATTTTAAGGTGTTGAGTGTAAAGTCTTCATTGCTTTTATGGACACTAAAATTTGATGGAATTATTAATTTCAGTAGAGTAACGCGACTTCCTGTTGTGCTAGACTTAGTAAGCTCCTTAAGAAAGTATTTCAAATACTGACAAACCAACAATTTGCTTTGCTGAGAAGATTCTTGGTTCTCACTTTGAAGATTCGAGATCAAACTAAGTAAGTTGTCATTCAAAGAGACAAGCAAATCATATTGTTCTGTGCTTAAGTTGTTTTTCAGCTCAAGCTTACTGAATACTTTATTTAATATCTTTGTCAAATCTCTCTTAACGTCTTTCTTAAAATTCTCTTGTTTCGTACTAGTTTTGGGCGCTGAACTATATCTAATAGCCGGTGTCAGTTTCACATTATTGGAAGGTGATTCTGATGACTCACTTGTAACTGATTTTTTTGAAGAGGACGGACTCAATGGATACTTTGAGCCATCATTTGAAAAGTCAATCAGGCTAATATCAAAATGAATTGTTTTTGGGTGATCAGTGGATATATCCTGCCATATCTTCTGATTTTTTTCTACTTCAGTGGGCACATACAATTTCTGAACTTTAGGTTCATGATGTTCCTGATCCCATAATGCTTTTCTCAGAACAAACTTTTGCAAGCCCTTCTTTGTCAACGCATTATTCTTATTTTTGGTTATGAAAGGATCGTTCAATAACTTTGCAGCCGAGGACCGAGAGGCAGGGTCAACGACAAAGCACTTATGTAAAAACAGATTCAAAGCATCCGAAATTTCCAACTCATCCAATTTTATAATTTTGATGAAGTCTTCGTCCTTATTGCATCCTGATATTTGTCTCAACGCTTGCATGGGGGAAAAACCATCTTGAAGAGGTGGCATCCCCGTAAAAAGTTCATATGCCAAACAACCCAAGGACCAAATATCTGCCTTATAACTATGACCTCCATGGTTATTTAGGATTACTTCGGGTGCCATCCAATATGGAGTTCCAACAGTAGTATTTCTTCTAGAAAAATTCGATGCTAACTGAGTAGAAACACCGAAATCCGTAAGTTTCACATCACCTTGACTGCTAATTAACACGTTTTGTGACTTGAGATCTCTATGTATCTTACCTTGTTTATGTAAATAGTCCAATGCAATTAGTACTTCTCTTATTATTCCAGATATAGACTGCTCATCTGTTACTGGACCTGGCTTCAAAAGGTCAAATAACGACCCCCCATTTACATATTCCATAATAACCCAGAGTTTATAATGCCTAGAAAAGCATCCTAAGAATTCAGTTATTTGAGGTAATCTACATTCTGATATAATCAGAATCTCTTTATTGATTTCAAAGAGATCTGATTGTTCATTCTCTAAATCAATTTGCTTTATTGCAACTTCCCTATTAGTAGCCTTTACCACGCCTCTGTAAACCACCCCAAAGCCTCCTCGACCCACTTCCTCACATACTTCAAGTTCTTCAGCTCTACTTATCCTTTCAGTCATGACATATGTTTTGTAGTGAAGAAGTTTAATTTATAGTCAAAATGTAAACACGACTATCAAATTCGTATTTTTGTCATTTCGCATAATGTCAACTAAGATTACGATATAAATTATTTTAATAATGACACTGCTGAGATTAGAAGGAACTTCAACTGATTAAATGTGGAGAACTTGTAGATCACAAGTTTTTGGCTCCTTCGGAGGATTCAAGCGACGTACTATTCAATTTCGTGCACCAGTACTTCAAGGGGATCCTTGGAAGAGATATTCAAGTTCTGATACTATAAACGAATTATTATTGGCAAGCACTTTGCGATCTCACAGGACAATCGATAGCGGATACATGAAGTGCACTCTATTCGATGAAAAGGGAGATATAGTATATCATGGAAAAGAATTTAGTAGGTTAGAATTTATGAAAGAACATAACTTAGTACCAAGAGATTTCAGGAAATTAACACGGCATCAGAATGGAACAAAGCCTGGAGATCTTAATGATATAGTCCCGTCTATTATGGCAAGAGAAGATGGTATATTGCTCAGCTTACTTAACGTAAGGGCTCTTATCAAGCATAATAAGGTGGTCATATTTGATGCGTTTAGCAGTACACGAGATAGAAAATTGACTCAATCTCATGGAATGTTTTTAACGGACATGAACCAAAGACTAAAGGCTTCTAGTGACCTGGAGCTTCCTTATGAATTCAGAGCAATAGAAGCAATTTTAATGGATGTTACATCTAACCTTAGCACGGAAATGAAGATGCGTTCGACGGTTGTACATAACATATTGAACAACCTAGAAACTTCTATTGATAGATTTCAGTTAAGATATTTATTAATCCAATCAAAGAAAATTACACAGTTTCATCAAAAATCCAGATTAGTACGAGATTTGTTAGATGAGATTCTTGATGAAGACGAACTCCTCAACAGTATGTATTTAACTTCAATTAAGAATGGTGTTCAGAGAGAAGGAAACAATCATGCAGAGGTTGAATTACTATTCGAGTCTTATTATAAAACAAGCGATGAAGTAGTTCAACAAACAGAGAATATTATATCTCAAATTAAAACAAGCGAAGAGATTATAAATTTTGTGTTAGATTCAAACAGAAATGAGCTCATGTTGCTAGGTTTGAAGTTTACTTCAGGTTTGCTTGCAATGGCATTTGCGATGTACTTAGCATCTATTTATGGTATGAACTTAGAAAACTTTATCGAAGAGACAGATGGAGGCTTTTTTTCTATTGTTACCTTTAGTTACATCACCTTAGCAATTTTGTTAGCGTTAACATTAAAGCAGCTTAACAAAGTTAGGAAAATTACAATGACAGCATTAGATAGAAATGACACAGTGAAAAAAAGGGGGAGATCATAGAGATTATTAATTATTTGTACATAAGTATGTAAATCATCAAAATGCATTATCTGGGATATTAATGCCAGTTTGAAAACGCCCTATTTCTCTTCAAACTCAATGTTAATACTGGGATTTACAAGGGGTGTAGTATTTCCTCTATGTCCTACACTACTTGCTCTGATTCGACTATTAGTGTCAATTTCCAGTGAATTTGGCGTGTGGCGGGGAGAGCTAATTGGAGATACGTTCGGGGATGCTTTAGTTCTGAAGGGTCTTAATGTAAAATTGTCACCTGTGTTTGGTGGACTCATCCAGCCTTGTACCGATTTTATTGGAGCAGTCGGTACTAGTTTTGATTCATCAATTTGTCTTTGAGACTTTGGTAAGGCATTTTTTTCCTTCTCTAACTTGATCTTGTATGATTTTTCATTAGCAATAAGGACTTTAAAGAGCGCAGCCCTTGTCTTGACATCAAGTAAATCTTTAAGTATTTTATCATATACCGCCAAAGGTGGACGGAAACCAGATGAGTTCTTGACCAGCGATGGTCTGAAAATTAAATGGAGAAAGGGAACTGCTCCGATGAGATCCATTGAGTTCAATTGATTTGAAACTCTCTCTAAAGCTACTTCATTACTTGCTTCCAAGAGGTCATCAACTATTTCATCAGAATAGCCGTATGCCGGAAGTTCTTGAACATCAAATGAACGAGAGATATGTTCTAATATCAATATGAGAGAACTTAAGTTGCTTCTAGGAATAGAGCTTAAGTGTTTAATTAGTTCTGTTTTATTATCATAATCACTCGTTTGAGGCTTCGAATATATTCGCGTAATTGTATCAAACAACATGCAAGGTATGATTGAATCGCCAATTTCTAATAGCCAATTTCTAAAGAAATTTATGATGACCTCAATTGATTCCTCTGATATCAAATTCATTATCAGGGATATGATGTCCATTGCCACATCATATTCGTTATTAATATTTATCTTTTCATCAACTTTATACTCATTTGTGGATTCAATTATACTCTGCTTCAATATCCAGTTTTTCTGATGATCCAAGGGCTTTAACCAATAATCACCTAAAATTGAAGCAGTCTCCTCCCCATTCTTTTCATTAATCAACTGAATAGTGGCATAAAGAAACTCAGGTGCTGAATATAAACTTAGTAACTCGTTAAAGTCCTTATCCTTGTGAAGGGGCTGTAATGTAATATCTTTGTACAAATTAAACTGGTACTTCAAATTCTGATAAATATTATTCGATTGATTTGTGCTGAGCTTTTTCTGAATCAAGTTCTCAGGAGAAATTGTTGAAGGGAAATATATACCGGTACTGAAAGTCAGTACCAAGTTGTTGAAATCTCTTTCAAAATCCTCTGATGTGTGATCTTTGAGTTTGGCTAGAACACTTCGTAAATGGTCAGACGAAGTCAAGGAGAATTTGTAAATGATTTCCACCAACTTTTCCAAACTTTGATAAAAGAGTTCAATTTTTAATCTTTCAAATCTTTCTAAGATCTGTGATCTATTCGAAATTTCTAAGTCCAACAAATGTTTTAAATTACTCAATTCAAGATAGACTTCGTTATACTTCTCTTCAATTTCTTGCAAGTTATCATTATTTTTCATTAAAGACACTCTCATATTATTGAGGAATCCATTGAACCGTTTAGATGCATTTTGAGCCATTTCATTAACACTTGGATGATCAAAGTGAACTTTTTGTGCTTCTGGAGTACGAGGAGAAGTTACACTCTGGTGCGTTGGTTTAAGGCTCGAAGATGTAGAGTATTCAGAGATATAAATAGCCAAATCAGTCCATTCAAATGTCATTCCTTCACTTCTGAACAGTCTTGGTCCTAATAATCCCATACTAATAACTAATTTCAAATCCAATAAAGATTGTCCAAATTTTTCAAGATTGGCTCTTGAAGGAACTAGACCAGGTGGCCTATGCTTTGTCAATGCGTCACAAAGCAGCTCGCTGGTAAAAAATTCATTACCGTAACCTGGAAGATGTATTTTCCTTTTTACCGTGCGTACCTCAGATATCATTCGATGTAAAAACCTCGAGAATTGCGTTTCATTATTAAACCTCACTTGCCCCATAGTTAAGGGAAAATCTAGATCTAACTGACTGAAAGCATCTAGAGTCAGATCCTCATCTCCTTCATTATAAGACAAGTCAGATGCAGCATCCGATTCTTCTTGGCTATCTTGAGGATTATAAGTTTCAGCTGCCATCTTAGCTTCTGGATTTCTATTATTTTCTGATGCCTCTTCATTTGGTTCATTTAAATGCTTTTGAATCCGGTTCTCTTCAAGCTCTTTACGCTGCAACAGGTCATGATATTTGAGTCTTAGCTTTTCCACTTCCGAGTATGTTTCTTTATATTCATTGAAAAGATCTTTGAATTGATCCAATGTAGTACGGACTTGCGGTTCATAAACTTTAATGAAAGACGATATCCTTTCCAACACCTCAGAATCTATCGCCATAGCCAAGCTTTCTAATATTTCTGAGTCCTTGGTGATAGTTTGAAGAAAATATTCGAACGTCGAAAACATAGTCTTCACTTCAGCAGAGTCGCCTTCTTTGGTAGCCACATCATGTTTTCCTGACGGTGTTCTTTTCAGACCAGGAACGGCTATCTGTCCAATCGTCTTCTTTGGCAGATTTGCGTTTAGTGGACTATCCACAGACAAAGAATCAAGAGCTACTTTGTTCATGAAAGAACTATTCGAATGAAAGTAATTTAAGTATTTAAATACAAGACTCCGCAACTCATGTACCTGTTGAATTGAACGTAAAGATTGTCTAGATAATGCATCAATGCCTGACTTATAGTCTGAAGAATAGTATAGGTTCGAGAAACTAGCTTTCATTATGTTTCTTGAGTCTTGTGGAGTTCTCGCTTCTCAGTCAAGTTGTGGTTATGATTTTGATATTACTTTTGATGATCTAAAATGCGCTGATCTAAAAGTGCTCTATATTCAGGTTTAGTAAACAAATCAAAACATATCTTTATATAGACGTAACTATGAATTTGGAACAGATAGAAAGGGATATCGAAGAAACCAGAAATGACATTAAAGCTATAGAGAATGAGATTGGTGATCTAAAAAATCAAGAAAAGACGATCTTAAGTGAAATTGAGTTATTGCAAAAAATTGAAGATCTGAATGAATCTCAGAACCAAAATAGCAATCCAAAAACTTCAGATCTAGATACGGATGGCCCTCAAGACAGCGAAACTTTTAACTCTTCAGCTCTACCAACCGATAGATTTGATGAATCAATAAGTCGATTTTTTTTTAAAGATAATGATGGAAGACCAGCAAAAAAAAAACTGAAAACAGATCAGCTGCGTTCAGAAGTGTTAGCTCGAAGTAAGAAGATAGTGGACCTAAAGGAAAGCATACTCTATGAGAATATTTTTCGGTTAGCTGGAATAACCGCATTTCCATTGAATGAGTATATGTTTGATGATCCATCTATAATAATGGGATTACGATTTGATATACTATCTCATTTTCATAACAAATTCATGACACCACACTATGTTATTATAAGAAAAGTTCAGCATAAACAGAAAGATCTGCAATTGGTTTCAAAATGGCAAGTATATAAACATACTCTTCCCGTTCATTTACCTCTTAAGAAAATATCTTCATATTTACTTGAAGATAATCAAGACGACGGAGTATTAAAGTTTGGATTTGAGATCAGAGATTACTTGACATATATCCAGTACAAGCATGATGTATTCGATTCTATAAAAATGCTACCAGGGAAAGCTGTCGAAAGTGTGGAAAAAGATTTACAATGCAAAGCTGTTACAATTTATTTGAATAAAAGCAGTCATCCAAACAACAAGAATGAAATTAATTTGAGCTGTTCAAATGATGCCGTAATAACAGCTACTATCAAATATAAGAGCACTGCTAGTGATTTTGGCAAGCAGAAGGCATTATGCGAAGAACTACTTCGTGATTGCCCTTTTACCTCTCTCGAGAAGAAGCTTGAGAAAGTTTTACATATTTTGCACACCATATAGTTCAACATAGTATATTTATGGAGAAAAAACAACTAGATATAAAAAAGGCAAGCTTTTTAACGTCTAAATAAAAGGCTAATTCATTTAAAGAGTTAAAGATAGTTTACGAACATACATTGTTTAAAATGCATTTCCAAATCCAGCGCCAGTTGGTTGATAACCTACCCCCGTTACAGTTTGAGGGATTGGACCATTGGTTATCATCAATGGTTGTCCCACTGGAGTTTCTTCTTCCTTCTTTTCAGCCTCCCTTCTCTTCTTTAAGTCATCGTAAAGTTCATTGGTTTTCTTATGGGTTTCATAGGCAATGGAGATTTCATAAGGTTTGATGAAATTACCTAAATTATGTATCCATGACGCTTCAAGGACAAAATCATATTCAATGTGATCGTAACATGTATATAACAAAGCCACAAAACATTCATGATTACCTGTTTCAACAAAGTAGTCCATAAGATCATGAGCAATCTTTGTAGACTTAGAAAGAGCCGCAGTCTTAATTAAATCAGGCCATAATTTATCATTCTTTAAAATTGAAATTGCCTTAGGGAATTTCTTTTCCTTGGAGTATAAAGTTGCAGAGATTTGCCTAAAGAATATAGAGTTGTGATTTTCAAGTCTTTCAGCCAAATCCAACTTATTGAACCTATTGTTTGCTTCATTTTCAATCGAAGATCTCAATGACTTGTAGTCTTCTTCTTCAATCAACAAATCATGATAGGCTGAATTAACAACCGAGTTGTTTTTGTCAAGTACAGAAATTAAAAATGATTTGATCAATGGCACATTATCAGATTTCACAAACATTCTAACAACTCTGGGTAAATCCAACTTAGGAGTCAAAACTGTCAATAAGTCAACTAATAGTGAAGGATTTTCTTCCAAGTAAAAACTAATAGCTTTGTAATAAATTTCCAAGTTTGGTGCCTTAAGAACAATTTCTTTAAATGAGGTATGGTCAAAGGCGACTTCAGACTTATCAATCATCGTTAAAGCAGCATTATCCCATTCATCATAATGACAGTATAAGAATATGAGCTCAGGGTATAAATGTGCAGTTTCGCAAGCAGTTATCACTTTTGGAATGTTGATTCTAGACCAGAACAACTTCAAATGCTCCATAACCTTTTCTGGACTGTACTTAGAATACAAGATAGCCAACTCAGTGAACATACCCATATGTGCTCTTTCCAAACCTAAACCACTTTCAAAAAGTGCAATCAACTCATTGAAATAGCCATTGTGTTCATAAGTTTGAACTAACTCAGGCAATTCCTCAGCATCAATGATGAGATTCAAACCACATATTTGAGCTAATCTGAATTCCTTGTTTTCTATACAAGCATTGTTGACTTGTTTCCAAACAGTGGTGTTTGATGCCTTTCTAGCACAATCCACTGCACCTTGATAGTCGCCCAAATATACCAATGTAGTGGCTAACTTAGAGTACTTGGATACATTTGAATACAAAATCTTCGCACCTTTGTAGTTCTTTGCTTCGAATAATTTGTCTCCAATTTCCTCCAAGTCTGCAACATTTGGACCAGCAACAAACTTTTCAATTTCATCCAATCTGTCTAAACTGGCATAAGCATTAATCAAAGCTCCATCGACGACTCTTTCTCTCAATGTTTCTCTCGCCATTGTCAAGAATGAAATCAATTCTTCTTCTTTACCTGCATGTTCGGCAATTTCAATAACTTGTTCAAAGTTCTCAGGATTTTTGGATTTAACATAAGAGTCAATGGCATCTGGAATACGTAATCCGTTCAATTGAGCCGTACCCAACTGGTACCATAACTCGGACAACTCGTACTTTTCTGCGTACTCTTCTGCTCTATCCAAAGACATGATATCTTCTGATAATACTTTCATAGCATCAGTTCTCATCTCAAACTTGTCATAGACTTCAAATGCTTCTTCATATAATTGGTTATCAATACACAATGGGGCAATTTCATTAGGATCATACTTATCCAACTTTTCAACATAATTCATAACTCTTGAACTATCAGCCTTTATAGCAGTCAAAATAAGTAATCCTTGTAATGAAGTATTATCATTGAATGGAGAAGGTTCTAAAATAATCTTTTCCAACAACTCAACCAACTCATTAGGTAAATCATTCTCCATGAAGGCCTTGACTGTGATCGAAATCGGTTCTGGGTCGCTTAATTCAGGTATACCAGTGGAGATAACTTGGTCAATCAATTGACGTCTGTAACCATTATCCTCAGACAACACCTTATTCCATAAACCGAAATCAGACTTTCCAAGTAAGTACCTAGCTTGATATTTGTACATCTTATTTTCATTGGTTATATTGATAAGCTCATCATCATTGTTACCTTTGGAATAAGCAATGTACGCCAAATATGGATCTCTCTTCTCGCAGTACTTACCAACAACTAACGTATCGTACGCATCATTTTCACGTAAGAACTTTTCAGGGGAATTATTCGAATCAATGTAGATCTTGGCCAATGTATTATATACTTCTTGGTCAGTAACCCCACCTTCTAATAACTTCTCAAGATACGGAAGCAAAATTTTAAGTCTGTTTCTCTTCTCAACTTCACTGACAAGCTCTTTCACAGGGACTCTTCCAACAACAGTGCTCAATAAGTTCTTAATGATACTCTCATCACTATCAACGTCTAACAAGCCTGCAACAACTTGAGGAGTATTGGCAGGATTGACGTTTTGTACGTATACCTCGATAAACTTGAAATATTGATTTTTGTACAAGTACAAAACCAAATCATGAACAAAGTTGAATCTGTCACACACAATGATCAATGGAAGTTGATCATCCAACTTTGCTTCCTTCAAAAAATTCTTTACCTTTTCTCCATTGTAAACATTGTTATCTCTCACAACTCTTTCGATTTCCTTTATTTGATTTAATTTAGCAGCTGATTGAATATATTTCAAAACAACATCTGGGTCTTGAGTTATGTTTACAATTGATGACAAGTAGTAGTATTCACCTTCAACACATTTAAACTCCTCAAACAACTTAATCAATGTCAATGGGCCAATTAACTCTGAATACCTTGTCGCAACTTGAATAACAATTTGTAAATTCTGCTGGAGATTGTTGCTCATCAATTCCTTCAAACAAGCAACGGATTGTTGCACATTCAACTGACCAAAGTATTGTACCAACCACTCGTGTGGCAAGACATTTGTGTGAACTATAACACGTTTGATATCCTTCAAATCATCATAATGCTCCAAAGCTCTTTGGAACAATCCAGCCTTTTCACTGAGCTTTCCAATCGATGGTTTGTCGTAGTGGCTGAACATTTGGTTACCTAAAATAGCATCAGCAACCTGAGGTGCATGAATCAAATTAGTTTCTAAGACCTTAGTTTGTAAATGTCCCTCAGATGGAGAATCACTCTTGAGTGCATCTAATAAGAAGGCAGTTCCCTGCTGGATAAAGTTCTGTGAGAAGAACAAATCAGCGATACTTTCAACGTTCAAATTGACATCAGGAGATGATAGTAAAGAAACTGCAAATTCACTTGCTTTATCTGGACTGACTCTAACCAAATTTTGGATTAAGTTAGTGTAATCTGGGCTGTATCCAACTTTTTGACAATATGGCAAAATTTTATCGAATTGCCCTAATTCAGCCAAAGAAGATACCACCTTGATGTTGACATTTGCTCTGACATAAACAGCCAAAGCCAACGCAGTATCATTGTAAGATTTTACTATATCACCCAATTCTTCTGAGGAAGTTAACTTGTCTTCCTTTAGCCACTTTTCAAACAATGGCTTACGATCCTGTTGTAAGACAGGCTTCGCTAATTCAATAGACTCGTACTTATTCAAGCTACCTCTGTCCAATAAGGTAGAAAAATATTGTAAGATTGGTGATATTTGGCCAGGTTGAGGAGTGATATGCTTCAATTTATTGATTGTATCTTGGGTACGTAATTGTTCAGAAGAGGCGGCCACTTTTGCTGCATTTGTATAGTCACCTTGGTTTAAGAAGTTTTGGAATTGTTGTGTGAACAAATTTTCAGCACCAGGGAATCCACCCCTTGATGACAAGGACAATGCCAACTGAACATTGGATAACTTTTCTAAAACATAAGGAATTATCTTATCCCGCGAAACCTCAACACTCAAGACTTGTCCAGACTTATTTATAGTGATTATTCCAGTTCCATTATTGTAAGAAGCAGCATTGAAAACAGGATCAGCTGTGATTCTGTTAACAAATAAATTCGTACCTGTTTCCATATCATATAAATGAATAAAACCATACTTCGTTAAAATGTAGACCACACCGTATTTGTCAGAAGCTTGTAAACTAATTGGAAAATCGTTAGCTGCATCTGGTGGGAAGAAGATATCAACAGACTTCTTTGGGAACGGTGGGTTACCTTCGACGTGATCAATTTCAATTATATGCAAATTACCTTGGCCCTGGGCGTTTTTGTTACCAACACAAAAGACTTTTGTTGGTTGAGATGCACCACTCAAAGTGATTGAAGCAAATTTCGAAACATGACCTTCAATTGCCTGTGAAACATTACGGCTCTTGGAGTAGAGTTGAATATGACCAGCAATACGTGAGTTTTCCTGTGCAATGCCTGTAACGGCAAACCAATTCAAACCAGGCTCAGCAACAAAGTTTATAATTTGGTTGTTGTTAAGGGTGTGGTGTCTATCTGTTAACTTAATTGGACCGTTGTTAGAGCCATCAAATATATCCCAGTAGTAAATGGAACTAGCTGTTACTAAACCCAAGTACTTATCACTTAACCATTTCCAGTAAACCACAGGTTGATCCATAGTGAAAGATTTCAATCTTTGCTTTGTACCTAAGTTGAATATCTGTAAGGTAGTACCATTTGCTCTTAATGAAATGACAAACTCATGAGGATGCATGATAGCACTATCAGCACTCATGTTTTTTCTAACAACTTCATTGTTGTTCTTCAAGTTAACAATGGCAACTGTGTTGCCGTTGGCGCCAGACTCCCTAATACAAACATAGCTATCTGATTCTAAAGTTGTGGACTTGAAGTCCAAAGATGAAGGCAGGATTCCAAGTTGAGTCAACTGGGTCAACTCCGTAAAATCAATTGGTATATCACCCGACATTTCCGTATATGTACCAAAACTCTATATGAACAGCAAATCTGATTGAACAGTTATTCAGAAATCTATTATTTGTTCTATTTGGCCTAGCTCCAAAATTATTTCAGGTCCTCAATAGCAAACCAGGACTAAATGAACAAATAGTCGATTGATTGACTTGTTTCTATATAGAATTGTTTACAATTGGCAAACTTGTTCACTAAGGTAACGTAGATCGATGTTGATTTCTAGTGCGATCCGCCGTCCACTCTGGCGAGCGAATTTGACCGCGATTACATAAGCAATCTATCTATTTCTAGTAACCTGTCCCTAACTTAACTTTTCCTAGAACCTCTTCAGATGGCTTGACGTTACCCACATTTCATTAACTAAATTGACTGCAAGCGGAATTGATTATGTATATAATAATTATAAATGAATTAAAGCATTATTTTCTTGAATGCCCATTTATGCAATAATAAAGAGTCTACTAAATAACGAAATTATAAAGGAGGTTGTACACTTGAGATAGCGTCTTCGACTATTCTGTTTGATCTTCCTGTAGGGGTGGAGTGGTCTACCTTACTCCTGGATTGCTTGAAATATGCCTTAACGTACTCCCATTCACTTCCAACCCAGTCCCCCGTCAAAATGCTAATCTCCAATCTCTTCTGCTCATCCGAGTCCTTAATTTTCAGTGCAAAGGATGACTGTTCCCAGTCGACCAACCAGTAGCCAACCTTTTTCATTGCCAACTTTGCATGCAGTGGAGTAACGTATAGTTTATCTTCAGTATCGTAGTTAAGGAATGCCACGAGAACAGCGCTTAGAGAGGTAACGAAGTCTATAGCTCTTGTTGTAATCCTTGCTTGTTTTGGTGCAACTGAGCAAAGTCTATGGCACCGCATATGAATAATCATAGAATAAATGTAACGTTCAATATCGGGATGAACAAACACGCGAGGAATAAGATCTCGAAGTTTATATATCAGTTTCTGGTATTCACCAAACCGTGGTATCCACAATTCCTCCTGACCATCATAGTGATAGTAAGTAGAAAACCAAAATCGTTCCTTCAAATATTGATACATAGTGCCCCATTTACCACTCAATACAGGCATAATAATGAAAAACTCTGGCTTGTGGAAAACATAGTCTTCAAATTTAACTGTTGACTTGTCTTTCTGGAAAGAGCTCATTTCGTAGCCGTCTAATATGACAAGAAAATTATAAAGCCTCTTCTGTTCTTCATGATCTAACATATGCATATTTTTCCAAATGATTGCTTTCCGAAAAGTCAGTCCATCAGACATACCTCTTGCAAACTCTGTGAACAGTTTACTCTTGAATCGCTGAACAAGGTCTATGACTAAGACATCACTTTCATTAAATTGGCATGCCTTTAGAATTCCATTTTTAAACGTATGAATTGCCTGATTGGCATCAGTAGTTGTCACAACAAACCTCCTATCTGCCACTAGCGCCAATGTTAGCGCTATATACAAATTTTCCATTTTAGATCATTTCTTTTGAGTTTCAAATATAACGATAAGATGAGCTGCACAACAATATGCTATTAAGATTAATCATCTTCATATAATGTCTCTACAATATCACCTCAATGTCGTTAAAATGTCGCATTAAACACATGGGGTCTACTTTAAAAATTTACGACATACGCGGTTTTCTTTTGATTTAATGCAAGAAGGAACAATGCACTACGGCCTCTCATGCATCAAGACACGAACCAAGGAAAAAGAAAGAAGTGTTAGTTAGAAATTTGCTCGACTGTGTATTGTGTATTTGTTATGTTTAGATTATCAAAACTTTAGTATTTAAATAGTACCCCTCTGTTTTGCTAGAAACTGTGCTATAGATAACTCATTGAACACCTTAAATTAATCAAAGAAAGCCACTGGTGAAGTTTTAATTAACCCACAGGCTGTATTTTTCAGAATAACGTACTCTGGCCACACAAAAATAGCAACAATGCTATCTGCTTTCAATCGGTCAGAATCTAGTCCAAAGGTACCCGAGTCTCCATTCCCACCGCTCAAGATAGAACATAGATATAGAGGAGTCTATGAGCGTGCTGGGTTTGACGTTAACTTGAAGACCAACAACAATGGGCAAGGAGAGGAAATTTCTTCAAGTTCAGAACAGAACTTCCGTCAAAAGACAGTTCCAATACAAAGTGAAAAATATCCAACTCCTCCAAAAACAGCCTCGATATCTCCGTCTTCCTCACATTCCCATTCCTTAATTGAGAACGGAACAACAAATCCGTATTCACGTCCACGTCAGAATCCAGCATCTACAAGTAGCCTAAACATCGGAAAGAGAAAGGCGCCTCCCAATTTGAGTTTGAATGCCAGCGGTGCAGTTAGTGCAGATAACTTGAACGGAGCTATATACCCTAATTCAGTTCCTCATAGTGCTAAGCTGTCATACTCAGAGACGCGTTCAGTTTCAGGTAATTCAGCAAGAGTGTTCTCTAACTCTTCTAGTGCTAATAATAGCAGTGGTAGTGATGCTGCATTTCAAGAACCCGAACAAGAAGAACAGAATCCCTCTATAATCGTGAAGCAAGATCCCAACAGTTCCATTCCTCACTCAGAGTACAAGATTCCCAAAGTGATATCACCACTGAAGAAAAACCTTAAGAACTTAGAGTTGAACTTAGCAAGCAAGCCAAACAGCCCAAGTAAATCAAACAGCCCAAACAATTCAATCGACTCAAGCAGCCAAGAAGCTTCATCTTCAAATCCTTCTTCAACCACTTATAATCCCCCTGCAATTAAATCAGCACCCGCTCAGCAAGCATCTCCGTATGATGTACCAGCTAATGCTCATCGTCACAGACCAAATTGGAATACTCAATCTGGACTTTCTGGGAATGGAGGAGCTTACAATGATAATATCAATAGCGCTAATGGTTCGTACAATAGCAGCCCGATAGGACAACATGCCAATGGACAACATGTTAATGGACAATATATCAATGGACAAAATGTTAATGGACAATATGTTAATGGACAATTTATTAATGGACATAATGGTTCATACGTTCAAGGTCCTAATGGGTCTTATTCAAACGGACAAAGAAGGCCTTCACCTCAAGGACCCAATATGGCTTATGGTAATGTATCTAATATTCCTCATTCAAGAGGCCCCAAGGGTCCTTATAGAGGCATGAATGGACCACCTCATAGTGCTGGAATTCATGGGGGTTATGGTCGTGGCCCCAATGGACCCTATAATAATGGTCAGTATAACAATGGTCAGTATAATAATGGTCAGTATAATCATGGTCAGTATAACCAGATGGGAGGGTTCTATCCGCAGAAACAAAACTTTTCATATGGAGCATTGCCTACCAGTAGGTCAGACCAAGGTTTTTACCCAGATATGAATGCTTCTAATAGGCCTGTGGCAACAAAGCATAATGACGTTCAACTGGAATCTAGGAACCAGAAGGCTAAAAATGCGGAAGAGTTGACCCAGCAAAGCCATAGATTGTCATCTGCGCTTTCTGATTTTAAGAAAGATATCGAAGATCACAAGAACTATACACCTAAGTCTCCACCTATTGGGGGCAATTTTGTACCCCAACTACCAAATTCCTCTCCCTCGGAGCTTGGTTTGAAGAAACCTCAGTTTGAATCACTTGCGTTTAACAATGCTTATGGCAACCCAAATTCTGGTGAATTAGAGTTATCTACAAACAGAAATAGTCAATTTTCTACAGTTAGCTCTATTATATCTAAGGAATTGAATCGTCCAAATGATGATGAAAGCGAAGCGGATGAAATTGAAGAGGAGTTACAACAGCAGCTTGAGAGCATAAAGGGAACAAACAGAATTGACAAAGAACCTGACGTCAATAATAATATTTCGTTTTCTGAACAAAGGACACCACATGAAACCTCCAATATCCCCATACCCGTTTTTAATATAGAGGACACCGAAAATGAATCTATAGAAGCTTCTGAGCTACCATTTCCCAAGTCCCCTGACCAAATAACTAGAGAGATATTGGAGCAAGATACCCTAATTCTGAATAATATTAATAATAATGATTTTGATAGTCAGACCCCCAAAAGAAGCTCAAAGAGATTGCAGAGCGTGGATGAAGGATTTAGTGACCTCGAAGAGGACAGTGTGAAACCTTTAAGTCCCAAGAACCACGAGATAGAGAAGGAACTTGAAAGTCTAAATTTAAGTTTCAGAAACCAAAGTCAAATAAGGTCGACTCAAGAATCATTCGAAACACAAACATCACAACTGAATCCAGTACCTCAAGTATATCCACCAGGTCAAGGTCCATGTAGGTCATGTCACAATGAAGTTAAGGCTGAAGCAAAAGGATTAGAAAGGTCAATTTTCTCTAAAACAGCTAATCTTTCAGGGCAATGGCATAGAAAATGTTTCACTTGTTCACATGAAAATTGCGGCATTCAGTTCAACAAAGGAATTCACTGTTATGTTATTGAAGATTTGCCTTATTGTCACAATCACTATCATTTATTAAATAAAACACTTTGTACAAAGTGTAACTCCGGAATTGAAGGTGAATGTATTGAGAATGAATTAGAGCAAAAGTGGCATTTGGACTGTTTGTTGTGTACAATGTGTAATAACAAAATTGGTGAAGACTACTATTTGATTAATGGTACCATTTTCTGTGAACTTGATGCAAAAAACATTATCAATGGCAATCAGAGCTACATGGATACTCATGGTAATGTTATCGCAGGAGGCCTCAGCTCCATGGACAAGGTAGAAAAGAGAAGAACAAGATTGATGTACGTTGATTAATCTGTTTATTCTTTATTTTCCATTTAGATTTTGTCCTTGTAGATCTTCACATGTAACTATAAAATACCTTTTATGCCATACATATATATACGTTGTATAGTAATTATATTAGAATTTCCTTAGATTCAAATCCAATTTATGAAAATTATAACCTCAACCATAAAAGATATCATCTCAGACTGTTTTCTATGGGTATGCTACCCTGTTTAACGTTTACTTCTACATTCAGATTTTCACCATTATCCGAATTGTTAAGATCATGGTCTGAGTATTCTATAATATCGTCATCATCCTCAATAATAAAATTATCCGCATCAAAATCGGCGGAATCTAGTTCCACATTATTTCCAGTTTCTAAGTCATCATTAAAATTACCAAATATCATTTGCTCATATCCATCTTCATGCTGGCCATTTTGAATGTGATACTGTCTTAATCTCATTTTCATTTTGTGATAAATTAGATATGTTGTTATAGCGGAAGCAAAACCAGTTATCAACAAGCTAATAACATCAATTATCTTTGTAGATGTGGATTTAGACACATCATATAGTTCTTTAAATTTGCTTCCTACAAAAATATGTATAAGAAGTTTAGGAGATGTTATCACAGATGCTAGGAAATATGTCGTTATTGATAATTCTGGAATAGATGCTAACGCACCATTTGACAATGAATACGGAAATGGACACAACCTTATTAAGGCAAGAAGGAATAATGATGAGTCATCACGTAAAACTTCTGCAAAAGCTCTAAACATTTCATTATGATCAACAAGCTTTTTAGCGTGATCTTGGAGGATATACCTGAAGACAATAAATGAGCATAATGAGCCTGATATTGACGCAGGAGCTAAAAGGATCCATCCAGTAGGAAAGCCATATACCATTCCACTTAACAACGAAAGAGCACTGAAGCCTATCAATGGAGGGAAACTTATAGTGAATATCAATGCAAATAAAATAAGCCACCCAAACCTAAGTTTTTTCCAGCTATCAGCAATACCAATCAAAATATGTGTGAAATATGTATGAAAAACAAGGATTAAAGCTACTGCAACGAGTCCAATTATACCCAAAATCAAGAGAGAAACTTTTCTGGCCTTAGATTGTTGCTGGTACCACAGTATTGCATTCTGACTTACTTCATTGAGCCCCTCTACTCTTTCCCAAAAGGCAACATTGATATTAGATCTCCAATCGGATCTAAAGAGCAGTCCAGTTCCTAACTGAAGGTCCGATACGGAGCGAAATCGTGACATACTCTTTGAATGTCTTTCAGTACCGCCTTCATTATTTTTAAGGGCAGCTTGATGAAAATCATATCGCGTATGGTATATACAGTACCATCCTGGGCACATCACATTAAATTCGTAGTATCACTTAAGTGAATCAGTATACGAGATATCTACAATAAAACGACAGTAAATGGTGAGATAAACCAGAAACAACAAAATCTATTAGGCTCCACAGTTTACATAAATAAAAATACTCTAACCAAAATCAATAAAGCTGAAAAATATGCAGCAATGCTTTATTGGGAAAATTTAATTTCTTTCTAACAAATCTGGAAGCTTGTTGACATCCAAGTTCTCATAAATGACCTTATAAGTGGCATCAAACAATGGGAACTCATCATTCAACTTAAAGTTGTCCAATAACTCGTGGACTTCCTTAGCAGTGATAATACCTTGAGAAGATTGACCGTTCAAAAGAGTTTTCTCAGCTTCCCATGCATCAACATTGTGCTCAACCATGTACTTGGCAACCTTGACATTTCTACCACCAGCGCAAGTGGTGATCAAATCAGCAACACCTGCACTTTCATCTGTGAAAGTAGATGGGTTTGGTGGAGTCTTAGATTTGATACCAAACTTCTCGTAGTAAGATGCAAAGTGAATGATTTCACGCAAACCAATTCTCATGATAGCAGCCTTAGCATTGTCACCCCATCCGGCACCTTCAACGAATCCAGCGGCAATAGCAACGACGTTCTTCAAAGCACCAGCGTAAGATGCACCAACGACATCATCGATAACTCTGACATGGAAGTATGGTCTGTGGAAGGCTTCCTTCAAGATGTACTCATCGACATCCTTACCTTCGCCTCTAAAGTCATCAGGAAGAGTGTAAGCAATGGATGTTTCAGACCACCTTTGTCTAGCAACTTCATTAGCAATGTTGGCACCAGAAAGGACACCGCAATGGATACCCAAAGTATCAGTGATAGCTTGAGATAACAATTTGCATCCATTTGGTGTGACTTCCAAACCCTTCAAACAAGAGATAGCTCTGACACTTGGTTTAACCTTACCAATGAGCTGCTTGCATACTGGTGGGAGGAACTGATGTGGGATGTTAAAGACAAGGAGATCAGCATCACGCACGGTATCAACAATGTCTGGGTTGGCAACCAAGTTTTCTGGCAATTTAACTTCTGGCAAGTATTTAACGTTTTCATGCTTTTCGTTAATGATTTCTGTTAACTTCTGACCGTTGATTTCCTCCTGGAAAACCCACATCTGAACGTCCCTAGCGAATATTTCTGGCTTCTCAGCGGCATTCTCTGCCACTAATTTAGCGACAGCGGTACCCCAATTACCTGATCCCACGATGGCGATCTTAATAGGCTTCTCAACTTTGTAAAACTTTTGTGTGGTCATTTTAAAATGTAATTATAATAATAATAAATTAAATATAAGCACTTGTCTGTAAAAACACATATGTGCCTCAGGATACGTCTCTTCTTATATAGAGAAGATTACACCGTACTTCGCTGAAAAAGCCTGGCGATAACTTTAAAATATCTTCACGTGTTCCGATAGTCATCGGAAACGGTCGTACCCTCGAATATGCAAGTTGTCGTTTCTTATTCCAGATCTCATACAAAGACCGGCCAAACATCCAGTAGGAACCCAAACAACCGCCCCCCTCGCTACTCTTCAGGACACTGAAGGGTACTAGCGAGGGTCCTCAGGGTGACATGGTTTGTCCTGGCGTCTGTGTCTACAGCTACAATTCTCAGTAATCAAATACGTATAACGAAGAGGCCATAATATTTTCAAGAAAGTAGCTGATATTAGGTGATAAGCTAAGAAGAACAAGGAGAAAGCTTTTGTAATACTACAAATTCCATGTAGAGAGCGGATCCAACTGATAAGAGTATGTAATATCAGTAGTCGTTGTAGATGACGTGCCTCTAGATTGCAAGTAAGACAATTCAATAGAGACATCAATCATCCTAACCAGACCGGTAGATAGACGGAACTAACTGACGATCTCTCGGACTTCGGGACAGGAAACTCCGGTAATTCCCTGTCCTATCAGGATAAAACGGTAGGAAAAAGCAATGTTGATATTATGTGGTAATCAAGACTATTGCATAGCAGCCTTGTGGTGATTCCGGACAACAGAGAATGCAGGAGTGTTACACGAATACCTTGTTTTTCCGAATAGTGTATGCGATGCCTATGTCATAGTGCGAAGATAAACAGCGGTTATAATACATGGTTATAATAGATCGAGCCATCATATGACGTAGTCATACCGATATGTTTCATCTTGAAGAGGTTCGTAAAGAGATTATATTTATTCTGAAGTAAGAATGTTTATATTAAAAACTTACATATGGTCGTCATCGTGCCTATAGTCGTCATATACCTCCTGCCATTCACGAGAGAGAATGCTAGCCAGTCGAGGTTGCAGTACTGATGGTTCTTCAAACCACGAAGGGTCTTCCATCCAGCTAACGTTTTTCACCTGATTTCCACTTATTACCTTTGCAGCCTGTAATGGAGTAGTAATGTTTGCAAGTTCTCCATCCTTTATATGGGCAAGAGGGTCTGGGAGATGATTGATGTTTTCCTCACGCCACTCGGACCTGTAGCTCGAGGGTCCATCAACATGTACAGAAGGATGTTCAATTGTTGCATTTGTGAATGTTCGCTCCCCTACTTGGGATGTCGGCACCCCAGCATCTGAATGGCTAATTTCTTGTGCAGCCAGTTGTAACTGCTGCGACTCACTTCTGATATCTTCTCTTCCTTCCGACTCAACAAGCCTGTTACCTTCAAGTTCAACTGATCTGTTACCTATAGAATTCATCAATTTGAGAAAATTTGAGTTCTGGAACTTAGTGGCGGTTTCTTCCGAACCGTTATAATTGAGCATAGAGTTCTCAACCTTTTTAGCAGCTTTGGCAAACTCATCCTTCTCCAAATCATTATGTAACTCATTCTTTGGCTGCTGGTTCTGTTGATCGTTAACCTCAGAAAGTTCTCTTTCAACCTGATCAAACTCATTTTCAAAATCTGCATGTTCCTGTTCCATTTTATGTATTTCTTGGTGCTCTGTCAATGTAGAGCGATCATATAAAGGTGTAGACAAGTGTGTTCTCATATTCAAAGGAAAGCTTCTAGAATGACCTTGATTCAATGAGTCGTATTGACTATGAAACTGGTTTTGTTGTTGCTCAGGTATCTGAGACTGGTGTTGAAGAAATTGTTGATGCCAATTTGTGGATTGGGGTTGACCAGTCTGCTGAGACCTGTTCTGAACAGATAGTTGTGAAAAGTCTTGAACCCAGCTCTTATTGACTATAGCATCTGGTCTCATGGTTTGTGGAGAAAGAATTTCTGGTCTATGGGAGTGTTCACTAAAGGTTGGATTACTCAAATCAGGATGTACAGGCATACCATTATTGAACCTCTGGAACTCGTCATTAAGGTTTCTATCTATTTGATTCTGGTTTTTAAAGCCATGTACTTGCGACTGAGCTTCTAGTCGATTTCTTATAAACTCATTTTGTAATGACTGATCTCTGTTTGCATATTGAGAAAAGTCCTTAAGGGCATTAGAAGGACCACAGCTTGCATCACTATTCATTTTGTGGAATGTTATCAACTATTGACAAGTA
Organism: Priceomyces medius; assembly: GCA_030570455.1. Lineage (NCBI taxonomy): Eukaryota > Fungi > Ascomycota > Pichiomycetes > Serinales > Debaryomycetaceae > Priceomyces > Priceomyces medius. The sequence continues at coordinate 357,675 of JAJLVV010000008.1, read as the reverse complement.
CTCTTTCGAAGTTAAAACATCAATCTAAACTCTACTCGTCCATTACAACTGTGATGACTGTGATTAATGAACATATAGATATGTACCGAGCTATTAGTAATACCTGCATATAACCACATTTTATGCCAAGTAACATGACCTCTTAAATATGATATTATTGTATTTGCTATTTACATATAAAGAGCATAGGTGTGTCTAGAAAGCACACTATTAAAGCTTACCGAAGTCTATACTTTCATATAATTCGTTATATGCATCGCCTAAGAATGACTGAATGTTCGATGTTTGCATAGATCGACCGTATTTTTTATAGGCCCTGCCACTGGCGATTCTCACAATAGACGATGCTGCGAAACACGCCAAAAGAGTAGATTCATCTGAAGTTAGCTTGTCACCACTGATATCCCAGAGACCAGAGTCATAATTATTAGACCAAATGATCATTGTTCCTATAGCACCACTAAGAGTATCACCTTGTCCTCCAACTCTCTTCAAAGAGCCAACTAAATCGTTCACTATATACTCATCATTTCTCACTATTAAATCTTTGGCTCCTTTGCGAACAATAACAACATTTCCTAACGCTTTTGATAACTTCTTTGTGGACTCTAGTATCTTATCAAAGTTATTCTCAGTTATAGAATTATCAATTTGCAATTTTTTTGCGAGCCTATCAAACTCTACTACATTCGGAGTAATTATTGCCTTTGAATAGTTCTTTATCAACAGTGGATCCAATGAAAGCACATATAAGGAGTCTGCATCTAATATAACTGGCTTGTTCAAAACTTTGATCTCCTCAATTATTCTAACAAGTGACTTAACCATTAAAGGATCCCTTCCAAAACCAGGCCCAATGATTATTAGATCTATTCTGTTTAACAACAGTATTACTTTAGGCATGATGTATTCATCAATTATACCATTGAGCTTCGTATCCTTGTTCCCTATTATTTCCTCTGGAGCTAATTTCAATAGGTTTTCAAGTTCTGCACTTGATAAAATGGATTTGATCTCAGGGTTAGTCAACTGGTAAAGATAAGGATGCACCATCAAATCAGGGCTATACAGTTTGATAACAGTCGCCGCTAATTTTTCACATATTATATGATTCATATCGGTGCCTATAAGAGCTGAGGATTGACATGAAAAGAATGGGGCACCTGTGTAGTCTTCAGAGCCCCCAATTACTGCAATTTTTCCAGCCTGCCCCTTGTGAAAGTGTGGTAATAAAGGCTGGACAATTTGACGTGACAAATGAAGTAGTTCCTTCTGACTCTTTCCTTTAAACATTGTACCCATAATTCTACTTGCTCATATATATGTATTTCTAACTGTCTAGAGCTAGAAAGTTTCAACCATTAGTTTATATTCGAATTTACAGAGCAACCAATTACATTAATAATATGTGGTACTGTATATACGATTGAACCACAGTCAAGCGCCCCCATATATATAAAGAGCAAGTTTTTCAAGTCCGAGTAGATTCCATCAAAATGAATACATTACTTTCAAAAACATCAATAACTTCGTTAACAAAAATGTCATTTATCCGCCAATTAGCTAGACCAAAATACTTATTGCCAATATTTGCTTCAGCATCAACCCTTGGTCTCGCATACCAATTCTCCACGTCACCAATTGCGAACGAATCGTCTAAAACTTTCAAAGGAAATGATGAATGGGTTGATTTGAAATTGATCAAAAAAGAAGATTTCAATCACAACACTACTCACTACGTTTTTGAATTGGGTAGCAAGGATGAACAATCTGGGTTAGTTACAGCTTCCTGTCTCTTATCCAAATACGTTACACCAAAGGGAAACAATGTCATTAGACCCTACACTCCTATCTCTGACCCAAATCAAGAAGGAACTATTGAATTCGTCATTAAAAGATACGAAAATGGTAAATTTTCCAACCACTTGCACAGCTTGAGCGAAAATGACACTGTATCATTTAAAGGACCAATCCTTAAATGGAAATGGGAACCAAATCAGTACAAATCCATTTCATTGCTTGGTGGCGGTAGTGGAATTACCCCATTGTATCAATTACTCCATGAAATCACTAAAAATCCCGATGATAAAACCAAAGTTCAATTGTTTTATGGTAACATCTCTGAAGATGATATTTTGATCAAGAAACAACTTGACGAAATTGCCACTCAACATAAGGATCAAGTTGAAGTGACTTACTTCCTTGACAAGCCAAGTAGTTCATGGAATGGTAAGACAGGTTTCATTACCAAGGAATTCTTGGAAAGCAAATTGCCAGGCCCATCAAAGGACAATAAAATCTTTGTTTGTGGTCCTCCAGGATTTTATAAGGCCTTTTCCGGTCCAAAGAACTCTCCAACAGATCAAGGTGAAGTTTCTGGTATTTTGGCTGATTTAGGATACACTAAAGAGCACGTTTATAAGTTCTAATTCCTGTTTTGGCTTGTGCCATCTTAGATAGTGAAGCTGACGAAGATATAGATATAAATAAGTAGACACTTACATATACGTTTAAATCATAATCTTTTGTTTAAAATTATACACGGATATTCTGATCTCAAGTGGCTTGCTCTTTTATCTCACTCCAGACATAGTTCAATTGTCACAGACGTTTTCGAGAAATATCAAAAATTAAAGTAACAGCGAATTTTCAAGTACAGATCATTTTCGTCTTGAATATATTGAAGTTATAATGGAGAAGGTAAAGATTGCCATTGAAGGATGCTGTCATGGTGAATTGGATACGATATATCGATCGATTCCCTCTGATACTGATCTATTAATTATTTGTGGCGACTTTCAAGCCTTGAGAAACGAGACTGATTTGCAGACAATGAATGTACCAGCTAAGTACAAAAAGATGGGTGACTTCCATAAGTATTACAAAGGCGAAACTATTGCACCCATTCTTACAATATTCATTGGAGGAAATCACGAGTGCTCGTCATATTTACAAGAACTAAAATTTGGTGGTTGGGTTGCAGAAAATATATACTATTTGGGTGAATGTGGCAGTGTATGGTATAAAGGAATCCACATTGGGGGAATAAGTGGCATATATAACAAATATTCATTTCTTAAGAATTTTAAAGAAGAACTTCCATTTAATGATAAATCAATTAGGTCAGTTTATCATGTTAAACCCAAAAGTTTCCTCAAACTCTACTTGATGAAGCATTTAGATGTTATAGTTAGTCATGACTGGCCAAATCAGATCGAGCAATACGGTGATTTGAAAACACTCCTAAAAGTGAAGAAGTATTTCAAAAGCGATATCCGGAGTGGAACTTTGGGAAATCCATTGAACAAGATTTTATTGCACCAGTTAAAACCTAAATATTGGTTTGCTGCTCATCTCCATGTCAAATTCACAGCAATAGTTAACCATAAACACTCAGCTATCAGTGAATCTGCTAGGAAAACCGTTAGTAATAAAGAAGAAATCGAGTTAGATATGGACAATATTGATACAAATAACGAAAAAATTGAAGTAGATTTGGATATGAATATGGAGTCCACTCGTGGGTCACTTAAAAGACTTAACGATGATCTGGATATACAGAACAAAAGAGTGCACGTTTCCTCCACATTTTTCTTATCTCTAGACAAATGCTTACCTCGAAGACAGTTTCTTCAAATAATGGAAATAGAACCAAGCGTTCCATTGAAATCTAACAGGTTGTATTACGATAAAAGAAGTGTCATTATTAACAAGGTTGTAGAAAGTTATTCTACAAAGCTCTCAAATTTAGATTTCAACCAACTTTATTGTCCAGAGGATTTAGATCTTATTAAAGAGCTCGAGAAAGAAGTAGAATTCCATATGAATGATGATATAGGAGATTTATCAGTTCCTCTGAACTTTAAGATAGTTGCACCAACATCAGATGAATCAGATGTCCCGTTACAATACTGGACAAACGAACAAACTCTGGAGTATCGGAAGAGATTTAACATATAACAAAAGTGAATTTTAGATATTTCGCAGTCAGTGCTTTTAAACAAGAACAAACCTAATCTAATCTCCAAATTACAGAAACAATCCTGAGCCTTTACCTAGTTGGATATATATTGTTTCGAGCCTAATGAATCTGCATGGCAATTGTCACAGTCTAGCCTCTTATCGGTTCAAAGTGATTTCGTACTGCATACATAATTTATATCCGACTCACAATTTCGGAACTACAAATATCATTGTCATGTGATAATATCAACATTGCAAAAGCCTTCTCATTTCTCAAATTAGACCGTACATTCTCTTTCTAGCAAATTTTTTCTTGTCCAATGATCCTATTTTATGCAAATGAGGAAATAGCGTTCACATTTCTGATGATATTCATAACGTAACAGACGTTCCTTTTTCTTGTCGCAGTTTGTTTTCTATTTTCTTTCAACATGAGATTGGTAACATACTATCACGGTGGATCTCCTGCCGTATGGAACAAAGCTGTCCGGTGTATATGTGTTTTCAATCATTATGTATGTCGTCATAGACATCTATTTGTTTTCACAAGGACAACCCTAAAGAGCAAACAATCTAGGTTTCAACGTGAAGATATTTCCAACCTTAGCTTAACACTCTAAGTCCCCACCCCCTCCCCCCTCCTTGTCAGCTTTACCAAGCATTGAGGGCCTCCATTCTCATTATTAGCTTAACTTGATACACCTTTGTTCCTCCTTTCCCTTGTCTCTTATCAAAAAATTGTATATCTTAGTAGTCGCACTTTATCGAAGTACGAAGTTAAGAGAAAGTATGCGCGTCTTGTCAGTGTTAGCGAGCACTGGGGGGGTAGATTAGGGGGTTCTTACTTAGTACACTCGCGACCATCCCTGAGTGATATATCGAACACCTGGGGGCCCTGTTAAACAGACCACACCCCTCTTGATAACCTGCAGATTAATTTAATTCGAAACAAGCATTTCAAACTGTCAGATTGTTCTATATGCAAACATCTCGATTGTCAGATTAATAGTCAAGAGTCTTCCTTAAACTGACGTCAATTTTTTCTTTTTACAAGATCTGGACTCCTTACCTGTCATAAAAAATACTACTGAAGCTCCGCTATTGGCCCTCCGGAAGAAATCGACATGTGTTTGACGCTATTCGATGCAGTATAAGTCTGCCGGAATATAGTTTGGCATGGATATCAAGAAAAAAGAAAAGCAGTTCCGGTAATATCAGGTGATACCTTAACTTACGAGCACGCCTACATCATTATGACGTATTCATTTTTCTTCTTTCGGAACTTAACGGTTGGAATATTTATTGTCTACGATGACAGAAGGAGAAATAATGTATTGAAAATGTTTAGAATGCAACAATAATGTAAAATCATTTTTAAAATGAATTCAGGGTAGTAACAACGGCATACACTAAACGTGGTTTAGTACTTGAGGTTAGGTAATCGTAAATTTTTGGAAAAGATGACACATTGTAGGTTAATGGAAAGGGTACTACTACATAATCTCATATCGCGAGTGTTGTGGCAATTCCAGCTTAAGCTACTACATTAGATACATTTGTGCATTTCAGGAGACGGTGAACATCGCGCCGGAGAATACATATGCAGGATATGCCCGTATCTCCTGTTTTTGATTTCTTGATGCTGCAAACCATTATGTGTGCATGTTTCTTTTGAATCCGACCCTTTGGGACTGTACTTAAAAATTGTTTATCACAACCATTTCTTTTTGAAAGTGGTCTGTAAGAAATAATATAAATAGTCGCTAATCCTGATCATGGATTCCATGTAGGCACGTTGTATCAGACTTAAGATTATATCTACCAGGACATTTCTTAATTTCAGATTTAACTCAAGTTTTAGTCATTCCCTTATTAGAAAACTTTTCGCAGCTTATCAGTCCAACATATATCCACAATGACAATTCAAAAGCAACCAGCTATCTTTTACGTTAATGCAGCATTATTTGATTGTGATGGTACCTTAGTTAACTCTACTGGTGCTATTTCTGAGTTCTGGAGAGACTTTGGTAAAACTAGACCACACGTCAACCCAGAGGAAATTATTAGAACTTCCCATGGTTGTCGTACTTTCGATGTTATCGCTAAGTGGTCTCCTGAGGATGCCAATGTCGAACAAGTCACTAAATGGGAAGGTGACATCCCAGACTCCTTTGGTCAATACGCTAAACCAATCCCAGGTGCTGTTGAATTGGTTAAATCTTTTGATCATTTCTCAAAGACCGAGACACATGACAAAAAACAAAGATGGGCAATCGTAACTTCTGGTACTTTGCCATTGGCCTCTAAGTGGTTGAAGTTATTGACTATCGAACAGCCAGACTGTTTTATAACTGCTGAAGCAGTAACTAAGGGTAAACCACATCCACAAGGTTACCAAACAGCTAGAAATAACTTAGGTGCGGGTGCTACTGAAAAGAAAGTAGTTGTATTTGAAGATGCACCTGCTGGTATCACTGCTGGTAAGGGTGCTGGCGCTATGATTGTTGGTATCTGTTCCACTTACGACCCAGAAAAGGTTAGGAAATCAGGTGCCGATATCGTTGTAAACGATTTGACTTCATTCAAAATCGAATCTTACAACCCACAAACTGAAGAATTCAAGGTTGTTGTGTCTGACTACCATTACGCTAACGCTGAGTTCTTGCAGCCAATATAAATTATAATATAATTTTCAAAATTATTTAACAATACTGGAAGGTTGCATTAGGTCATCGGTAGAATCATTATCTTATTTATCATTGCTTGATTTTTTTTTCTATTCATTTTATAGATAAATTATAAACATGAATGTACATTAGCTATTGTGTGTTTACTGATAAAAAAAACTATATCGTAGAAGTCCTGCAATATTCGTCGCTGATGATTACAATAATAGATCACTGGGCAACTTGGATAGATAAATCTCGTAAATTTATTTACTACATTTTCATGCTTACGTAAGCTCTATACTTGGAAAATTTGCGATGCCCTTCATTGGAATAACTATACTTGGAAAGAGCTATAGTGATTAAAATATACCATGGCACCTTCATTGAGTGATCCTTACTCACTTTTGACCCTTCCAAGGTCAAGTGATTTAACATTTGATAAAAGACCTGTTGTCCAGCCCATCAACTCACCTGATGTAACACAAGTTGAGATCGGTATACCTAAGTCGTCCATTTCAACGTACGTGTTGAAGCCATCACCAAGACTAGTTTGGTCATTTGCATTACCACCATATTGTGACATACTGTGCTTAGCTTCTAAAGCAACTGAAAATGATGGAACCAAAGTTTATGCCGCTGGTACTACCGATCGTAAAAATCATGGAGTTTTAGTAGTTAACAAGTTAAATGAAGATGTTGAAAGCTATACTATTCACGTGAATAATAAGGTTATTGGCATCAAATTCTCTGGTGATGATTTGATAGTGGTTTATGATAACGGATCTATTGAGTTATTAGACTTAAAAAGCAGAACCCCAGTCATGAAATTTACCCAAAGAGAAACGCTAATCTTCCACACTTTTATACCAAAGAGTGAATTCAAAACCAAGGATGACTTGTGTTTGCTAGTTTCAAAGTCTAGCAAAGCTTTGAATTTAAAATTGGTTCTGCTTAATCCCAGCCAATTTTCAGAATTAAGAACATCAATATTCTCAACTAAATTCCCAATTACAGGATTTCAGACAGAATCATTCGCGTACATTACAGGTATATTATATGCATTGAACACCAAATCTAAGAGCATTCAATCTGTGTCTTTAGATGGTTTTGAGGTTCAGGAGCCCATTGATGTATCAAAATTCATAGAAAAGTCTTCTCTGGGTATTTCAGCTGTTAGTATTGATAGATTGTTGTTACACTCAGGGTCGTCTGTCTATTTGTTAAACGTCAAGTATGCATCATGTTTAGACACTTACAGCTCGGAAGGTGGTGATGTGATAGTTTGTCAGGTTGCACAAGTGGCTGGATCCTCATTAAAATCAAGTAAATCGATTGCATTATGTGCGGAAAAAATTGGTAAAGATGTCACAATGAAAATGTTAAACGTTGATACGGGCATGAATAAGTTAATTGAATGTTTTGGTAAGTCTATTCAGACAAAATCAAATACTATAAGGGGACTACCGAGTTTATTAGATGATGACTTTGAAAAAGAAGTCGCTAGTTTATCGAAGGAATCTAATGATGTATTATCCCAACTCAGAAAGTTCAAAGATTCTAAAGATTTGAATAAATGGGAAAGACTTATTATACCATATCTCAAAAACGAGTCTTGGACTCTGATCCAAAAGGCCTTGAAAGACAAGAAAACTAAGAAACAAAAGACCTACCTCTTTCAAGTATATGATGTTGAAAGTGATAGAGTAGTGGATTCCAATTTTGTTTCTGCAATCTTGGACCTCCTATTTGAATTTAAGGGTGACAAGTTAAGCTTACAAGATAATGACTTTTTGCCAGAACATACCTTGATATATTTGTTGACTTCTCCTTATTATCCTGAGAAATGGGCTGCAGGTTTGTTGGAATTATTCAAATATCTTGAAAGAGATACTTTGGTTAGACAAGCCGTTTTAACTGGTGTAAATATACCTAAAAGGGATCTCATATATCTTTTGATAAGTATTGATTCTAATGATGAAATCTTTGAAGACGTCTTGAGTAGGTTGACAAATGAATTTTCGGTTAAAGAAATCACTCTGATTTTCAGGGTTTTGATGGAAGAAGACAATGAAATCAATTTAGAAAGTGTATTGGTAAAGTTGGTTAAAGTAGATAGTAATAAGAGCTGGCAGCTCATAGAGTCAATTATTGACGTTGGTGGCTTGTTCAACTGGCCATCAGGTACAGTTTCACAGCTATTGGAATTCATCAGCCTCAAATTGTCTACTTTGTACACTAACAATTACAATTTGACTTTGGTAAAGCAGGCTTTAATCATAAATGAGCCATTGAAGAAAAAGTCTAACAAATCTAAAAAGAAAAAGTCGGATATAGTATCTGCAAACGAACAACAATTGCAACATTTGGACTCTATCTTAACTTTGAACAATAATTCTTCAAAGAAATTATTGGATAAAAGCTCATCTGTAGATGCGATGAAGAGTACATCGACTTACTCTCTTGAAAAGTTGGTTATTTAAGTAGCATTTTTATCTATGTATAATATATATGATGAGCATCCTCGATATAGTAAATTTTTCTGCAGTGAGAGTTTCGTGAAAATAATATTCATCAAGCGGTTTTTGTATCAGTGTCTAAATTAATTGAAACATATCATAAAAGTTTGAGTATGTCACAGGCTTTGAGTGCTTATAGACTGGCTTTGAGAGCCACAAAAATAGCATTTAGATCTGATGCTCCAGTGTTGGCTGCTGCTAGGATGAAAGTCAGAGAAGGGTTTGACAAGCATCGGAATCTCAGGGACAACGCACAAATTGCTGAAGAAATACAAAAGTTGAAAGATGTCAATAAGTTCTTGATCCTGAACATCGTTCAGGGTGAAAAGAGAGAAGAGGGTAAGTTCTTTTTGAACTTTCATAACAAGACTGAGTTAGGTGATAATGAAACTATCAAACAATCCAACAAGGCAAATATGGGCTCCTTAGCTGGTACAAAGGTAAGAAAATGCAGTGATGTTAAGAAATAAGTATTTCATATCTTACTGATGGTTGTATTTTCTACACTGATTTATTTGTAGCGTTAGCCAGAGCTGTCGCTTTATTTAAAATGTAAATAGATAATGAATTATAGTTCACGTACACATTAATTGTACTGCAGTAAGCATATCACTTGAAAGCGGCATCTTCCCCTTTAAATGATCTATTGAAAATGATGTATAGTTGAATATCCGATCCCCTAGGCGTATCAGACTTTGAGAAGTGTGTCGTATTCTACAGTCTCATCTTCACTTAAACCTCGATCCACTACAGAAAAAATATTGTATCACCCTCCATCTATTTTACATATTTGAAACAAACTTGGAAATGTCTGCACCGACTCCAAATAAAAGGGACATTTTGATATCCAAGGCACTCTCTCGTTTATTACGACATGGTGCTATTGAAGAGAAATTGGATATAGATGAGTATGGATTTGTACGTGTGGCAAACATTCTCAACCATAATCGCATCAAAACTCATAAAGTTACGCTTGATGATTTGAAAAGAATTGTAACAAATAACGACAAACAAAGGTTTAAGATTATCGAAAGACATGGAGAACTCTTCATTTGTGCAAACCAAGGTCATTCTATTTCCCTTGTATCGGCAGCTGCTCTACAACCGCTAGCCAGAAACGAAATGCCCGAAGAGGTATTTCATGGTACCTACAAGAATAAACTACCACTCATTTTAGGCAGTGGTGGGCTCAAAAGAATGGAAAGGAATCATATTCACTTCGGTTCGTCGTCTTCTAACGTCTCAGGTTTCAGAAAGTCCTGTAATATCTTGATCTACTTGGATCTTGATAAATGCTTTGATAGCGGTATCGTCTTCTACAGAAGTGAAAATGGAGTGATTCTCACCAATGGAATCGAAGGCTTGGTTCCCACTTCCCACTTCTCCAAAGTTGTTGACAGGACTTCCAATATCTTATTAGACCTTACCCTGTATAGTCACCAGATGTCAATTTGAGTTCCTGTACATAGCCTTAACTAAAGAATATATATTTGCGCTCCACGGCTGGCCCACCTTGCGAAGTGCACATTATACAACAAACCCTCTGGGCGTAAAAAAGAAAGGTATCACTGCCACATATCGTTATCTACGTATCAAATACAACACCAATTAGATATCAAGAACACAACCAGAGATCTTCAGATTCAGATTACAATATAGACCAACTTAGGTCCCATGCATTAAATTTTTTGCCATAACGATATGTCTTGTCAGGGTCCCTACTAAGTTAGTCTCCGTACAGATGGGCCATTATATTAAAAATTCTTCTCCTAAAGAGTATATAATTTTGCAGATAGCGAACGTTTTACGATATTTTAAGGAGTTCCGAACCTGGAACTCGAATAACGTTAGAATTTATAGCATTTCTTTGATCTGGTTTACTCAGCTTGAAAGTATTTGATGTGAACGTAACAAGTGTAAAACTCTTTCCTGATTGATACATTGCTTTGTGCATATTTTCACTTGGCTATGGGTTGGTGACGCTTTTCACCGAACACGCGAGCTTGCGCTTAGACGTAGAGCACTCTTCGTTCGCTAATGAAGGGTAAAATTATATTTATTCATTAGCCGGTGAACCCGTGAGCTGCTTCAACTGAGGCTAACGTTTTACAGCTGCGCATTTGTGACTTTTGGCTTGGCAGTAACAACACTTAGTCCTTAACCAGCAAAAGTTCCAGGCAGTTTGAGAACTATAATTTGAGAATGTTGAGCTCAACATCTTGCTTCTAGATGCACTTGACACAATAAGTTAACTAGAGCAACACTAGTAACAGCGGTGAATCGATGTAAGTGTACGTTTAGCCAAGTCGGCCGAGCCTCATACAGGTCGCATTAATTGTTTCCTGAATTTATCAATATTAAGCATAAGTAACTTGAGAGCATTAACTTTTGCGCTCTCATTCCTCCTTTATGGTGGCAAAGTTGACGTAGGTTGTGGCTGATTATACCCTACTCATCTGAACTATCTAATAGAAGACGCAGACACGTAGGATACTTTACAGAGTCGTTCCCTGCATTCAGTGAATCACTCGAGATGGAGCTCCGATGTGCCCCAGTTTGTGAGTCTAGTCTGTGCGACTGCTGAGGCGAAAAGATCTAGATTCTGAAGACCACAGATAATTTTAAAAAGATACATATAAAGCTAGTATTTCCATGTTAAAAGCAAAGTAGAAGTAGAAAGTAGTTTTACAGCAGTAAAAAAGAAGATAATACACAGTGATTTCTATAGAGTGATAGCTCACTTTACCTTAGATAAGGAATTCTGCTAGCGAGATAGATCACTGAACAGAAAAGGCGCTCCTTACTGACCACGCAAGTAAAGAAACAGAAGAGGTACGGGAGTCTTGCGGTGCTTTGTTGTAGGAGCGTGCTATCGCGAGATCCTAGTAAGAGGATGACCAGCTACCAAGAGAACGCGTTCTCAGAGCATGCCGACAAGAAGGCCCAGGATAATAAGATTTGCCAGTGGTACTGTTGCTCTTGTGGTAAGAGCTACGGCACAGTAGCTTACAAACAAGTAGGCCATCATGATCGGGAAGCTTTGATAAATAATTTGAAGTACTTTAGCCTGCTTGGATACCAAGGTATCGATACTAGTCTTGGTGGTTTTGCTTATGCCCTGGGTGAAGTGGGTCCCAATGGTGATGAGGTGACTTGGTGGATCGATACCAGCGAGAAAGGCTATATGTACGATACATGGGGGATAAAGGGCTCAGAGGCTCCAAGAAGCGCTGTAGAAGCCAATGCAGCAACTACGTTGCTGCTGTCGCTGCTGCTGGTTTCTGCCCTGCATAATACAGATCTAATTTATTCCTCAGATATCGAACCTAAGCTCTCTTCAGCTTTAAGAATGCATGAAATTGATCACAGTGTTGTTCTCAGCACTCCAACAAGGTTCACTTGCTCAAGATGTAATCATATGATGTGCCCATACTGCTTGAAAATCCGGTATAAGGATTTGAACTAGCAGCCGGTGTTTGGTGAACCCTGGCTACATACAGAGATTAAGGATTTTAATAGAAACTTCACCATGGATTATATGGGCACCAGCTGTCTACAAAGACTATTCATTTAACATTAATTTTACTTTTCGTATAAGCATTTTTTAATTCTATTTATGTCTCTGCTTCATTATGCTGCATTCTGTTATATATATTCTGTTAATGTATGATTGGAAATTGATTTGTAATATATTAATAGTGCATGTACGTAGAGATTAAGATGACTTTGCAATGCTTCTGGAAGCAGATTCGGACATAAGATTTGTGGGATTATGAGGCCTCTAGTTAAAACTGCTGCTATCGGTCTCTGTGAGTGCTTTTATTGTTTGTCACAATCACTCGGTTAAAATAAATGCGATATCTGATAAATGCTAAAAATTTCCGGCACCATAACCAATACTCCCTTATGAAAACTTCTGACGTCATAACAATCTAAGGTTGCAGTTTACACATTGCTAGTCAAATGACGTCTATAATTAATATAATTTTTGTAAATATGTTACGAAATATATATCAAGACCGGTTCATTATATTCCTGTATATTGCCTATGCCAATAATGATCCTACACTATTTAACAAAACCATAATTTTAATGTTGGTTACCTGTAGATTACAGACTTCACGGGTTTCTACGACATAGTGTTTAAGTATAATTACTGGTGAATTCTCTTGGTTTATAACAGTACTGTCCAACTGAGTTATTCGTTTACCTTCGTAAAGAACCCTTGTTATAAAGCTTGAGTTCCAGCGGCTGTCACAACGCACATACACTGGGAATACCCTATTAGAAAAGAAAGCATATACATTGAGGAAAGTTCCCATTTTAGAAGAATAATGTTAAGACGACCTGCTACCACCATAAAGTTGACGCCTGAAGATATTTTGGAATATGATGATAGTTTGGCAACGCGACGCGATGACTCGCTCCGAGCCCAGGGTAAAAGCGAGCTGGTACTTCAGGAGCATATCTATAGTTCGAGCAATGATATAAGGGAAGATTCCAGAGAGAAGGCTAGTCCTGCTGTTCCCCAACCTGTAGGTCGCAGTAGAGACGACAGAATTGGAATTAATCAAAATGCACCTAACTAAAAGCTTTGTCCACTTCTACAATTAAATACACTGTTATTATATAGTTCAGATGCATGCATTATAAAAAGAAACCCTAGATTTATAATTGTAAGGGGTTTGCTTATCAAAAAGTCCCTGACGCTACTCCAGCAACGAGACAAGAATATTTTTACTTTGTCGATTTCCCCACCATTTAGCTTTAATACTAAATGAATTATGATAAAAATATTAATAATATTAATGTTTGTAGTGGTGTGAAACTGTGAAATTTAAGATCAAAGATGGATCATGTCCGTCTAGTTGACTTTCTATTCAACCATTTATTCCTAACATTTGCAATTTTAGATTCTGCAGGAGGTGCTCTAACCTTTCCCCTGTTGCTATAACTTGATACTCGGACATTCACTGGTCCCTTCTTTATGCTGAGTTTTTTTGAATTTTTCAACTTTTTTAACTTCTCCTCCTTTTGCGCTTTTATCAAAAGCTTCTTGTCAAGCTCTTCAAAATCTTTTGGAGTAATGTGAGTTGGTCTTATTGGGTTTGCTGCTTCAGATTTCTCTATTGACTCAAATATATCTTCTGGTAAGTACTCGGGGAGTTCTTGTTGAATTTCTTGTTCTAATCTCTTCTGTTTTAACTCTTGTTGTTGTCGATATTGGGCATCTCTCAATCTTCTTCTCTCCCTTTCTAAGCTCTTCTGTTCTAAGTGCTGTTGTAGTTCTTGTTTCTGTTTGTCTAGTATGATCTTCTTCGTAGCACTTGTTGATTCTTCTTCTGGTGCTTCATCAGAGTCATCATCGTCGGAGATGACGGTACTGTCACCTACAACAGGACTCTCTTCTGGCACCTCTGGGAAGTCATGGTCAAAATCTTCATCAGAGAATTTGATTTTTTTGGAACTGTTCTGTGTGTTTAAGTTACTCCTAGTTACTACCATTGTCGTTTTTAAAGCTCTCTCTTTGATGATATCTACAAACGCCATCTCGAGTATGGAAAAATTATACTGATTTAAAATTATATACATCTATGCAGGATCATAAATGTTTGCAACCGCTACAAATCGGGAACTAAGCTATTAATTCCGTACTTCTTCCATCTAGTTCTAAAGGGGTCATTCCTTGTTCGGCTAACATATCCCCTTTTCATTAGCATCTTGAGGGTATCCTTGTTAAGTTCCATTCCATCCAAAATTAATGTATCGAGCTTAAAGATAGCGTGATTGTTTAAATTTCGTGGCAGAGACGTATAGGCATCAAAGAGGTTCATGAGACCAATTCCATCTATCAGTGTACAGAAACTAAGGTCCAAGAGTCTTAGTTTACAATTCTGTAATCCTAGTACCTGAGTAATGTCTTTGTGGAATATTTTCATAGATGAATTATCTAGTTCCAATTCATTTAGGTAAAGTTCTTCTAGTTCTGGTACAATGCTTAATATTTCAGATAAGCTAATCTTTGGTACTCTCAAAGATATCTTATCATTTTTAAAGAAAACAAAGTTACTGTTTCCAATAAACAATGTGCGAAGCTTGTGGTTCTTGTTGCAAACTTTGAGCATCTTCACCAACCCTTTTATTGATAAAGATGAAGAATATAAATCGAGATAGCTTACACCACTGAGCTGTCCTAGTGAATCTTCTTCCACATTAGTTAAATGTGTCTCTTTATTCACCTGTTTCTCACGTAGACCTAATTTAGATAGTCGAAATTCGGGGCTAAAACTTTGAAGTATATGACAAAATTTGAAGATCGAAATGCTATCACAATTTTCAATATATATACTTTTAAGGTTTCTTGTGGCTTCCAAGAAATGCCCAAACATTTGATCCCTATCTGTAAAGTCATAGGATACAATAGACAAACTATTTAAGTTTGAAAACTTTTTATGCAAAAACAAGGGGAAAGGGTTGTAGGTATCAAGATTTGAATTCTTACTCAGAAAACCCTTGAGCAAATGCGGATGGTTCATAATTACTAGAGTCTCTAAAGATAGATAATCACTTTTGTCATCTTTATCCAAATTTGCCACCTTATCATTTTTAGGTATGAGATCCTTATTGGCGGAAGTCATGCGTTTGTCGATTATCATAATCTCTAACGTTTGGAGAGACTTCATGACCTTGAAGATTAAATTTTCATACCTAAGTGAGCTATTTAGACCTATTCTCAAATGCCTTAAATTTGCAAAATTACTGAAGCTCCACCCCGACTTGTGAAGCATCTGTACAAATAATTCAAAGCTAAAGTCACTTGCCGTTATATCCAATGCTTGAAATTTCAAATTTCTCTCTTTTATTAGTACTTCTAACATTCTTGCAAGGTGTTTTTGATTTATGACACTACGAATTTTTAATGATTTTGGTTGTCGCTGATGGTTCCAGGTTACGATCTTCTTGAAAAAATTCACAGTCAGTTCAAATTCCCTGGAGTTTATTTTCTGTTTTAGTATTACTTGATCGTATAGGACGGGCAATCTTGTCAAGGATAGGTACCACTTCTTGGAGACTAAATGGCACAGTAATATATTGGTTAATGGTAGATTCTCGAATATTGACTCTATAATCTCTAGCGGGAAGAAGTTCATAGGATCCAAAACCTTCTTCGACCTCTTAACATGTAATTCATTTTGCGATGTTCCCCTCATCAGTGATATGGTTCCATCAGATACCAATTTTGATCTTCTTTGAGATTTACTTATTTCTTCCGGAATCCGCTTCTTTGACTTAGCAGCCTTCAAAACTTCATTTAATTGTGCATGTTTCAGCTTCAAAGTGGACAATAGTTTATCTGGTATGTTTATGTTGTATTTCTTTTGAGCCCCCTGAATCAAATAAAGGCCGCTCTGATAATTTCTATATGCTTCAATTTCCTTGTTTAATAGTGTGAGGATTTTGCCTACTCTAAGATATCCTTTGCAACTAATTGGTTCTAATTTTACTAGTTCCTTGCCATCATTTAGTGCATTATCTAACCGGCCCATTTTCTCATGAGTTGCAGCCCGCTGATCAAGTATTGATCCAAGCTTTGGATGAATACATGGCCCAATTATTGGTGTTTCGCTTAGTTTATATGAATTAATTCTTATTTTCTTGATTTCATCTGTGTGTAATTTCTTAAGTTCTAGTATTAGGTTGTTATAAATTGCAAGTGCCAGAGAATAATCGTGCCTTTTGAAGAGGTCAATTGCACCTCTGAGAAGCTGGTCTATTTCATCATGGTCTAGCATACTATTAGTACCCTGTTATCATAGTTTAAACACGAAATAGTATTCGTTGAAAACGCGTTCCGTGCTTAACGTATTAAACGATTATCTTTAGTAACGGTCACAGCTTAGTCAAGTTCTAACCCTCTATATCAATTCAATGTCAGGGGTACTTTATTCCACTTTCAGAGCCGATACACTTTTCTAGGGCTCCAATATGAAGGGAAATTTCAATTAAAAGTAAATAACTTTATGTGAGTCTACTGAATGCGACAGTAAATAGAATTATTTTTCACTGATTTAAACTAAATATATAATAGAAGTTTGAAAACACAGATGCATGATGGAATATAAGATTCTTTGGGTTCTTACAAGTGGAATATTGATGGCATTTTCTACCTATGCTGCTGGAGTCTTACCATTAAATCTCAATTTGTCAAGCAGTAAGCTAAAATTGATATCAATGTTCAGTATGGGCATACTTATGGGAACCTCTTTGCTGATAGTTATCCCTGAAGGTATAGAAATCTTATATGCTTCAAATAACGAAAAAAAGAATGATAACTTAGCTCCATACCTTGGCTTACTGCTACTTCTTGGCTTTGTTTTAATGTACCTTATAGATCACTTATCAGTTCTACCAGGTTCAAACTGGAAGTCGGGCTATTTTAAAGCAAATGCGTATGAGAACGAAAATAATGTAAAGCAACTTATATTGTCTGTCATAAAGTCAACTTTGTCGTTGGGGCTAATTTTACATTCTCTTGTGGACGGAATTTCTTTAGGGTCGTCATTTTTAAAGAAGGAATCTTCATTTGGCTTAATTTTCTACGCTACTATTATAATCCATAAATTGCCAACATCCTTTAGTCTAATATCTATTTTGGTGAAAGAAGTACATCCTTTGCAAACCATTAAGTTGCACTTACTTTTGTTCTCCTTGGCAACTCCAATTGCCTGTATTTTAAGTTACTTACTTTTCCTAGCGTTAAAACCAAATGACTTTGCAATTGGAATATTGTTTACCTTAAGTGGAGGTACACTCTTATATGCTGTAATGCATGTTATGATGGAAGTGCTACATTATGACAATGCAACTGTGCCATACACAAGTGGGAGTGACGATACCATAACTCAGTCAGACTTGACCTTCACTGAGCTTATGGTTTCATTTTCAGGTATGATATTACCTGCTATAATAAGTTTCTGCGACGATGAATGATATGAATAAATATTTATTTGATATGACTATAAATAAAATAATAAATAATCTTATGACCCACACTCATAGAAATCTTCGTTTTCAGGACTTGCTAGCTTCATATCAACATCATTGGATTTTGGATCAGGCCCTTCAATGTCAACTTTTGTATTTGTTTCATCGAGACTATTTATTGATGATTCAAAGTTGAAACTCGAGACCTTATCAACAAAATTTTTGTTTGATTCGACCTCAGTCTCAACTTCATCATCCTTCTCTACTTCTGCTGCAGTTTCTTCCGATTCATTATCTTGTGCTTTGCTACTAGATGAGCTGCCACCATCGGATGGCTCATACTTTGTAATATATGATAAGGCGGCCTCATCATCGCTACCTATGAAACTATCTTCTCTTCCAGTTGGAATAAAGTAGGGTTTACCAGATATACTTTCACGCTGATTAGAATTTTTTAAATGTCTTCGTATATCAGGTGAATTCAAGCTTTTGAAGAAATCCAGATTCAAGTTATAGTTTGAGTTGTTTTGAGATTTTGTGAGTGATCCTTCCTTCATCCTATTAAGTCCTACATGTGAACTTTTTGCCGAATCACCTTTGAGAACTCTGGGATAATTAGCATTACCTTTACTAGAATCTTGCGATTTGAAGAAAACTTCTGGCACAAGTGGTTCGGAGGGTTCAGCAGATTCCATATAAGGGTTATTTTTATAATAAGGTATCCTTTCGCTTTGATATTTCAAGCCACGTCTCTCGTTATCATACTTTGCTTCATTGTCATGAAAATTTCCTGAACTTCTAGCTTTTCGGATAGTTTTCAACACACTTCGATGACTTATACCTTCTCCTATTGTATGAGCACGAGAAAAATTATTATCAAAATCTGGTTCCAGGTCGTCTATTAGAGTTGCTCCAGGAGAGAAAACTGAATATCTATTATGCGTTTCATCGAACATTGTATGCAACGATGTAGTTGACAATCCTCTATTTCTCATAGTTTCTCTTTTTCCCATTGGTTTAGTTACTGGGCTGGAACTTCCATATGAGTGCCTTTTTGCTTTCGTGAATGATGTGGGCACAGAATGTTTTCTTTCAAAATCTGGCCTATTCTGTATGGATTGGTTAGCAATTTCGGGAGTAACGGGGCTAGCAATTTCTCGTTCATCGTTTAAAATAGGTGAATTAACTAACATATGCTTATTTTTTGGGGTCTCTTTAATTTCATAGTGCTGGTAAGATAGTGGAACTTGCTTCGAAGATAGTATACTCGAGGATATTAGCTTGCCCCTTAGAATGCTAATTGCTTTATCCAATGCAAATTCTACACCACAATGGTTCTTAATTACTGTTAATTTTGGCCATGATGCTCTTGATCCTCTCATAATGAAATCAATTAAAAATTCGGGCGTTGGATTTTCAAAGGTATTCTTGAAATCATTTAAAGTAATTTCAGGTAAAATAGTAATATCACCTGAATAATTTTGAGATAAAATGGAGATAAGTTTGTTGGATAGATTCTTTCTAACATCCATTTCATTCATTATTTGCAAGTAATGTATGACTTCACTGGAGAAGAAATCATATACGTTGTTTAAAAAATACTTGATCTTGCTGCTGATCTCATTCTCGACCTCTCCCCCGATATTGCTAACTGAAGCTCTCAAAATGGGGACTACGTGTGGATTTACCTGTACTGCAATAATATGATCAACATTAAACATTTCCAGTAGCCTCATGGTAGGCAAATCGTTTTCAACTGAACCATCCACATACTTCACCGAAGAATCATTGTTCCATTCACGGATTTCATTGGTTTTCGGGTCTTTTTCGTATATTGAAGTGGACGGGAAAATGCCAGGTAAAGAACAACTTGCACAAACTACTGACCAAATCACACAGTTGGGAGCTGTCAAATAATTGATAAGTCTAATCTGCTCGTGTATAGAAGCAGGTGATACGGTTATATTTAGAATCTTCCCTGTCATATTGTATGCTTCTCTGAAGGTAAGGTTTCCAATATAGTCATATATTGTTTTCTTCAAACCATCCATATCAAACAAAGTTCCATATTTCAATAAATGGCTTAGGTTTTCCAAAAGCCTTTTGAATTTTCCACTTTTCAGTGAATTCTCTTCTCCAAATACAATAAATGGTTTCTCAGTGACACTTTTGATTATTTCAGTCATTTCCTCATTGGTATGACAGCATATTATACTTGCAATGAGTGATCCTGAAGAAGAACCGCTAATGATACGAGGTAATAAATTAGCTTCAAAAAGGGTGATTAAAACACCTATATGAAATACACCGAAAACACTACCTCCAGATAGAACTAAAGCTGTCCTTCCTATATTTTTTCTTGTCTGAATAAGCATTCCTAAAAGATAATGGGGATTCAAAGTCACCTCTTCATCATGTATTAAATACTCTAATGATTTAATGCACTCATCGATGTATTCTTCAATTAAACTTTTCGTATCAACATGAGAATGGCGATAGAGGTATATATCTCCCATGTTTCCCAAGTTTCTAGTCCATTTGGTACGAATTAGATATAAAAGTAACTGAAAATCCTTTGCTTCTCTAGCTGTTCTCATTTCCACTAAATTGCTTTGAACTAGTTTATAGTCATATAAATCTGAAACAGGATCCCTTTTCCACTCGTTGTTTTCTAACAATTCGTCAAGCTTCATAGATACATTATACCATTGTTTATACGTTATGGCTTTTTTTTGTTCGTTCAATAGTCTATTCAAATAAAGAGTCTTCTCATCGAAACGGGGTAAAAACCTATTGATAATTGGCACCCATCTCAATTTTGAGACAAGACTGAAAGGCGGGTTGTTCTCAACATCCAGCTTTCCGTACTTCTTGTACAAATCTTCTATAATTTCGGAAGGTTTTTCAAATAATAACACGTCGTTCATTACTAACCAGTCATTTATCTCCACATTCTCATGTGCATTTTGTGAATTCTATATCTTATGTGTATCATTAAGAGCGACATTAATTGATATTGCGACCTTATACGACATTTTCTTCCCATCGCTCATCCCAATGAGAAGAAGTGAAGCTGATGCCAGATATCACATCAACAAGATGATAATAGATTTTGGTTTGGAACATAGACATTGATTAAAAATACACATAGTGATTTCCACAAAGTTATTATTAAAGCAGAGATTGAGCTATTGCTTAGTTAAGCCCCTACATACCAGCAGCATCAAAGGTAGAAATCCATCAAAATCAAACTCACTAAAAAGAAGGAAAGTATCTCCAACAAAGCACAAAAACCCCACTGGAGCTCACTTGGTGGCACCAAAAGGTTTCAATTCTTTATCACAATACCAGCAGTTCTTTAGGAAGTTCGTGGATTTCAACGATCATACTACCAAGATGTTCACAGTTACTACAATTGCACATAAGACCAATGATTCTCAACATCCTCTTATAATGTTGACTAATCGAGAAGGAAATAGATATTTTTTTGGGAAAGTTTCAGAAGGGTCGCAGAGGATTTTAAACGAGAACAGGTTTCGATTGGGTAAACTTAAAAGTATTTTCCTAACTGGTACCTTGACTTCGTGGTCAGATATTGGCGGCCTCCCTGGATTGTTTCTTACGATCAGTGATGCCACAAAAAACAGTATCGATATTTTTACCAACTCCTTGAAAACTTCATTATATGTTGTATCCACATGGAGATACTTTGTCTTCAGAAAAGGCGTTGAATTGAAGTTGCGTGATACTGGAGAATCAGTAATTGCTGATAGTAATGTCTTAGTACATCCTATAAAGATTCCAAGTTCACTTCCGAATAATCATGTTGATAAAATGAGGGCAGAGAGAGCCATGATTCAATTACAGAAACTTGTTTCATTGATGTTCCCTTTGGATACTAGTAAAGTGAATAACCCAGATCCAATGTCATATAAAACGGACCCGAGCGAAACAGAGTTACAAACACACGTCAAACTTCCATCCGTTTCAGATTTGGAGCCTACTATAAATCAACCTTCTTTAAACTATCTTGTCAGATTCACGCCTATGAGAGGAAAGTTTGACCCTATCAAAGCTAAAAGTCTTGGTGTCGCACCGGGTCTCAAATTTAGAACATTAACCCAGGGTAAAGCCGTGGAGAATGAGAATGGCGAATTGATTTACCCCAACCAAGTAATCGAGAAGTCTCGTGAATTTCCTAAGCTACTTATATTAGACATTCCTTCTCAGAATTATTTGAAAAATACAATCTCTATCGACACATGGTTTAGCAAATCTGAGGAATATGGTAAGGAGGACATAGGATTGGTATATCATCTTCTTGGAGATGATATAGATTACGAGCTGAAGGAGTATCTTGAGTTTATAAGTAAATTTCCATCAGATTGTAAACATGTCATTAGTCATTCAAGAATTTCAGATAATACATTGGTATTCAAAACATCTGCTATTAACATTCTTAAATTGAAATGTTTGCAGAATGACTGCTTTAATTTACCTAATTTTGATCTGCATATTCCTCTCGCAAGAGCAAACAACTGGTTCAAGCTTCAACTGCTTCAAAGATTTGAAATCGAAAGTTTTGATGTCAATTATGATAGCTCTTCTATTGATGGAAGCACATGGTCTTCTCTATTTGATGAAAATATATTACCTCTCGGCTTGCATGATGTTGATAAGGCATCAATTATTGAAAGTAAACCACTTCCATTGGATAATAGTGATCTGTTAAAGGATAAAGTTCAAATTTTTACCTTGGGAACCGGATCCGCTTTACCTTCAATACATCGGAATGTAATTTCCACTCTTGTTCGAATTCCTTTTATGTTGAAAGGTAAACTCAGCTATCGATCTGTTATGTTGGATGGTGGAGAGAACACACTAGGCACTATGCTACGATTATTTGACCACGGAAGTGATAGCCAATTGAGGAGAATTCTTAAGGAATTGTCTTTAATACACTTAAGTCATTTGCATGCAGACCACCATTTGGGTCTTATCTCAGTCATCAATAAGTGGTTCGAAGTCAACAGTGATCTGTCTAAGAAGTTATATTTAGTGATACCTTGGCAATATGATAACTTTATAAAAGAGTGGTACAATTTAGAAACTCAGTTACTGACAGATATTGATCTATCTAGATTGGTTTATGTAAGTTGTGAAGATTTCTCAAAGGAAAGGCAACCACAATTTAAGCAATTAGAATTGAGTGAATTTGAAAAGAGCTTCGACAACCGAACCGCCAAAGCAATAACCAGAGAAAATTTGAATTCAAAAAGTCAAGAAGCAATTGATGATCTATATTTGGCATTGGGTATTTCAAGTATAGAGACTGTTAGGGCTATTCATTGTTTCTGGGCTTACTCTATCACAATTGAATTCAAGTTAGATGATAATAACACGTTTAAGGTATCTTACTCTGGTGACACCAGACCAAATCCAAAATTTGCTGAAATTGGATATGGTAGTGATCTCTTGATTCATGAGTCATCGTTGGATAATAATTTGATTGAAGAAGCTATTGCAAAGAAACACTCAACAATGACAGAGGCATTACACATGTCCAGGCTAATGAATTGCCCTAAGATTTTGCTCACTCATTTTAGTACCAGGTATTCCAATAAATCCAATATGATGTTGAGTAAAGATGATTTGATAAGATCTTCAAAATCCTTGTCTGAGTATCTTGTGAGGTATGGTAGTTCTCCTAACATATTTTCCACCCGAACTAATCAAGAGGTTTTGGATTTTAATAATTTAGAAGTTTGTACGGCGTTTGATATGATGTGTGTGAACATGAAAAACTTTGGCTCACAGGCTATTATAAGAAGAGAGATTCTGGAAATTTTTGAATCAGATGAAGATAATGATGAAGAAACATCTTTGAAACGGGAAAGAGAACTCCAAAGACAAAAAGCGAAAAGTGAAGCTAAAAGAGCACAGAGATTGGCAATGAAATCAAATCTGAAAAAGAAAAGAAGAGTCAGCAGTGAAGAAGAAGGTGAAGAAGACATATAGTTAATCATAATAGATCATGTATATAATGCTTTAAATTTTATGCGATTTAAAAGTGAAAATTAGATATATTATTTAGATGTAAGCCTACATTAGTTTGGAATTACTTTACAACTGAACCAATGTAAAGTCAATGGTACAATATCCATTAGTTTTTCAAGGTAGCTGGCTAAAGAGATCAATAATAAAATGTGTCACTCAACAAACTTACACTAATCTGTGTGTCAAGAAAAACTTTATAGACGAAGTCACAAATGTAAAGCCAATCCTTAGGATTTTCAAGTTCTTACACTCAACAGAGGATTCTAATATTACAGCTATATTGTCAGATTCCACTCATAAGGTTCTCGCCATTTTTCCATTTGAACCCACCATAGTCAACTTTGAAGTTAAATACAGACAACGCTTGACTTATTACACTGCGAATTGTTTGATTAACGTGAAGCAGTCAAATCTCAAGTTTGTTAGTAGATCTGAACTACACAAAGATTACTGTTTAACTTTTGACGATGAGGTGGATATTATCGTCTTAGAGGTTCTTGAATTGGAAATATTCCAAAGAGACCAGGTGCAGCTTGCAAGTAATATTGAAAATTCATTGGAGTTTCTATATGAAAACGCTGAGTATAGACGACAATGCTGCAAGAACCATTCAAGTTCTAGATATAGGAAAAGACAAGAATCTAAATTTGAGGTAAGAGAAAGTGATGATGAAATACTATCTAGCTGAATATTTTCTTCATTCGATCTAGGGCCTTTCTCGACTCACAACGCCCTTAGCTATTTGTGGATCATTTCGCATATCAGTCGGTATCAATTCAAGAGTAGAAACTGTCCTTGAACATTATATACAAACATTGCTAGAAAGTATGCATTCTCACCTCAAGTATCTCCAAGCTGTCGTAATGGGCGCAAATTGGCTACATCCTATTTATTCTGAAAATATCACTCTTGAGTAGTCCAAGCTAATAATGATTTCCAAACGCAGATTATTACATTGTGATCAACATAGAGAATATGAGATGTACTATAAAATAACGTATATAGATATTTTTTTATTTTTTTTGTATTTGTGCTCAAGTTGAGAAAATATTCAAATATTTGATTAAAATGTTGCAAAAAAACTAATTTCACCATTAACTAAACTAAATCAATCATACATCTTTAGAGAAAAATATAAAAGTTTCAGATGTATAATACACAATCTCAGTCAGAACAAGATTATTTGTCTCAGAGATTAGATGATATAGCTAACGAAGCCTCAATATTGAACTCGGCTACTCCTGTGAATGAGCCTGAATATGAGGACGAATTACCAATAATTTCAGAAGAAGAAACGTTGACTATCCCAGATCTGCTTGGGGAAGCCACAAGTATGGCTTTGCAAAGAAGGCAAAGCGATCCGGAGGAAAGTGGAATATGTGGAAGTGTTCGTCAGTGGTGCAAAAGTAGTCGTAGTGAAGAGCTAACTCCTCTTTTACCCATCTACAGATCACCAAGCCTTGCTCCATCACCACTCCCAGGTCTGGCACAAGGAGGGCCCACTTTCTTACTAGATACCATTCTTCAGTTTATATGGAAGTACATTTTAACGGAATCGATGAGAGAATATGTCGTAGAGCACAAATGGATATTTACCATAATAGCAATTGTAATTGTCTTCGCGTTAGGTGTTGTGTTATATTCTACAGGTCACTTAGGACTTCTCATCATCTATGGTAGATTGTTGTTTTGCTATATAGCGTGTCTTCTTGAAGTTGGTCCTGTTTCTTTCTGCAGTAGCTGAATATTTTCGATTAATCCTACAACTTTTTTTTGCAACCTTAAAACCGGCTTAAATATATACAGTGTTTATATATTTCCATTATTAAATATGTATATGTACAGGCAATTCAAATACCCCGAGCGGAAAGTGATAAGGAAAGGAAAATTTTTGCCTCAACGTCTAGGCCTATCTTTAACCTTCATCTTATTAACATTCTTGAACTTTCTTGTCTTTGCAAATTTCTTAAGACCCCACATAGATTGAGAAACTTTATTGGACTTAGATTTACCTCTACCACCACCATGAGGATGATCAAATGCATTCATGGCAACACCTCTTACCTTTGGTCTTCTTCCCCTATGGCGACTTCTACCTGCTTTACCCCAAGATATGGCTTGATGTTCTTTGTTTGATACGACACCAAGAGTAGCATGACAATTCAAATTAATGTATCTATGTTCTCCAGAGCTTAACCTTACAACAGCTCGGTTGGTCTCAGGATGCTTAGAAAGTAATCTACCAAACGTACCTGCAGCACGTACAAGCTGTCCTCTACCTCCTGGACGTAAACCAATATTATGAACAATAGAGCCAACAGGCAACATATTTAAAGGTAAGCAGTTTCCTCTTTGTATGATTCTGGCGTTTAATAATGCCTCATCAATTTCACCATTGTTGGTTTCTTTCATTTCCTTCATGAAATCCTCTGGTACCCCAACACGGAAGGATTCCACAACATCACCAGCTCGTAAACCTGATGCTGCTAATATATATGACAAGTTTCCAGTTTCATTGTGCTTTAATAATGCAAGATGACCAGATCTGTTAGGGTCATACTCAATTCTTACAACGGTTTGCTTACCTCCTTCTAACCTATAGGAATCAACAAATCTAAAACGTTGCTTATGTCCACCACCTCTACCTCTTACAGTAATATGACCAGTGTGATTCCTTCCGGCAGTTTTCCTTTTCGAAACTGTCAATTCTCTTACTGGTCCACCTTTGTGAAGATGGTCATGAACAGGTTTCTTAAAATGCGTAGAGCCAGGTTGTAAATGTCCATTTGCATAAGATTTCACTTTCACATGGGACAAAGCAAGCTTTCTCTGTCTCCTATAAATCTCGTCTCTTTTCTCTAACTCAGTAAGTTCGCCAGCTTCAGCACCTTGTAACCTAGCGGCCTCTGATGGTGCTGGTAAACTAGTATTGATAGATTGAAAACGAACTGATCTGACAATATTGGGAGCAAAAGGGTATGCACGTCTGCAGATCCCACTCCATCCAATCATCTGTCCTCTATCCTTAAAAGTATTAACTTGTGATTTAGTTGCCTATAATTTACGATTTCAACTGATGTTGAAAAATTTAGGAAAATCGTATGGTATTCAAAATACGCCCAACTTTAAATTTTACATATGGGAAGAGCGTATTTATCAGAATGAATAATTGACCAATAAATTTTCAGCGCTACGGATACCGAAAAATGGCCATATTTACGGTTAAAATATCGAACATCAAAAGTCTTCCACTTACATTTTGTTTATTGAATTAGGACATACCTACACAAGGAATTGATAATTATGGCTTCTCGTGTGTTCTTCCGTTCCTTGGCCTCAAATGCCAAGGCAGTTAAGCCCCCAGTTGAATTATTTGGTGTTGACGGTACTTACGCCAACGCTTTATACGCAGCAGCTGTTCGTGATTCCTCCGTTTCAAAAGCTTTCGAAGGTTTGTCAAAGGTCAACGAAGTTTTCCAAAATGATGAAAAAGTCTCTTCCTTGATTAAAAACCCATCATTGAGCAAGGAAGACAGATCAATCATTGCTGGAACTATTACTTCTAGCTTGAAGTTGGACAAAACCGTTGGTAACTTCTTGAATGTTCTTGCTGAAAACAACAGATTAAATGTGTTGAAGGCTATTCATCAAAAATTCAGCTTGTTGAACGATGCTGAACAAGGTATTGTTGAAGCTAAGGTTACTTCTGCTAAACCATTGGATTCAAAAATTTTGAAAAGATTACAAGCTTCTATCAGTAAGTCAAAATTTGTTGGTCAAGGTCAGTCATTGAAGTTGACTAATGATATTGATCCTGAAATCTTAGGTGGCTTACTTGTTGAAGTTGGTGACAGAACCGTTGATTTGTCAATTTCTTCCAAGGTTGCCAGATTGAACCAATCTTTGAACGAGGCTTTGTAATAGACCTAACTGTAATCTCATATCGGGAGCTTAGTCTTACTATTATTATTTTTACTTCATGAAGCGAAATAACGATGTAAAACCTGATCAATAGAAAACAAATTATACATCTCATCATGCTACTCATCTATACGAATAAAAAATGTGTTCTTTTAATCTATTAATTGCTTGTAGTTACTTAACCCATATTGTAGCTCGCATCAGTATCCGACTCTTGATTCAAGACCATCATGAAAAATTGTGTGTAGTTGAGGGAGACTTTTCTTAGCTACTGAGAGTAAAATAATCTGGAGAAAAACTAATTCTCAGATATTGATCTATTGACATATCAGCAAAATCAATTATAGACCAATAATGAAACCTCTTACAGCATTTAAGTGGTTTGTCACACTTGTGGCGGTTCTGATGAATGTATTCATTTACTTTTATCCCGATATTTGGAACCTGGGCCAGCAATGTTCATGGCATAAATTTGGAGACACTCCAAGAATTGAGAGCTGGATTGACTTCATAAATCGGTTACCAGAATCTATCAGCGACAAAATATTACTAAACTTTGCCTCACTTAGGAAGCCACAAACGTTATTAGCTGCAAACAAAGAGGAGCAGAGAAAAAGAATTCATTTGTTGGCTTTTGGAGACCCCCAAATTAATGGTAATTGGCCTCTGACGCCATATATAAAGCGCTTAGATAATTATGGAAATGATTACTATCTAGGTCATATTTATCAAATAATGAAGAATAGACTTCAACCAAGTCACGTTGCAGTAATGGGTGACTTGTTCTCTTCACAATGGATCTTAGACTCTGAGTTTTACAACAGGACTTACAGATTTGTTGAGAGGCTATTTCCACGGCCTCTTGAATACAAGAAAACTGCAGTGGAAACATTCACAAGGCATGAAGATTATGACTGGCAAGGTTTTTTAGATAGGGAACATGCATTAGATCCGACTAAAAGATTCTCTTCGAGAGTCTACGAGGATGTGTACGATTGGTTCAATTTGAAGAACAATAATCCTAACTTTGATACCCCACTCTTTATCAATTTAACTGGTAACCATGACATAGGGTATAGTGGTGATGCTACTTGGCAGCATATGGCTAGGTTTCACTTGTTGTTCGGTCAAAACAATTATGTCATTAATTATAATAAAGGTACACCAGAAGAATGGAGAATTGTTGTTCTTGATTCATTAACACTAGAAGGGCCGGCACTTCAGCCTGAATTTTTGGATTATACTTGGTCATTCCTTGAAAACTTAAAGGAGAAGGAAAATCCATTTTTCAAAGGAGCAACTGTTCTCCTCACCCACATACCTTTCTATAAAAGAGAAGGGTTGTGTGCTGATGGACCAGAACATAAATATTATGTAACCAATGAAAGAGAGCCTTACAAAATTGGCAAGCTCAGATCCCAAAACCATTTATCATACGAAACAACTCAAAAAGTTTTAAATATCGTATTCCCTAATGAATCACAACCAGGTTTAATCTTAACAGGTCATGATCACGTAGGATGTGATAACTGGTATAGCTTTAGGAATGGTGAATGGGAAGCTTCAAAAGAAAAAGGTTCAGAAGTAAGAAAGCCTGTTAGAGAAATAGTTGTACGGTCCATGATGGGTGACTTTGATGGCCAAACAGGTATAGTAACCGGCAATTTCGATAGCACAAAACAGGAATGGGAGTTTGAATTTTCTTATTGCTCTTTTGTTGTGCAACACTGGTGGTGGGCATCTAAAATTTCATCAGCACTTGCTATTCTCGTTCATTCTATAGGATTTATGTTTAAGTTCTAAAACAACCATCAGCATATTCAAATCTATCTACTTTATATTATATAAGCCGAATATAATTAGGTTACAATCGTTTAAAATTGTTCTTGTATATTGAAGGATCATTCCTATTTTGGCGTTTATTCCTTTGAATTGTCAGCTAGGAACTTCTCGATATCTTCCTTGGCATTATTGAAACTAGCTTCTGGACTTATCTGTATTTTCTTCACTTCAAGAATTCCATCTACGAAAATCCAATGTGACCTTTTGATACCCAGTGGCGATTTTTTAGCACCAAGGACACCAATTAACTCCTTAGATGGATCACTCAACAATGAATACTCAAGTCCCTGTTTCTCTACGAAATTCTTCTGGGACTTTGGACTATCTGCACTCAACCCAAATACAGTGACATTTGCCTTGTGTAAGAACTCATAATTCTTTTGAAAGCCACAAACTTGCCTGGTGCAACCAGGAGTAGACGCCTTTGGATATGCAAAAATAACTACGTATTTAGATTCACTGGCAATCTTCTTTAAGTCAATTTCTTTTTCATTCTCGTCTAACAAGGTAAGTTCAGGAATTGGATCTCCAACTTGAATTTCTTTGCTGCTGACTTCTTTCTCTTCTGATTTGGCAGATACTTTAGACTTCTTTTTGGGTGGTTCCACTAGCTCGACCTTCACCGCTTCCTCTTTCTTGGCAGAGAGTCTTTTTGATGATCTTAGTTCAGGCATGAAGTGAAATTGATGTAAATTGTCTCCTATTATGAACGAAATATAAAGCTAAAAGGGGTAGTGGAGTTTTTTCAGCAATAGCATACTTGGGGAGAATATTTCTCGGACTTAATGAATATCACGTGAAACGCCACTATTCAATATAAATCATTGGAGTCATTCTTTGTAGTAACCCTTTCTAACTAAATTGTATTTGATTCCGATAGAATGTACCGAAATGAGTGAAAACTCTGACACTGTGAATAAATTTAGTTTTAACTGATAGAGAATGTGACTCTACATATTGCGTGCATAGCCATCACTTATGCATTAATTTGTTAAGGAACTAACTGAATTCAAGGTAAATATTCTTTTCCATTCATCAAGTTCCGATAGTCAGCTCTAAAAATGATGGATCACCTAAAACAAGAAGGACCCAACTAGAATCCTATTGAGCTTCCCTTCTTTCAATCTTTTCCAAGTAGTAGCACTGTCAGACTACAAACTGTGCTCATAATCGTTTCTTAGTAGATTTCGAATGTCTATGTAAAAGAGCACCTACTACAACAAAAATTTTGCCTCAGGGTAACGTCAACATCCGTATTAACTGCAAGGACGTTTATTAAATGAACTTCATTTTCATAGTTTATAGGATTTGCAACTAGTTAGAACGTACGATAGTGTTTGCTTTATCTAGATAAATTCATTTCGCAGCTATGACTGTATAATATTGTTACTGTTATCAACGTGCAGGTCGAATATTCTAATATTATAATATAAATTTCTTCACATAATCCCCAACATAAATTCAGTAACAAAAGGTATTTTATTATATGAGCATTCACCATTGCTAGGAGAGTAACTGAAAGCTCCGTTAAAAGTTATCAGCCTTCAACATGTCTTCTACCATGAAGAATCTTTTCAAAGGAAAGAAGATGCGATCAAACTCAGCGTGCGTAAATAACAATAGCGGAACAATATTGACAGATGGGCAGGATCATAGATCTAGCTTACCATCAAATATTCGGGCTGAAGAGACTAATAATGATAATGTGACAGAAAATGTTTTTGAAGGCCACAATGACATATCTCCTCATTCTTCGATTGAAGATGAATCCATAGCTTTGTCTGACAGTGAAACCCTCTTACTTGATAGGAAGCATAGATTAGAGCTACAAGACACATACGAAGAGAATTACACTGCTTACTTGCCCTTTGTTTTACGGCAAATGAGAGAAGAAGCATTGTTGATAGCGCGGCAAGAGACAGATGGTCCTCTCCCCAATGGCCGTAATGGCAATAGTGAGCAAGCCCGCATGCGACCCTCTTTAATTGCCCTTCAGTTAGCTTCGCAACGAGTGTACGATAATCACAGCATCACTGATGATCAGCAAACTATCATGGATGACTCTAGCTCCTATATTGATAGGAGCTCCTATCGCATAATGGAGAAATCCATTTCACGATACAATTATAAGAGGAGATTTATTCTCGCAAATGAATTTATGAAAAACAATACCCTTGTCTTTACTGACCAAGAATCATTTATTCTTTTTAAAGAACTAAGATCTAACAAACATATAAGAAGAAACTCGTCGGTTTCTCATGGTGAAAATAGAAACGCAGGAGGAGACAGAATACCTTCAACCGACAGCAATCTAGTAGACAACAGAAACCATATCATACCAACCAGCTTTAAGAAAAAAGGGATGGGATTACCCTTATTCAAAATTCAAACACCATACATGGCATCATTTAGGAAAAACTCCCCATTCATAATATTTAAAAAGTTTCGGGAATTTCCACCTACATCTCTGTTATCTGATGAAGCAGAAAATTTTGAAACGTATAACTTTTGTACAGTTCATACAAGACATTTCCTGGCAGTAAAGAGAATTATTTTGAATTTCAATACTTTAGACTGGGGAACCTTTAAAGTCTTAGTTTTCCAAAATAACCACAAACCATTTGCTGATTTTAACTACAAAAATACTAGGTTCCGAATAATAGGTACCACAGTGATAGATGGTCAATTGATGCATTATAATGATAACTTAAAGCTTTTAATAATCGACGATGACAAGCCGTCAATGTGTGATAAAATCATCAATAAGAAACGCAACTTCGAAATCCTGTCTCTCATTAAGAGGCGACGGAGTTCAGAAAGGTTAGATACTAGGAAAGACATTTTAGCATCAACCGAATCATATGACGAAAATGATCCTACAACATATCCAAACCCAGCACCAGACCCCGCTAATGTGTTAATCAATAGTTTTGGTTCGAGCCCATCGAAGAGTTTCATCAGTAATAAGAATCCTCCTTTTGGTGATTACAAAGATGCTACAGCATACTTGAGTGATATTAAGCTTATACCTAGAAAATTTTCTGAAACCGGAAAGTTTGAATTTTATCAAGACCAGAGAACTTTAAACTCTCAGAACCCTATGAGCACTTTATCTGCAGATGTAGACAGTTTAGTCTTAACTTGTGTCATGTTGACCATGCGGGAAATATCCTTAAAGAATGCACCGAGACCTGTAACTGTATCAATAGGTTTCTCTTGAAAGACAGCCATACTTTCATCATGATCTAGTCATTATGCGTTGTTATTACTTATGTACTATAAAATTATGCTCTAACTGTTTTGCTGTGCTTGGACATGTTTTAAACACTATGTAATTTATATAACAAGCTTAATTGCGTTCTGGAGATCTTGACCTTTCTCTACTTGGTGCTGATCTTGAAGGAGATCTGGATCTAGGAACAGGCGATAAATCATGATCTTTGGTTCCTGCAGCTCGCTGAGCTTCACTAGACTCATGTCTTATTTCACCTGGCTCCTCATATGTTTGACTACTTTCTGATCTATGGTCTCTGTCAGATCTGTAATCCCTACCGGACCTATAAGGTCTCTCGTGATAGCCGCCACGACCATAACGACCATCATAGTGGCCATATTCAACTCGGACAGGGTAGTCATAGTTATAGTTGTAGTAGTCG
Source organism: Priceomyces medius (assembly GCA_030570455.1). Taxonomy (NCBI): domain Eukaryota; kingdom Fungi; phylum Ascomycota; class Pichiomycetes; order Serinales; family Debaryomycetaceae; genus Priceomyces; species Priceomyces medius. The sequence continues at coordinate 324,066 of JAJLVV010000008.1, read as the reverse complement.
TAGTCGTTATTATAGCCGTGATTTGATCTTTTTGGATAAGAATAGCCACCTCTGCTGTAGCCATAATCACCTCTTGAATAGTACCCATTATACCCACCTCTACCACCTCTTGGATAATCATACCTACCTCTTCCTTTGAAACTGCTACTTCTTGAAGAGTAAGGATCAGATCTTGCAATTTGAACCACCAAACCATTTCTTTTAGAAAATGGTAGTACTTGGCCATTTAACTCTAGTGCTCTTTCGCAGTCTTCGAATGTCTTGTACTCGACAAATGCATATTTTTCACCATCATCGGTTCTAGGAGGGGGGATATCCAATCTTATCAAATCGCCATATCTATCATATGTTAGTTAAGAGAACTCACTTTGAGTACTACTCTTTTCTTTTATCTTTTCGATTTCTTTTGCTCAACCACTTTCAAAACGTGGGAAAAGGTGAATTGAAATAGGTAAAAAGGTATTGAGAATGAGTAGGAGAGTCGTAAGGCTCAAGGAGACTACCACAAGAATTGAAATTAGGCTAACTAGAGGAAATGTATTAACAAATTGTGAAGAATTGAGAAGTTCAAGGTTGACAGGTTCTGACAACTGGAAAAAATAGGTACCTGAAGCTTTGACAGATCATGCTAGAGAAGTTAGAAACACGACAAGAAGGAATTGCCTATTTTCAAGGGCTCAATAGAGTTCGTTCAACCTGAACCGTGAGCCTAGCCTCTTCCAATATTGCTAGGAAAATAGGTAAACCTGTGAGATAGAACATTGAATAAGATGAAAAAAATAGTAATAGCTAATTATTATACTTACTTTTCAAAATCTGGCGCCAAGTCAGCTGCTTTTGCTTCTCTAGTAAAACCTGTCACGTAGAGCGTGTTCTTTGGCATGACTCAAATCTTATTCAGCTCACTAGTTGTCTCACAAACTTAGATCAAGTCATCGAGTACGAGCATAAGCGTAGGAAGCGAGATCTACAGCAAACACAGCCTGCACATAATCAGGTAACATATTCTCGAAAAGTCCTACATACATATGATCGAGATCAACTAAGTCTCTTGGGTACATTCATCATAAAGATACATACAGGAATTTATTTAATGGAACTCTCGAGCGTTTAGTGGCCCTGAGCCAAGCGCGAGAATTCCCCTCTAATGTGTAAATCTATATTGGTACTGCACATATGTGCATAGAAAGGACCTGTATTTCACACTTAACACTTACAAGAGGGCATTTATCTACATATAGGAGTAATTAAATAGGAGATGTTGTAGTGAAGAGATATTGTTGCTCTACCAAGCAGTTGTTGCTACTGGTGCTAACTAGTATATGCATAGCTTATTGTGAAATATGTATTATGAATGTATCAGTTCAGCATGTAGCAACAAACGAGTTAAATGATTTGCATTATATTGTATAGTGTGTTGTTCGCAACACACACTCTTTGCATTTACGCATGAGTTTGAATGTATAAGGAGATATCGCTAAAAAACAGTTCACGCGTTTCTTGGTTTGCCAAGGCCTAGACATAATTTTACTGAGCTTGTGAGGAAAATTACCGCCATGACTTGCGAAAGTGTTCAGTAATAGCGCTCATATAGTTGCCCCGCAAAAAGAAGATTAGCGGGCCCAACATTTTCCATTCCAACAATTAATTATTATTTCTTTTCCAACCTGCATAAACTTAATTGTCACAATTAAACAGCAGGTCAGGTTTACATCACAGAAAAATTACGATTCTGCTTAGGCGTTAATGAATGAATAATTTTAGATTCTTTCAACTACACATATATACTATATAGTATAGTCGACAGCTAATTAGTGTATAAATTACCTAAGGCTAACGTTCATAGCGTCAGCTGCTTCATAATTCACGCTGCAAAGAATATACCATAGACTTTGGAAGATTACTGATACTAGAAGAAGCACTAATTACAACTGAGGACAATAAATAGAATAACAGAGCACGAACATGTCGGCAGCTCAAGAGAACGGTGTTTTGGAGCAAGATATTGCAAATCCGTTTTCACAAGAAGATCACGATATTTTAGATGAATTTTTAGACCAAAGAGTATACGATACCGTAACTACTGGCAATCAGGACCCATTGGAACTGTACTATGACGAACGGACGAATTATGCATTTGACTCTGCACAACTACGTTATCCAAATGAAGAGAACTTATCACCAACTTTGAACATAAGTTCTACAATGCGGAGCCCATCTGAAGACTCATACATGCACATGGACCAATTCAAAAACAGTGAATACACAACACCGGTTGAATTTAAACCTTATACTAAAAGCGAAAGTATAAATATTGTCAATACCACGAATACCCCTAACGGGAGTGAGAGAAGAGATAATCAGTTGGCAGATTACCAAGTTATAAGAAACGAATTATCGAAATTGAAATTTGGCAATAGAAATATGAATCCATGTCCCGAGTCCGTAGACATACCAGATCCGTCATATCTTGACTTCTCTGCGGACACTATGTCGAAATTACCATATGATTTACGGTTATCTAGCTTGCCAAGCTATTCAAGAGTTGAAACTCAGGTCAAGTTGTCCTTTTCTTTGTCACCACCACCACCTCAGACGTTGTTACATACTCCTCATGATTTGATATCCAAGAACAAATTTTGTCTCAGTGAACCAGTAGAAAATTTATCACCAATATTGAAAGAAAATTTGTTATACATGGATACATATGTCTTGACTTCAAATTTCAAAAAGTCCTGTAACATTTGTTCTAGATGTATCAAAAGAGAGCAGAAGAGAGCATCTAGAAGAAAGACAGGAGGTAATGACAACGAATCAGAAACTTATGGCAATGAAAGTGTCACATTTGAAAATGGATCACTTAAAAGTAATTCAAATACTTGGGCTGATGATAAAATGATGAAAAAGGCTATAATATTCAACTGTAAGGAAATTGTATCTTTCCCTCCTCCAAATGGCTTAAACAACGATTTCAGTAAATCGTTGGAGCTTTCTGCGAGAATAATCTGTTATTGCAGACATCATAATGAATCAGAAGGATTCAAGCTTTTATTTGTGATTAAAAATGCTGAGGGCCACGTAGTGGCTAAACAGATTTCGACAACTATAATGATCATGGATAGAAAGAAAAATACATCAACTAGTAATGCAAGTAACAATAATAGCATCCATAATTCCATCAAGAGTGAACATCTTAACAGAAATATTGAATCTTCCATGGCACTGAAACAAACTTCGGATAACGAACTTAATGGCACTTTACATCCTATATCCCCGAATTCGATTGATGAATCTTCAGAAAATCAAACTAATACTGACACCGATGTAAGAGGATATAAACGAAAGAAGTTATCAATAGACGATTCGTTGAATTCTAACACCAACCCAATGTTTAATGGAAGTGTAAACGGATTTTCGCCACTAAGTAATAGTGATACCAACACATCTGCGGCACCTAATATATTAAGTAAACCTGCCAATAGTCATTTGCCTAATCCATTCTTAGGTATTTCTCCCATGGGACCTCATACTCATAAACACCAGTCACCAACCATACAAAGAGTCATTCCTTCTCAAGGACCTTTGAGAGGAGGCATTGAAGTTACATTATTAGGATTCAATTTCCGTCCAGGTTTACAAGTTAAGTTTGGCGCTAACTTAGCTTTATCAACCCATTGTTGGTCAGATTCAACGATCGTCACATACTTGCCACCAGCATCTCAACCAGGACAAGTTTTAGTGAGTTTAGAAAACCAAGAAACTGTAGTCACCTCGAGCATGCAACAACAAGTTTTCACCTACACGGATGATACGGATAAACAATTAATCGAGTTAGCATTGCAAATAGTTGGTTTAAAGATGAATGGAAAGCTTGAAGAAGCTAAGAGTATTGCAAGGAGAATTGTTGGAACAGATCCTAATGACCAATCTGGATCCCCTTCAGTAAGTTCTACCACAAATGGTCAAGGTGATGATTCAAATGTATCAAATATGGATGTAAACGAGGCAAACAGGGATTGGTTTGATTGTGCTCATAAGGCAGTTGAGCAATTGACAAGTACAAATCTAGCAACAGAAGAACTTTTGATAGATTTCCTTTCCTTAGTGGATTTACCGAATTGTCCAATTATGATTCCAAATTGGCAACTTTGTAATGAGCAAGGACAAACTTTGTTGCATCTAGCTACTTTGAAAAACTATAGGAATTTGATCGCCTTTTTGATAACTCATGGTAGTAAAGTTGACTTGAAAGATAACCAAGGGTTAACTCCATTATTCTCTGCCTCGTTATGTGGTAATCGTGAGTTGATCAATATGTTCATCGAATGCAAAGCTAACTGGAATTTGAAGTTACAGAATGATAAATATTTTAAGGATTATTGTGATTTGAATGTTTTAGATATTTTCAACACTTTAGAAGAAATGACAAATGAAAACGATACTTCATTGAGTAAAGGTGTGTCTGAAATTAATGTGGAAAGATTAAGCAAATCTATGAGTTTGGACTCTTTAAATTCCTTGTTCAGTCTTAACTATGGACGTCGTATTTCGAAAATGGTATTTTCTGATAATATTGATTCGCTGGCTAACGAAGAAAGGCGTGATAACAATGTAGAGTCATCATACTACAATGACAGTGAAAATGCATCTGAATTGGCTGATTCTGAATTTGATTCCAGCGAAGAAGAAAGTATTAATAATGGCTATGAAGTTGATGGTGATATTGAATCTGATTACAGCTCTGAAGGAGACGACGAAAGAAGTGAGGATGATAATGGTGATGATGTGAGATCTTTAACTTCTAATTCAACATATACAGCCGAAGATCAGTCAATTGATACGAGGAATGAAAGTTTATGGTCGAAAGTGAAGCAAGCATTCAATAACAATGATGACCATCAATTACCATCTTACGATGATTTGTTCCCATTCGGTCCATCCTCCTTCAATTCCAAGCCAAAGTCAGCGATGGAAATATCACTTAATGAACAAAGCAATAAAGAGAGCCCAATCTTTACTTCTTCCGCTTCTGCGGAAGCTTCGGAACTTTCTCAAGAGGATGCTGGTATTTCTTCAGATTCTTCGGAGGATTTGGCGATTACATATATTAATGATTCACGTAAGAAGGTAGAAAATGACAAAATGTTGTTATTTTTCTGGTTCCCATCCCTTATTTGCATTATCAGTTTGTTTATATATATTTCCGTGATGGGTTATAAGGTGCAGTTTATTGAGGATTTTAAGAATTTTATGAGATCTACACTTGGTAATTTAATGGTTGGTAATGAAAGACTTGCTAGGGTATTCAAGAAGAAACCAAATGTGGACAAGGTAATACGTGCAACTCAAAGAATGATTAACTAATAATATGTGATTCATTTTGTTTCTTATAAACTTTTTTTTGTATGATATTGATTTTCGTCTACTTAATATTGAAGATTATTTTGTTGGAGTATATTACAATTCGAAAAGTTATGTATACACTTTCAACACTGCTAGGTTTATATAATATTAGATAGTTAATTATAAGCATGACTAAACTAATTTTGAATTGAATTGTAGATTCTTAAAAACTGTAGACATGATTGGGTTCAAGATTTTACTTAATTGTAGTTCACTTCGTTTGCTGAGTTTAAAACATTACAATATCGCAGAACATCACATCGTATGACCGGCATATAAAGTGGATTTTCAAATATCAGAATTCTTTATGTAAACGTAAATGGGGTAGCAGATACCAGTGGAAAGAATGAGCATCATGAACCGATCAATAATTCTATTGAAAAATAGAACCACCCCAAAAGATCCATATGAGGAGTTATTTACGAGAGAAAATTATGTTACGAACTTTGTTCCTTTATTGAAGCATTCACATTTCAATAAAGATGGAATCATAGAATACTTGTGCAGTGAAGAATTCTTAAATACTCCTATTTTCATTGTAACCAGTCAAAGGGCTGTTGAAATATTTAACGAGTGTATTAATGAAATAGATGATTTCAATATTAGACTGAAAATTTATCTGAAAGTCGGATATACTGTTGGGCCAACAACATTTCAAGTACTTCAAGAATCAGGTTTCAAGAATATTAAAGGTGGACACAATGCTGGAAATGGGTCCATATTGTCTGATTTAATTATTAGAGAGGTTGATACAAGCAGTCGAGTTGTATTTTTCACTGGAGAAATAAGAAAGGATATAATTCCTAGAAAGCTCAAAGATGCAAAGTTTAATTTGATTGAGAAAATTGTATATAAAACCGAACCCAGAAGTGATATTGCTGATAATTTTCTACTCGCATGGAATAATTGCAAGAAAACTCCTTGGATCATATTTTTCAGTCCACAAGGGACTGAACTGATAATACAGTTCCTCAAAACTCAAAACTCTAAAATAAAAATTGCATCAATAGGTCCAACTACAGAGGAATATTTAATCAAAAATTCAATATTACCACATACCGTGTCCAAAAAACCCGACGCAAAATCTCTATTAGAGAGCCTCCAGTTGTACGACAATTATACGACAGCTGAATAAATGTGTATATATTAATGGAAAGAGTTAAGGTAAAATAATGTATATAAAAATGAAGATTGAACTGAATTATAGCTTCATAAAACAAATGATCATTAAAAAGCGAAGGTGAATTATACAAATATAATTCATCATTTGCGTGATTCCTTAACAACGTCAATAATCTTCTGAACAACAGCTGGATTTGATAATGTTGATGTATCTCCTAACTGATCTTCTTCACCAGCAAGAACCTTTCTCAAGATTCTTCTCATGATCTTTCCGGATCTTGTCTTGGGTAAATCATCAACCAAAAGAATCAATTTCGGAGCGGCAAAAGGACCAATTTCTTTTCTAACTGTCAAAATAAGCTCTTTTTTGATAGCTTCTAGATCATCAATTGGACTATTGTTTTTCAATGAGACATATGCAGCAACTGCTTGACCAGTCAAGTCATCAGCATAACCTACGACTGCACTCTCGCCGACTGATTCATGTTCAATCAATGCCGCTTCAATTTCTGCAGTCGAAAGTCTGTGTCCAGAGACATTGACGACATCATCTACTCTTCCCAAGATCCAAAAGAAACCATCACTATCCTTTGCAGCACCATCCCCTGAAAAATAATAATTTTTATACGGCTTTAAATAAGTATCGATAAATCTTCCATAGTCATTGTAAATACCCCTTGTAATAGATGGCCAAGCCGATTTGATGGCAAGAACACCTTCCAGATTTCCTTCAGTTAATTCTTCTCCAGATACAGGATCTAGAATCTTAGTATCAATACCAAAGAAGGGCAAAGAAGCTGAACCTGGCTTAGTAGGTGTGATTCCAGCCAATGGTGTCAACAAGTGAGAACCTGATTCTGTTTGCCAATAAGTGTCTACAATATGAGCCTTGTGTCTGCCAATATTGTCGTTATACCAATGCCAAACTTCTGCTGCAATTGGTTCACCAACTGATCCTAAGACTCTAAGTGAGCTTAAATCATAGTTCTCAACGTATTTTGTTCCTGCCCTCTTCAAAAGTCTCAAAGCAGTTGGAGCAACATAAAATTGATTAACTTTGTACTTGTCAACAATCTCCCAGTAACGAGAGTAATTAGGGTATGCGGGTGTACCTTCAAAAACAACGCTTGTAGCACCATTAAGTAACGGGCCATAAACCACGTAACTGTGACCAGTGATCCAGCCGATATCACCCGCAGTGAAAAGAATGTCATCCTCGTGAACATCGAAAGAGTATTTAGTAGTTAAAAGGGCACCCAAAAGGTAGCCTGCTGTAGTATGGACAACACCCTTTGGTTTCCCCGTGGATCCAGAAGTATATAGTAAGAATAATGGATCCTCTGAGTTCACTGGAACCGGCGGATAATAAGGTCCTGATTTAACTAACTCTTCGTGCCACCACAAATCTCTTTTTGGATTAAAAGGCACATGTATGTTTCCAGTCCTTTTGAATACAATTACGTTTCTCACATTGGGACAATCCTTCAAAGCGTCATCAACAATCTTCTTGGTTTCAATTGTTTTACCACCTCTTTTGGACTCGTCTGCTGTAATGACAATCCTAGAGTCTGCATCCACAATACGGTCCTTTAAGGATGTAGAGCTAAATCCAGCAAAAACCACAGAGTGTACAGCACCAATTCTCACAATTGCCAAAAGAGTTACAATAGCTTCTGGGATCATTGGTAGATATACCGCTACAGTATCACCCTTTTTCACCCCCAATCTAGTAAGAGTTTGTGCTAACTTACTGACGTCTTTCAATAGTTCACCATAAGTGATAATCCTTCCTTGGTTGACTTCATCGGCCTCATAAATAATTGCAGGTTTATTAGGATTTTTGATAGCCCACCTGTCAATAGCATTATAAGATGCATTTAGCTGACCATTGACAAACCATGCTGGAATATCGCCATCCTTAAAGTCGTCCTTTGGCAGGACAGGGCTACGAGTGAAATCAAAGGGCTTTATCCAATCCAAGTATTCACGCGCCTTATCACCAAAAAACTTACTGGGGTTTTCGATAGACTCTTTATACCATTTGTAATAAGTCTCCAAATCAGGAATATTAGGGTTTGTCTTTGACCTCTCCTTAAATCCAACAGGAGGGTCCAGCATTTTCTCTGTATCGAGAGGAAGGTGTGACTTTTGTATAGATTCGGGCATTGTTAATAATAAAAATAATAATAATAATAATAATAATATTCAGATGTAACTTTCAACTCTTGTCAATTTGGTCTCGCTAGCAACCACGTAGTTCTCGCTAATATTGAATGATACTTTTTACTATTTACGATTTAGCTGTTTCAATTCCGTTTTTAAACCAAGTGTGGTTTTCTTCTCAATTTTCAGTTCTTATATCGATTAATACTACGACCAAATAGCCACACTTATCTATATTACCGTTTAATACTTATTTCTTTCCACAATAATCAAAAGTTCTGGTAATTCCGCCTTTTTATAGCTGTGTTATTCTCGGAGTTAGAAGAAATTCCCCCTCCTTCCCAATCTATCGATGGCCATCACCGTTTAATGATAGTAGCACAAAAACAGATGTTGAGTTGATATCCCGAAATCTGGGGTAAATTCGGAGTTTGATTAACACAAAGTACAACCCCGGATTTTGCCTTTCAGTGACAAACTATATTGAGAGCCTTACACGAGACTATAACATTCTACTGCTCTTAAAATACTTTCAATAATAGCTGTATCTACTGTTAACCTTACTATAGTTGCCCAAAACCCGAATTAAGTGATATGTACTGGTGGTAACATCCTTTCAGGTAACCAATGAAAGGAGCGCCAGAAGGATTCTTTTTTTGAACAGGAGGTGGCGGGCTACAGACGATCTAATGATTGTTGAAAGACTTCATCTCGCTTTGTGGGGCAATTGAGACAATACGATGACCCCCTTGAGCAGCAGAGGAGGAGAAGCCGCTATTAAAATTTGCCCTAGCGGAGTTCTTGGCTAATCCGGGGGTGGGGACGGTTCCACAGTGAGCGTGTTCTCAACTTATAGGAAAGACCTAAATGGATTTCGTTGTATATTGAACAACCACTCGTAAACGGTTTGAACTGAAGTAAATATATATTAGGGGTTAAACAATGTCACTTTAGCGGTAGGACGTTAGAGCTGCTGGCAAAAGTGATTGTGCAGTCCCCGTATGTGGAGTGATCTTTTTAGCGTATATAATATATTTGACTCTCTTTGAAACCGCGCTGCCCCTCTGCGATACCCGTAGAGAATATATCGTCACATTTAAACTATTAGATTTATCTTTTATGTAGGACTTTATTGCAAAGAAAAGTATAGTCACGAGGAATAAACATAATGGGATAATATAGCGCAATTGTAATAAAATAATGCAGTAATCCGGCTACACATGTTCATTAGGGTATCCTGAAAGACGTATAGAAGACAAAAAAAAGTTAGGATTTCTAGACAGTTCAGATCACTCTCAGCTATATATGCTCTTCTTGTTCGTCGTCACCCTCAATGTCTATTTTGCCCTTACCTGCTAACCTCGTGGCTGCAATTTCTCTAGTTGCTACTTGTTTTCTCACTTTAGCAGTCATCCTAGCAATGGCATCCTCCGGATCTTCGGACTCGGATTCCGCATACTGTACAACAAGTTTTCTTCCAAGTAAATGAACACCTTGTAATTGATTAATCGCACTCTCGGCTTCTGATGGTATAGAAAACTCCACAAAAGCAAAACCTCTGGCGGATTTATCGAACTTCTTAGGCACTCTGACAGACTTCAATTGACCAAATGCCCTGAAAAGTTCGAGAACATCTTTTCTGGAGGATTCGAATGGCAAATTTTTGACAATAAGTTTTCCTGACTTTGGGCGTGAGGTTGACATCTTGGGCCCTCTTTCCACTTGACGGTGGGAAATCTTTAACTGTAACTTGTGGCCATCAAGTACATGACCATCTAGGGCAGCGATAGCCGCCTGTGCTTGCTCTTTGGATCTAAATTCAGCAAATCCAAAACCCATGCTTAACTTCTTAGTTGCATCCTTTGGATCTGGTTTAGTTTTCACAAGTGCAATAACAAAGCCTGGAAACTTTTTGAACAAATCTGACAACTGATTGGTATCGGTTGAAAAGCTTAGATTCTTGATAAAGATTGAAACAGTTGGCCCATCCAATTCTTCATTCTCGTCTGCTCCTTTTTCTAAGAGGTCCTTTGTACTGATAGTGGCTTCAATTACCTTATCATTAGTTTCTGCAGAAGAAATCAGCTCCTCGGGAATAGCCTCTCTCAAGAACAAATCCTTTGGACCCTTTTCCAAGTATAATATGCTTTTCTTGAATCTTCTGTATGCCAATTTTGTGAATGCGGCTCTAGCAGTGGGAGCATCTTTGAATTCAACTATTGCAATAGTTCCTGCAGGAGGCATAAGCATTCTATTAAGTTGACCGTATTGAGAGAAGAGCTCGCCTATCTCTTCGATGGTAGTCCCAAATGGAAAGTTTTTAACCAAAATGATCTTATCATCCTTTTCCTTTTTGCTAAATGTAGTAAGGTCTATACCTCTGTTCTCAAAATATTTACGAACATCACCGATAACATGTGCCTCTGCCAATGCCTGTTTAACAGCCGAGCTAGAGTTCTGGGGATCGATTAAGTCTGATTTATTCACTCCCATTTGTTGTGCAACAGATTCTAACACGGCATCAGTATTCATATAAAGGGAGTTCCAACTGAATTGGGTTTTAGCTGCTTGCTGCTTTTTCATCAACTCTCTTTGCTTCTTCAATGGTAAATTTTTCAAATCAAATTCATCCAATTTGTGATCTTTCTTCTTTTCTGCTGGAAGGATATGCAAAAGTCTCCCTTGGAAAATCTGCTTATCGAGATCCCTATAGGCACTGACAGCGTCAGAACCTAGACTAAATTGTATATAAACAAATCCTTTTGATTTATTGTTACGTGTATCAATGGCAATATGAACTTCATCTAGCGATCCATATTTTGAAAACAATTTACGAAAATCATCTTCCGTGGAATCATATGAAATATTTCTTACGAACAATCTACCAGACTCTGATATCTTATCTATTGACTTCTCCTCTTGTGTGGCCTCTGTGATATGTTCTTCGGCACTATCATTATTTGAAATTTCCTTGGGAGTATCAAAATTCTCCGGGGATTCATTGCCTTGCTTTACTTGCTCTTCTTTTTGATTCGGGTCTTCACCATTATCCATCATACGACGTCTTCTCAACTTGAGCCACTCAAGATCAGATATATTCTCGTCAGCAGCAGGATTAGTCGTATCTTCAATCTCGTTCAATGTAATCATTGCCTCATCCTCGACTCCGGTTCCACCATTTGAATCAGAGGCATCCTTTTGCTGGAAATTGTCATACTCATCGTCACTCTCGTTGTCGGGAACAGAGAGTGTTTGCTTCTGTAAATCTCTTTTAACTGATAAGCCGTTCTTTTCTTCTGCCTCTTTCAATGCGTTCTCCAAGTCTTTGCTGCTAGGCTGGTCTCCCAAGTGGTTTATTCCTAAGTCATCACTTGCCGTAGTTCTTTGCTGACTGGTAGGTTTCATTACTTCCATGAATTCTCTTAAGGCCGGATTAGTAGCAATTTCTTCATCCAATTTAGAGTTTCCTGTCTTCTTTCTTCTCTTGAGTTCCTGTTCCTGTTCCTGTCTTTCTTTTTGTAGTAACCTTTCTTCCTGCTCTTGAAGTCTCTCTCCTTGAAGTTTTCTTTTTTCTTTCAATGGAAGGGGTACATTAGGATCAGAAAAGGACTTTGCTTCTTCAACTTCAATTCTTGATGTATCAATAAAAGACCTATTGAAATACCTTACCGCATCTTTAGCGTCATCTTCTGATTTAAAACCTATAAATGCAAACCTTCTGGATTCGCCATTTCTCTTTTTCATTAACTTAACATCTGTAACTTGGCCTTTTTGAGAAAAGTGCTTTTGAAGCTTTTCCTCGGTGTAATACTGAGGAAGTCCCTTGACTATTATACGTGACATGTTCAATTTTCAAGATACTCTTTTCTTTACTTAACGCCTTTCAGTTAAGCTCATCGATTGCATCTGTAAAAATTATATCTAGATTAATGTCTGCGAGCCGCACCACTTTTTTTTTTTTAATGCAGTATGTCAACATTTAATTTTGCAATCATATTTGTGGCCAAAAAAGTCTACTTAAGAGCTTTGAAAACCGCTGATAAAATTATAAAATTTAATCACTGTCAATCTACAGTATATACTTTATCTAGTTAATAGAATCATATTTCCTCAATGAGAGAACTTTTAAGTCTTTATGGGTTTGTCTTTGAGAATCAGATAACATTCACAAGTTCTCTTCTCAAGATCAAAGGAATCACAATCATTTTCATTTTATTTAACTTATTGATATGGTACCATATATTATCTATCACATGTTTTTTTTATGCGTATATATTTCCTGAGGTAACAAACAGTATTAAAAGAGAAGCAGTAGTTCTGTTTTGGGGGGTATGCCTCTACTTTATGGTAAGTTAAAATATCACCATATCTATCTTGCATAGGTACTAACAAATTCAGAAATTGAACGGAGTAAAGTTTAATATAACAGGGGATGAAATTGATACAGAGTCAGCAATAGTTTTATGCAATCATCAGTCTTTGGTAGATCACATTGTAATCACATTTTTGTCAAAGTTTTCAACTTGGGATAATTCATCACTCAAGAAGGATGCTTCAATGACTAAGAATGAGAAACTAATGATGCCTCGCGTAAATTTTTTCTCTTGGTTCACTCTCTGGAGAGTTCCAACTCTTAAGATCTTATTCAACCTTGCCAAGTCAGATGAAAACTGGGAGTTAGACAGGCTGGTTACTGAAACTGTTTTCGAAGAACAACTCAAAAGTAAAAAGCCAGAGTGGATAGTACTTTTCCCTGAAGTTAACATCTGGACAGAAGAAGATAGTTTATTACAGCAAAAACAAAGTGAGAAGTTTTATCTACCTGTTTTACACAATGTTCTATACCCTCGTTTCTCTGGTTTTCATAATGTCATGTCAGCATTGAATGAGCACGGAAACTTCAAGTATACTAAGCTATACGATCTTACTATTAATTATGAAAGAGAGCCCAAACAAAATTCTGGTTCAAAAAGTCCAAACCCCTTGAACTCAAGTGTCACTAGTTTACCTGTAACTTTACTAGAAGCTTTTTCCAGTGAAACACCTATCAACATCACAATCAGTATAAAAACAAAATCGGTTAATAGAGTTCCTACTAAACGAGCAAAGAGAGAAAAGTGGTTAGAGAATATTTGGATTGAAAAGGACAAGCTTTTGGATCTTTTCCCAAAATTGTCTGCACCAAAAGATGTCATTCGTGAATCTTCCGGTGGACCCGTAATTAGGCTGGCAATAATTCCTGGAACATCGAAAAAAGTATAGAATTCGTTCATTTCATTTCGCTGAGTAAGAAGTAGTCGATATATAACTATATGTATGCATGTATTTAATTGTTAATATGCTTTAATTCTCCCTAATTCTGCTAATTGGTAAGCTATATATTGAAGATTTCTGATTTTCGTCTCTTTGAACTCTATAAAAGTGATCTGCAAATTGATCACCATTTATATGACTTAGAAAGGTTTCATCATGGGTAATCACAATAAGCTGAAAGTTTCTTTGAGTTTTTCTCATTGACACAAGTCTGTTTAATGCATATGCTAGAGATTCGGCGTTATCGTGATCCAAGTTAGTTGTAGGTTCATCTAGAGCTATCATACCACAGTTTATCCCAAAGCATTCTGCTAATGCTAATCTTATTAGGATGCTTGTCAAAACTTTCTGCCCTGCAGAACACCTGCCCCTCATATCCAATTCGGCATTCGACTTATACATGACAACACGGTAATTGTAAGATCTATTTCCCTTTGCTTGAACATTTACATCACTTTTGATGGCAATGTTATCAATATCGGTTCCTTTATACGTTTGAGACCATAGCTCCTTCAAAGTTCGATTTATTTCTTCCATCTTCATAGAGTGGAATTTCATTATTGCGTTATCAAGGGCTTTAGAATAGGTTTGAATGTCATTAGAAATTAAAAGATTAGTCTGTAACTTAACCCATTCCTCATGATAATTTTTATCTATATCCTTATATTCTGTTTCTAGTTCTTTACGGATCAACTTAATTTGGTCATTGAGTTGTTTCACTTCTCCAGATTTGCTAGAGTATTCAGCATTAAGCAGTACTAACTCTTCTCTAAACACGTTAGATTTTTCGAGATATTCTTCTCTCCTTGAACTTGCAAAATCTACATCCAATTCTGAAATCTGGTTTTCAATCTTTTCCAAGTCAGCATTAAGATCTGAATAGTCTAGATTGGCCATGATATTATGTTCAAGTTTAGACGAATGATTGATTTCTTTTTCGATGCTTTTAATACTACCCTCAACTTCAAGAACTTCACTTTTCATATTAGCGATTTCCAGAGAAATATTATCGATATCTGCTTCGTTTATTTTGATCTTCTTCTGATCATTATGAATAAATTTTAGAATCCTTTCATGAAGAAGATGACATTGTGAATAAACTCCTTGTATTAACTTTACTTCTGTTTCTTTCTTCTTTTCTTCTTCCCTATGTAAATTTTGCAATGTATCTAACTCTTTTATTTTATCAAATTTGTTCTTTGTGAGCGACTTTAATTTTTCATCAATTACGTTCTTCTTGAGTTCCAATTCACTTAGATTTTCCTTAGCTTCTCTCAAACTTTCTTGATTAATTTTTTTATCGTAAAGTGACTTTTCCAAGTCACTGATACTTAATTGGGTGTCCTTTATCTTATGCTCCAACCTTGATATATGCTCTTGAGCTTCAAATTTGGAACTAACATTATCATTGATTAACTGCCTTAATGTTTTTATTTCCATATTTGTACGCTGCTGTCTGTCTTGTATCTCCGATATAGATTGCGTTGATGCTCCATACATTTCAAGTTCATGGGTAAGAACGCTCATCTGCCTCTTCAAATCATCTACCTCTTTACTGATAACACTCGTGTCGGCTATCTTACTGCTCAAAGACATTATGTCATCTTTTTCTCCATTCAATTTTTCCATATTTGCATTAATTTCCAGTATATCTAAATCAGTTAAGGACAAGGCTTGTTTTTTCTTAACGACTTCCTTGCACAAGTCGTCTTTTTCTTTAGAATATCTCCTATATGCTAATATATCATTGCTGATCGACCGAATATTGTTTAAATCTCTTTTCGCTTCTTCAAATTCTTTTTCGAACTTTTTATTCATATTAACATCTAAGCTTTGTTTCAAAACATTAAGGAAGGTCTTCAAGCCTGGTTCGTCAAAAGGGCGTTGACATAGTTGACAGTGCTTTTCTTGCTTTGCAATATCAATAGCCTTGGCTTTAAACTGTCTAGATAATTCTGCGGTGTTCAAGTTTTCATACGTTGTATTATAGTCATCCTCAGCATCCTTTAAAATTTGATCAAAAGATTTAATTTCGTCCCTGGAGAGAACCTTCAAGATTCTTTCTTCAGAAAGCTTAAACAGTTCATCAAATTTTTGTATGTTTGCTTCTGAGGAACTAATTTCAGCTCTCAACTGTTCAGCACATTTCGTTCTGCTCTCCAATTCAATCTGAGTCTGACTCATTTGCTCGTTAATTTCTCTCAATACAATCTCAAGTTCAGCACTACCCTTTTCAATAGTGAAGGGTTCTAAAGAATACTTTTTCAATGACTCCTCAATAGTTGCTATTCCTCTATTTAAATTACTTGTTTTTAATTCGCAGGTTTCCGTTAAGTATAAAAGCTTTGCTCTAGTATCTGATTGTTTATTGTTTGAGTTGATTTCCTTATTAATTGTTTCTAACTGCTGTTCAAGCAAGCTCATTTTCTTCTGGTCCCTCTCAATCTTATTTTCTAATATTGCAGCTTCATTTTGCTCCATTAAATTTTTATATTTATTTTTACTTGAAGTAAGATCCCGATACTTGATTTCAAGCTCAGTCTCGTTGTTTTCTAGTTGCTTCACATTTTCTTTCAACTTCGAAATCTTAGAACTTATCAGATTAATATTCTGGTCACAATATACTTTATGCTGTTCCTCCCTGGAAATAGAATCCATAATGGCTCTCATCTGTTCTTCTACATCATTGTCAAATTCTTTGTTATCCTTTACCAATTGTTGAAAATACATTTCTGTTTGGTCGCTATAATTCTTGGCCCGGCTCAAAAAATTTTCAAATTTTGTCAATTTTGCTTCTATACTGTCACTACCTTGAATAGCCTGTTCGAATCCAATTAGGTCAGAATTGCTTTCAATAACATCTTGAAAGTCACTAATATCTTGTTCGAAGTCTTTTTCTCTAGTCTTCAAAGATCCTTGAAGCCTGTTCAACTCATTGAATCTATCTGTACGAATTAAGATCGAGTTCTCTTGTTTTGATTTTTGATCTTTGAGTGATGTGATTTCGTTTTCCTTCTCTTTGATAAACTTTCCGAAATTTAGCTTCTTATGCATTAGCTGTTCATATGGCTCCTTTAAAATCTCTATAGAACCTTCTAATCTTTCGATCTGCTGTAAGATCAATTTCTTAGAATGCTTTAGCTTGTCAACTTGAGCAAGAGTTTGTTGGTATTCTTGGTTCGATTTAAAAAGAGATTCCGCTTCTTGGTCTTTCTCTTCAATTTTCAATTTCACACTAACTATATCATCACTCAAAGCTTCGGAAAGCTCTGTTATTTCTACTAATCTATTTTTTATCTTTTTAGATCTTTCTTTATCAATCTTCAAGTGACTCACACTCTGTTCTATTAGTTTAATATCAGTAGCCATATCCTTCTTAATGTTTTTCAAATTCTCAAGAACTTTCGTAAACTTTGAAGCTTCAAATATCTCGTCAAATCTCTTCTTCAAAACAGAAGCTTCACTTAAAGGCCATAAACTATCATCCTGATGGCAAAATATCACATAATCCAAAATTGCTCTGGATGCGCCTAGATGTATGGGTATTCTTGAATCTAATTCGGAATTCTTAGTAGATATAGTTTGTTTCTTCCCCTTTTCAATGATTGCAAGCTGACCTTCTAGAGTCTTGAAGGTATTTGAGCCACCTCTACCTGAAGTTCTTTTTCTAGTTAACTGCATCGATTTTGTTGTAATCATAGACCTCCCCATAACATCTTTAAAAGCTAATTTAACTTGAGCAGTAACATTATTTCTACCAACAATCTCTGGGTCAATTACAAAGGCACCTCCCTTAGAGTTTGGGGGCAAGTCACCAGTGGTCGCATATTTTAAGCACTCGATAATAGTAGTTTTTCCACATCCATTTTGCCCACAAATTAACGTCAATGGAAAACCAAACTGTATAGTCTCCGATCTCTCACTATCGAAAGACCGAATTCCCTGAATTGATAGCTTAAATAAGCTCGACATATGACGAGTCTTTTAACAAACAATATTCCACGATACTACAATGATCTCGAAAATCAATATTTCTAAAGAAAAAAAATCTTACGTGAAACACATATTAAAATTTAAGAGGGGAATAAAAACTACATATACACTTCTTAGATTTCAGTACCTGCAAGTTTGGCAGCAATGTCATCAACAGCCTTGTCTCTCTTCTCTGCTTTGCCATTGAGCTCTTCTTCAAGTTGGTCCAAATCAGCATCATCTTCTAAGGTATCTTCTTCACCCTCTTCTTCTTCTTCTTCTTCTTCCTCGCTATCTACTTCTTCAAGCTCATCCAATTCATCAAGTCCAGTGGCATCTCTGCTTTCGAAAATAGAATTGATTTTTTCGATTTCTGTAGCATCTTCCTCGAATCTATTACCATTCAATTCAAGTGTTTCCAATTTTGGCAAACTTTGTTCAATTGCAGTCACTAATTCTTCTAAAGCATCTTTTTCAAGCTCATTGTATTGCAACCTCAAAGTTCTAAGATTCTTTCTTGGGCTTGATAAGAAACCCTTAACTAATGCTAAAGAACCTTTAGGTCCTAGTAATGCATCATTTAAGTTCAATTCAGATAAGTTATCCCAACATTTTAAGGTGTCGGCTAATGCCTCACTTCCCCTAAGTGTTAAAGTATTGTCCTGTAAATCTAACGTTTCAAGATGCTTGTTTAATGCCAAACCCTTGGATATCAATTTAGTTATACCAGCCGGGCGAATACCATTTTGGTATAATTTCACGGTACTCAATTCCTTATGATTTCTTAATCCGATACTTAAGAAATTTATGGAGCCATTTTCTAATCTATTTCTACCACAAATAAAGGTCTTCAAAGAAGGCTTGCTTTCTGCTCTTTTAGCGACAGACAACTGGTATAATGAAGCTCCAATTCTCGAACCAGCAAAGGGACCCATACCGTTATTTGATAAAATCAAGTGCTCTAATGAAACTGCCTTTGAAATATAATCTTCAATGGGGTCTATTGTTTGTAAGCCAAATGCATTGTCACTCAAGTTTACTAGTTTTAAGTTAGGGAGCTTCAACAAAGCAGGAAGAAGATACTCCAATGACTGTGGAATTTCGGTATTTAATCTTCCAGTGTATAAGTCCGAAAAGTCTATCTCAACCAAAGTTTCTCTATGCTTTAATACTGCCTCACTCAATAACTTAGATGCTTCGATTCCAATTGTATTACCTGAGAAATCGATTTTTTTTAATCCTTTACGCTCTTCAAGTTCTTTTAAATATGGCTTGATGTCATCTTCAGCGTTAAACTTCACTTGCTTTCCTCTAATGGAAAAAGTATTATCATGAGTAACACCCAATTCGACGTCGATTGAAGCCATTTTAAATCCTTTAATGCTTTGACTTTTTACTGTATGTGTAGTTCTTCGATGACATTACTACGAAACGTTGAGTAGGAGTTTGTGTATTCATCACGTGCTTTGTTTGAAGATTAATATTTCAGAAAAAATTTCAACGAGAATAAAGTTTAAAGAAAAGACATTAAACACAAGAGAATTAAAAATGTCTGGTAGAGGTCAATCACAATCAAAGGAACAATCATCATTCGAGAAGCTTAGAGCTACGCCAGCTTTCACTGTCGGTTTGAATCTTGCTTTATTTGCTGCAGGTGTTGCTTTAGTTCAATCACCGGTCATGGACATGTTGGTCCCACAATTATAAGCAAGTCAACAAAGGAGAGAGTACCCAATCTATTGGGTGAGTGTTAAGGTTTAATCTGACATAGTATATTCTTGATGCAAATATGTTTATCTATGTTGATTTCTGTGTATATATATAATCTTGGAGTGATCTATAGAATCAATTGACGACATTGAGGTTAAAATTCGAAAATGTAATTTGAACATTAAGTATGAAGTGATTAAAAGAAGATAGAGTAACGGATATTGAGATACTTTTCTTTGTATCTTAAATTGGATTAATATACCATAAGGAAAAGTAAGTAACAAATGGATAAAGGCTGCCAATAGAAGATGTAGAGAATGCTGGGCGGAAGTGATATAAATTCTATAGCCTTCCTACTGATTATAAAACCGCATATCGGATAACACGGACTACATCTCGTGTCATATATACCAAAACCTCTTTGATGATAGTAATGTAATTAGAAAGGCAAATAAACCTTTGAATGACTTAAACCATCCAAAGTAGGAGAATTCAAATTCTGGAACCCGGGTAAGTAAGTTGAACTGCATGTTATAATGTCGTTGTCGGTGTTGTTGTAACCCTGGGGGGAACTGCATCGATCAATTGCTCGATAACTGACAAACTACACGTATGATTCTGAAGGCTGTGCACTACCTTCCGGCTTCCGCTCACTAGAAGTGCACGAGCTTCCGATAAATTGAAGCGGGTTTTAACGTTTACATGTATAAGAAGAATAGATGATGCTTCCCCATATTTTACTTTGTAGCAATATAACACCACTAAACAAAATGTCATGCTCAAGCTCTTACCTCTAACATTCTTAACATTCCTTCCAAAGACTGATGTACACTGCTTTGGATTTTTCTTATCTTTCGTTCCGGTTAAAGATATGTATTGGTCAACGATTATTGTTTAACTATCACCATTCTGGACTCTGACGTACTAAGCTTAAATGGTATTCTAGTCGGGGCCGACCACCCTTGTGTGTTAAACAAAAAATGTCATGCAGTAGTAATGTTCCTAATTAATGTCGTATATCGGAATTAAGGAGGGGTCCTCGGCATCTCGCCCCTCGGTACCATAGCGATTTGTGGAGAATATAAATATATGGGATATCCACCGGATGAAATTGTCATGTTGATACTCATACCAAATTTTCAACGAAAATGTCTGTAGCACACAACACCGTTAGTTTCAGGCCTGGCCCAGACCCAAAGGGTCTAATCGAAGTCGAAAGAAAGGCTTCCAAGTGGAATCCTGTTGATATGCACTACTTCTTGGAAGGATCTAAGAAAGATGCCGAGTTGTTCAAAAGCTTAATCCTTCTGATGGAGAGAGACCCAGTGTTAGCTATGACCCCTAAACACTACGACTTGACCAAAGCAGAACAAAGAGAAGACACTGCTTTAAGAATCGAAAAGTTAAGTAAATACCTTGAATTGGAGGGTCCAGTTTTGTTTAATAAGAGATTAAACACACTTCAATTATTTGATCCCCAAACAGGTACCAGAGCTGGAATTAACTTAGGTTTGTTTTTGGCATGTATCAGAGGTAATGGTACTAAAGATCAAATAAACTTCTGGAGAAATACCAAGGAGACTGCTCAACTTAAGAGCATTTATGGATGTTTTGGTATGACCGAATTGGCACATGGCTCTAATGTTGCTGGTTTGGAAACCACTGCTACTTTTGACAAGGAAACTGATGAATTCATTATTAACACTCCGCACATTGGTGCAACAAAGTGGTGGATTGGTGGAGCTGCTCATTCTTCAACTCATTGTACAGTTTATGCTAGATTGATTGTTGATGGTAAAGACTATGGTGTGAAAACCTACGTCGTTCCTTTGAGAGACAGTAATCATGACTTAATGCCAGGGATTACTGTTGGTGATATAGGTGCCAAAATGGGTAGAGATGGTATTGATAATGGTTGGATTCAGTTTTCCAATGTTAGAATTCCAAGATATTACATGTTACAGAAATTCTGTAAGGTTTCTAGAGATGGGGAAGTTGAGTTACCACCATTAGAGCAACTATCTTACTCTGCATTGTTAGATGGTAGAGTTACTATGGTTTCTGATTCTTTCAGAATGTCCGCTAAGTTTGCTACTGTTGCTTTGAGATATGCAATTGGTAGGAGGCAATTTAAGTCTAGTATTCAAAAGGATGGTGAAACTCAGTTATTGAATTACCCATTACATCAAAAGAGATTGTTACCATTCTTGGCTTTTGCCTACTGTCTTTCTCAAACCGCTTGGAAATTGCATCGTACTATCATAAACACTCTTGACACCTTGGATAATGCTGTTGAGAAAAATGACATGGGAGCAATTATGAAATCCATTGAAGCTATGAAGTCATTGTTCATTGATTCTGCCTCATTGAAGTCTACATGTACATGGTTTACTGCTGAGGTTATTGACCAATCAAGACAATCCTGTGGTGGTCATGGTTATTCTTCATACAATGGTTTTGGTAAGGCCTACAATGACTGGGTTGTTCAATGTACTTGGGAAGGTGACAACAATGTCTTGGCTATGTCTGTTGGTAAGCCTTTGGTGAAGAATGTTGAAGGAATATTAAATGGTAAGACTGTCAAGGGTTCTATCTCATTTTTGAATAACATTAAGGATTACTTGGGCGACAAGCCAATTTTCAATTCAATCGATGAAGTCAAGGATATTAAGAATGTTTTGAAAGCTATTGAAGTTTTGATTATGAGGTTAACATACCAGGCCTTGCAAACCGTTAAGGAAAACAACGGAAGCTACGACTCCATTGGTGCTCATTCTGTCGTTCTTTCCAAGTTAAAGGCACATCATTATATTTTGGATGAATTCTCTAGCAAGATCGAATCTTATCCAAATAAGGACTTAGTTCCACACTTGGAAGTTTTGGGTAAGTTATATGGTGCTAATATTGTTTTGGAAAGATTCTCTGGTGAGTTCTTGACCTATTCAGTCTTGCCTCCAAAGTTGTTTTCTGAATTGACTTCCAAATATGTTCCAGCTTTGTGTGCAGAAATCAGACCAAATGTTATTACGTACACTGATTCCTTCCAATTTACTGATATGGTTCTTAACTCAGCAATTGGTAAGTACGATGGTAATATTTACGAGAACTACTTCGGTATTGTCAAAGCACAAAACCCATCTGATGCAAACTGTAAAGCTCCTTACTCTAAAAAGTTCGAGAACTTTTTAAGCAGGCCATCTCTCGATGCTAGACAAAGGAACGAAAAGTCCAAGGAGGTTGCTGATATTTTATCAAAGTAATGAAAATGTTATATGCTATATGTGAATATGACGATTGTTGATGTAGAATTTTATTTATCCCAATGAACATAGCTTCTTTTTTAAATCCTGCAAATTACGGTAAAGACGTGTGTAGATAAACCCTAAGATTCGCAACCAGCTACGTAATCAATTTACCATATGCGATTCTGGGGAAGTTGTTATCCACTATTCGCCAAGGCCCTCCATCTAAAAGTCGTAGAGAGGTAAATTGTATCATACACTATCTTAAGCACAATACAATCTACTGCGGAAAATATGATTTTCGTATGGTTGTCAGCACTTCTAGGCGTTTTCTATGGTGGGGTGGAGAGCGAGCTACCCCACGAAAAGCGTGATAGAATCATTCCCGGGGTAACTATATAAAGCAAGGTACTGTTCTTCAAGGAATTTTACCAGAGACGAACGTGTATGTACTAATTCTTATTACACACTGTGATATAAACTAACAAGGCAAAATAATGGTGCCTGATCCATCACTACTTATAGTCAATGAAAGACGACAGGCGAAATTCAACCCCAGGTTGATGCACCATTTTATTGAAGGCTCAGTAGAAAAGTCTAATGAAATATTAGATTTATATCTGTCTCTTGAAAGAGATATCATACTTGGATCTTCTTTCAAGGAATACGATGAAACTGAAAAGGAAGAAAGAGAGAAGGTTACTGGAAGAATTATAAAGATGGCTGACTACTTGGAAACAGAGGGGAGAACTAGATTCTGGAGAAGATTGAATTTGATTACTGTTTATGATCCGTCTCTTGGAATTCGAATTAGTGTCAACTTGGGATTGTTTTTGAATTGTGTTAAAGGCAATGGTACCGATTCACAATACAGCTATTGGATCAACCAGAGAGAGGGTGGTATCATGAAGCAAATCTATGGCTGCTTCGCTATGACTGAGTTAGGGCATGGGTCTAATGTTGCCGGATGTGAGACTCTAGCGGTTTTTGATCAAGAGACTGATGAATTTGTAATTGACACTCCTCATATTGGGGCAACAAAGTGGTTTATTGGGGGTGCCGCTCACTCCGCTACCCACAGCGTTGTTTATGCTAGGTTGATTATTCAAGAAAAGGATTACGGTGTTAAGACATTTATTGTCCCATTGAGAGATAGTAATCATGACTTGATGCCAGGCATTACTGTTGGTGATATTGGTGCCAAAATGGGAAGAAAGGGTGTTGACAATGGTTGGATTCAATTCTCTAAGGTAAGAATACCTAGATATTATATGCTTCAAAAATGGTGTAAAGTTTCTAGAGATGGTAAGGTGGAACTCCCTCCATTGGAGCAAATGTCCTATATTTCTTTACTTGGTGGTAGAGTTTTCATGGCAACTGATTCGTATAGAATTTCTGCGAGATTCATAACTGTTGCAATTAGATATGCAGTAGGACGTAGACAATTCAAGCAAAATTCTAAGGATCTAAAAGAAGCACAATTGATGGATTATCCATTACACCAAAAACGCTTACTTCCTTACTTGGCTTTAACTTATGCCATGGCCCTTGCAACAAACAAGTTGGAATACCAAATCCAAAAGACTGAGAGTGATTTAGAAGTGGCAGTTGAGAACGATGACAAAAAGCTCATTGCAAAATCACTCAATGATGTGAAACTACTATTTGTTGATAGTGCTTCTTTGAAATCAACTTTCACCTTTTTGGCTGCATCCTGTATCGATGAGACAAGACAGGCCTGTGGTGGACATGGTTATTCTTCATACAATGGTTTTGGTAAGTCCTATGATGACTGGGTTGTTCAATGTACTTGGGAAGGTGATAACAATGTCCTTGCGATGTCAGTTGGTAAAGCCATCATCAAGAGTCTTGATGGTTGGAGTAAGGGAAAGGCAAGCACTATGAAATATTTGAATCGTAACGATAACTCTCATGAGAATGTAATTTCTGAGTTATCGCCACAGAATATTTTAATAGGTCTTGAGACCGTCATTGTTCGTCTTGGTAATTCCTTGTTGGCAATTTTGAAGGACAACGGCTGGAAATGGGACTACATCAGCCCTCAGAGCGTTGCCCTCTCTAAATTAAGGGCTCATCATTACGCTCTTGAGGCTTTCTTGAATGAGCTTGGAAAGTTGTCCGATGCTAACCTCAAGACTCAATTGGTTGATATTTTACAGCTTTATGCTTTTACTAACATTTTGGAGCAATTTAGTGGTGAGTTTATAGTTCACAACGTCATGGAGCCGAAAACTATGAAAATAGTCTCCAATAAGTTAATTCCGGAACTTCTTAGTAAAGTGAGACCGAATGTAATCCCTCTTACCGACTCATTTCAGCAACCAGATAGCTTGCTTCATTCGGCAATTGGTAAGTTCGATGGTAATATTTATGAAAACTACGTCAGTATCGTGAAAGCTTCTAATCCGTCCGATTCTAATTGTAAGGCTCCATATTCTGAAAAATTTGAAGCATTCTTGAAAAGACCATCTTTGGCAGATCGTCAAAGAAACGAAAAATCTGAAGAAGTTGCGAAAATCTTGTCAAAATAAATCATAATATCATAATATCATATAATTGTATAATCAAACAATTTCTTGCTAGTAAAGGGGAAGTTGTATATATACCACTTATGTCAAATACAAATATATGCTTTGATTTTATCAATTAATGCTGGAATATTATACTTTTGAGTGGTAGGTCACATACTAAGAGAAAATCGAGGAAAGAAATCTTGCAACCTCTATTCTCAGATGTTAGCGAATGTATATATCTTACCTCTATGGCTATTTCGGAAAGGTATTTTGAGAGAGTGTGTGTTTGATAGACGTTAATCTCCACACATAACCAAAAGAGTCACATCCCTTTTATTTACAAAAAATTACGCAAGCTGGAAAAGGGGAGGTAGAATTAACTATAAATCCTTTTGCTAGTCGTAAGATGAGTATTAGGCTTTTGAAATCCTTTTTGCAAGGAGCGAGTAGATCACCTCTTCATATTTATCCGGTAGCAATATGTAAATGGTTGTTTCAAATTGTATTTTCTACGGAGGGTACAATTGATTTTCTAGCAATTAAAACATTTACAGGAAAAAGACGAGAACACACATTAATCTGCTCTTATTACTCTACGAGTCACATTGATACGTACTCGATTTCTAATAAAATTGGTGTTAAAAAAACTCATCATTATTCAGAATATTTTATAGACCAATTCAAGTTGAAATTCTTGTTTCCGTTAATAAATTTAATTCTCTATTTAATAAAGATTGTTATACTTTAATACTATGAATATATTCATATAATTTATTTATATTAGTTTTTACATAAAATATAACTACGTAGTCAAACGTTTATTTTATTTCATGTATTACATTTGTATATAAAAACAATTTGCTGCATATTGTCTTAAAATAAAATATTATTAATTATTGTTTCATGCAATTAACCATATTTAACGAACAACGGTTATATGTATTCGTTTGCTAACAATATTGGTAATTCCTCCCGGTGGCCAAGCTGGCTAAGGCGCGAGACTGTAATGGGTTGTCCTCAAAGTAATCTTGAGATCGGGTGTTCGACTCACCCCCGGGAGATATATTTCCATTAGTTTTTGCCCTTTTAGCTCCCTTTCTTTTACGCTAAAAGTCCCGGTTTCTCCGGTTACCACAAGCCAATGCGGTTGAGTTTTGCTTGCATCTACAGCATATTAAGTTGACAAGACATGATCATCTCCAACCTCCAGTAGCCCCACTTATTGCATTTCTAGAGAAACGAGCCTCGTTCGGTTCGTCTATTTTTTTCTGAGACTTCCCCTAATTTGAACACGTACAAATTTACTGGGTCATTAATACAAAATACCAATATTACACATTCTTTTGATTTCATCAAACAATAATCAAGCAAACGATAAACCTCCAAAATGAATTCCGAGAAGATCGTTGCAGTTATATTGGGTATGTATGAGTATCCAGGAAGACCTAATTGGGGTCTGTGTTGATGGATTGGGCAATGTCAAGTTGCTTTACGAACTCATGTTTTTTTTTCTGATAGCACAAGAATCATCCCTTGATAATACTAGAGAACGATTAATGATCTATCTGCTACTTCTACTAAGCTATTATGTGAAAACTTCGGTTAGTGATAAATCATTGAAAGTTCTTTCTGAATTTAAGTAGATTTAGTTTAAACACGTTTCCGCCATCATCTAAGTTTGACAAAATAACTTACATACTAACGTTTAGCCATATTTATACCATTTTTAGCCGTCTTTATGAAAGTTGGTTTACATACCCAATTTTGGATTAATCTTGTCTTGTGCTGTTTCTTTTGGTTCCCAGGTATCTTGCACGCCTTGTATGTTGTTTTGAAAGATTGAAGAAACTTACGCTAGACTATTTGAATTTGAACAGATCATGGCGAAGAATACAGTATAGGCTACAGTATAGGCTACAGTATAGACTACAACTTAGGCTCTCGTGTATAGTTTTATACACCTATATCTTTTTGTATAAGTGAATCAATGACTTTTGATGTTCGGTAGATAAATTAAATATTTATGCATATTGAGTTGTAGTCAGAGCTTCGTTGCAATCTGGTTCCACACCATTTCTGATTCTCCTCACCAGATTCCAGTTTGCTTTATCAGTGTCGAACACGCCCACTCTCAGTATATTAAGATCTTCATACCCCACTTGAATTAAGCTTTGATAACGGATTTCCCGTATCTCAGCAACTTTTTAGCTCCTGAAGGAAATCCATATCGCTATTTCTCAGAAAAATCAGGCCAACGTTATAAATCTCTTCTCACTGCTAACGTGGAGGCCACCGCAACGTCGCAAAATGTCACCATTAACTCGTCCTAACTCCAGCCTACTGCGCAAGCTTTAGTTGAGTTTGTACGACACTTATCGCCACTTTTGCAAATAGCCCCTAATAATGTCGCATGCGACTTCATTTGTATCTCCGGCTTATCTATTATTGTATGCAGAATCCGATATATCATCCACCAATAGAAACTACGTATAAACAAACCGCAAAATATAATCATATTTGATCCATATTTTAATTTTGCGATAATATCAACGACTCAACAGGCTGAAAAAGTCTATAGTTACTGAAGATATCGCAAGTCAGCTTGTAATCGTTGAAGAAGTCCAAGTATAACAAGGACATATTTCGCTAGTTTATAGGCAATAGGCAAAATAGGCGATCCATCTTCAGGAAATTCTGGAGTAAGGGCTTCTGATCCGAGGAGCTAAAACACTAAGGAACAAGAAAACGGATTACCCATCTGTGTTATTTGAGAACTTTGGCAAAGAGTGATCACGTATACGGGCCTACTATAGGCCATATCTCATTAACACGGACCTGAATCTTAGACGCCATGGACAACATACCTGAACTTCCTCCATTTTCATTCAAGAAAAAACCGGTAAGCCAATACTTCTCTTACCAAAGCAACCATTCTCACATATCAGAGGTTTTACCAGCTAGCAGCTGTAAAAGTGAAATATGCCAACCTGGAGATGACTCATTGTTAAAATCAAAAAGTAAAGACTCCCCTACCAGAGATATTGATTATGATGAACAGATTAGGGCACCACGAATGAGTAATGTCAGTTATTACACACGTACAGATCAAAATACAGAAAGCAGCATTTCTCCGACATTCATCAAAGACAGTGGATCATCTTCGGTAACAGAAGAGGGAAGTGACGGGGAAGCAAAAGTATCATTCAGTGAAGGTCTAAAGTATGAACCAGCTACCTTTGACCTATCAAAATCAACGAAACGTCCTTCAGTTCTGGTTCACCCTTCAGATGTCAGCGCACAGGCCACACTATTCGAATATACCAATGGAAATTATATTTACCAGAAGGACACTAAGAATATTGAAGAATTAAACAGAGCCTTAGACAACCTCAAATGCAACTCGACAACAAAGGAGAGACTGAGACGATTGAAAAACAGTGTGTTTAATGAAAGCAATTTGCTACTAGATAACTCTCTCAGTGTGAAGCAAGTTTACGAGCCTAAGAAACCTTTGAGTGTGCCTGCTGTTTTGAGACCCGAAAATAGCACAATTTCTGACACTAAAACTGAACAGGACGTGGATGGTACATATCCTGGTATTTCAATTCCAAATACAGATTCACTTTGGAGTTGTTTGGCAGGTCCAAGGGAACTGACAAAAATCCACTGGAAGCCTGATGACTATACGGATCACTGCATGAGATGCTTTGAAAATTTCGGAAATTTTTTCTCTCCTATTACTAGGAGACGGCATCATTGCAGATACTGTGGGTTCATCTTTTGTTCAGATTGCTTGATCGACAATAGTCATGAGATTGTTTTGTTAGATAAGGAAGCAAGGTTTGTCATTCCTGTTTTCAAGAACTTATCTTCGGCTAACTTTCACGATTTAATTTTAAAGAACTTTAAAAACGACAAGATTTGTAAACCATGTTTTGAGAATTATTTTAAGTTAACTGATATATTAAACTTCCAAAATTTAAAACTTCCATTCCTCTTCGTTGAGAACCCTTACATAAAATCTGTTAAAGAAGGGAAGAGTGCCCGTGGCAATTCTACGAGGTTACTAGAGGACATAGAAAATGAGTCCCCAATAATCATGGATTCAAATAATAGAAAATCATCAATAAAAAATGTTCCAACAGATTGGATTTGGAGTTCATTCTAATTTTGTTTCGATGAGTCTGTTTAAGATAACAACTTATGTTTCGGGGTTTATTTCTTGATTTATTCTTAATACTTGACATTTTTTTACATCAGTGCATAAAGGTTTGTTCTGTTGTTAGTCTTCAATTCATTCATTAATAGTGTTTGTTAAAGTTATCCATTTTCTATATTTATTATTTATTATTTATTATATCATGGTGATGATGTTTTAATAAATGCAAGTACGTCTAAATGTATGCCACTACTTGACTTATAATACTATTGAATACGCCTTTAAGCCCTTCTCTATGCAATATGCGATCATTAACGCATTCAAATATATAGTCTTCGATGCTGTTAATATGAAACTGAATCCATCCCAAATTTGGTAAAATAACCTTAAAATCATTTGCTAGATTAGTATACTGATAGTAATTGTTTGTATTGTTTGTATATGCTAGGTGGAAATACTCTCTGTTTATCAAGCAGTTTTCGCAGGCATTGTATTCATTGGTAACAGTGTTTTCTAAATTTAATCTTATGCATTTCAAATGTTTAAGAGGCTTCAAAATAGTAAGCAAGTTTGCAAGTTGATATTGGTTAATTTGAAGACTGAGATAATCAAGGCGTGAATATCTAGATAGAGCTTTCATATAATTTATGTTGTAATCCAAGTCAGAAGATTTCATTAAAGAGTCTGAAACTTCAAACTTTAAATCTAAAAATCTTAATGAACTAGAAGGAACAGAATCCAAAACGGAAGCCATACTCATATTAATATCATCAGATCTATTGAACCTCAAATAAATCTTAAGTTTCTTTAAATACTTCTTAGTAGTTAGGAAGTTTAAGATAGGTGCATTGAAATTAAATTCATTCAATAATTTCAAATTTAAGATTTTTAGATTTGGAAACCACAACTTCGAAATAAAAGAACTGCTGGGAGGAGTTCTTCTAGTCACTATACGATCTCTAAAAAATGTTTCGTAGCAATTTATCACAGAAAACTCATTTAATGTATTAGGTTCTATACTCTGCATCAAATAGTCTGCATCGGATGGCTGCAAAGAAATATCTTTCAATGTTAAACTAGTCAACTTTAGCTTCATATCCGAAATGAACAATCGAGATATATAGTCAACTTCATCTGTAACGAACATTCGTGTTGGTTCATTTGAGTGAAGGAAAGATTTGGAAGAAGACGGTGTTCTTGACACAACAAGCTTAGTCAAATTGGGATACTTGGCCAAATCTATTCTGCAAAGATTAGATGACACCTTGAAATTAGAAACACTTAACTCTTTGATCAGTTCAAGCTCTAGGGTCTTATTTATATTAAAATTACCATTCAATTCTATAAGATTTTTGACCTCAGGAAGCTCCAGAAGAAGAGACCAGTTTATATCATAATTATAGTTATACCATGCGAATGATTTCAAGTTATCCATGTGGGGTATAATTTTCAGCAAATTCTGGACTAATTCAAACTCGCCTATATCAGGTATGTTTTGACTGAAAACTATTTTCTGGATAAATTTCAAATAACGAGGATTTGATAAAAGAGTTTTCAAGAACAACTTCAACGCGTATATGTTACTGATACAAGATGGTTGCACCCTAATAGATATGCTTCCTGCTGGCACAAAAAACTCATTTGTAACCTCTTTAGAGTACAGTATTTTGGTGGAGTCAACATTTATAGCACGGTATAATTGTGGAACCAAAACTTCACTGCAGATCTTGCATGTGGTTGCAAGATTCAAGCATGATTTTTGATCAAGATAATTTCCGATTTCTGCTATTAGCTCAGTAGGAAAGTGCTGCATAATTGCTAGTTGACTTGCTTGACTTGTCTTAAACTTTGTAACAACCAAAGAATACACATCTAATATATACGTATCATCTCCGAAATGCCGATGTTCTGGGGAAAGCCACTAAAACGACTTCTCCGTATTTCGGTGGAGTGAAGCTGCGACTAAAAATTTTATCAGATCGATCTATAAAAATGTACTACTTTTTTCATTTATGGAGTTTGGTAAGAACTCTATCTACTAAACATAGGGGGCTTTCCCATATTTCGAGAAAAGAACAACCTTCTAATGGTTATGCAATTGAAAATACAAAACATCCGTGAGTTACTAGAACTAATATGTAGCTTTAGTTTGTGGCAGGACATTCTTTCATTCTCTCAGTTAATCTTTACGACATATCGCGTGCTCAAGAATGGATGAAAGTATTTTGGCATCCGATCTCTGAAACTCTCTTCATCCTAACTTATCCCTGCATTCTTAATCGCGTCGTTTCTTTCTAGCATATAATCAGACGATGCGTCCGCTCCACACACATACATATACACTCATGAATGAAGTGTATAAAGTTTCAACGTTTTTTCGAATGCATCTACAGGGTGCATTTACTACGTATATATGCACAGTGCTCTAGCAACGTATTTGCTCCATCACTAGCCATGATGCCCTGGATGAATTAAATGTCCTGGAAGTATTCAAGCTGAATACTTCTTATATTTCACCTATTAGGCAGATCTCTACGTAGGGTTACCATGTACAGTTCAATCCTGTAAAAAAAAACTCTTCGAGCCTCATCACACGACATTGTCGGGGACAACATGACATACCTACTAGGTAATTTAGCACACACGACAAGCGCTGTGTGTTCTTTCTAGTCTCTTATCCTGTACTCCCTGCGCACTAACCTATAGTTAATAGTCCGCACACTTTTTTCGTTCATTACTGCATAGTGATTGTTTGATTTACACAATACACCTCGGTTCAGTATATAGCTTCCCGACATGCACTTCGCTCACGCATGCCATAATTACATAAAGGAATATTGTCGCTGACGTAATACACCGATATATAACACTATGTTTGGGATATGTATTGGAAACTATATTGTTCGGTACGATGAAATTTGCTTGGGGCGGGCTTCTGTCTACCGGATCGGTAGGCCCTCGGTCGTGCAGTTCAGTAATATCAGCCGCAAATAGCCGTCAAACAGCTCGGCACAGGCTTATTTACATTTGTAATTATCTTGAGACTAGCTACGTCCTAGCCCCAGCACGGAGAAATCTTCGAAATCGAGGGTGTACAATACCGTTAGCTTTTTTCCTGGCATATCACCGGTCTTATTGTAGTAGAGGTGTATATATTGTAACAACGCTAGTTTGCCTGAATATGCTCTTAGTTAAATAGATCAGCATATGACACAAAATCTGGTAAAGGTCGGTGCAGTTCCTATGAAAACCGGCGGCAAATTCAGTTTCGCACAGAGCTAAATGAGTCGTGCGCAAGATATTTCCTTGATATTAATAATTGTCCCTATTACTCAATAGATTAGGTTGAATAATTCTACAACAGCCAGTGGTAGCACCCAGACGTTGTAGAAAAAGATAGAGCTAATAGCCGCGTAACTCGTAAGTGTGTTACAATATTCGAATAGCCTTTTGCAGCACTAAATTTAAATTTTGCTGAAAGGAGATTACAAACAACACATACAAGAAACCAGAGTGGCTGAAACTAGGTGTTGTTGAAGAGACAGATACATCAATCGAATCAAACAAGTTGCCTGATTAATAAGGTATTGGAACAGCTATATACAAGATCTGATTTCAAGAAATACTAATAGAGAGTCTAAAGCAGGAAGCAGCGGGCTAAAATTATATCTATTGAGCTTAGCAACAATCAGGGCAGAACCAAAGACATCTCTAGATAATCGAAGTCAGAGACAGAAATAGTTTTTTCAGCTGGAGACAGCTCTATCAATCATACTAAACCGATTAACATTTTGAACAACGAATACAACATCAACGGCAGTGGAATACAATCAGAAATGTTCAACACAAAGATCTTTGAAAATTCAAATTCAACGAACACATCGGCTATAAACATCCCAAGTAACCAGAACAATGATAACCTATCCATACCGCAACCTATAGATATCACCTATCAAAAACAGCAATCTATAATTAACAACTCGAGGTTTAGGAGAGAGTCTATCGCACATTCCCAAGGCATGGGTGGTGTTTCATGGGGTTCAGTAACCATAGGGTCATGGCTAAAAGATGAGGTAATGATGTTTGGAAATCAGCAAGGTCATGGAAACGGAAGCAATAATGTAAGTTATGGTGCCAACTTGATTAATCCTAGGAGAGGTTCTTTCCGCCAGTATAACCAGCAAAGTATATCTATGTCGCCACCAAATCAAACATCGTACTTGCCAGATTTGGAGGCCGATTATTGCAAGGACTATAGCTGTTGCGGTCAACTTCTCCCAACTCTACATGATTTGTTGCGCCACTATGAGGAAGCACACATAAGTCCATCGCCACCAATAGAGCAAAACGATATGTTGGTTGCTAATAGAAATAAAAATAATCTTAATAACATGCACAATATAATGGAGACAGTATCCACAAATGACGTCTTCTTGAATAACGCCCATAACTCTAATAATATGCATCAGACCCGCTTGACGGGCGATAACCAACACGGTACGCCTCAGAATTTGAATATACCTGTTCCACATTTTAGTATTCAACAGGATACCATAAGTCAATTAGCAATAACCCAAAATAGTCATAACCCCAATGAATTTCAACAGCAACAGCAGCATCACCAACAACAGCATCCCCAACAGCATTCCCAGCAGCAGCATCGTCAACAACAGCATCAACAGCAACAGCAACAGCAACAGCAACAACAACAACAGGAATCCCATCAACTCCACCAGCCTCAACAAATCCATCCTCATCAAGTGCATCAGATTCACCAACAATCCTCTCGTTCACAAACTCCCCGCTTGGATGATGAAGATGCAATGTATATAGATGATCCAGCACGTCACTTATATGTCATGGAAAATAATGAGCACAAGCCTTACAAATGTCCCGTTATCGGATGTGAGAAAACTTACAAGAATCAAAACGGTTTGAAATACCATCGTTTGCATGGGCACCAAAATCAGACGTTGAAGGAGAATCCAGATGGTACAATATCTATTATAGATCCTGAATCGAATACACCATACTTAGACGGTGCTGGCATGGAAAAGGATAAGCCTTATAGATGTGAAGTTTGTGGTAAAAGATATAAAAACCTTAATGGCTTGAAGTATCATAGAGGTCATACAACTCATTAATTGTTGCATTTATTTTGACAATATATATTATTCTCATATAGTTTTCTTGTGTTTTATTTTATTTTTATGTATATGGTCCTTAGACTAAATAAATTATTGTGTAACCTCAATATGTCGTGTAATGGATTATCTTCATATATTTAGGTGATAAACTGAATCTTGATAGTTTAATTATAATTTAATTAAGAGCGTAAATAGGGCCATGCTTGCCATATTTTCCTTACCAATATCTCTAACGAGAAAATGGCTTTATGTTGCTATATTTTTGTTCTCTGTTTTTGCTGTTTTGTTGCCAATATCATTAACTGCATATTCTTACTTTTACACGTTGATAATACCCGAGAAATCCATCAGGGTGCCATTGAAATTCATACCTTCTGACATAACAACAGAGTCTAGATATATCTCTTGGGATCAAAAGTTGCTTGATGAAACATTGATTTATGATGCCGACTTTAAATTGGCAGTTTTATGTGATCGCCAAAAGAGAGGTGATTCTTATAGTGTAGACTTTCAGATTCCACGCTTGAACATATTTGACTCGGCAATACTAACTTGTGACCCTCGAGTAACGTATAGTCTCTCGAATTCCATTGTACCCTATAATTTGAGGCTTTGGGTGCCACCATCTACGATCAATTGGAATATTCGTGGTCACTTACACTTTAAGCTTGATACCTTAAACATAGAAGACTTACAAAGATTACAAAACTTTCAGGTAATCTTAGATGGATATCACATAATTGACAATAGTGCATCTCATATGCATTTAACAGTTCAGTGGAAAGGATTTCGATTTTATATGGTTAACTACTCTAAAACATCATTCGTTGTGGGCACAGCTATATTTTGGGGCATAAGCACAGTTTCAACTTTTATCACAGCAATTTATGTATGGACATCAAGAGGGAATGAGGACAATGACGAATATGATAAAATAAAGAAGGAAGAATAAATATTTATAGTCATGGTAAAAATTAAATTCAGTGTATATTAAATAATAAATAAAATTTAGCCAGCATTCAAAAACTTGCCTTCGTTAAATGTGTCGGCCGTCAAAAATGGAATAACTTCTTTGAAGTAGTCATCAAATTCAACGATAGATTTCGTTTCAAAATTGAGCTTATCAAGATCAATTCTTCTTTGAAAATAACCTTTATACTCTTCGATAATTTTATTGAATTCAATTAGTGATTTACCCAAAGTGAGCCATTTCGTTACAGGGCTATCTACTAATTTATCAAAGACCCTTTCATCATACTCAACAGATTTTTGATCAAATTCTCCATAATCTATTTCACATTCTTCGCAGCTCAAATACACTCTATCGTAAGTATCGTTATTAAGGAAAACAGATATTGATGGAATGGAGGGCCTTTCCGGTAAAATATTCATGAAGCTCAAAGGCTCTTTGTGGAAAAAGCTTGATCCTTTTTCAGAATAAAAGCTGGTGTTGGTTATGGCATACTTTTGTCCTAATGCCTCATTATCCATGATGACGTCAAATTTATAGACAGGTCTGAACGGTTTGGGAGGTATTTTAAACAATTCAGGGGGTTGTTGCATCAACATTTCCGTCTTGGAAGAAGATTCTGATTCAGAAGAAGAATTTATCGAAAAATCAGTTAATGAAGTTGGAGTAGAATTAAATGACATAATACTAGGACTTGAACTTCTAGACTTCAAAGAATATGCAGTGGAAAGCGATGTAGAGGAATTTGAGCTCCTTTTTACTTGAACAAGTTTATTGTTATCTTCCTTGGGATCACTTTCAGTGGATAATATCTTGAAAAGCTTTCCAATCGAATTCACTAATGAATTACTTCTGGAAGAAGAATTGCTGGTCGATTCTTCTTCGTTAGCCTCATCTGTAGTACTTAGCAACGATGAGCAAGTGTAAATTGCTTCATCAAACACTTCAAATGGGTGAGTTTTTCTTAGTTCGCTCGATTTCACTGTAGCAGGTGGAGTTTGCGGCATTTCTGGTTCGTTACCAATTAACATATAATCATCTTTGGTATTCACGGGTAAAATCGCAAACTTTCTATTAACCATTGGAGTTTCTGGCAAAAAGTCCAATTTGTGTCTGGTGCAATAATGAGAAAGTTTTGAATACGATGTATAAAATTTTGTTTCAACCCTTTTAGTGATCCACAACGATGAAGAAGACTCAAAGTTATTGATACCAACAACTCTCCAAAGAATTAGTCTCAAGTAATAAGACCTGACTACTGGATTCCAATGCGTGACAAACCTTTCAAATACTTCGTTTGAAATAATCCAATCAATTAAATTTTGCTTGTACGTCAATTTCGAATCTCTAAACCATGTCATAGAAGCCCCCTTTTTACCTGAAGTTGACAATGATTCTGGTACCATGTCCCAAATATTAAATATAAATGCAAAATTTTTGAGTAAAATCTGAATGTGATCCGTGTTATCTATCATCATGAAATTGCAACTTAACCAAAATTCCCAATTAACGTTACTTTCAACATGCTTGATGAACTCGTACACTATATTCAATATCAAGCTATTCTTATTATACTCATAGATACTAATTTCCTTAGCAATATTTATGAAAATTGTATCAACGAGTTCTATTAAAAATCCACCGAATAAGATAGTTGAACAATATTTGACATCTCTTAGTAATTTGAAAATCTTGACAATAGAATTATAATACACGTCGCCTTGTTGAAAACTTAGTGATTTGTTAGAGTTGCTGCTGGCCAGTGACGCTGTTGCCTGGGGTGGTGTGACGTAACCTGCTCTTGGTTTGCTGATGCTTTGCTGTATCAAAGGGCTAGGTAACTCGCTGGAGGATTTGGATAGTGAGTTTTGTGATATTCTATTGAACGAAAAACCTATGATTTGGTAAACATGACTTGTAATGATCAGGAAACCGGGGCAGATTAACAACGTGCTCAAGTCTACAATGGAATTCCCCAAGTAAGCTTGAAGCACATTTATGTAATGCCTGAAAAATGAGTTGAATATATCACTATCGGTGCTGCACCATCTTCTCACCCATGCACCATTGGGATCTTTAACACCGTTAACCGGATGTTGAGGAGGAGGAACACAATTAATAAACATTTTTTGGCTCTTAGGAAGGTTTGATACCCCTTTAAAGTTAACCAAACCAGCCAAATGCTTTGGAAAAGATGTATATATTTGAGCCAATTTTTCCTTCTCTGGGGCTATTACTTTCAACTTTTTTAAGTTTGTTTCGAACACATACTGCTTCACATTAAGTAAAAACAAAATAGCATAACTGACCTTAGGAACATTGAAAAATGCATAAGCAAAAACTTTTCCTACAAACGCAGACATTGCCAAAGGAACTACCTTCAATGTCTGAAGTCGCGTAATACTGTATTCCATTGTAGAAGCGAGTAGCCTTTCATACAGCTCTAGAAGTCCCCTATCCGTATGAAACCATTCACTTCTTGCTATTATTCTGGAAATACATTCTAAGTAAGCATTCCTGTTCGTCGAAGAAATTTGAGAGTGAGATTGATTTAACGATGACAACAAGCATGTCCACCACTTAATTAATATAGACAAAAGCACGCTCAGTAAACTTTTATATACTTTAGATCCCACGTCGACTTTGTCTCCAACCAGTTTATTTTGTCGTAAAAATATCAAGATCGTTGTTCTAAGTATGTTTGTGTTTCTAACACCTTTAGTTTTAGAGTTGAATTTAGTAAGAGCGACTTCAAGTTTTTTGTACTGCTTTAAATATGACTTAACAATCCTATCATTATCTTCAAATGTCCTTCCTTGCAACATCGATGAATTTCTTTGACCGTCTCCACCTCGAGGCAGCAGATTTAAGGAGGAGTTATTTGTGCTAACCCCAAGCGTAGAGAGCGAGTTAAAAGACGAAACCGAGTTGATACTTCGCACCGATCTCTTTCGGTTGATATTGGCTGCCTTTGTTAAAACTTTTGACATTATTTATGTGTTTCTATCAATTACAGCACGTAACGAATGTATGAATGAGCGAATGAATGAATGAATGAACGACTAATGTAGTTATGCAACCCCTTAGACTAAGTCCCTTATTTCCTTTATGTGCTTAATATTTAGTTTGTGGCTTCTTGAAACTAACAGGGGAAACACTTAGACGTCTCTTCTACCAAATATGCTCCAACAAGTTCCTATTTCTCCTATTAATTTCCTTTGATCGAATCCTAATGGACTATCTTCCGTCGAATTGTAGGTGAAGCTTTTACGAAAGATACAACGATTAGACACTGTCTGTAAGACGAGAACTGTAGTAGCTTCTATAACTTCTAGTAGTTAAATGATTCGATCTGATTGATTCGACTTGTGTTGTACCCACGTTGCTATTCCTATTCTTTTTTATTCTTGCTTTTGTTCTTGGTCTTGTTAAACTTCAAGTTGTTCTAATTTTATATTTTTGCTGCTCCTTTATTTACTGAATTTCCAAGCTGTATTTAGTCCAAGATATTCCACTTGTCTACGCTCTCATAGAGTACACTGTGGACAACAGCTTTTAATATTCAACTCTCAAGAAGTATGATTATAACAGTGATGGAGTTACTAAGGAAAAGGAACGGATGAAATACATAAATAAAATAGGTAGCTAGAAAGTATGGAACCTTTGCTATCGGGATCTGTATTTGAGACCTGAGAAGGCTTGAATTGAGAGGTTTATTATTCTTATTGATGTAATTTAGCAGTGCGGTTGATAATCGCACCTATTTGGGCCAAACAATTGCTTCAACCGTCAATATCGCCACACCGACAATACGAGGCTGAACACACCGAGAGTGGCAACTCAACTAAATTGCTGAGTAAATCTGAGAGGTACGTTACAGAATCTAGGCTAGTTGTGTAGGGGATCTTTTTTGTTACTAATTTCAGTTGACGTTTGATTAGGAATAGATGCCTTGCAAGTGACAGATGACTGTTAGTATAGATCTTGCATAACTTGTACAGATGAAATGAAAGCTTTTAGGTTAAGCTAGTGCGGAATGAGAGGGTGTTGAGAGGTTCCCTAGATAAGAGAGCATAAATTGAGCTTAGGAGTGTCGGACACAAATAAGGTACCCGAGATGTCAGTACAAGAAGTGTAATAGAACATTTCGCCCGCCTGCATTCCAGACGACAAGAGACTTTTCTGGAAGATGAAAGATTAACAATACCTTCAGTTTATCTCACTTACCGTGCCGGTCTCAGCTGTAGTAGGAACTTAACTTAGGAACTGAGTGTAGTTTCAGGTGCTTATGAAAATCTTCAAGTGGTAGAGACATCAAAAGCAAACGCTGTTAGTCTACAGGAGTCGATGCAGAAATGAAAGACTAATCCCGTTCGAGATTAAACCCCTTCAAGATTAAGCAGGGTTTCTTGCGCATCAAGAGCACAGTTCAAAAAAACCAAGCACTTCAGACCTTTGTGTTCCTTTCCCCATAATTTGTGGTTACTTTATCAATCTTCAGTTATTCTGCTCTTGTGATCTATCAGGGGGTGACTAAAATAACATAAGTACATGGATTTTAGGTGGCTAAAAGAACAAAATGTTATTGCTTGTTTGGAGAGGTGTTTTGAAAATGTTTATGTCACAATTTAACTAAGTTGGCATATGTAATGGGCGTCCTGCAAACATACAATATGGATACGGGCGGCCTAAATGGATAGTTTTATGTGCTGCCCTTGAAATTCTGCTGCTAAATAGACGGATGAGAAAACGTGGGCAGTGGAGTACAAAGTGGATAAAAAGTTAGAGTGTACATTGTTATTGAAAGATCAATATCCAGTAGTGTCGGGCCAATGTCTTGAGCTGTATATGGTATACTGAAGTAAGATAGCCTATTCAAAGATTATATATGGGCTTGGCTTATTGGTCTAAACTTTAATTACTGGTGGTAGTATTAGTAGTAGTATTAGTAGTAGTAGTATTCTATTAGCGTGCACAAGACGAAATAGTGATCACCAAGTTATCTCAACAAAACTTGAGAAATCGAACAAGCCCCACTAAAGTTCTGTGCTGTATTAAATCGCTAAAAAGAGATCTTGAATAAAACGTTAAGAGTATGGACATAGCACCAAGTAGCAGACCTCGGTCTAGATCTAGGTCCAGGTCAAGGACTAGGAATTCTGCCGTCAACTCGAGATCCAACAGCTCCACAAGGCCATCTCTAGTGTCAAGGAGATCTTTGAGCTCATCGTCGCTCAATAAGCTTCAGGTTACAGCAGCCGGTGTTGAACTTGACAAGTATATTCCAACAGTCCAAGCAATCTTAGACAATAGTTTGCCTTTAGATTTCTTTAAACAAGATATCATAAGCCTCGTGAGGACATTAAAGATAAGCAAATGGCATAAGAAAGACCTTGATCCTATATTTTTGTCAGTTAATAGAATACTGGGGGCTCTTACTAACTCTATTTACAAATTGGAGTATCATGATGAACGTCAAGACATGAACTTGCCATCATTATTACTCAGAGTTTACGGTAAAAATGCTGGGTCTATCATAGATAGGGATCTGGAATTGAAGATTTTGATTAAACTTGGCCAGAAAAGGATCGGACCAAGATTGCTAGGTATCTTCAGCAATGGTCGCTTTGAGCAATTCCTAGATGGGTTCACTGCTCTCACAAAGGAACAACTCCGAGACGAAGTAATATCGCAGATGATCGGGAGGAGAATGAAAGACTTACACTACCAGATTCATTTAGAAGACACAGACACTGAAAGTGAGCTTACTATGACATGGCGTTTAACTTATAAGTGGCTTCAAATTGTAGAGAAGAAGTATTTGCCCAATTTTAGACAGAGTGGAATCGCTGAAGAAGACATATTTTTTGTTCCTTTCGAGAGATTCAAGAACCTAATAGAACAATATCGAGAATGGTTATATGGTAAGTACAAAGGAGATATGTCGGATAATTTCAAGTTTTGTCACAACGATACACAATATGGTAATTTACTTCTCCATGACAGCTTTGATACTGATGAGATCGTAGTTAATTCGGCTCTCGAGAGCGAAGAAGATAAATCTACACCGGTATTAAAATCTACATCTAATAAGAAAGATGTAAATTTGGTCGTCATTGATTTTGAGTATTCAGGACCAAACGTACCCGCCTTTGACTTAGCAAACCATTTTTCTGAGTGGATGGCAGACTATCATGACCCAGAAAAGTCTTACTATATTCATGAAGATAAGCACCCAACTAAATTACAGCAATTAAACTATATTAAAAGCTATGTTGAGTATGATTTTAAGTACCCCACTTCAAGCTTAAGAACGAAAGCAACATACGATCTTGCTCATGCTGATGCTAGTGAATTGATTCAGTTTGAGATTAAAAAACTATACAATGAATGTGTATTCTGGAGAGCAAGTGTTCAATTGTACTGGTGTTTTTGGGGTTTGATACAAAGTGGACCTGTACATAACACTTACATTTCTGAATCTGAAAGAGGTATCGATGGTACTTATCACATAACAACATCGATGGAAGGATTGAATTTAGATGATGCTGAAGTTCCCGAAGAGGCTGTAACGTCTTCTGACGATGACTTTGACTACCTCAAGTATTCTCAACAGAAGGCTGGATTAATTATCGCAGATTTTTTAAATTTCGGGTTCTTAAGTAAGGATGAAATTGATAAAAAGTACCATCCTTTAATTAAAACTGTAGATTATAGTCTATATGATATATAATCTAGGGATAATTTTGTGCATATAATACTATAGATATTAAGTTTATATATTTTGCATCAATCTGGGTTAAGCATATTG
Source organism: Priceomyces medius (assembly GCA_030570455.1). Taxonomy (NCBI): domain Eukaryota; kingdom Fungi; phylum Ascomycota; class Pichiomycetes; order Serinales; family Debaryomycetaceae; genus Priceomyces; species Priceomyces medius. Next base: position 281,520 of record JAJLVV010000008.1, on the reverse strand, counting down.
TAAGATTGTAAGGTTAATATGCAGTTTAATTTTTACAGCTATTAATTGGAGATTATAAGAAATCTAAAATCGAACAGCTCTAGACTATCCATCTCCTCCCTAGTGAAAGGTAAAAAAAATGCTATCTTTTAGGACTGCGGGGTATAATGGGTATGGTATCCAGTATTCACCGTTTTTTGACAATAAAGTGGCAGTTTCTACTGCAGCAAACTATGGTTTGGTTGGAAATGGAAAGCTATATATCTTGAATATTGAACCAAATGGAAGTATAAGGAACCAAATAGCATGGGAAACCCAAGACAGTTTATTCGACTTAGCATGGAGTGAGTCACATGAGAATCAAGTAGCTACATCAAGTGGTGATGGATCGATTAAATTGTTTGATTTAACTGTTCCTCAATTTCCAGTCATGAGCTGGAAAGAGCATACCAGGGAAATTTTTGCTACAAACTGGAATTTAGTAGACAAGACTTCATTTGTCACTTCGTCATGGGATGGTACTATAAAGGTTTGGACGCCTCAAAGAAATGAATCATTGCTTACATTATCGCCTCCCGTGGATCAGTCGTCCAAAGCGGCAACAGTGCCAAGTGCACCGCCAATGTCACACCAACAAAACCAAAAGCCCCAACAGCACAATGTTGCAAGCACAATGAACTGTATATATAACGCTACGTTTTCACCACATTCCCCTTCAATAATATTGAGTGCAAGTGGATCTTCGCACGTTCAAGTATGGGATATTAGAACTCCTAAGCCATTGCAAATTGACTTTATTGCTCATGGTGGTTTAGAGTCATTGGGTTGTGATTGGAACAAGTATAAATCTACAATTATTGCATCTACCGGCACTGACAAATCTGTGAGAATATGGGATTTAAGGCATGTCAACAGCGCATATACACCAATTGGAGGGGTTCAGGGTCCAGCATACGGACATAGAGGTCCAACTCCACTTAATGAGTTATTGGGACATGAGTTTGCAGTTAGAAAAGTTCAATGGTCTCCACATAGTGGTGAGGAATTAATGACCACATCCTATGACATGACAGCAAGAGTCTGGCTTGACAACTCCAGTGATAGGGCTCGCTTTGTGAACTCACCAAAAGCGAAAGGTATCATGAGAATGCACAAAGAATTTGTCATCGGTTGCGATTATAGTTTATGGGGAGAACCTGGATGGGCAGCGACTACGGGCTGGGACGAAATGATTTACATATTCGATACTAAGAGATTGTAGGACCCACGATACTTCAAGAACGACATTCACTCTCTCAGAAGACACATCTGGTTTGTACGTGTTCCATGCAAACTTGGAATTTATCCGGATGAAGTGAATGTAAACACTGTCAAATATCTTCGGTGATAATAAGCTACTTTTTCCACCGAAGTAACTCGGCTTCCCATTCGGGAGCTAATATGAGGTGCGTTTACTTTTCATCTATGTTATTATATGCCGTCCATATAGTTTTTAGTATATATAGGAAATATTTAGTATTTCTATGACAATTAGTATTTCCTAATTAGGAAATATTTATGGCACCAAATATAAGTCATGATTGATGAATTTCCTTAAAACAATAAGTTGTAAATACAAAGATACCCATATACGTAGTTCCATTTAAAGGTGCAGTGCTAAGAGTAGGAACATTACCTAAAATGACTAAGTGATGAAATGCTCAGATAAGAGACTAGAGAACATTGAAATAGTATATTAAGAAGTCTGATCCTATATTAAACTTTGATTCTTGTCGAGGTCATAATTGTCGGACTCTTTATCAAGAGCTTATAGTGGACAGTAATTGTTTTAGTCGGAAGAGAAATTTCACAAAATGAGAACAGATCACAACTTAACTGTATTCACTCTTGACTATACTTATTTGATTCACCTTGAAAATGGAGTTTTCTTTAAGTCCAAAACAGGATTGTGGAGGAACTTTATGTGTGGAGACAATGTTATACAAAATTCATTAGGGGCTCAATATCAGATCATTGACAATTTGATTCCTTTACGTAAAACTGTGACAGAAATCAACTATAATACGAATCAAGGTGATTTTGTTAACATTTTAGAACCACTGTTGAATAGTCCTTTAATCACTTTTTCTGTTAATGGATCAAGACTGTTCGTGGACTCTGCTAGAGTCAGGATCTTGCAAGCATACAATCAGGTAAGTTACAAGAAGGTTGAGTTATCTGATGAGCAATTTTGTCAAATTGACCAACAATTTCTTGATAGTTTAAGTCTTGTTGCTGAGGCATACAACGTTGAAATTAGTATCGATAATATCGATACTGACTTTAAATCCACTGATAGAGCATCTCCTAACTATTTCATTTATGTGTTGGGAAAAAATGATAATGTTTCAGTTGCTGAGTCCCAAGTTAAAGTTCTTGTTGATACGGTGATCAACAAGTTCCATTTGCATTCGATAGATATTGATTTATCATTAATTCCATTGATTGGTGGTACAGACTTATTCGATTTCGCATTAATTGCTCAGCAATTGAAGTCAAACATTTATATACCAGACTTATTACCTGAGCTTTACAATTCACATGTCTGGAGATCAAACTTTGGTCAAAAGATTTACATCACATCAAAAGATATCACCGAAATTTTATTAGCAGAGAAAATTGTTACAAAGCTTTTAGATAAAGTTAAGAATGAGTATCTTACTAAAGAGTTCGATTTGAGTAAAGTCAAGCTTGATTTATTCAGTTTGTTCAATCAAAACGATATTCTAAGCATTATGTTAAAAAATGGCACATTCATTCAATTGCCTTCGTTAGGTGAGCCGGAAAACTATAAAATTCAAGTCCAAGGTCTGTCTATTGAAGCCATTGAAGAAACAATTCATGAGTTGACATTGTTAAGCTCCAATTACTATACCCTTAATATTTCATTTAAAACCCCAAGACCTTTTGATAGTGATTCTGAATACCATTTGATTTATTTACTTCAATTGAAAAAGGCAAGTGTTGTTACTTATAACGAAAATGGCATGTTGATCACAGGTGATAAGACAGAAATACATGACATTTTGCGTGATTTGGAAACCAGTAACTTCTTTTGGGACAAAATTTTGCAGAATTACGAAATTAGCATAAAAATAGAAATCAACAATAACCAAAAAGATTTCATTAATGGTAAGAAAAATGGAAAAATGGTCAAAATTTTGAATCAATTCGTTCAAAAACCTTTGATCAGGTTTACACCATTTAATGAATATAACTTTTTTGTCAATATTAAAGTGTTCGATAACATTACCCTGTTGATTAAATGCATTGATTTGATCGAATTGGAAATACCAGCTGAGCTTCAGTTTAATGTGCCTGAGGTTTTCCACAAGTCTATAATTGGAAATGGTGGTTCCATCATTCAATCCATCATGAAGAAATATAATGTGTTCATCAAGTTTTCAAGTAATACTTATAGACAAAATGGCACTCTCTACTCCTTCAAGAGGTTCAACAACGTTCTTATAAAATGCCCTCAGAAGAATGCGAAAAATATTGCTTTAGTGAAAAGAGATATTGATCATTTGGTTCAGCAATGTTGCATGAATGCTCAGCCTGTTGGAACTAACATTGCCGTTTACCACAATACGCCATTCAAATTATTAAAAAGTCATTACTTACTTCTCGTTAACAACCTCAAATTGCAGTCAATCATGGATTTAGAATGTGAGTACAACTCTTTTATTTCATTTCCCAAATCTCTTGATGATTTTCAAGGAAGAAACTATATGACTGTTCACATTAAAGGCTCTGATGCAAAGTCTAGGCAATGCGCCAGTAAACTTGAGGAAATGTTGCCTTTTAATTTCGAGTTTAAGTTGGCCCAGAATTCAGAGAAATTTAAGAGGTTGATTAACGAGAATAACTCAGAATTCAAGGAAAGAATCATCATGCCATTAAGATTGGTTTTGGGGGTTGACCTTTCCTTTAACGAGGTTTCTATAGATTCGGATTCGGAAATGTTCCCTCAAATAATTGTTAGCGGGTACAACAAAGACGCGATGAGGACAGCTGTTGAGGATCTCACATACTATTTGAGAGAAAAGAACTTTTTAATTCTCGAAAAGCACGAATACGCCTTCAGGGCCATTGAAGAAGAATTCACATCATATCCACAACAGTCTTACCTGCTCCAATCATCCCATATGTCTGGCACTCAAGGTCGCAAGACTATGAACAGCACTTTAAGAACTATTACCAACAAACCTACTGACAGATTTTCAAAGCCTCGCACTATGCCAATGGTAGCTATGCCAACTACGAGGGAGTCAACTGCATTAAGACAAACTGTCAATTTTCCTGTTAGACAAAATTCATCTAACACATCAAATATCTTGGGACATCCCATCATACTCAACACTCCACAACAAATTCACTTCGTCAATTAGATACCACTTTTATGTAATCAATATAGATATTGCAACCAACATATTCTACTCAACACCTGCATGTAGTTTTCTTGGGCCCAAATCTGATTTTGCAAGAAAGATGCACACTTTAAGGGCCCTCATCGAACTATAAATTTGTAGTATGTGCAGTTCTGGTTGTATGACCTATACTTGAATGATCTGTCAACTTTATATACTTTCGTTGGCTACGGTAGTAGAACTAATAATACGTTGCAAATCTTGGCGATCTCTTATGTTATCTATAATAAGTTCCTTTATCTAGAGTTACTGATTATATTCTTGTTGCTGTGTAGGATACATAAGAACCACCTGCTTGTAGCTCCAGTACGAGCTTAAAGGATTGATTCATAGGCATGCTTAACCTTGCACATCCGAGCAGACCGAACTCGGCAGGACGTTGGAGAAAGATTGGCCAGGGTCCCGAAGTTTCACAAGTTTCCATGATGTGCTCCCCCCCTCCATTTGGAAATTCGAGACTTAACCAAATTAAGCATAGCGCATTATCTCTTCTCCTTTCAAACCAACGATTTTGGATTAAAATCCAACAATTTTTCCGAAGCAAAATAATCCAATATAAAGCAACAAAATCTTCACTGGAGAAGGTAAGTCAAGTATAGGTGCGTAAGAGCTAAAAAAAATGGTCAATTTCGTGTCTATTGGACTACCTGGCTCACATTTGGTGAAGCTTACCAAATTCATATATCCTGTTGCCCCAAGTCCATTTGAAAATGAAGGATTGAGCAGTTTTTATTATGTTACGATGAATGTTGCATTCCCATTGACGATAGCTACAATATACTTCACATCTGTTCACTATATGAACTCTGTCGTAGTGGGTAGGCAATTGAGGAAAGCTGGCAAAGATAAAGGAAGAGACAATTTAGCGGAGAAGGAAATCAAATTGCTTCCGGTTGCACCGTTTGCCATCAGCAGAACAGTTCCGTTCAAGCTCTTTGTCTTGTTCCACAATTTGTTCTTATGTATCTACTCTGTGTGGACTTTCTTTGGAATGTGCTCAGCTTTTGCGAAGACCATGAATGAAGTTCGTCAAATTCTTCCGGTGACAGGCACTTTTGATACTTTCTTCCAAGCTACATGCGATTTACAATATGGGCTTTTTGCCAAAAATTCAGATTACTATAAGTTGCAAGTATTTGGATGGTGGTTTTATGTCTCCAAGTTCTATGAAGTCATCGATACAATCGTCATTTTGTTGAAGGGTAGGCCATCAAGCTTATTACAAAGCTACCATCATGCTGGGGCTATGATGTGCATGTGGGCTGGTATCAGGTTCCAGTCTCCTCCAATCTGGGTTTTCGTTGTCTTCAATTCTTTCATTCACTCACTTATGTACATATATTTCTTTTTGGCCTCTCTCAAGATTAGGGTGCCCAATGCATTTAAGAAGACGCTTACAATGATGCAGATTGTTCAGTTTGTATTTGGAGGATCGCTTGCTATTTTTCATGCGTTTGTTTACTATACTGATATTTCCACCAACAATATGATCAGCTGTATAAGTACGTCAGAACAAGCACTTCCCTTGTATATAAATGTCGCGTACTTAACACCATTGACCGGTCTTTTTGCAGCATTCTACATTGACAGCTACCTCAAGCGTTCTGCTCTAAAAAAATGAGTTACTTACCTTTTCCAGTGTTCTGATCTGGTCACACGATCTCTGCGTTGAATGCAAAGATGAAAAATAAAGCAACTGTGGCAAACTAGTACTTCTGAGACCAAGTTATTTGGTCCATATGATTGAACATCGTGAAAGCTGGCTGTGGAATTGGTTTTTGTTCCATGGAGGCTCAAGGACCCTATTTAATACACTTAAATGTTACGTATAACGAATACATTATAATTATCTAATATATACCTCTTGGGCCTCTAGTAGTATCTAAATTAGCCCTGCCAATCTATAAGAACTCTGAATGGGCGTACATGTTTAGACAAGGTTTTTGACGTACGAATCGAATATGTTGAATTAAATTGGGTTCCAAGAAGTCGGATCTTCCATCTCCGCTCTACTTTCCGTTTTAATATTACGTGAACAATCCGCGCTTACAATTCCAATATTCAACTATATTTACTTAGAAACTGCAGGATCAAGCACTTCGAAGATTGTATTCAATTAGACCTAAAGCCAAATCTCTAGCCACTGTAGTAACATAGTGGTTAAGGATCTCGATGGCAAATATATTATAAAATGACACTGCGTCAGGATAATAACGAGAACAAGAATCCGTTTGATGATAGTAACGTCATATTTAATCAACAAGATGAACAGGAACAGCTTTTAAATACACTTGACTCGACTCATACAAAACCCAGAGGTTCTGTACTGAAGCCCATAAGTAATAAGAAGTTTGGGACGCTAGAATATGAAAAATTAGAACTGAAGCCTTTGGAACAACTCCTGGAGGCTAAGGGTAGCTTTAATGATGACGACGATGATGACCCAGTAAGGTTTGACTCGGTTGGAAGCTCGAATGGCGTTTCACATTCTCACCTTGCAACAAACACAGATAAGTTTGGGAATCGTTATGACCATATTGACTTTGATGCCAAGCGATATACTTCAAAGTTACGGTTTAAAGGGAACAGATTGGTTTACTTTACTTCTGCATTCGTCTCGTTGTTTGTATCTTTATTCGGATACGAGCAAGGTGTATGCTCAGGAATTTTGATGTTTGACACCTTCCGAAAGTATTTCCATGAACCTACAAGTACTGAAATTGGACTAGTAATTTCTATATTGGAGATTGGAGCCATGATAAGCTCACTTATGGTGTCAAGATTATCAGACAAATTTGGCAGAAAGAGAACTATTTTGTTGGGAACATTTGTATTCATGATTGGGGGATCTCTACAGTCTTTTGCGGTTAACTTGTACATTTTTGCTGTGGGTCGAGTTTTAAGTGGCTTTGGAGTTGGTATCTTATCAACAATGGTACCTTCTTACCAGTGTGAAATCTCTCCTTCTGAGGAAAGAGGAAAATTAGTATGTGCTGAATTTTCAGGGAATATTTGTGGCTATGCGTTGAGTGTTTGGGTTGACTACTTCTGTTACTTCATTCAAAATGTAGGAGATGCAAGAAAAAACCCACAAACATTCGCAGCAAACCTTTCGTGGAGATTACCATTGTTCCTTCAGGTAATTATAGCATTTGTGTTATTTGTTGGTGGCTTCTTTATCGTTGAATCTCCCAGATGGTTATTAGATGAAGATAAGGACCAGCAAGGGTTTCATGTTCTTGCTTTGTTGTACCATTCTTACCCAGATCCTGACAAAGCTAGAAAAGAGTTTTTTATGATTAAAGGTTCAATTATTCATGAAAGAGTTGCAACTCCAAAGCATGAGAGAACCTGGAAGCACATGCTCAAACACCACACGCTTAGGGTTTTGGTTGCTTGTTCGGCCTTGGCATTTGCTCAATTCAATGGTATCAACATTATCTCTTACTATGCGCCGTTGGTTTTCCAGGAAGCAGGCTTTAATGATTCCAATGCGTTGTTGATGACAGGTATAAATGGTATAGTATATCTTTTAAGTACAATTGCCCCTTGGTTCTTGGTGGACAGATGGGGAAGAAAGCCAATCTTAATTAGTGGTGGTTTTTCTATGGCAGTTTGTTTACTGTTGATATCTTTTTTCATGTATGTTGATAAAAGTTTTACACCATCTTTAGTTGCCTTGTTGGTGATCATCTATAATGCATCATTCGGGTACAGTTGGGGTCCCATTGGATTCCTCATTCCTCCCGAAGTATACCCTTTGGCCGTAAGATCAAAAGGTGTTTCGTTGTCCACTGCTGCGAACTGGCTATCTAACTACATTGTGGGTCAGGCTACACCTGTTGCTCAGGAGCGTCTTGGATGGGCTACGTATGTTTTTCCTGCTGCAAGCTGTGTTATTTCGATATTTGTGGTGCATTTTTTCTACCCAGAGACAAAGGGTTTGGAATTAGAAGATATCGATAGAGTTTTTGATGAATTTTACAAAAGTGGAAAACCCAGTGTAAACGATTATACCATACTTGACACAGATTTCTCTGCCAACGATCATGACTACGAACTAGACCAGTTTGAATATGATCCTGATCCTGAATTAAGCGGCGAACTCTCTTACAGACACATATAGACTACTTTTTTTTTGTCTTAAAATTACGGGCGCGTCCTATTTCTCTGACTCTTATCGTGTTCATAGCCTATTGTATTCCAATAGTATAATTTGTATAACAAAGCTAAAATTTTAAATAAATCATTTTTATTACATTCTATTCGCTGATGTTCTTCAACCAAATCACACAAGAGTGTTCCCACTTTAACAATTGTGTATTCGCTTTCAAAACCCCATATTCAAACTTCTATTGTCTATTCTTTGTGCTGCTGTCTCTTTCTTTTTTTTTTTTTTGGTTCGTTTTAGATTCAGATAAAGCAATCTTGCATCTCCCACATATGTAGGAATTCTCCACAATGGGAAAAATTCACTGCTATCGAATTCTCGCCCCATAAAAAGTCGGTCTGAAATATTCTTATTACAATAGTAAGAAGTATTACATTTTGTAATAGCCGAAGTACTAAGAAGTAGGTTCCGGTTGACGATGACCAGGCTAGACCCTATCTATCAGTAATCTTTACAGCGTACTGAAAATTTACGGAATCTGTTTGTTTGTGCATGCATAGAATCTGGACGCTAAAGGCGGCAGTTTATACTCTTTTAATTTATCTACAGTTGGTGCTGCGTTGCGTAGAACAACAGACCACCACTTTGACATCTTTAATTTTACCTATTAACACTTGCAACTATGTTCTTTACAACACTGTTTCACTATAATCCAAATTAGTTACGTGCCTTGTCAACTCTAAACAACGTTGAACAAGTGGCACTTACTGTAATTAGCCGTAAACCGATCTCATCAATGTTTGATTCATTAGAATTTTGTGACGGGGTAGCACCAAGCAACCATTTGGCACTGGGTGTTTTCGTCGTAAGCGAGCGGCCGCTCCGTTTACTCATGTGGGCAATACTTACCGCTTGCCATGACGATCCGTACTCTTTGCGGCAAAGTTACAGCACGCAAAAAGGCTGAGGTACGTATAATCTCTCCGATGAGTTACCTGCTGGCATCCCACAGGTAAGGTAGGCTGTTTCAATGTGTGTTTTTGGGACGGAGATTTCATAATCAATAATCTGGACCTTTTTTAGATTAAGACGACAGGGTATATAAGGGCGCATGGAAGTGGAAACCGCAAATGGACTAATAGAACAATAGTTCCGCCATTGCAGAAAAGAGGATTTTCGTTTGACTGAGGGGGTATCTGGCATAAAAGCACTAGACAATAACCAAGCAGCAAAAATAAAAATTAAAAATACAAAGTGTTAACGAGTAGATAACTTTTAGTAGAGCTAGTAAACGTCAGTGGAGAAGCAGAAGGGGAAAAGCAGAAGAAAAGAAGAAGGAACTGCTATACAGTGAATTCTGTGAAGCTAAAGGGAGTATAGGTTTAGAGGACTGCAGGCAGTTAAATATGATGCAAACAACACCAATATTAATACCAGGCGTGAAACTGGCAAAGAACGAGAAGAAACTAGGTATACAGAAGTCAATCAGTATTGCCAGCATCAAAAATAGGCTTGACACTGAAAGACGAAATGGCAGTCCTGGTGGAAATTTAAGTCTGGTTCATGGGGCAAGTATAGCAGGCAAGGGCAGCTTACGAAGAAGAGAAGCTACTACTGGGCCGTTAAAGGCTGGATGGTACTCCGAAGTCAACTCAGCTGTTCATAAGCCAACTTTTGAACAATGCAATGTTGGTGACGACTGCTGTTGCGACTTCGAAGAGATTGATTCTGAAGACTCGGATATTTCCGAAGATTCTGACGACACATCCATCGTGTCCACTTCGACCCAATGTACTAGCTTTTCTTCATCCCCAAGCTATGGAGATGGCGTTTTAATGATCCCCAGGAAGTCACCATCCAACTCAAGAATTAGTGCGGTAAGCACGTCTTGTTTTCAAATCACATCTAAAACCAATGGTGATAATGGCACTACGGAAACATTGTCCAAATTGCTCAGTGGCACACTGTTGCAGACTCCAAAGTACAATTTTAAATCAAACTTAACCAATTCTTTGAGGAGTTTGAGGGATGCCATCAGATGGACCAAAAATGACATTCTGATATATACTTTAAGTCCCAGGTCAACGGACGACGTTATTCCAACGTCAGCTTCCTCTCAAAGACACGCTGGGTCTCAAGCCGAGGAGTCTTTACAGGAGCTCACTACATTTAGTGACACAATACATGAGGATAATGCTGAGGTATTGAAAACGCCGTCATTCAAGTGCTTTAGAAACCGTGATCTGAGAATCAATTCATCTTTCTTGAGATTATATGCGCACGATCTTAATGCCCGAATGACGGGTGCATTGCCATACAGTTACAATGAAGACGGGTTTAGGGATTTCTTTGAAATGAAACCAAGTTTGAAGGAGTTCGATGAAAAATACAACTACCAATATATTTCAGAATTATCCAGAGAGAAACTCTGGAACAATGTTATTTTACCTCCAAGAACGGACAGCTCACCCGGACCATGTGTTGACTCGTCCAACTATATTTACATTGGAAATAACGAGTTGCAGGAACCTCAAAGAAAATATTCCACCTTAATAACCTCACAAGGTAAGTATTTGCCATGGGCCTGTAATAAGCAAAGCCTCAGACCAGCAGGTATGCTAAAAAGACTAAAAGTTTATGAAAACAGTAAAATACCAGGGTCAGGTGTTACTGGAACTCAATTCACATCAAGAAATTGGTGTAACCCCAGATGGATAGACTGCAGTCAAGATTATGCTTTTAAAGCTGTTAGTGAAAATGGTTAGAAAGCAAGTTTTGTCTAAGGAACGGGAGAAAAAAACCAGTTAATTTTGCATTTTTAGTTCTTTTAGTATTATTTAATATAATGATTTTAATTTCGATTCCTAGTGTATATGAATGAGAGTTTACATGGTTCACTATAGTGAGGATATGAAGGTTTTTAGTTTGTTGCAGCAATATACATGCAAAATGTATCAGCAGTCACATGATCATGTGATACTAAGATACAGGAAATTTGCTCTGATTTTTTTGTGCAACAAGTGCGATGGGTGATAATTTTCCAACTTGAAAAACTTACAAATCTGAACAAAGAAAGGTGACAAACAATCACTTAAGGAAATAGTCGGAAAATGGCACCAAAAGGAAAGAAGGTTGCTCCAGCACCATTGGCTTCTAAGTCTGTCAAGACCGCTGCACCAAAGAATGCATTAATCGATTCCACTCCAAGAAACTTTGGTATCGGTCAAGCTATTCAACCAAAGAGAAACTTGGCTAGATTTGTCAAATGGCCAGAATATGTTAGATTGCAAAGACAAAGAAAGATCTTGTCTATGAGATTGAAAGTTCCTCCAGCTATTGCTCAGTTCCAAAACACTTTAGACAAGAACACTGCTGCCCAAACTTTCAAATTATTCAACAAGTACAGACCAGAAACTGCTGCTGAAAAGAAGGAAAGATTAACCAAGGAGGCTGCTGCTGTTGCTGAGGGTAAGTCTGCTAAGGACGCTTCTCCAAAGCCTGTTGTTGTCAAGTACGGTTTGAACCACGTCGTCTCATTGATTGAAAACAAAAAAGCCAAGTTAGTTTTGATTGCAAACGATGTTGACCCTATTGAGTTGGTTGTTTTCCTTCCAGCTTTATGTAAAAAGATGGGTGTTCCATACGCTATTGTCAAGGGTAAGGCTAGATTAGGTACTTTAGTCCACAAGAAGACATCCTCTGTTGCTGCTTTGACTGAAGTCAACTCCGCTGACGAGGCTGAATTAGCTAAGTTGGTTTCCACTATCAACGCTAACTTCATTGAGAAGTATGAAGATGCTAGAAGACACTGGGGTGGTGGTATCATGGGTTCTAAGGCTAATGACAAGAAAGCTAAGAAAGATAAGACCGCCGTTGCTCCTGCTGTTGCTCCTGCCTCTACTGCTTAATTTTCTATACAGTATATACTGAATTCATGCAATTTTAAACTAGTGTTAAACGAGTTCTAGTCTCTAATGTTTTCGTTTTGTAAATCTTCAACAATTTACTTTGATAGAGGTTTTATTTTAAGTTAAAGATGTTTACGAACTTCAAAGCTCAAATTGAAGGGAAGCTACCCGATAATAGTACAATGTAAGCACTTTTAGAGATTGTAGCTTTGTCTAGCGTTTTCTGTTCATCTTATCATCTAGTCTTAGTACATTTTACGGAAGCTTCTCAGTGTACTAATAAATCGAATCATTCCGGGTAATTTGTGTGGAATTTCAACCAATTAAATAAATGATTTTTCAGCTTTACGAAGTGAAAAAGCATTCGAGACATAAGCACTCTACAAATAGTTAAATTTCACAAATACGAAGAAAACCTTACCTAATTTCTTTGGATTTGTTTTTATAATCAATTGTTAATCAAGTGGTAATTCAGGATGTCGATTTTGAGAGACTTGATAGAAGCTATTGCTCCAGTTGCATACGCTGATGAAGTAAGTAAAGATAGTTCAGTAAAGAAAATCTATGTGGAGACCTGAGTTGAAGAAAGGATAGCATGATAGCGATAGGTATGATATTACTGTGGGATCATCTCCAAGAGCTGTTAACGTAATATGTGGGAAAAAAAGGTGCAAATTTTGAGCAATTCATTACATTTTGTTATCTTGGTTTTAATTTGTTTCAATGCTTCAATTCGTTATAGGCTATAAGGGAAATTTATAAATTTGCTTGTTTACTCATGTGTGAAGACACCTTACATCAGTTCAATTTGTGGGAAGTTTAATCTACTAGACTAAAACTATATGGTTTCTTCATAATGTTAATTTTTACGATAATTTTGAGATTAATACTAACTCTAAATAGCCTGAGGAGGAACCTGTTGAAGAGCAAGAAGAAGAGTCCACCGAAGAATCTTCTGAAGAATCTGACTCTTCTGAAGAACCTGCTGAAGAATCTGAAGAAGGTGGTGATGAAGAAGAGGAAGATGAGGAAGATGATGATGAGGACGATGAAGAAGAGTCTTCTGATCCATTAGATCTTTTACGTGCAGAATGTGCTAGTACCAGTGCTTGCAAGCCATTTGGACACCACTTCGAAGAATGTGTAGAAAGAGTTACCAAAGAACAACAAGAAGAAGGCTATGAACACAAAGCTTATAAAGAGGACTGTGTTGAAGAGTTCTTCCACTTGCAACATTGCGTTAATGACTGTGTTGCTCCAAAGCTTTTCTACAAATTGAAGTAAGCCGAATCAAAAATATTAAAAATGAAAATACAAATAGGAAGAAGTTTAATCATGCTCAGTGACATAGAAATAGAAGCGAGGATAGGCCTAAGTGGACTTTTTCAGATGATGCATCGTGCAGTCTTTGAGCACTGGCACTTGTGTCTCTTGTTGATTCAATTTTCCTTATCCATACCTTATCCTCCTCTGTAGTTATGCTTTTTCTACATAAGAGATGTTAATCTCTGTGCATTTAGTAAAATAGATAAATAAGTTATAAATTGGTTATCTTTCTTGTAGGTGAAATTGACAGTTGCAAACGATGGGAGAAATTATAAATGAAATGGCATATGACTACAAGAAATAAATACTCCATTCAGGAAAGAAAATTGAATGTTTCTGACCTAAGGAGTTTCACAATTACGTACCATAGGAATTGATACATATGTGTACGTATTTTTATAGTTCAAAGTTGAAGCGCATTAAAATTCAAATGGGGTCCTTTAGAAATTCTTCTCGAATATTCCTTCAGTCTTGAAATATTAAAACACCACATATAGCAGTTCAATTCTAATTAATAACCACCTCTTGCTCTGAAAATTTCTATAGCTTATTCATAGGTACATATGTAACCAGATATTACTTTACCTTTTGCAGTGCTACTTTCTGTAGCTACCTTTAGTACAAGATCAAGTAGTGTGATCATTTATGCAATGTAGCCCTGGTACTGTGAATTTTGGAGGTTAACCTCGAAACTAAAACTATCGAAGTCAGTGTGCTATATAATACTAGATCGCCACAAGCTAAATTAGCCTAGAAAGAATTGAATCAATTTAAGACTGACGTTCTTTAAATACAATTTAACAAAAAAATAAAAAAAAGTATAAATCACTAGTTAAGTCAATAACTGTTGAATTTGTATTGGATATATATCTTGATTTAAAATAGTTGTGAAAGAAGTGAATCATCAATTGGAAGAAGAGTTTAGTGAATCAAACAAAGAAAATATGTCTGTGGAAAAAGAGATCATCGAACATAGAATTTTCATTGGAAACGTTGACTACAAGGCCACTGAAGATGAATTGAAGGCTTTCTTCGAAGGCTTTAAAGTGTAAGTATTTCAACCTCACTAATCATTTATAACTTATACTAACATATTATTAGAACTGATGTTGACATCCCAAGTAAGCCAATCTATCGTGGTAAAAAGGTGCACAAGAGGCATTTGGGTTTTGCATTCGTTGAATTCGAATCCAAGGAAGAAGCAGATAGGGCTATCGAAGAATTCAACAATAAGACCTTCAAAGACAGAAATGTTTATGTTAAGAAAGCTGTCTCCCCTCCAACTGAAGAGGAGAAACAAAAGAAGATAGAAGAATTCAAGGCTAAGAAAGCTGAATTGAAGGCTAAGAAGGCTGGAGAAGAACCTGAAAAGAAAGAAAACGGGGAAGCTTCCACTGAAAACAAGATCAAGACTAAGAAGTCGAAGGCTAAAAAATCAAAGTCTGAAAATACAGAAAAAGAAAACAATGTCCACAATTCCGATACAGAAAAGTCAGAGGCCGTAAAGGATGACAAGAAAACTATCGTAGAAACCCTGACTGAAAAGTCCGAGAAGAAGATTCCTGAAGGCAAACAATCTCAGGATACCATCTTCATTACCAACTTGGACTACAAAATTGATGTCAAAACATTGAGCAACCTTTTCAAGGAATTGAAACCTAAATGGATTCATGTTCCAACTAGAAGGGTTCCTCACTATGTCTTGAAGAGGCAACAAAAGAAGGGTAGATCTATCTTTAACAAAGGTATTGCATTCGTCAAATTTTCTTCCGAAGAACTTCAGCAACAAGCTCTAAAGGAATTCAATGGAAAAGATTTGAATGGCAGACAGATCATCGTTGATATTGCAGTTGATGCAAGAGTTCCAACCGATGACGAGGTCAAAAATGTTTCCGAAAAGGAAGTTAAGGAACCCGAAGAGACCGGTTCTAAGGAGGAGGCTAAAGATATAAAAAATGAAGATGATTCACAATAATTTTGATATATATCCAACCTGAAGTAACACATTAAAGGAAAGTGTTAGTCATTAATTTGATTTGAGACTATCCTAAAAGTGATAAATGCCGATTGATATGTACACAAAATAAATGGCATAGTGATTTAGAGTTTCTTTTCCCATACTGTATTTGTAATTTGTAGTACTTTATCAGTTCGCCTGGTTTCTATCTTTTTTATGTTTTAGGATTAGGATAAATATCGTTTACAAATTTGAGCTTTAGGAAATCTGAGGCTTGCTACAAATGTCTTGTACATGAACGGTAAACCCTATCCTTGATCACATGACTCCAAATAAGTAAAATTTTGGAAACTTTCTGGTATATAAGGAGTGTAGTCATGTGATTTTACTTTACGCTCGTTTTCCTACTGCACTAAAATTTTACTATATTTTTCACTTTTACGTCTTAAGATATCTTCTGTTCAACGGAGCTTTAAAATAATTTCGTAATGGGTATGTGGTTATTTTCCTAGATTGAAATTATAGTTACAACCATTTTGTTTCTTCAATGTTCCCCTTTAAAAATGCTCTCAATTTATGAGTTTTGGTGTTATGACGAAGAACATTTGTATGGCTTTTAAAAAGATAAAAATATCATTTTTGAAGGAGTATCAAAGGTTTCATTGTTTATCAGATGGACTTAATAATCTTAGGTAGACATGATAATATGTTTTGAGGAGTACAGTTTTAAATGGAATTGTTCTTGACATAGTCTTATGAAAGAAAATTCGGAAAAGAGGACAAGTGAAACTGTGTAACTATAATTTAAATGTAAGGCAATATTCCCTATTGCTAATGAATCAGGATTAAAATACTAACATAAATAATAGGTAGAGTAATTCGTAACCAAAGAAAAGGTGCTGGTTCTATCTTCACCTCGCACACCAGATTAAGAAAAGGTGCTGCCAAGTTGAGAACCTTGGACTTTGCTGAAAAGCATGGTTACATTCGTGGTGTCGTCAAGCAAATCATCCACGATTCAGGTAGAGGAGCTCCATTAGCTAAGATTGCCTTCCGTGATCCATACAAATACAAGTTGAGAGAAGAAACTTTCATTGCTAATGAAGGTGTCTACACCGGTCAATTCATTTACGCCGGTAAGAAGGCTTCTTTGAACGTCGGTAACATTTTGCCATTAGGTGCTTGTCCAGAAGGTACTATTGTCTCCAACGTTGAAGAAAAGGTTGGTGACAGAGGTGCTTTAGGTAGAACTTCCGGTAATTACGTCATTATCATTGGACACAACCCAGATGAAAACAAGACCAGAGTTAAGTTGCCATCTGGTTCTAAGAAGATCATTTCTTCTGATGCTAGAGGTGTCATCGGTGTTGTTGCTGGTGGTGGTAGAATTGACAAGCCATTGTTGAAGGCTGGTAGAGCTTTCCATAAATACAAGGTTAAGAGAAACTCTTGGCCAAAGACTAGAGGTGTTGCCATGAACCCAGTTGATCACCCTCATGGTGGTGGTAACCATCAACATATTGGTAAGGCTTCTACTATCAAGAGAGGTGCTGTTCCAGGTCAAAAGGCTGGTTTGATCGCTGCCAGAAGAACTGGTTTGTTGCGTGGTGCCCAAAAGACCCAGGATTAATCTGGTTGTACTTCTAGTACAGTCGTTCTGAAGGTTCATGTATACTTATTCGTGCATTAATACATAGTTCGGTTTTGCATTCATGTAGTGTAATATCCAAAAGCCATCTTATAATATCTATGAGTTTTAGAAAGTCGCTTAAGCTTGTAGTTTGATGAAGTGTACACATGAAACACGCTCACTTTCTTCTGTTAGAGTTTATTCACAAGATAATAATTCATCTTTGATTTGAGGTGGAAAATGTATCATTCTAATCCTCAGTAGAGTTATCTTGCAGTAAACCTCATGTTTGCCAAATATGCAAAAAATGATATGATGACTACAAAATTTTGTGCTCTGCGTAACTCATTTGCACCATGATTCTTCTTATCTCCAAGTTTAATATCCCTGATCCATTAAATCGGAGTAAATCATTAAGTTCTTGATTCTCTTCAAAGTATTATTGTAAACAAGATCTAGGGGCCTGTATGAAACATTAAACTCACCTTAAAGGTATTAGTCACCGCCCCAGCGTGGTACACAGGCTTGCATATTCTCTCTTTCTATTTTAGTCGTGCCCTACGGGTGGTAAGGCGCTAACTCAATATCGTTTCTTTTCACCATCCGTAAAACGACCCCCCATCAAAGTATGTATTGTTAAGTCATTGCTTTTATCACTTCTTCATTTTCAGTAATCTCTGATACTACTACTGCTGATAACTTTGGTGATACTATAGTCTAATCTCAAAGACTCGTTAAATTTACCTGGGTTCCCAGCCTCGCAAAAGTTCGGGTTGTCTGTGGCTTTTCCTGCAAATCTATTATTTTTTTTGCCGTACTACTACTAGCTTATCGACCCCATATCGCGAATGGTTTTTGGAACGACGGCGAAGCATTCTCGTTATAATTATGAAAACTGCTAACTGCTAAAGAATGTATCATGAGTCACTTAAGACGTAGCTAGCCATTTCACATAAAGGGGTACTTGTTGTAGCCTTCAACCAATTAGTTCATGTGATTACCATTCTGATATCGTCTCCTTTGACTGTTAAAAAAGACTCATTTTTGCCTATTTCTTTCATAAGGTATATGCGGCTCTTCTGTAGGTGCGCGCGCAGAGATATAAACTGATTGGATTTTCATATTCTTGTAAGTTATAATTTCTTCCTCAATTTCGAAAGCCGATCAAGAACTACGTTGCTAATTCATTGTAATGGATAAGGACGGGGTAGATTACTTAAAGGCTACATTCGACCAGCCTGGTTGTCTGTTCTGGGATTATGATGATCTCACACGATGTACTCGCCAGGCGTTAGGAACGTCTTACCCATTAGTTCTTGCTCTGATATCTATAGCTATTTTAGTGGTTAAAAGTTTTTTGTCACTCAAAAAGACAAAGGCTAGTTCTGTGTTCTTGAAGGATGAGAACCACCCTTTGGTGGTTAATTCAGAGGCATACGGGTCTGTCGACCTGGGATTAGAAAGTGGTAAGGATTTTGACGAGGCACAAGTTTCAGTGAAAGAAAAGCATTTTTCCTTACAAAGATTGACAGACACGAGGGATGATGGTTCACCTTACGGGGTAGTTCAAGAGGTTTATAAGAGTACAGGTGACAGACTTCGTGTTTCTTTTGAGTTTCTTTTAGTCTTGGTAGAATTGGGATTATCAGTAGCAACATTTTTCGTTCCAGATTTACGTCACGAGTACAAAGGAGCTCTGTATCCCTTTGGACGACTTCTTTTATGGGGTTACTTGTTAACTATTGTGTCTATCAGACTCATTAATATGAAAAAGCTTAGAATCAGGTTGCCAAGTTTGTGGGTACATTCAACCTTCCTTTATTTCTTTAACTTTTTTCCATCGTTATTGACATTTAGGTCTTCTCTCATCAGTCTGATTCCAAGCAAAATAGTTAGAACATCTTATCAGATTCATTTTCTCGCTTCGTTATTACTTTTATTGTTGAACTTTTCTGCAAAGGTTGGTGACAAACCATCAAAATTATATGTTACATCTGATGGTGTTACACCGTCGCCTGAAAATGTTTCAAGCATCTTTTCATTTATCACTTATTCTTGGATCAATAAAATGGTTTGGAGAGCATATCGGTCCCCATTAGAGGTATCCGATATCTGGGGTTTGAGAGAAGATGATCACGCCCTTCAGATTTTGAAAGCCTTTGAAGCTGGTAAAAGTGCAGCATCATTTACCTACAATTTATTTTCACATTTTAAATTCTTGTTTGCTATTCAAGCTTTTTTTGCTATTGTGGACTCATTCTTGGTTTTTGTTCCGAGTTTATTGCTTAGAAGAGTTTTGGAATACATTGATAGTCCTCAATCTGTTCCTGTTAATTTGGCTTGGTCATTTATATTTATGATGCCAATGTTCAAGATTTTTGATTCTATTTCATCCGGATGTTCTTTGTTCCTTGGTAGAAGAGTTTGTATTAGAATGAAGGCGATTATTATTGGGGAGGTGTATGCCAAGGCATTAAGAAGAAAAGTAACTGTACAATCAGCTGATAAAAAAGAGGATGATGAGAATTCAGAGAACTTAGAAGATTCAAAAGACGAAACTAAAGATAAAGAAAAAGATGGTAGCACTTCTTCAAAAGAAGTGGGTGCTATCATTAACTTGATGGCTATAGATGCCTTCAAAGTTTCAGAGATTTGTGGCTATTTACATTTCTTTGTCAGTTCATTATTGATGATAGTTATTTGTATTGCATTGTTGTACAGGTTATTAGGAGTCAGTGCACTTTGTGGAGCAGCAGCTGTGTTTGCTTTATTCCCTTTGAACTTTAAACTTGCAAACTGGATTTCACATTTGCAAAAGGATATGTTGGCTGTGACTGATAAGAGAATTCAAAAATTAAATGAAACCTTTCAAAGTATAAGGATTATAAAGTTTTTCGCTTGGGAAGATAAGTTCATTGAAATTATCATGAAGATTAGAAACAATGAGTTGTATATTTTAAGGCTTTCGACTTTGGTTTGGTGTCTTGCCGCTTCTGTGTGGTATATAACTCCCACCATTATAACATTTATTTCATTTTATGTCTATACTACCGTCCAAGGTAATGTATTGACTACACCTGTTGCTTTTACAGCGTTGTCTTTATTCACCTTGTTGAGATCTCCATTAGATCAATTGTCTGATATGACCTCTTTTGTTATTCAATCTAAAGTTTCATTGGACAGAGTTGGAGATTTCTTGAAAGAGGATGAAACTTTTAAATATGAACAGTTGAGTCAAGAAAGAGGTCCCGACTCTCCTCTTATTGGTTGTGAAAAAGCTACATTTTCATGGAACTCTAAATCTGAAAATGATTTCAAGTTGAGAGATATGAATATAGACTTTAAGGAAGGTAAATTGAATGTTATCATTGGTCCGACTGGATCAGGTAAGACATCGCTTTTATTGGCTTTATTGGGAGAAATGGATTTGTTAGAAGGAAAAGTATTCTTGCCTGGTTACATACCTAGAAATGAGTTGGTCATTGATCCTGAAACCGGTCTTACTGATTCCGTTGCATATTGCGCCCAAACACCTTGGTTATTGAATGATACCATTAGAAACAATATTTTATTCTTTTCCCCTTTTAATCAAGAAAGATATGATAAAGTTGTGAGTGCATGTGCTCTTCTGCGTGATTTTGAGATTTTGGGAGCTGGTGATGCTACTGAAATTGGTGAAAAGGGTATCACTTTATCTGGAGGTCAAAAGCAAAGAGTTTCTTTGGCGAGAGCAATTTACTCGAATTCTAAGCATGTTTTATTGGATGACTGTTTGTCTGCCGTGGATGCACATACAGCTTTGTGGATTTATGAAAATTGTATCACTGCTCCGATAATGCAAGGTAGAACATGTGTTTTAGTTTCTCATAATGTTGCATTGACTGTTCAGGATGCTGACTGGGTAGTTTCTATGCAAAATGGTAGAATCAAGAATCAAGGTACTCCTGAAGAGTTATTACAAGCTGGTGATTTAGGTGATGACGATTTAGTCAAGACATCAGTCATGAATTCTCGTAACCAATCCTCATCCAATCTTGCATCAATGAATGACAAGGCTAGCGATCTCAAAGACAAAGCCGCTATAGTTGACGCAAAATTGAAAGCACTCCAGGATGACTCAGCCAATGAGCCGGAGACTGTAACCAAGCCTGATGGTAAGTTGGTAGAAGAAGAGAATAAAGCTGTTGGTGTGGTAGGAAAAGAAGTATATTTGGGATATGCCAGAGATTTTGGTGGTATATGGGCATTTGTCCTTGTCGTTTTTATGTGCTGTGTTTCTCAAATGGTATTTATGTCCCAATCTTGGTGGGTTAGATACTGGACCATGGGTAATAAGGAAGCCGTGACTACATTCCTATCAAGCAATGCAGCCAATTCCATATATAAGCTGTATTCTGGAATACAACTGACTGTATTGCCACCTTCAAAGTTGTTAACTGGTGCATCTGCCTATATTTCATCTGGCGTTAACTATATGAAAGTTGCTCAAGAAGAGCGTACTACACTCTACTACATCTCAGTATATACTGGTATTGGTTTTGCTTTTGCTTTTGTTGCTTGTTTCAGGCATTTTATTACATTCTTCGCTGGTCTCAGAGCATCAAATGTGATTTTCAAGAGAGTTTTGACTAAGGTGTTAGGTGCTAAGTTGAGATTTTTCGATAAAACTCCTCAGGGTAGAATTATGAACAGATTTTCAAAAGATATGGAGTCTGTTGATCAAGAAATTAGTACGTTCGCAAGTGGTGTCACTGATTGTCTAGTCCAATGTGCTGCGACTTTGATTTTAATTGCAACAATTACGCCTGGATTTTTGATCTTCGCTGTATTTATTGCATTTATGTACTACTTGGTTGGTATCTTCTATCTCTCCCTTTCCAGGGAATTAAAGAGATTTGATGCAGTTACTAAATCTCCAATCCATCAACACTTTTCAGAATCTTTAAATGGTGTTTCAACTATCCGTGCTTATGGTGTTGAATCTATCTTCATGAAACAAAATTTAACTGCTATCAATAACAATAATAGGCCATTCTTCTATTTGTGGGTCTCCAACAGATGGTTGTCTTTCCGTATTGATTGTGTGGGATCGATGGTCATGTTCTTTGCAGGTGTTTTTGTTTTGTTATCTGTAGGAAAAATTGATGCAGGTTTGGCTGGTGTTTCTTTGAGTTATGCCATTGCATTTTCAGAATCTGCTTTGTGGGTTGTTCGTCTTTACGCAAATGTTGAAATGAATATGAACTCAGTTGAACGTTTACAAGAGTATTTCAAGATAGAGCAGGAACCTCCATATGATATTCCAGAGACAAAGCCTCGTCCAACTTGGCCTGAAAGAGGTGAAATTAATGTTAAAGATCTTTCTTTACGTTATGCTCCAGAATTGCCAAGAGTTATCAAGAATGTTACCTTTGATGTCGAGCCTAACCAAAAAATTGGTATTGTGGGACGTACTGGAGCTGGTAAATCTACCATCATCACTGCATTGTTTAGATTCTTGGACCCAGAAACTGGAAGTATTTTCATTGATGGAGTAGACATTACCAAGATCGGTTTGCGGGATTTAAGACAAGGGATTACTATTATTCCCCAAGATCCAACGTTGTTTTCAGGTACAATTAGGTCTAATTTGGATCCATTTGAACAGTATGATGATGAACAAATGTTTAAGGCTTTAAAAAGAGTAAATTTAATTAGTGATAACGATAATGGTGAAGCAGGAGAAAATAAAAATGTCTTTTTGAATCTTGATTCCCCGATTGCTGAAGGAGGCGGAAATTTGTCCCAAGGTGAAAGGCAATTGGTATGTTTGAGTCGTTCATTACTTAAAGATCCTAAGGTTCTTTTGCTTGACGAAGCTACTAGTTCCATTGACTACAACTCAGACGCGATTATCCAGAAGACAATTAGAGAAGAATTCTCACATTCCACGATCTTAACAATCGCTCATAGGTTGCGTACAATTATTGACTATGATAAGATTTTAGTCATGGATGCAGGTAAGGTTGTTGAATATGAAAATCCATACGTTCTTATCACCAATAAGAACTCATTGTTTTACAGTATGTGTCTGAACAGTGGTGAGCTTGATTCTTTAATCA
The DNA here is from genome assembly GCA_030570455.1 of Priceomyces medius. Taxonomy (NCBI): domain Eukaryota; kingdom Fungi; phylum Ascomycota; class Pichiomycetes; order Serinales; family Debaryomycetaceae; genus Priceomyces; species Priceomyces medius. Next base: position 258,039 of record JAJLVV010000008.1, on the reverse strand, counting down.
AATTGGCTAAGGAGGCATTTGTAATTAAAAAAAATCAAAAATCTTGAGCTATTTATTTACTATAAATTGGTTTTTTTCACTCTGTTAATATAGTAACTAGTTGATAAGTATGTTAATATTCTATTTATTTCATTTTCATTCTTCTTTCAGATCACGTTTGAGGCGTGTGCATCCAATAGTAAACATTTAAAGTAATCTTGGTACTAACAATCTCGTAGACAGGCACAACGCTAGTGTGGCTTTGTACCACATTTTTATCATGTTATCTTATCACAACACCACCTTACAGGCACAATAAATAGCCTGGTTTGTTATAAACTCTTAAATTCTTTATACAAAGATTCGTTAGTCTATGCAAATCTCTTAGTTAGTTGTGGGAAATTCCTTAGCTGTTTAAAATTCAGATATCAATTTGGACCAATTCATAAAAGAGCTAACTAGATTGACGGTTGCAATCATTCTGATAACGATACCAGTGGCGAAATCGTGCCTAAAAAATTATAACATCACTTCATATGTCGGAAAACAAACCAGATGGATCATACAAGAAGGTTGATGGTCCATATGTGAATGAAGTCGAGCTAAATTCAGTGAATGCTTCTGATGTTTGCTTGCTTCGAAGTAACGATTCGTATTCTGTGGCTATTCACGGGGAAGTTTCCTATTTACAGCCCTTAGAAGATCTTCCACAAGGGCGAACCTTAGGTGTTTTTTCAACTGTAGTTTTGTTTGTCTCAAGAATCCTTGGATCTGGAATATTTTCAGTTTCCTCTGGTATGTATGAGGATTGCGGCAGATCACCTTTTCTATTCTTTTCAGCCTGGGGTATTGGGGCTATTTTTGCATTCAGTGGATTATATGTGTTCCTTGAGTTGGGGTCATTAGCTCCTAGAAGTGGAGGAGCCAAGGTATTCTTGGAGCTTATTTACAAGGACCCTGAATATCTTATAAGTGTTGCATATCTGGTTTATTCGATAGTGTTTGGGTTCACCATATCAAACTGTTTAGTTTTTGGTGAATATTTTTTACATTCACTTGGTCTTGAAGTTTCAGAGGGCAAAAGCAGAGTAGTTGGTTTGGTTTTACTTTATCTTGCTTCGATAATACATGGTGTCAGTGTAAAGCACGGTGTTCGTGTTCAAAACATACTTGGAGCATTAAAGTTAGGCTTACTACTTGTTATGCTTGTGACTGGATTTTACGTTGTCATTATCCCAAGTAAAGTTACGGGAATAGAATCCAACATTGATTACAATAACTTTTTCAAAGTAAGAGATTCTTATTCTGCATCAACTTTTGTTAGTGCAATAATTAAGGCAATCTTCTCATTTGGTGGCTGGAATTCTGTTCACACAGTAGCAAGTGAGATTAAAGATCCTGTTAGGACATTCAAGATAGCTGGACCTACTTCATTAATGATTATAACATTGACATATTTTTTCACGAATTGGGCATACTTAGTTGCTGTACCTGGTGACGAAATAGCAGGCAGTGGGAAATTAATTGGTTCTATCTTGTTTGAAAAAGTTTTTGGTTATAGAATAGGTAGACAACTTTTGACTTTTGCCGTTGCTGTTTGTGCAGGGGGTAATGTATTCGTCGTCATTTATACAATTTCAAGAGCTAGTCAGGAGGTGTTCCGTGAAGGGTACTTACCCTTTTCACAGTTTATGGCTTCAAATGAGCCATTTGGATCACCATTAAGGGCACTTTTATTAAGTTGCTCAATCACCACTGTAATATTATTTGCAACTCCTAGTGGAGATATTTATAACTATATTGTTGCTTTAGAAAGTTATCCTCTCGAATTTTTTGTGGGATTGATTGCCTTGGGTATATTTATTATTAGAAGGAGGTATCCTGATGTTAAGGCACCGATCAAAAGTACCAATTTTGGTGCAATCTTAGTCATTTTGATTGCATCTTATATTTTCATTCTGCCTCTTGTTACAAAGAATAGTCCAAATCCAAAAGGAACCGAAGGGTGGCCATCATACGCCGTAGTTGGTTTAATCAGTTTGCTTCTATGTTTCCTTTATTGGTTGTTCATGTTCAGAATTTTTCCATGGCTCTTTGGATATAGACTTTATCCCGAAGAGGTTGTGATGGAAGATGGTTTAGTGATCAAGAAATGGTACAAGCAATACGGTAATTTTTAGGTATTCTTGTTGTGGATTATCCCATCAAGTCTGATAACAAAGTCTATAAAATCTCTGTTCTTTAACTTGTCAGCAATTAACTGTCTAAGTTTTTCATCTTTCAAATCATATATGCTAAATTGAGGCGTGAATAGAGATTTTTTAATTTCATCACCAGATGTAGGAGTTTCAAAACTGTTGTACTGTGAGTCCATATGAGTAGTATTAACATTACTATCCCCCAATTGAGATGCAACTTCAAAATTTGAGCTATTAACAATTGTTGGTTGTTGTAATACTGAGTTCGACTTATAATCAAAATTGATGTTCTGCGAAGAGATTCCAGAAGAGTTAGGATACCCCATATATGGCTGGTGACTAGTTACAGGCTCCTGGCTTTGAGCTGGTGTGTAGTATCCATAATACTGGTTGTTGGGCTGATAGAGGTTGTGAATGTCTAAATTTGGAATTAACATCTGGGAACCTTGGGCTTGCAGAAATGCAGCAAATCCGGAGCCATAATTATTGACGTCGAGTGCTTGAGTCGATCTCATTTGAGAGCATTGAGTGGGAATGAGCAGATCGTCTTTCATGTTGTTGTTGCTTATTGAAATAGCTTTCCCATTTGGAGAACCTTCGGAGTGCACATCCTGTGCCTTAGGGCCGGTTGACAGAGTTTCACCCTTTAATGTTAACGGCATATGTAACTTCGATCTTATAGTATTACAACATTCATTGAAGTCGGCTATACTTCCGAAGTTTGTTTGAAATCTGTTTTTGAGTGTACCGTTCTTCCCTGCTTGTTTAAATCCTATTGAAGGATATCTTGCGACCCAAGAAATGATATCTTGTTTTTTTGGATCAATAGTAACCCTATCCTATATTCACTATTAGTACTTTTCTCCCACATAATATTGTTCTAAAATACTTACAAGTATAGATCCTTTCCAAGATACGCATATTACTGTCATATCATCTGCTGAAAAGTGTGTGAAAGCAATCGTCAAGTCTGATCTTTGTGGGTAGTGATACCAACCCTCTGATGTTTGAGATAACGATTGCTGAGTAAATGCTTTTTTATTAGAAACATTTTCAATTTGAAGAACAGAATACTTTCTAAAGTTGAAGCTAAATGTTTCCATCAGCTTAGACATATCTGCTATTGACTTCTCTAGTTGCTGATTTCTCTTTTTGAATATTTTCGGTATTTGAATTTTTTTGCAACATTTTGACTCTAATTTCGAAAAATTGTGTTTTATATCAATAAATATTTTACAGCAAAAAAAGGGATATGTGATTGTGTTACATTCATTATTTGAATCCAATATCCAGAAAAAAAAAGTAGCCTTGAATCTCTTGGCAGCTTTGTTGCTCTTGATGATTATAGACTTAATAAACATACAATTTGTGTAGATTTCAGTAAAAATGTTGAAATTTTACTAAGATGAGCTACCCTTTATAAGGATTCTAAGAAAAAGTTTATGGCTACATCTTTCAAAGTATAGCGAAGTAATTCACAACAATACACAAACTCTAAATATCACTACTTTTACGTGATTAACATGCTTGAGAGAATGTTACATTAATAGAAGTAGGCCATGTAAAAAAAATTGATGTTATTTCCTGAAAATTTAGTCGGGACTTCTGAAAGTGTTACCAGGTACGAAAGACAATAATAAACGATTCAAACAATGAACTAAACATGAAATTATCTTCGTACCATGGATAATGTTGAATAAGGTTTTTAGCATTATAATAAATAGCTGCAATTCGTATTTCTATACGAGTCGCCGAATCCGGCCTGCTCTTCCTGTGACATAAAAGCCATTTGGAACAAATCATTGGAAATTTCTTGAACTTTATGTAAAGCTAGGGATGATGAGCTTAGTTTCACTATGGAATGACTATGACAAATACGCGACAAGCTACTTATCTAGTGGGTCTTTTACGATACACCTAGTAGAAAATAAAAGTAGCAAATGGATTACTGAAATATTGTTCATAGGTGTTGTAGTGGTGTTAACATATGAAACTCTTTACTGGAGTGGAATTTACTTAGGATTATGGGAGTATCATGCCAAAGACATATTCAAAGAAGTTCCAGTGCATTGTGCCCATATTTATGTGAAGATAAACGTAGCACCTAAAGAAGACATAAATCTTGTTCGCAATTACTACGATTTGAAAAGGAAATATAGGTTGTTCAAGTGGAAGTCATTGAAAGAGCTACATAGAAAGACATTCAAGCTACAGAATTTTATAAAATACTATTTCGAATTTAGTCCAGAAGATTTTGAAATGAATGAACAACCTGATCTTGGATCAACTGTTGAGCAATTGCGAGCTAAAGTTATCAAATTATTTGAAGAATCAAATGTTTATACAAGGTATCATGGAAAGTCCCACAAGAAAGACCAGGTTATTATCTTCAACAATAAACTTCAAGAAGTTGACTCTTCACAGGATATAAAATACTTGAGCAAAGTACACATAGAAACAGGAAATGTTATAGATTGTGTTGTTTTATATTAAACTTTGTTATATATACTCTTCATTTAATTCTAGCTTCTTTGTTTTGCGTATATTCAAATCAACGAGACACTGCTCAGTGATAACCCATAACTTCACGGCCCTTTCTAATGACGACTCTAAAGAAAAATGTTCCAATTTACTCGTCTCCTCCGTAGAATTGTCATTCTGGTTTACAGTATCTTGTGAATTAGAGAACGAAGGTAACTGCTTTGAAGCGCCTGCGTTCAAAGTCTCTGATATGCTAGCCATATCAATAGGTACATCGTTCACAATATCGATACCATCCTTGCCATTTTCCTCAATCCCACGAATTCCTTTAAAGTCATTCCAATCAAATTCAATACTTCGTGGCCCCTTATAGATTTTATTCCTTCCAACATCCCTCCCATTTCCAATGAATTCCGAGTCTAATTCTAAATCCAATATGGCTCTATTAACGAGCCTGTAACATTGGTGCCTTAAAGATAAGTTGAAAAGTGATCTTAACTCTTCTGGCAAATCTTTTTGCTCTTCAATCTTCTTCAAGTTAGGGTCAAAATTAAAACAAAGTAAACTCATTGTTATTTCTAATTCTTTTAACAATTTGAAACTATTCGTGACTTTATTTATTAAGTTTTCTCTTACAAAGTTCAATGTATCATTTAAAAATATTCTCTCAACTTCATTGTTGTCGATTGCCTTATCGTTTAACCTGTGATTTCTTATCATCTCTATTAAATTCAACTTCAATAATTTGAAATGCAATAGTTTGTTAGAATCTAAAACTGTCGGAAAATATTCACTGATCTTCTGAATTGCACTGGTAATTTCACCCTTTAATATGAGTATCTTGATTTCCGTACGCTGCTTGATAGATGAATAGCCAGACACCACATTTGAATCATTGCTTAAGATTCTGTTCTCAGAAATAGGTACAGCGTCATCTAATCCATAGCTTCCAACTGTATTTGCAAACTCATCATCAGGAATAGACTCTAACTTTGCCAATTGGTTCACAAAATTTTTACTCTTAGATTCTACTTGTGACTTGGACCTCAGTAAATCAACATTTATTTCCTTTGCAAAACTAACCGCAGCTTCATCATATCCCTCCTGAATAAAATAATTCAATATTAGATGGTCCACTTTACTATTCGTTAATCCTGACATATCTTTGTTCACTCTCTTATGAGATCTTTTGCCATAATTCGGAATATGCTTCACTTTATATCGCTGCGGGATAGAATTATTGATAAGATCACGACATCAATTTCTTTCTATATACAAAAATTACATAGGCTACACACTTAATATAGCACACTATTGCTAATATCAAGCAACTGCTTGAAACTAAATTTGTAACTTAACATGGTCTTCAATACTCTAATAAATACTGCAATACACCTTTTTTTCCTTAAATCCACTCAGATCCTCTTGGGTACTTTCATTTTTCACTCATGATATCAATGTATTTTTTTACTATGGTTGGTTACAAACCATTTATGTGTTGAAAATAAGGCTGTATGTCGTATACTTTTCAGTTTTGTAAATAATTCGAAAATAAGAGGTCTAATGCAAAGACTCAGGCATCGTCATAATGAGAATAACAAGAGAAGTCCACCCCAAAAAATTCTTAGCTCCTTTAAAAGCTCCAGTCTCATCATCATAGTTCTCCCAGACAAAACCACTGATATTCCATTGCAGATATATGTTGTTGACTAAATTTTGGCGCAAGTTAGTATAAGTGATGTTAATTTTAGATTTAGCATCATCAGATAAAAACGTAGCAGACTTGCTATAATAATGCAGTAAAGCATCAAGAACCAAATAATTGATGTTAAGCCAAATTGGAGAGCGCCAATAGTTTTCGTTTGTACCATAGAAAGAATCGGATTTGGAAAGAGATCTTATTCCGTAATTTGACCAAAGCTCGTCTGGGTTCGCAATGGTATCAACAATCAGCTCAATCTTCTTAGTGTCGTCATAAGGAATGAGCTTAGTCAAGAAGGGAAACAATGAAACATATCCTTTGTGACAAAAGTGAAGGTTTTGATCATCATCATCAACGGAAACATCACAGAAGGATTTATCTTTTTCAGACCAATGAATGTTATTCAAATTTTTAACAATATCATTTTCTATTTCGACATATTTGTCGTGATCATCTTTATAACCTAAATTTTCAGATATTAATTTCATTGATTTGGTCATTATGCCAACCCAGGATAATAAATCAACGTTTAGTTCTGCCACATCCGCTGGCAAGGGTCTGGGATAATCATCAATTCCACTTGCTAAACAGTGTGTGAGAGTGCGTCCTCTCCACCTATATCCCTCTTTATTATTTCCACGATCAAACTCATCAACATACCCTTGCTGTGTGGAGCGAAACCTTTCATAGTATTTCTTTAGCTTAGGGTAAATCAGATTGGTAAAGTTCCTGAGTAATTCCGGATTGTTGAGGATGATTTTACCAAGCTGATCTTTGTTAGAAGCATCAAAACTTCCAAATTCGTCAATTGTGTTTGGCTCTAGATTAGAATTCAAATTATCAAACAAATACGTAAGAACAAGCATTAAGGTTGGCGGATTGACAATTTCGGGGCTTTGTGTCTGGAACTCACCTGGTACTCTTGATCTAGCCTCTGGACCTAAAATCTGCTCACGAGCAATCCACCCATCATCGTCAATCAAATTAAACCATGATTTCAAAATCTCTAATACCAAATCAGAATCATACTTCAATAACGGTAATAAATGAAATCCTTCATCCCAAAGAAAACCTCTTGGGAAGAATGGTCTAGATGGCACCAAAGTAAATAACTCATAAGGTCCTTCATAGCTGCCTTTTAGCTCATATGATTCAAACAGCTCTTCATCGAATATAGTCTCTCTGTCCACCAAGTGGTCCCCATAAAAGTATGATAAGCCTCCTAATAACCCAGATACAATTTCTTCTCCAAAAGCTTCATATTTCTTATCCTTTCCATATGGCTTGTTGAGATGGAAATGCTCCTTAAATTTTTGATGAAATTTAGTAATGGATTCTTTAATTTTTTGGTCGAGAGATCTCTCATTTAACAGGTCAGATTCTGGTGTTACGCCGTTATTAAAATAGACATCAAACTCACATTCACCTTCATATACAGCCTGAACAAAATGCACGTTGCCCTCAAAGTTGTGCAAGTCACGAATGATGAATGCCTGATCGGGTGGAATAACTTCTAGAGATCCATACTTTTCAACTAACTCTTGTATCGATTCTTTGAGCATTGCCATAAATATGTCCTTGGCTCTCCAAACATTATCATTAGGGACAGCCAAGGAAAAATGATGAAGCCTGGAAGAGTCAAGTTCTGGTTCAACAACGGGATTTTTAGAACGCTTATTTCCCTTTCCTTTATCTGTGATAACAATATTAAATACACCCAACTCTTCTGAAGCACCACTTAATTCAACTTTACTTTCGTAGCCTGATAAATCTTTCTCGCTTTCAAGTTTCAAAATACCTTTAGCTTCCTCAGTTCCTGGCTCCTTTTCAGATTCCAAACCTGAATACCATACAAAACTAATCTTTGTATCTTCAAACCCAGGAAATGGCTTGGAATGCACTTTAACACCCCATGATTGACCATCATCACTCTTAACAAAGTCAATAACAATTTCAACATGATTTTCTTCATCCGCTATAACCTGCCTTCCGCCAGTTCTAGGATCATATGTCACCCAATTTGCTTTCTTCATATTATCATTTTGGTCATAGAAATGGCGAATTGAGCCAATACCATCGTAACTGTTGACATTGAACCACATTAAACCCGATAATAAGGATCTATGAATTCTAGGTCTTATACCAAAATAGAGTGCAGATCTATAGGGGCCCCAAAGGAGCGATGAATCCGAAAGATCTTTGTATCTACTTTCTAAGGTCTGATCGTTAACATCTTCTGGAGCATAAATATCAAATTGTAATTGTTCCGAATTGACAATGGCAAAGAGAGAACAAGCCAATAGGAAAATTGAAACCACAATGCCCTTCATCCTTAAACAATTAAATCGCTTGATAATTAATCTTGAGCATTTGTCGTTTAGTAGCCTGGAATATGCATTTTTCAAAATATTCAATACTGCATTTAAACTAGATCAATATCAAATATTGACATGGAAGCTGTTCTTCCATAACTAAAGTGAAGAAAGTAATAGCCAGCATTCATGTGGCCATGCAAAAGCGGGCTAGGTATTGTCCTAGGGTATGGTGTTAAGGGAAATGGCGTGGTTACTACAGAGAAGGTGCCTGATGACGATAAAGAGCAGGAAGTAAAGGTTGAATTTCCCCGTATACTGGATGGCCTTACCTTAAACAGAATAGAAAACTCGACTAGAGAGATCGTAAAGTCGCAAATACCACTGTATACTTTAAATTCACGAATTTATGATGGAATTAAATCTTCAGTATCATCATATACAGCATCAAAACTCACAAACGATAAAGTTAAAACTTACGATGAGATGTACATACCTAAAGAGATATTGAAATCATACCTTGTTGAATCAAATTCATTATCATCTAATCTAGCATATGACCCCACATGTGGCAGAAACTTTACAATATCTGAAGTAAGAACTAGAAATGGTAAAATTTCTAACAAAGTAATGACCTATGTAACAGGTGAAAGTGGAAACATATTTAATATCTCTCAGTTAGATTACACAAGAGTAGAAATAAAAAACAGAGGAAATCAAGTATCTGATGCTCTACTACCTGAAGTTTCAAAGCCGTTTCAGGTAGCGTTTTCTGAACCAATTAAACAGATAGAATTTTCAAAGAAATCTTTCGATTATATACCGTCATTTATTCTTATTAGAACTGCTTCCAAAATTCATGTTTTAAGCTGTCACAAATCAAACTCAACGCACGAATTGGAAAGATCTAAGATTGAATTAGAACTTCTCAACGATATTGATCCTACTGATCTTGAAGGACATGAATTTGCAGACATATCATTTAACCCAAGAGATTATACCCAATTTTCCGTTATTGACGTTAAAGGAAACTTTGGAATATGGAATGTAAGAAAAGATGGAAAGGGTGTAAAGAGGATTGAATTAAAAATAAACTTTTCAATGTCTGAGACAAGCAATTCCATGATACCGGAGCATATTCCCTCTATCCATGACATTTCTGAACTATCTAACTGGAAAAGAATTATCTGGGGAAATGACCAAAATACGTTAATTGCAGTGTCTCGATCATCAGCTATGCTTTTCACAATTAGTCCAGAACTAAAGTCATCGAAACTAATTACTTCTAATACTTGGTCAAAAATTCAAGATGTGTTTGCGACAGAAAGTCACTTATTTTTGTTAAGTTCTAAGGAGATAATATGGCTATCAACATCCAATGGATTCAGAAGAATTATCTCTTGGAAACATTTTCTTGATGAGAAAGATCCTTCTTTAAGGCTATATATCCACGAGCAAAATCACAGCACCTTCATATGCCTCATATACTCACTACTACATCCCCTTATTCTTGTTTGCACATTTGGTTTTAAGAATGATAGACCAGTGAGCTTGCGTGACCCATATATAATAAAAAGAGGTAGTGATAAAGGTGGCATACAAGAATTACAACTTATTAAACTAGATAAACATCTATACGCACCTCTGAACCAGCTATTCAGAGAAGAGGATTTAGTTAGTGACAGTGACCTTGAACTGGAATTTGAAACAGAAATATTTGGTCTTTTCGAACTCAGCAGTACTCTTGAATTATCAACGACCTTATTCACAGTAGACGATGGAATTTCTTTGTCAGATAGTTCAAATAACAGTTATTTTGATACTTTGAAAGAGAAGAATACAGACGCAGTTGGGTTTTCGAAAATTTTCAGAAAATTTACAAAAAAGCAGCTCTTACCTGTTTCAAAGAAGTTGATTAAACTGACCAAAAAGAAGGCTCCGGATGATGAAATTAAAGCCATTCAAGATTATGCATTCAGGTTAGGAGAAGGTGTACATAAAATAAAGACGAATGTTTCAGACAAACTTTCGTATCAAAATGACCTTACTTGGTACTCGCTATTAGATATTTCAAAGCAAATTCCTTCCGTAATAAACAACATCCAGGAATTTGATTCCATGGTGGAACAGTTATCTAACTATTATAAAGAAAAAGACATTGAAATTGTCAGCATTGAAGATGCGCTTCTAAAAGGAAAACTCTTATCTAATCATCTCAAAAAGAGTAACTCTATAGCTCATACGTTACAGAATGTTACCAATCTTTTGAATGTTATTTATTTTGCTGGAGAATCGCTAGCCAAGCGTAACTCAAAAAACAATGCAATGAGTGCTGCGCTATTGATCGGATCAAGTCTTCTAAGAGCCAAGACCAGCATGTTACTAGACACATACAAAGAAGCATTCAACAAAACATTTGAACATGTTCCTGACCCAGTAAAGGATATCATTAATGATTGGGACCTGGCAGAGTTCAATTCTCCCAATGATGAGGACGTTGAAAGTTTATTTCAATCACAAACAATTCTCTCTAATATATCATCGTTTCCCTCAATTAGAATCACATCTCAAGAGAAGCCCTCAGGGAGTTCTAAGAGGAAGTTAAGCGAATCTCGATCTCAACCTAGTTCCCTGAGACTCAAAAGAGAGATAGCTTTCAGATCACAACCTGAGCATCAACATAGTCAACCTAACCAGATTGACACTCAACGTGATATATTGGCTGTATCAGGCTCTCAGTCATCGCAAGCGTCTGTTTCACAAGAGGACATCAAGAGAACGCAAACACAGCGTATTGGTTCACAGCACCGTTTAGGCTCTCAAAGAAGTTCGATCACATCGAGAAATCCTAACAGTAGCCAAAAAAGGGCCAAAAAGAAGAAGAAGTCGGGATTTGCTTGATAAGATTCAACTGTACTATTATTATTTATCTTGTATCATAAATATCACTGTAATAATCATTCCAATCACGACAACACAGACTTTTTTTCATCTTGTATTCTTTGAATTGTAGTAGCCAAAGTTTGTGGGTCAACTCCCAGATCAATTAATTTGAAGCACAATTGAAGTGTAGTTTTGTTGATGCTGTTGACATTTAAAGCTTTAGCAAGTTCACAAACCATGTTGTTAGAATTTTGTGATCCACCTAAATCATTATCTTCCACAGGACTTCCTGGAAAGCTCATTTTTTAATACTGAACTTGATAATTTCTGAATTTCAAAGTATTTTTACTTCGTTTATCACGTCCTTGAATGTTAAAAGACTTTATTACTAACAAAAAAAAAAATACGCGATACGTAATAAAATTTATAGATCACATAAAAAACCGGGGAAAAATCAATTACAAATTTGCAACTTTATTAGAGAATATGTTATTTATATATAAATACAAAATAGCAATCATCAAAAAAGGTAGGCTAGTGCAATCAGTTCAATTCACTTAGATGGGTCTTCTTCAAACCTCAAATCCCAGCCTATCTTGTCACCCAATTTAGGTAAAACTTCAGCTACACTTTGGACATCCTTGTCACCTCTTCCAGAAACATTGATAACAATATTTTGATCCTTGGTCATGGTTTTAGCAAGCTGGATGGCACCATATATTGCATGAGATGATTCTAAAGCAGGAATGATACCTTCCAATTGAGATAACAATCTAAAACCTTCCAAAGCTTGAGCATCAGTTGCAGCCACAAAGGTTGCTCTTCCTGTACTCTTCCAGTAAGCCAATTCTGGACCAACTCCTGGGTAATCTAGACCAGCAGAAACAGAATGAGTATCGTGCACTTGGCCATCACTATCTTGTAAGACATAAGTCTTGACACCATGGAACACCCCTGGAATACCCGCAGTCAATGTAGCCGAATGGCGCTCAGTGTCTAAACCATCACCACCGGCTTCAACACCCAAAAGTTTAACAGAAGCATCATGTTCAAATGGTGAAAACATACCTGTTGAGTTGGAACCACCACCAACACAAGCTACCACAGCATCGGGGAGTTTTCCTCCATTTAATTCTTTAAATTGTTCTTTAGTTTCTTGGCCGATCACACTTTGGAAGGTTCTGACTAAAGTTGGGTAAGGGTGAGGTCCAATAGCAGAACCAACTACATAATGAGTACTTTCTAAGTTGGATACCCAGAATCTGAAGGCTTCTGAAGTAGCGTCTCTCAACGTTTGAGTACCGTTTTTGACAGCAACAACTTTGGCACCTAAGATTCTCATTCTGAAAACATTCAAAGCTTGACGTCTGACATCTTCAGCACCCATGAAAACAGTACATTTAAGCCCAAATTTAGCACAAGCAGTAGCAGTTGCCACACCATGCTGACCTGCTCCTGTTTCTGCAATAATTTCAGTCTTACCAAGTCTCTTAGCAATAAGAACTTGTGCCAAAGCATTGTTAATCTTATGGGAACCTGTGTGATTTAAATCCTCTCTCTTTAACCAGATTTGAGGGCCTCCAGCATGTTCACTTAATCTTTCAGCTTTATGAAGAGATGATGGTCTTCCGATGTAGGAGTAGAGACTTCTGAATTCTTTCCAGAACTCTGGGTCAGCAATAGCACTTTCAAATCCCTCTTCAAGTTGAGCTAAACAAGTATGCAATGCTTCAGGGACATATTGACCACCAAAATCACCAAATCTTGGTGAATGTTTATGCTCTTCTTCGAATATTGGCTTGCTCTTCTTTGCTTCACTATCAGGATGGACTGGGCTAAAGCTCTTAGGAGCATCAACCTTAAAGTCTTCACCTAATATAGATTTTACATACTTGTAAGCAACTTCACCCCTTTGCCCAGCGGGAGACTCACCTACCAAAGTAATAATCTTAGAGCCAATTACAACACCATCAGCAGCTTTTCCAACAGTTAAAAAATGTTCCCTAGTAGAAACACCAAATCCAACAGCTATAGGTGTCTCACCAGAAAAACGACGAACCCTTGCACATAACTCAGATATACCCTTGGAAACTTCAGTAGAAGCACCAGTAGTACCCATTCTTGAAACAACATATATGAATGAGTCAGCAATATCTCCTAAGATCTTCAATCTTTCATCTGTAGTAGCTGGAGCGACTAAGGGAACGTAAGACAATCCATATTCGGTACAAGATGCTCTGAATTTAACTGCTTCTTCTGGAGGTAAGTCAACAACAATGTATCCATTAGCACCAGCCTTTGCAGTATCTTTGATCATCTTTTGCTCTCCATATTTTAATATTGGGTTATAGTATCCCATCAAGATGATTGGAACAGTGACACCTTCAGCTCTTGCTTGAGAAACCAATTCTAAACATTTGGGGACAGTAATTCCATTATCCAATGCCACATTATTTGCTGCTTGAATAGTAGGACCGTCAGCAATAGGATCAGAAAATGGAATTCCTAATTCTATGACATCGACACCTCCCTTTTGCATACCTTTTAAGATTGGTAAGGTATCTTCAATGGTTGGATAACCAGCCGTGATAAAATTCACTAAAGCATTACGGCCCTCTTTTTTGCACTTAGCAAATGTTTCCCTTAACAACGCAGACATTCTAGATCTTTTACTCTTTAGTAAATCTGTTGAAATATGGATAGCTAGGTTGTACTATCAGGTTAACTTTATACTCGAATTTTTCAAATCCTACATAAAATACTTACTACTAATGAGTCAGTTCAGGGTAACCCATAATCCAATACTACGAAAGCCTCTACATTTACCACCATCCTTAAAAGAAAGCAAAAGTACTGTGAAACCTAGTAGATGTCTGTTTCATTCATTACATTCGAATGTTCAGTGACATATTAATACATAACAATGTTTTATTTATTATCTTTTTTTAATGCAAATAATTTAGATACTTATGGTGTGGGGCCAAAACTTCCAGAGTCGATTAAAATCCCTATTTGATTTTTGAAGGAGACGATGTTTTCCCATTTTTATCGGCATTGTGTCCTTTCGATGAAGGCGAGTTGACATCATTAAGCTTTTGGTTAGACTGTCCAGGAGCATTTTCCACCTCATTTCCAAGTCGTATTTGGGCTAAATTAATTATCGGAAGTAATCTATTATATTGTCCACAATAATCTTTAATGCTTGTCTTCACTGTTTCGAGTCTCAGACTCACCACTCTGTAGTACTCTACTTGATTCAGGTTTGGTGGTATTGATGCCAAAGCTTTTAAAAACAATGACATATCATTTCTTAGTATGTTAATTTCTATCTTGAGTCTTTCTAATTCCTTATAAATTGCTTCAGACAGTATTTTACCTGAAGTAAGATCATCTATTTTGATTATATCTGGAAGATTTGATGTACTTTCTAATTTCATTTATTATTATACAAATTCTCCTGTTTATTGTATGAAATTCACTAATAATAATATTGTATATGCGATCACGTACCACTCGTTTTTTTAAGTTTTTTACCTTGGTCGCATATTTTTATGTTTTCGCTCTATATAAATAACCCTATTTATTTTTATCTATTTCCTTTCCCTTATAATCAAAGTGTCACCGTCTTTTTTCCATGTAATATTAAAATTTTCAACTAAAGTATGATAAGTGTATCCCTGGGGCAACAAATTTGTTTCGAAGTGGGCAAAATTCAAGGTGAAATATGATTTCGTTAGACAGTTGATCATATTGGTGAGAATATCTTGTAAACCTAATTTCATCACAGAAGCACGCGAGCTGTCTGTTTCAGAGTTGTAAAACTTGATCCAGTTGCAGTAGTCATTATGTATCCAACTATTCAAAATTGCAACTACCGTAGGGTCATTGTACCGCAGTAAATACTTGAAATAGTATCGAATAGCTTTTGAATTGTCTTTAGTGCCATGCGACACATACAACACCAATAACGTGGAAATTTCTTGCTCCTCAAAAGAACTCAAACAATTACTCTCCTTGTAACGTAGCAAATACATTATACTAGGAACAAACGTCTGAAAATGACCCATGCTAGATGATAGTCGAATTGAAAACAAAAATACCTTTTTAGAAAAATCACTAGGTTTCAGAGAGATCAATGCTTCTCTGAGCTTTCTCAAAGAAAGAAGTATGCCTGATATTGTAACATCTTTGCTTTCAATATCTTTGTCTAAGCACTTCTCTTGATCAACAAATTGCTTCAAGTTCTGACTTATTTTAGCTGAGCTATTTTCAGTACAATACTGAACAAAAGAAGTCAAAATGGACTTGAAAAACTTCTCTTGCTCTTTCACACTCTTTTGTAATCTATTATCTTCTCCTCTACTCACGAAACCGTATTCTTCACGTTTATTATTGTCAGTACCATCTTTACTAAATCTTTGTGCACGTAAAGTTAACTTATCTTCAGAAGAAAGTATACTGATATCATCAGAGACAGAACCGCTTGTAATTTGGAAAGGTTTTGTTGGAGAGTCTACCTCTTTTTTAAGTAAGTCTGGTTTTTTCTTTGATTTCTTCTTATAACGTGGTTTATCATTTTTCCCCGGTTTATTATTGCCATTTCCATTTCCATTCCCATGTCCTGTGCCATTCCCTTTTCTATTTCCATTTGTCTTGCACTCTTTCTTCTTAGGAATTGTTTTGGCCTCAATCTTCTCAATCTCTGAACCATTCATAGTAGAGACTTTTTCGGTATTAATCCTATTAACATTTGCTCAATTATTGCCCTCCACAAATAGGTAAAAGTTGTTGTGGATCAAATCTAATTTAGCGATAAAATAAATATTAAATTCGCATTTAAAGAATTAGCTTAAATATACGCTTTCAATTAACTAATACATATTAAATAGAATAAGTAGAGTGACAATCCCAATTTTATTTAACTCTATAAGTGCAAAACTTTTGCTGAATTTACATACTTAGTTTTCTATGCTCAATTGTCTTATCTCTTTTGAATATCATATGACCAAAGTTTAATAACGTAATTACAAAAAATGTTAAAATGGCAATCACAAAGGTGACTTTGAAGATAGACCTGTAACACAAGTTCCCAACAGTGCACATGATAATGTTCTCATACTTGGTTGTATTTGAGTCGTATATCTTTCCAAACAAACCAGTAAAGTAAAAACTTGGTAGAATTGGGGCTAACCCAACTATACCCCAATTGTAGGAGAAATTATCCATACCGTAAGTATCGCCCACAATCATAGGCATTATAGAGAATGAAAACCCATAAAAGAAACCTGTCAAAAAGGAATCAAATGACAAATTTTGGTACTCAGTAACCAGGTACCCTAAAGTCTGCGAGATCATTAAGCCTATGCATGGAAGATATAAGAGCCAAGTTCTTGGCCTATGGAAAGATTGTATCATGTCCCCCAATACGCCGGATGCGATCCTTCCAATGCAGTTAGCCATTGAAATAAGACCAACCTGAAATTGTTGGTCTCTCTGAATAAGTTCATCAATGGAGTCTATAATGCCTGGCTGTTTATTAACTTGTCCTATAACCAGTTTAGTTACAAGGGCCTTAACCATATATCCAACTGAATAAATGTACATCTGGCCTAGTGCTGCCAAGGACCCTGTAATCAAGATAATCGCCCAAAATGATCTAGATGTGAACGAAATTTTATCACCATTTCCCATATCTAGGCCAGAGCGAGCTCTTGCTGAAGGTCTGGGACTAAGTGCCGACAGTGGAGTGCGTGACATCTCTGGAGATAATGCGGACATCTCGATGGACTCTTGAGGTGCATTCAATTTCATTTGTACAGACTTACGAAGAATATGTTCTCTATCACAAATGATTACACTTGGAGCACATATTGCAAATATTAGAACCGCTGAATAGCCTAATAATCCCAAGAATTTTGATGTGTCTCCAGGGTAAAACATCGATCCAAGTATAGAATAGAATAATGCACTCAAACCGTAAAGAGCCAACGGTAATGAAGTAGCAACTCCTCTAATGCTTGGAAAAGTCACTGCACAGCACTTCAAGCAAGCAGAATTAATGAATGTTGAACCACAACCAACTGAAAAAATGCAGGATGCAGATATAAACACGCTTGAATATAAATGATCATACTGTTTCTTCATCGCCAAATAGCCCAGGACGATCAAAAGCTCTCCAATGATTAATGAAACCGTGTACCCTTTCTTATCCACAACAAGACCAGCAATCGGACCCGACACTGCTATTCCTATAGTCCCCATAAATGCTATTGTTGACGAGTCAGTTGCACTATAGCTTAACCTCTTAGCAAATTGAGGGCTATAAGACGAATATAGATACAAAGTCCCACATATTAACCCTAGGAAAGTACATGACAACAACACGAATGTCTTTCGAACTGCTAGCGAGACCATTTCTACTAAAAATGAAAGATCAAGACACGCTTTCTCAACTTGTTGTTTAACTTCTATTTTTTAAAAGTCCTTACGATCATAAGAACTTGAATTTGCTGTAAGTGATTACTTATGTGCCCTCCGACCTTTCAGCTGTTAATACTGATGAAATCTGCTGTTCACCAATTGTCAAGGCAGTGTTGTCTTGAACGATAAATAACAATCACACGATTCGAGCTCCTTATGTAGGGGGAGTTTATATAAATATTTTTCTATTCAGTACTTACACGAGATCTGAGGGTATCTTAAAAATATAAACACCCAAGTTGTAAGCTCTTTTAAAAGTGCTCTCTTCTTTGGAAACTACATTAAATGGCAAATGTAGAAAAGTCTGGGTGCTTGATATGAGGACAGTATCGAGAGTTTTTAATCAATCTAGCATCAAGCCTTTAAAGATTGCATTCTTTGGCAGTGATCGCTTCAGTATCATCGCGTTAGATAAGCTCCAAAAATATAAAGAAACCAAACCAGAGCGTGTTGAATCCATTGATGTTATAACAAGAAGGATTAAACGAACTGGAAGAGGCATGAAAAAGCTAGTAGACCTTCCTATTGGAATTTTTTGTGAAAAAATGCACATAAATGTGGAGAGAGCTGATACCTCATCAGAGATCATTAGATTAGCAGAAGAAACCCGATTTGACTTGGCGATTGCTGTATCTTATGGGTCACTAATACCATCTAAGTTTCTTGAGAACTGTACCTTCAATGGATTAAATTTGCATCCTTCTCTCTTACCGAAGTATTCAGGTGCTTCACCACTTCAATACGCGTTGTTAAACGACGATAAATTCACGGGTGTTACAGTACAAACTTTACACCCAACTAAATTTGATAGGGGCCATATTATAGAACAATCACATGAGGTTCCAATAGGTGAAAATGACAAGTATTCAGATTTACAGCAAAGACTTGGGGAGCTTGGAAGCGAAATGTTAGTAAAAGTTATTGACGAACAACGATTTATCCACTATGAACCTATTCTGAGCCAATATTTGTTCTCACCTGCTCCCAAAATTAGCTCCCGTACTAAAGATATACTGTGGAATAGGCTGTCACGCGAGATCAAGAGATTAAGTGATGCAATCGGTCCGTTATGTGGATACAAGCATGTTACTTTGAAGAAGAGGAAGGGCATAATAGATGATATATATACAGTAATTTTGGATGACATAAAAATTGAGAATCTTAGCATTTCTCTGATGATTACTCCTGGTGAATTTATGTTGGATGAACAGCAAAATCGTTTAATAATCAAGACATCTGATGGCCATATATCTGCTGGAAAATTGAAATTTCAGTATTGTAGTCAAGAAGACCCACAGACGTTTATAAGTCATATGCATAAGAGAAGTGGAAACAATTCCAAAAAGTTTGTTGATGCAAAAGCAGCAAAAACTAGAAAAGAATAATAAACCATCAAAAAAACCTTTATTAAAATTCTATCTAATTATCATGAAAATAGCTATAACTAGATGATCATAATATAACCAGGCATTTTTTATTGAAATCCTCAACTGCTACCTTAATACGACCATATAAAAACGTTCTATTCTTTCTATCAGGAATAGGAACGAATACTCCGTTTCTTCTCTTTAAGCCTACTGAAATACCTGTAGGGTCAATTGAAATAGACTTTACTTGATCAAATGGGATGGTCCATTTACTTACCAAAGTATTAATGTTGAATAATACCATCTTCTTGAACGTTACAACAACCGCCAATTCTTCTCCAGATAGAACCAAATGAGCAAGGTATACTTCATCAAAATATACACCTCCATCCACCGACTTAAGCCAGAATTGACCTTGAGATTCTCTATGATTATAGGGTCTAACAACATTGTCATAAGATATGTATCTGGGTAATCTAACTTTATCTAAACCTTCTGCATCGAAGACTGTAGTAGTGTTACGAATGCCTTCACTGACATTAGAAGCCAAATCAAAGAAACCAATCGCAGTCTTTGTTGGTAGACCAACTACACCCTTTCCAATTCCACGGAAAAACCCAGATGCACCACCTTTGTTAGCACCCTCAATAGGAGCAGTGGCAATTCCTGTAAACCCTGACGAGACTGACTCAAAAAAGGAGTTAGCTCCCGATGCAAAACCATAAAGAGCATGTTTTGGCTTATTACGGTGTTGATTAAGACGACGACGCTCTTGAAATCTGGAATCTAAAGTAGCAACGGATAATCCCTTAGCAAGGGATCCTGTAACCTTAGCCACTGAATCAGAAAATCCAAAAATAGATTTTTTCAAGAAACTCAAACCACCTTTCGCAATACCAATTCCCAATTCCTGTGGCCTGTCATTAAGAACAAATCCGTTATAGGGCTCATAAAATATATCCAATACTCCAGAAGCCAAATGATTAAATAATCCCACAGGATTTCCCAAGAAATCAGCTGAACCAAGAACCTTGTGCACCTGGTAGAAGAATGATTGGCCATAATGTGTTGTAATGGAATCAATTAAAATCGGAATAGGAACTCTAATATTCTCTAAAAATAACGCGTTTAATTTAATTGGTGCATCGTTGATATTTCCTATTGCCATGGTCAAAACATTGAAGAAAAACATCAAAGTATTCTGTGTTGAGGTCCTGTCTTCAGCATTAACTCGTTCAGTTCTAACAAAAGACAAATTTGTCAATGTTGGCTGCAAATGCAATGCCTCGAAATAAATATCACTTCTATCAGATAAAGTCCTTGGCTCGGGCAAACCTAAATCATCATCACAAAGTACGTCCCTTTGCTCTTCATTCCAACTTGCACCTGGTACCTTGCTAAAATCTATCATTGCAAATAAGAAATCCTCATCTATTTCAATTGTCATTTCCTGTAACAACACTGTTGCATACTTAATGAATAAGACACCATGAGAGCTATCTTTGACTCTTGAAACGGAAGTGGAAAATGATGGATGGTTATTCATTTCTTTTCCGGATTTTGGAACAACGGTAGGATACAAAACAATTGGGAATATACCACCATATAGTTGGTTATCAATTTGAATCCATTTCAACTTAACACTAAGTGTTTGGTACAAGTCTGACTCATTATAACGAACTTCTAAACCTCTCAAAGTAATGTAACAAAGTTCCTGATTCCTGGTGTTGATCAACGATATACCAAAACCTTCAAACTTAGTTATAAGCTTGGTATGGTAATTTTCATCTTCTTCTGTTGCTTCAAAGTGTTGCAGCGAAATATTTACAGTAGAGCTGGATTTTCCTTTAAGTTTATAAAGACTCACTGAAGGATCATAGTTGGTAATGATAAGTGACTGAGTGGGACCATCTGCTATCACATTTAAATCAACAATTGCCTGATCTGCATCATCCGTAGGGGGTAATCTAAAAGGCTTTAAATTACCAATCTCTGATAAATTCACAGCTCTTTCTCGTCCATGTGATCTTATAATCAACTCCTTCACAATTGCGTTGGGGTAGTCAAATGCGTAAGGAATAACACTTTTCGCAGGGAGTTTATAGTAGATTGGCTTGTAATCCGTATCATTTTTCACAACTTCTCCATTTGCATTGATATTAGGATCACTTTGGTAAATGTAAAATTCAGAATCACTAAAATTCCTTATAGAGAATGGCCAGCTATTATTAGCATTTTCTATTTGTACAAAGATAGTTGCATTCTCTAACAAAATATTGATCTTTAAAAGAACTTGGCCAAACCCCTCCTTGTAGACTTTAATAAAAAGTTGCCCAATATCATTGAGTCCAAAAGGAGAGGACCAAGTTTTCGAAGAGTGTGAAAATTTGATCATTAAGCTCTTTTTCTCATTCTTTAATAAGCCATAAAGAGGAAGTAAATTATTTGGTTCAAGATCCATTTGCTTTGTAGACCCATTTTCAACTATTTGTAAAGTTTCATCTAAGGTGTTTCGTATAACGTATCTAGGTGCAATTGTTATCACTTTTGAAAGATTATATTTGCCTTCTCCTTCCAGAACTGTAACACCGATATTCATTTCAATATGCCTTCCAGGAATTAAGGCTTTAACTTCACAAGATTGTCCGAGTGCGTCAAAACTTAAAGGTGTAGTAAAAGACGAATCATTTATCTTTAACAAAGCTCTATTTTTCCTATCACCATAATTATCAAAAGAAAATAAACTTGGAGTAACCGGATTGAATGAAGACTTACCAAATGAAATCATCTGGTTCCCTCTTTCACTAACGATTATATTTTGACCAGTTCTGTTTAGAACTACATAAGGTGAATAAATAACAACCTTCAAACCGGTTCCTTTATCCTTGTTTTTAGGATAATGTATCCTTAACTTCAACAACTGGCCATTATCATGTCTAATTGTCATGAGTTCTTCTTTCTTAAATCCACTATTAATTGGTGCATTAATGATGGCAAAATCCGAGTTCCTAAAACCTTCTGTTTTGGGAGAAACGCTCAACAAAAGCAAATTTTGCAAACTAACGACATGAATATAACTGTTAACACCCCTAGAGATAGTACCACTCCAATCCTTTTTAGAGCTCTTATCATAAAGTCGGTAGGATAAGTCAAACGGAAGTAAATTTTCAACCTGTACAGGAGCAGATATAACCAATGTCAAATGTGGAAAGATCTTGGCTAGTGGTTCATCTTTATCGTAAACAGTCTCTGCGTTATAATAATATGAAGATCTATCTCTCGAATCCAATGATCGACAGCTTAAAGTTGTTCTACTGTCAGAGTTTTCCCAGGCAAGCCTTTCAGAAGACCAATCATAAGACGACTCAATATTTGGCTTGATTCTCACAGATCCTGAGTAAACCCAGGATATAGGTAATGCTTTACTTTCTTCTGAAGCAATGGAAATGTCGATTGATTCTCCTTTGAGTTCATCCTCAACTTTAACTAAGATGGCACTATCAGCATTATTTTTCACTTTAACAGTTGATCTCAACCAAATTGTTTTCACATTATCTTTGCCTAATGTAATATCACATGAAAGCCTGCTATGTACTCCATTAACAGGTGGATATAACATGAATACTTCCTCTCCTTCACCCATAGCAGATATTTTAGAAATTTCATTATAGGGAGAATCCACTAACTTTATTCCAAAAATTCCAATATTGGAATCAGTATCTAGATTTTCACGAACTTCGGACCATGATTCAAATGCCCAATTAACCAGTTCATTAGTTTTGATATTTTTAGATATCGACAGACCTTCCCTAGCGGCCCACATATGAACTTCGTAGCCCGTTTCATTGACTACTCGATAGGGACTATCTTCTCCTCTGGGTTTCAATTTATCTTCAGTTGTTATCAATGAAAAGACCTGTGATAACAATGCCATAGTTCGGGAAGTTACAGTTATTTCCGCTAGTTCACGAGACACAACATCCACGATAACATTCATATTAGGTTCTAACTTTCTGGACGCATAAACCGAAATTGGCCAAGGTTCTATCAATGGTTCCCAAGTTGATCTTGAATAATTATACACGTTAACAAGAGATTCAATATGTGTTTCAGCACTAAAGTCAGTGGACCAGTTAATTGCGCTTATCTCAAATGCATTAACTCTCATATCAAGAACAGGCAACTCATGGACATCTCCAATTAGCACAAATCTTATATCACCAAATGTTGCGTTAAATTCTTCACCCTTTAAAACAACCTCAGTTTCAACAGATTCAACCTTAGCCTTTGGTGGCTCCTTTGTAAGATTAGTATTAATAGAAGGAGCATATTGTGCCAATCTTTTCTTAAAGTCGTCAGTGAAGCTATACTCATTATCTTCAGCTTTAGAGGTTCCTTCAGCAGAACTAAACTCAGTAGCCTTGTTAAAAATCGTTAATGCAAGGCGAATGTCTCTTAAAGAGACCCTTAACAACAACGGATCGACAGATGCTTCTACTTTTGTTAAATGCTTACTAGGAGTTGATCCTCTTGAATCATGGGCCAAAGAAATTGAAAAATCATCAATAATTCTATAGGTCATATTATCAAGGTTATCAGTAGTCGTTAAGAACATACCAATATTACTTGCTGCCAACGAGATAATATTTTGGCTCGTTAGTAATATCTGCTCAACCTTGAATACAATTGCTTCTGTTT
Organism: Priceomyces medius; assembly: GCA_030570455.1. Classification (NCBI taxonomy): domain Eukaryota; kingdom Fungi; phylum Ascomycota; class Pichiomycetes; order Serinales; family Debaryomycetaceae; genus Priceomyces; species Priceomyces medius. Next base: position 233,939 of record JAJLVV010000008.1, on the reverse strand, counting down.
TTTCATTACAAGGATCAGCCAAGAGTGTTATGGAAGGTTTCATGATATTAACAGAAAATCCAAGCTTTGAGCTCTCTGGCGCCAATTCAAGGTCAACTGTTTTCACTGAATTTCGACGTGACAAAGGAAGTTCACTGATCTTGGACTCTTTGTCTTCATCTAATTGACTAAGATGAGTGGTGTCCGTACACTTAGCGAAGAACGAATTTAGTTCAATTAACCAATCAACTGCTAGTATTGTTTTTGGACTATCAACAGCTAATGTAATTGTAATATTCTTGTCATTCGGAGAGCCATCTGAAATTGCATTCATTACAAACTGATTGGACTTTTTGTTAAGAAGAGGAATGATCTCTCTAAATTTGTTTTTGGAACCTTTCCTAACATCTTTTACTGTGAAAGATTTCACAGCAAAATCGGAATTAAAATGTCCATTTTCTTTCATGGTGAAAGATACTGCTAATCCGTTAAGAGAAAATTCAGAAAGTGCTTTGTTTTGAAAGTCAGCTAGGCCATCAGTTTTATTAAATAAAACCAATGAAAAGTATGGTAATTCGAAAGTAAGCCCTACTTTTGAATGGTCTTCTGGAATTTCTAGATCTCCCTCATTTCTTATTTCAACAGGTTGCTCATAATTCTTTAAAGTTTGAATCTTTTCAGTATTGTGTTTAACTACTGCATTAGCATTAATAGCATCCTCTTCAATATCAGACATTACTTCCTCGGATGAAAATGTGAATACCCTAGAGACTGACTCCGAAAGAGAAATCAAATACTGAGCTTGCAATTCTGATAATTGCATACTGATTCCTTGGGTTTGGCCAATTACTTTGATTGTTGGTTGATTCACCACATATTTCTCAGCGTAATCAATTTTGAATGAAATATCTAAATCATCCAATACTTGAGCGTCTTGTCTTATATCATCAGCAAAATGAAAACTAGATTGTAGATTAACATTTCTAATACCAGCAGAGATAATATTTTTATGGCATCCAGAATGATCATGAAATTCGTTAAAAGCGTATACATGACCCAATGATAAAGACATCGTATCGCATTTAGAAACATTACCATCTTTGACCTTAGGGAATACAATAGTAGGTGCTTGGATAGATATGTCGAATTTTAAATAATTGGCATCCTCTATCTGGCTGGCCTGATTTATAGCAGCTTCCCTTGCTCTATCATAGGTAGCTTTCATTCTCAGGAAATGATTTAAATAATTGAATATTTTATTGAAAGAATCCTCAACAAAATTAATAGTCATAGAACCCGTCTTAAATTCAGCCGAGGAATTATAAGGGTTGGTGTTTGTTTCCTTATCAAAAGTTTGATATTTGAATTCAGCCAAATTATCTCCATCCATAGTTATTAAACTTCTCAAAATAGAGTCCTTTGGAGAGCCTTGATTGATTTCATCATGTAATGTTAAAGCACCGAGTTTACCCCATACATCTAGAGCTTCAGGGAGTACTAAGGTTGTTATATTCGCGGTACTCAACTCCAATGTTGCTAGTTTGATACCATCTTCATTCAAAACCATGATGATACTATCTAACTTAACATTCACATTGATTTTTTGTGGGGAAGCCTGATCATCCTCTGCATCGTTATGCTTAAGCTCATCAGCTGGTGTGGGGTCTGCATTGGGATCAGTAAAAGTATTCAATATGAAGTTTAAGATGCTTAACAAAGATTTACGTGACACGACGAACTTGACTGTAGCAAGATCCACTTGAATATCTTGATCAAAAACCTCTATTTCATTTGAATTAAATTCAACAATTCTCTGACTTCTTGTATAGCCAAGCTGGAATAAATCTTTACGTTTCCTAGTATGGTCATTATTAAAGTTATTGGAAGATATTAACTTCTCAAATTCGGGCACACCTGATTCCTCTATATGATCAATAAGATCAATATCCTTCACAGTCATATCGAGATGCATATCATTTGCAGTTTTATAAAAGTCCAACTGAAGCGAGTCACCAATCAAATCAACCAATGGCTCAGCTTCTAAAGTAACACCATTAATGCACCTAGAAAGGGACATTTGTACCCGAGAGACAACAAAGTTAAATTCAAATAAATGCTGCTGGTTCATAGCTTCAAGTTGCTTTGGATTTTTACTTCTCAATGACGCTGTTGTTGATTTTAAGTCTGCCACAGAATCGTCGATGGAATCAATATTAATGTCAGCTAAACGATTTCCAAATGTATTAAACAAACTTGACTCATCAGAATCAGCATTCTCAAGTTCTGGAATAACAACATCAATTATTTGCATTATTGTCTTGTACTGGAAGTCATTCAAAGCAAGATCAATGTTAGGTACTTCACCGCCTATTTTAAACCGAGCTAAGTGATAAGCGTCCGCTAATATTGATACACCAAGCATTAACTTTATATTCATCTTATTCAAAATTTTTGCCAGCTGACTACCACCATTATTATGTAACTGCTCCATTGTAGTCTTTATATTCGGACCAACTAGAAATTGGGCATCATTTAGATGAAGACTAAATTGGTCATACATCAAAGTGTTAAGCTCTTTCCAGTCTTTAGCCTCATAATTCTGTTTCGACTTAACTTCCTCGATTTTTGATTTATCAACCAAATCACTAATAACGCTTATATGACCAGCATCTAAAATGGCAACTGGTGATTTCATAGATGTGGAGTCAAGGGGCAAGATTATTAAAGGAGCTTGTAAGTCCAACTTCACATTTATTGTTTTGTGTTCCTCTAAGGCATATTGTAACCCTATTCTTGTTTGCTGAGTCAAACCTTCAACTGTAGCTTCTGCGGCATTCATGATAGCTCCGACAGTATCAAGGTGAATCTTTGGTGGTCTGAAAAATCTCATCACCTCTTCAATGAAAAAGCTGTTATAGAAAATAGTCATTGATCTGAGTTTTGCCAATAAAGCAGAGTCAGCACTTTTATCTAAGGGATTATGTTCATACGAAACTTGAAAAAACGGTTCATCTTTATCATCTGCAACAACATTATGGAAAGTAGAGTGTGAGTGTTTGACACTAACAATGTGTTTGTAAATTGTCTTCTTAGTACCATCTTCGACTCTGAACTCTTGCAATTGGAAATTTGCTAAAAACGAGCTAGGCCTCTGATAATATTGGGCATTAAGACCTTCAAATACAACCTCAGCCAAGTTATCTTCATTTTTCTTCCTTCTTACGGATATTCCACCTTTTTCCAATGAAGCAAGCACTTCAAATTTGACTCTATCCTTTGGAAGGTTAATAGAGTCTACTAATTCTTGGTTATCATCATAGTCAATGGCATCATACAAAGCTTTCCTCTGATCTTCACTAAGCTCTAAGTTTAACTTTTCCTTTGCATTGCTATCTTCAGCCAGCGAAGGGGCTGTTGCACCACCTCCCCACCAGGAAGAGAACCAGCCGCCACCAGCTTGAGCAGAATCATTACCAGTATCGTCCACTAGCTGAGTTGCCGCAGAGCTAGGCACAGATGTTTCCTTTCTGTATTCACTTTTAGTCAATGATCTGTAAAACTTGATATCTTCAAATGGTAATTCATCCTCTAATGCATCCAATTCTTCTTGCTGATTTACAGATAACGCTTTCTTCTGTAATTTTATTTTCCATAATTTGATATATGCCTTTCTCTGGTCCCTTCTCTTAGCAAAATAAGCCCAGCTCCACTTATAATTTTTCTCATGAATTTCATCCAAGATAGATTTCGCCGTGTACCTAAACCATTGCTTCGAATCTTCTTGAACAGACACTTTAGGTCTAAATTTTCGAAACTTATGTGTCTTCATATACCAGTGAAATTTTGATGCTGTCCATAATATATCTTGATATTGCTGAGAGTCTAACTCAACTCCAAACTCCTTAAAAAATAATTCTGCTTTCACGTGTGGTATAGATTCAGTTGCTCCAGCTTTATGAATAGTTAACCTTCCAGAACCAGAAACAGGTTTCAATAAGAACTGAGAATCTTTTGAATTGGTCTCCAGAATAATCGATTCTTGGAATAATTCTAATAATTTTTCATGGTCATCAGTGGAAATAGAAGAGGACTCCGTATCCATATAGCAACTTAGATTTTTCAATGTAAGTAATTTTCTGGTCAATGCCTGTGTGATAGATATAAAACTTTGTTCCCATGATTCATTTGTTGATACAGCGGACAACTCTTGTAATGTTAATCCAATTGAATAAGGACTTTCAGTTAAAATTGAGTCATCTTCATATCTGATATGAATATTTTTGATGGTGACTTGTAAATTGTCAACAATTTTTGTCACTAATGATTCTGTGAAGGTTTCATTTTTGCTGATATCTTGGGACAAGCTTTCATTCTGTGCAGCTGCTTGCTCAAGGGTTTCCAAATTTTTCAATTTTTCCCTTTTCAATCGTTGCTCTCTACGATTTTCTTCTTCCAAATCAAATTCCAGTGAAAGAATAGGCGAAGCAAGTAAATATACGTCCTCTATGATAATTTTTGCAGGTTGACCTTTTAAATTTGCCCATGGAATTTGGAGGGTTAACTCACCTAGGTAACCATATTTGACATCTACTGGGAGATTGAACTTATCAAGAGATTCCTTTTTTAATTTCAAGTTTCTGAGCTTAACATCTCCACTCCAAATACCTATATTCAATTGCTTGGAGTCAAAGTTCTCGATGTAAGAACCTAAAAACCTGTTCAAGAGATTAGCAACTAGCGACTCAAACATAATATTGATCTTGTGCTTTAGTCGTCGGTCTTCTCAGATTATATTTAATATGGTCTTAGTAACTTTCTTATATGACATATATCACTTAATCAATTACTTTTTACAGTTTAAAAATCTTAAGTAAGTACAATTGACGCTGCAAAATTTGTATAGATCATATTGTATACATCATGGCAGTTTTCTAAATATATTAAAATCGCAATCAAGTTGATACTATGCAGGATATATAGCTGATGTCCGAGACATGGACTATAAAGATTAACGACATAGATACGACATTACCACAGAATGATGTCGTTACTTGTAAGTAATGACCATGGAGTCATCACAATATTTAGCCTAGACCCCACTATTGATGATTAGAATGTGCAATTGCCACAGCCATTCATCACTGCCCCCCTTAGAACTTACTTACTTCCCCCTATGTTATTGTGACTTATCCGAACTGCCACTTCTTATTGTGATCCTCAATAATGATTCGCGCCACCAAAAATCTCTAACGGCTCAGTTGCCGGTACAACTGTGGACTGACTAAAAAGAAGTGCGACTTTTATCTTATCTCCCCTTTAGATGATTCACGCTCACACTTTATGATACAACTGTAACAACACACCTGATACAGAATAATATCATTTAATAGGTTTATATAGTTAATTGGTAAAGGCTTTAAAGGTGAGTATCAGCCAAAGCACAATACTTATTAAGCACTGGAACTGTTTTTTTAGAGTGAGTCACGTTAGTTTAATATCAAAATAGACTAAGTGTAATCTGAGTCAGCAGGGAGACAACCTCACAAGAAACGCATCTAACTGGTATCCTTTTTTCACAAAAGAAAGGGATTATCTCATCATCAGTAGTAATTTTGTCCGTCTGAAGGTACTCATATCAAGCTACACCTCATAGCACAATATAGACTAAATTTGATAGTTGATAAGGGTACGAGTCACATTATTTTGATAAAGAAGGGATATAGCGGAAAAGACCTTCAAAGATGTCTACTACGTCAAGTATAAGTCTGCTGAGGGATGGCAATAATCCGGTCAAGAGAGTGGGAGTATATACCATAGGGCAGGAGATAGGAAAAGGCTCCTTCGCCACTGTCTACAAGGGTACTAATAACGTAAGTAAAATATTTTGGAGTTAATGATTTCTTACAGATGAAAACCATTTACTAACAATTATTAGCAAACACATGAAGCAGTAGCGATTAAATCTGTTGTTAGATCGAAGTTAAAATCCAAGAAGTTAATGGAAAACTTGGAGGTAGAAATATCAATCTTGAAGTCTATGAAACATCCTCACATTGTCGGTCTCTTAGATTACCAACAGACTACTTCCCATTTCCATTTAATAATGGACTACTGTTTAATGGGGGATTTGTCATACTTTATAAGGAAGAGAAATCAATTAGTTAAAACACATCCTGTCATAACTTCATTATTGGAGAGATATCCATCACCTGAAGGCTCGCATGGGTTAAATGAAACTTTAGTAATACATTTCTTGAAACAACTCGCTTCTGCCCTTGAGTTTTTAAGAGATAAGAGCTTAGTTCATAGGGATATCAAGCCCCAGAACTTGTTGCTCTGTCCTCCGATGCACACCAAAAAGGAATTTGAGGATGCACATTACGTTGGATTATGGGAATTACCAATTGTAAAGGTTGCTGATTTTGGATTTGCTAGATTCTTACCCTCAACTTCTATGGCGGAGACATTATGTGGATCACCGTTGTACATGGCTCCAGAGATTTTGAGGTATGAGAAGTATAATGCCAAGGCCGATTTATGGTCAGTTGGAGCTGTGTTATACGAAATGACGGTTGGAAAACCTCCTTTTAAGGCCGCTAACCACATAGAACTATTGAAGAATATTGAAAAATCTAATGATAAAATAAAGTTTCCTAGTGCTGCACAGGTACCTGATTCATTGAAGAAACTCATCAAGTCTCTTTTAAAATATAATCCAACTGAGAGGATATCATTTAATGAATTTTTTAATGATACATTGATAACCAATGATCTTGAAGGAAACGATGAACCTTTGGAGGCATCCGAAATGGATGGCAATTTGTTCATAAGTGAATATATTTCACCACTCAAACCATCTCACAAGTCTCAGTATATTGAGCCTATTCAAGAACATCCAATCACGAACGAGAGGCAATCTAAGAATGACAAGGTGGAAACCCAAGGTGCAGTAGGATACGAAACATATTCGCAACGAGATATCAACTCGTCAGATCCGCCTAATGTTGCCTCATCACGAAGAGACGAGGAGATCAAAGATTTGATAAACAAAAGTAGTCCTGATCCCGATAGTCGCTCCGTACCTTACGAAGTACAACCTCATAAGTCTCTCGCTAAAAATAATGACTATATAATACTAGAGAAAGACTATGTTGTCGTGGAAAAGAGGGCAGTAGAAGTAAATGCTATTGCCGATGAATTGGCTCATGCGGGTAGCGGTGCTTTAGCTATTATTCCATCTAGACATTCAAGTACAGATTCAAATTCTCATGCTGATGGACAGAAGAATAGAGAACATGGTAACGAATCTAATTCCTATGGTAGTCAAAGAAGACCAAGTATTACCGACAGAATTTCGATATCAATATCTCCGACCAATGCATTGACTAAAGCAATAAGTCTTGCATCAAACAGGTTATTCGGTATTCATACCAACAATATTATAGATGATGCTAACTATAAGTTGATATCTGATAATATGAGTCTTGCAAATAACCAGAATCGGTCCTTTTCAAATGTTGTTTCGAGTGAAAATTTTGCCAATAATCTCTTATTGCAGAGAATTAGTTTACCGTCATCTTCAACTGTTAATGCTGGTCATTGGCAACAGAGGAGCTTCAATCCTGACGAGGAAGTTTTAATGAAATTGGAATCTATATCAACTAAGGCACATGCAATCGACTTGTTTGCAGATGTCAAGTTTAGTCAGCTCATCCCTAGCCCACCATCATCTGATGGGTTGGATGACGACTTAGTTCATCAAAATGATTCTTTGCCGCCAAAAATCGTCAAGTCTATAAGTGAAGAAGGAGTTGCGCTTTACGTGAAGACATTGTCACTCTTGGCGAAAGGTATGTCCACCGCAAGCGAATGGTGGTGCAAGCAGTTTGAAAGTAGTGAATTTTCAAAGACCAGTGATTCAAGATCTGTGAGTCCTATGTCTAACTCATCACACCTTCAGACGACTATCAGAATAAATGAGCTTGTTCAGTGGATTAGGGAAAAGTTCAACGAAAGCTTAGAAAAAGCCGAGTTTATAAGACTTAGACTCCAAGAAGCCAATGAAATCCTCGCTAAAGAGCAACAAAGTGAAACTGTGTCTTCGTCTTATGCGGAGAGTGGAAGTCAAGTAATAGCCGAAAAGTTAATATTTGATCGTGCTTTGGAAATGTCTCGAAATGCTGCTGTCAATGAGCTCGTTAAAGAAGATTTAAAAGGATGTGAATTAGCGTACAGCACAGCGATTTGGATGTTGGAAGCATTAATTGACGACGAATCGACTGAAAATGATGAAAGATTAGACTATGAGGATAAAGCAATGGTTGAGAAGTTTATTGTCAGTATTGGTAATCGGTTGTCAGTTTTGAAGAAAAAGCTTGATTTAGTATGAAGTTGATGTTTGTTACAACTTTAATTTTTTTTTTTTAATTTATTACGACATATTGATTCTACAAATTTTATGCATACGGTTTTATAGGGTTTATAGGGAATACTTAGGATAAGCACAATACAATATAATATCATGACAATATAAAATACTTACATTACAATAATGACTTTAAATAAATGCATAGTGAAAATATAGAAGATTGTTAACTAAACCATAAAATGGATTTATATCTCTTCAGAGAGCAACTTCATCACCTTCATTCTTCATATGAGAAAATTGTAAGACACCGATAGTAACAGAATTTGATCTATTATGATTATTGCCATCGTAAAAATCACCTTCAACTCTACTCGAAGCCTTTGAACTACTTTCCTTATCATTATCGAGATGTATTGCTTTGGGGAACGGAATTGTAGTGGAGTCTTTCATGTAGTGGTTGTTGAATTGCTTCCTTAAAAGATCTACTCTTGGTCTTTCTGTAAAAAATCTATTTCTCTTTGCTTCCCTTGAAATCTGGTCTACTTTAGAGTCAGAATATAACTGTGGCCCATCAATACTCATATTTGGTACATGTAATGAATTTCCCGAGTTGGGATTATTCATCTTATCCAACTTTATTTCGGGTCTATCCACTTCCGTTTCAGAATCATTAATCTTAGTATTTCCGTTAGAGCTTCCAGTTGCAATAGTAGGTGTGAATTTTGCAAATGTAGTGTTCGTAGTTGAAACACTTTGCATAAGACTTTCAGGGATATCTTCAAATACTGGAGCTACTTCTTGATATATCACTGGGTGATATACCTGATTACCGCTGCTTCTTCTAAAATAGAGATTGGACTCGTAAGACTTTGCTCTTTGGTTGAGAGCTAAAAACGGAGGTCGTGATGGTGGAGCAACTTTTGAAGAAAATGCTAACGTTAAATTTCCCTCTTCTTCATCACTATCATCGTCACTCTCGGAATCAAAAGAAGACTTTGAAGTGAAAGATGCACGCGGAGATTCATCGAGAGGGCCAGATTTGGGTTCAACTCCATCCGCTTCTTTGGCGTTTGAGTCAGTCATAGTGAATTTGAACGGTTGATTATTCATCAGATTACTCAAATTGAAATTTTTGAACTTTTCATTAATGCTATCGATATTAGCAGATGGCCCCTTTTGATCCAGGTTAAAAGCATTATCCGCTGTACTAACTTGTTTGCCTTTGTATTCATGATACTTATAAGATAAGTATTCATCACTGAAACTATCCAAAGATGCGAAACTTTCGTCGAGTGGTAATGATATGACTGACGAGGGACGATTGTCTTCAGGAATGTTCAACGGTCCTACCTTTAACTCCGATAATTGACTTGACGAAATAGGCACAGATGAGGTTATATTCTCACCATGTGGATTCTCAGTTGTTCCATTAGGATGCGTTAGGGATACTCCACTCGATCTTCTTCTTTTATCATCTTGTTCTTGTATTCCTTTGAAAGTATCAACAACAGATTGATTTTTCAAATATAAATCACCCACAACATTTCTTTTTGTTTCGATTTGAGGAGCTTCAGCAAGTCCCGTAGTGCTACCCTTACGACTAGAAGATGTAGTCTGGGGTTCAAACATATCAAATAGATATGAACTTGGGTGTCTTCCTTCGCGATTACTAATGCAATAGGATCCTGTCCTACTTGTCACATTTTGAGATAAATTTGAAGAAGTTTGAGGTACCGTGTTATGGGGGTCTAACTGAGAGAGTCTATGGACCACTGATGATGATGACTGAGGTGGGGTTGAGACCTGTAATGCCTCTGAGAAAATGACGGAATGATTACCAGTCTGAAGAGCCGTGTACGAATTTGTATTAGAGATTCCAGAAGAAGTTTCACCACTGGAACTCAGAGTAGGCTCACTTGAATTTCTCGTAGAAACTTGGATATCTTTATCAGTACCACCATTTAAGATTGTTCTCAAATTTTGTCTGCGTATTCTACTGCCAACACCAACAATGGCATTTTCCTCATCTTCCTTAACAACATCAATAGTTTTATCATAAAAGTCACATTCTGGATTATCATCCGTCACGTTCAGGTATAATAGTTCTTTTAGCAGTTCCAAATCATTTTCCAAATCCATTAAAATGAAAGGATGATGTTTAATTTCCTTTATATCAATTCTTTTGGTGCTGTCCTTTTCTAGCATTTTACTGAGTAGATCCTTAGCTAACTCAAATTCTTCTTCCGACACTTCATCTGGAGAATTAAAAGCAAATCTATTTTCAGGAAATTCTAAAGGTTGGTTTACAATTACCTGAAACAATTCATATTCTGAAGCTGCATTAAATGGCAATCTTCCAAATAAAATAGCATAAAACGTTACACCAAGAGCCCAGATGTCTATCTTATGATCTATGCGTGGAATGATTTTCGTTAAAACTAACTTGTCATTCTTTAAAATTTCTAACGAAGAAGCCGATTCTGATTTAGAGACTTCGCCAGATGAGAAATTTGTCTGACATAGTTCAGGGGCAAAAAATGCTGGAGTACCTGCAGTTTTGGCTAATTCCACCTCACTTCCCAACGAGTTGTTATCTGACTTATTTAATGAAGAAGCAAATGACACTCCAAAATCACTGATTTTAACAACGTTATTCCCGCTAACGAGTAAGTTGGCAGGTTTGATATCACGATGTACAATTCCATGCATATGTAAATATTCGAGTCCAAGTAGGACATGTCTGAAAATTTTGCGGGATTGTTTAAATTTTAAGTTTGGTGAAAAATCATCAGATAAAAGATCTTCTTCTTCTTGGATTGAATGTTTGTGTTTATGCATTCCACAACAGGGTATATCATTATCGTCTGCATTTTTATGTTCATCAGATTCATTATTCTGTCTTCTTTTCCATTTAATCTCACCTTTCTCTAGATACTCAAGAACCATGTATATCTTGTGAGAATTGATATCATCAAGTACCTCCTTTAAGTTGACAATATTTTTATGGTGACATTTCTTCATTATTGCAATCTCTCTCCTGATCTTCAGTTCATAACTACCATATTGAGGAAGTGCATTGGAATGACTCCTTAGTTTTAGTCTTTCCCTTTTAGACTTACGATCAACTATCTTGATAGCCACTAGTTCGTTGCTTTCTAGATCCTTGGCTAATTTAACCTTTCCATGCTGCCCCTTTCCTATTTCTCCTAGAATTTCATAAGTGTTGAGTACTTTTCTTCTGCTCATGGGATCATACTCCAACGAAACACGATTAGTTTCCTTAACGAATTTCTGCAAGGACTGCTTCACGTTAGATCCAGTAGGTACTAAGGTCTCATATTTTATGGTTGAGGAAGATGTAGACTTCATTGAGTCCTCGTTGGAATTGTTCCTATCAACAGAAGCAGTCGAGTTCGCACGGGACCGAGAAAGTGATTTGAAAAGGCCAGAAACTTTACCAAAAATGTCATGTCTCTGGTTTTTGTCATTTGCGCCAATATGGTGACTCTTGTCAGCATAATCGCTCTCTCCCGATGAGATTGTAGGTGTTATACTACTTTCAGTGACAAGTTCGGTTGTGGCAGGAGCAACCTTGTTCAAAATAAAGGAGCCTCCTCTGGCGCCACCAGAAGCAGCTTGGTCTCCCACTTTATCCGTGCCGTTATTATTACTACTGTGGTACATTGTTTAATCTTTCATTAGAATTTTGGAGATCCTCGTGTTTTTATTGTTGTATATTAACATTTGTATAACTCCAGTTGCAATCCGAAGTTAAATGTGTCTTCAAAATTCTAACTTAACTTTTTGAATGATTGATCAGTAAGTTGATCCTAATCGCCCTAGATAAGAAAATAAATCTAACAATGTTGATAAAGTATAGTTTATATGTGTATAATATACCAGTAATAGTCAATAAAACAGATAATTTTGTAAAGGGCGGTCAAATTCTTCAATATATTTACTGCTACTTACTCACTTCTGATACCGAAAATCCTCACTAAAATGAGCTACAGGCCCAGAAATATCAACTCACGTGATAAGGAGTAACACTATGGTCTGAAACTGATCTACGTATACAATGATAAGAGGAGATTGAAAAAATAAGGTGTAAGAGACCGCGAGCCTATTTAGTTGCACAGATAATGTAATTGCTATGTAGCTCATTTACCCTTGTTGCAGGTATTTTAATTTATGAACTATTTGATCCTGTAGTAATTTGATGGTGTGGGGATAAATGGGGAGAGTGAAACTTATATTTGCGATTTAGAATAAACGAAGGAATTCAGTTCAATGTACATAAACTTACAGTTGCTAGTATTGCTAGTACTTAACTTATATGCTGTCTTGCTGTGAATTGTAAGTTCATGGTGTTATACCTTTTATCGTTTTAATCTATTCTCTACACTTCAGTCGTGCAACATAGCTAATATCAGTTATGCTATGAGACCACCAAATTACTTTTGTAGTTGAAGAAAGTTTCAGAAAATCATACAAGTTAAAGTTATATGACATGGGAGAGAACGATAACAATTCAAGTCAATTGGAAAGCCTCAACAAGAAGATTGAGGGCCTTGAAGCCCTTGTCGCTAAACAGTCTCAGTTGATTGCGAAGACAGGACAACAGGTAATGGAATTGAGAGTCAAGGATATTAAAGGTAAGATGAGTGGAACGGACGGGAATAATTCAACTAACAATAAAGTTGATATGGATGACTACGTTACGAATGATGATGTTGTTCAACTCGTGGGAGAATTGCAGGGCCAACTTGACCTGCTTGAAGATAGGACTATAAAGAGAGTATTCAATTCTCAACTAAATGATGAAGACATAGACTCTATATTGGCCCCAATTACGAACAAAGATGGCGACAATCCATTGGAAGATATATTTCCAAAGACTGTATCTGATTTCTTTTACTTAAATGACTCTCAAATTGTTCATCTTTGTGAGTTCTATGAACTCATAGTGACGGAAGATCAGAAAGAAGATTTGAGACAATTCATTGAAGGAGGAAATCATACACTTCAAGAGAGCCAGAAACTACTTTTCGGGAATGGAAAAGAAGATGGACAGCAAAGGAGTACTAAATCATATACAAAAGATCAAATTGATGAGCTATATGACGAATTGGCCAGATATTTGGGACTTAAATTTAGACGTAATACTGGCGTATGGTGAAAATTCAGTATTCAGTTTTCTCTTTATTTTCTAAGGACAATGGGTCAAGCAAGAGGTCCCAAAAGCTACCCATTCCATTTAAATATCACATTGGCCGTTGTTGTGTCTGGCATTGTTATTTACAACTTTTTGAAAAACACGCTTCATAGTTGCTCAAACAACCCAAGCTTAGATGCTCTTTGGTTTTTACAAGATACGAGCTATATTCCTTTTAACATACGTCTGATAAGTTAAACTTCCAATTTGGTTCTTATAACCATGTAATTTTAATCAACGCGCGCACTACTTTATATCGAAATAGAAGGTAAGACTACGTATCAAGGTTAGACATTCTTGAAAAAAGTCAACAAAAGAAACACAAATTACCAAGTAATCATGGACGAAAGTACTCAAACACAGGAACCTATTAAGGTTTCCGTACTTACTCCATTAATATACGTTGGGGTCATGTTGTCTGCTTTTGTCTTTTTTTCAATAGTCTATAGAAGAAGAAAGATTACACACATGACACAGGTAGAGCCCATCTTTCCAGAGAACCATCCAGCAGCATTATATAGCTTCTTGAAGGAGCAGCATCAGAATCCAAATTTAAACAAAACGGAAAAACCCCATGAAAAAGTTATGAAAGCTGCTTTGCTTAGGAGAGCTGCCGAATCAATTAGGAGATCTTTGAAATTGAAAGAGAATGAACCTATATTTGCAAAGCTTTACCAAGATGGACTCATTGGCGATGATATGTTTAAACAGTTTGAAATAGAAGCGAAACTTCAGGAGCTCGAATTAAAGGATATAGCTCAAGAGTGTGAGTCTTATAAGAAAGGTTGGGCACAGCTGTTCTTTCAAACTGCTCAAGAAATTTGTTTCAATGAAGCATTAAGAAGAAGACTTCTAGCTATTGGAGATAGATCCGAGAGCCTTTCTCATTTATGGGAATATATTGAGCGCTCTGAGAAGGAAGCCACTGTTTCGAAGCCAAAGAAGATCTCTGGAACCAAAGAAAATTCAGCAAGAAAAAGCAATGAAAGGTCTGAAAGTGAAGAAGTATTAGAGCGTAATAGTGTCGAAAATACCAGCGATGTAAAGGCCGAGTCATAAGGCAAATGAATCGATTGATTCAATTTTACCAACTGATCTAAAATTAGCGATTCAAAGTAATCCGGTTATATAGAGTGATTTGTAAGTTTATACAACTATATATATTTGATATCATTTCACTAGAAGTCTGTCTTTAACTTACACTCTGTGCTTGCAAAAAAGGTGAATAGCAATGAATTCTAGTCAAAGAATGTATGGTGGAGGAATTGCGAATTTCAAATGAAAACAAAAAGCAAATGTCACAAGTATCGAAACATCACCAATCAGGCTGAATTTTTTGAAGCAAAAAATTTGATAGCTTAAAATCGGAAATTTTGATTCACAAGGTCAACTTACCACTCATTGTATTGCATTGGCTCGATCTACCCTTCCTTATTTGATCCCACAATCGTAATTAAAAAATATTGAACTGGAGATCTGATCCAACAATAATACACTCAAAATATGTATCCTAGGGGACTACATCAACAGTCACAACATCGGCCAACTAATGGATCTAATCCACGCCTGGGGCAACCGCAGCCAATGGGTCATACGGGAGCCAGAATGCCAATCCCTGGTAACATTTCGGATCAAGGGCAGCTGATGAGAACTCCAGCTCCTGGACCCCCTGGAACTCTTGGACCAGATCCAACAAGACAAAGAAGGAAAGTTGTCGACAAATTAGTTGCTGACGTTTATTCAAAAGTAATTATTGACAAAAGTGGTAGAAGGTTCACGGAGACGTCTTATCAAACGCATATATTGATTAAAGAGTTTTCTTCATTTCCATCACAGCCACCTCCAGAAAACTTTCCTCTAAATCAAGTTGGTAGTATTAAAGACAGAATCTTAGTTATTTGTGTTAAACACTCAGGAAGAGTGCTCATACAAAAAGGTAAATTCAATGATGCTAAAAATATTTACCAAATTGGTCGTACCTGGGATATGGATGAACTTCGATCTATAACACGAGTGAGTAATAATGGGCTCATATTATCATTAAATAAGGATTATTACTGGTATATTGACGAGGGATTGGAAAGAATATGGAAGTTTGCACGATTTTTAACCAATTCTTATGGAGGTTTTATGGGAAGATATCCAGCCTTAAATGGCTTTACATTAGAAGACTTCAAGCTACCACCTGTGCCAGCACGGAAAAATGCCACTGGACCTAATGCAGATATCCAGAATATGAACAAGCAACAGCAATCTCAAAAGCCGTCGAATATGAATCCTAATGACTTTTATAAGGGATTTGATTTTACGTCTAATGGTAAACTTCCTATGAAGCCCATGAAAATTATGCACTCTGACAGGCCATCAAATGTTGAAATTGACGTAATATCTGAAGAGAGTTCTGTATCCAAAAAGGAAAGCTCCGATGAAAGGCATCCTTATCACCAAAAATCCCCTATCAAAAGTGACGATCTTATAGATGATACGCAAAGCTTCGTTTTCCAGACCAACAGCTACCTGCCTGAGAATCTTCATGAATATGTTGAAAGAGATCGTGATAGGTCTCAATCACCTCTTAGAAATTACAAGCCCCAGAAATCACAGCCAGAACCTGAAAAGAAGAATACTTCTGAAACACTTGAATCTGCTGCAACATTGGGGCTTTCTTTAGAGAAGCATTTGAGCAGTGATGGTAAATTAAGAGAAACCAGAAAGAACTCTCTCGAACAGGATAATAACATAAAACCATTGAAAAGAGGTATGGACTTAAAGCACGAACCTTTTGACAAAAGATCAATTGATGAAATTGAAGAGGTGCCCAATAGTAATAGAAGCAGTGTTCATTCCTTCAAACGTTTGGCCAGAAAACAAGAAAGTCCGGACATCATTGAAGAATCTACAAAGCTTGATGACGACGAGGAAGTACCAAGAAATGCCACTAGTACTAAACCTTCCACCATAAACAACATTGACTCATCCATTCAGGAAATTGAAGAGTTTATGGATTCTCAGCTATATTTTGGAGGCGGTGATGAGAATTCAAACCATCTGGCTTCTAGAAAACCATCGATTGCAAGCACTAGAAGTGCTAGAAGTTTGAAGCGCTCAATCAGTGTTTCTAATGACAAGCAGAATGAAAGTTTTGAACAAACGCAACTGAGTATACAAGAAAACAGTGAAACCATGGAAGAAGACAGGGGTGCAGAATCATCTCTTAAGATCACTAAGAAGGGTGGTATAGTGATACCAGGTAAGGATCCAGAGATAGAAGAACTTTTGGAAGAAGTAGGATGGTCTCTTTCAGATAATAGTGAGACATTACTTAAAAAGTTCTTTAAAGAAAGAAACAAAGTAAAGCACCAAAATATTAAAGAACTTATGGATTTGGATTTGAAGCAAGAATCATCCTCTAATGATTTTGTAGTGTCACTTAGTGAGATCGAAAGCATTAGCCATATTTTCAAGAAGATGGAAATTGATTTTAGGTTTCTCTCTTCGGATGTCAACTTAATTGAAAATAACTCACAAGGTCTACAAGTGAAGTCTCTCAATGAAAAGATTCTATATAACGATTTAAAGAGCATAATTGATAAAGTTAACATTAATTCGGAGGACTTATATACAATTGAAACTTTCAAAGAGTTTGATAGATTGTCTAAGTTGGAACCCCTTGAATTCAAACTTGCTGAACTATTTAACGCATTAAGCACGACAAGACATGACTCATCCGAAGCAAACGATGATTTGAGTTCTATAAATGCTTTGAAGCAATATCAAATTAAGCACAAAGATGTTTCTCAAAGGTTCATCAGACACTTCGTTGCATTCTTTAAGTCTCAATTTGATTTTCTTATCAACCAGTTTTCGGATAATTTGGATAAGTTTTACCCTTCTGCAGTTTTCAGAGAATTGAATAACTTGTTGATTTATTCATCATTCACATATTTCATCAAGGATATATCGCCAGATGATTTTCTGAAGTTAAGTGACTACATAAATCAACATTTTGGTAATTTTTTGGAGCGGTTAATTTCCTATAAAGTTCAACGTATTAGCTTTTCATCTCCGTCTTCTAGTATTGCCAATTCTGAAAATGTTGGGCTCCCTACTCAAGGAAGAAGTAGTTCATTGAGGTTTTCTAGGCGTGAAAAGTTCAGATTGAGCTCCTCCCATAATGATCAGGAGAAATCAAAACAACCTTCATTCGCTGGCAGTCAATTCAGCAAATCCTCTAAGGTCATTGAAGATCCAAAAGCGGTGATTTCCTTGGTAGAAGATACCAAAGATTTGATTTGGCTTGTGCAATACTTTATTGGCAATTTCCTTCATTATAGTTCAAACACATTGGACTATGTGGACTTTTTAAATGAAAATCCTTTCAAAGAAAGAAAGCGTTTACTTGAAGTTCATTCTCTTGATAAAATACATCAAAAGTCATATTCAAACAATCTTATAACCACAATGAATTGGGTCTTTGGCTCTTATATCAATGTCTTTATAAAAAGGGTAACACCTTCTGAAACAACTATTCCAATTCTTCTAGTATATCTTGAGAATTTGATTCAAAAGAGTCAAAACTCGAATCAGGAGTTCTTGGTTTTTAACTTTTTGAAGAAATTGATAGAGAAATTTGTTTCCCTTTGGGATAAGATCTTATCTTCCCAAACTAACCAGTTGAACAAGTCAACCATCGTTGCGAAGAATGGAATATTACCGTCTGTGAAAAACATTAGCCAATTGTTGATAATAGCTGAGTCGTCACTTGAGAACGCAAATGTCAGCGGACATGTGGAAGAGTTGATGGAAAATACCTACAAGGAAATATCAGAATCTTTAACCCATTTATTTATGAGGGATGATCCGTTACTCAAAACTCATGAATTTGATGATAAGGAAAGAGAATATAGAGATGTGAGTGTAATACAAAATGTATTCTACCTTATAGAACAACTTGCAATGATAAGCTCAAATGGATCCAAAGAACTCTCAAAAAGCTTGGCTTCAATTTTACAGAAATTCAAGGAGAGTTATTTCCAGAGACTTCTTTCAAAAAATATAGGTAAATTGGTAGAATTCGTTGACAATTACGAGGCATTGGCAAAATTAAACAACGGAAAGCCAAAGAAATACAACAAGAAGTATGTTAAGACCTTACTTTCAAGCTATACCCAAAAAGATGTTTCCGGAAGGGCTGTTGAGATTTTCAAAAAGCTTGAAAAGCACTTTATCACAGGAAACGACATGTTTGAGAAAGATTTATTGGACGGCTTGTGGTCAGATATGGAAAGAGAATTCGTCAACTATTTTACTAAATTGAATAATATCCTTAGATCTAATTTTGACAAAGATATTGAATTGCATGTATCAACACAGGAAATACATTCTATATTCAAAGCAGTCCATTAAACTACTATTGAGAGTTAAGTTCAAGAAAGCATATATAGCAAGCAACTTCCGTGGAATTTTTTAGTTTAACATTACATGTTAAAGCTAAAGAGAAAAAAGTTGTGACTTTATGTACATTATATTCTTATATATATGAGAGAACTCTTGAGTTAAATTAGAATCATTACTTTGTCAATAGTAAGCGCCTCTACCTGAATAAGCTTCATTGTAACTAGTTCTTATTTTTCCAGATAGAGACGGCTCGTATGATTCAACATCACTAAACGGAATTCTGCTACCTATTGGCCATTTCAGGTCTTTGCTTATGTCATGGTAACTCATAACTTCTTGGAAATTTAAATTATCATTCTCCTTGGTGAACTTTAAACGTAAAAGAACTAACTGATCAAATAGGTAAAATAAATCCTTTAACACAACGCCAGAACTTGATTTAAAGGCAGAGTCATCAAATCTCATTGTCGTGCATGATCTTAATTCGTTTACAAAGTTATCATTTTTCTTTGATGCTAACTTTGCTTTAAACTTCTCTATGAGCTTTCCGTCCTTGGCGTGTCCCTCAACCAGATGTTTACTTTGTAAAGTCAATAAACTAAAATTTAACAACCCAATTGCTTTACCTAACTTTTGTTGCTGATACGAGTCAATTGACAAGAAAAAACCCGCGTATGCTGTGATGTACTTTTCTATAATGCCAATGTAGGAATTCCAAGATTCGTAATTCAAATTAAATGAAGCCGTACTTACCTTTAATTGAACTACGAGATCTTTACAAGCTTTTAACTCGTCCAATGCATATATAGAAACTCTGGCCAATGTACTGTTATTAGTTGATTTAAAAGTTTCTGTTTCGTAATAAGTGTTTCGAGCTAAACTTGCTGACTTGCACAATATTGAAACTTGAATACAGATGCCACTTATCCTTTCGAGAAAAATGAATGATAACGAAGGAATTCTTTTCTGATCTTGGGTGCCTGTGTAGCTTTTGATGCCAAATTTACAGTATGAAATAGCTTTCTTATAGAGATTAACTACTCGCTTCCAATTTTCAGCTGTTTCCTCCAAGTTCATGTTATCCAGCTCTATCAATTCATTGATCATATTTGATCCTAGCCTAATATATGATGACGCAATTGCAACTGCTGTTGCTTCTATTTCATTTAAAATAGTCCATTGAATGGCATCCGTATTACGTTGTTTGAGTACCTTATTTAAAGATCTATTTTGACTATTATTTCGCACAATGATATTCACCCATGGTGATTCCTTTGGCTCGCAAAATCTATGCTTGCTCGCTTGCTCTATCACTCCTTGTACTGTTGAAATTGACTTCTGTTCGCTAACAAATTGAAATATCTTTTCCATATATTGCTCAAGCTTATCCACATAACTAACTAATGATTCTTCATTTGTATTAGTAAAATGTGTTAGACCTATTCTTTCCACTAGTATTGAACTGCTGGTGTTATTTTCTTCAGCTAAGACATTCTTAGGAAATGGTGGAAGATTTGGTAAGCTTATCATCTTTTATAGATGATTATGGAAACATTTAAATATAAATCGCGATATGCGGTTATTAAAATCAATTGCATAAATATCAGAGGGTGTTAAGAATTGTGGTATTTTAGAAAAATTAACAGAGGTGTTTTTATTCTTTTTAACTAAGGATGAAAATTCCAAAACATAGTTCTGAAACTAAATATGGTGTTGTTATTGATGCTGGATCATCAGGGTCTCGAATCTATATCTATAAGTGGCAAGATCCTAATGTCTTGAAAAAAAAAACTGATGATAAAAAAGTATTGATGTCTCCTCCTAAAATCATCCTGGAGAAGGATTGGACGAAAAAGATAACCCCTGGTATATCTACATTCCGAGATGGTAAAGTAAAAAAACTCTGGAAGGACCATTTATCAAAACTAATTAGTTTTGCGGAGTCTATAGTGCCTGTAAGTCATCAGAAGGAAACACCAGTATTTGTGCTCGCAACAGCTGGTATGAGATTACTTCCTGAAAAGCAACAGCATAGAATACTCAAGGAATTAAGGACAGACTTGATATCACGTACGAAATTCAAAATTCCTCAAGATTCTGTCCAGGTGATTCCAGGTAATGTTGAAGGTATCTACGGTTGGCTTGGATTAAACTATTTGATGGGTCAATTTGAAAATTACGACGTATCCAACAAGGCTCACAAATCTGTAGGTTTCATGGATATGGGAGGAGCTTCAACTCAAATTGCTTTTGTCCCCAGTCCAGAAGAGATTCAAAAACATCAAGACGATTTGGCTAAAGTTACACTTCGTAATGTAAATGGAGAAACGCAAAAGTGGGATGTTTTCGTGGAAACTTGGTTGGGGTTTGGGGCGAATGAGGCAAAAAATCGATATTTGAGTCAACTAATTAACTTAAATATGGGTTCGTCCTTCTCGAACCGAATTGATGATCCCTGTTTCCCCAAGGGAGCCAATTTTAATTATATTCTTGGTGGCACAGAGTTTCACTTTAAAGGAGCAGGGAATTATGAACAATGCCTCAAGACTATTTATCCCTTGCTTCTAAAAAATGTACAATGTAAAGAGGAGCCATGCTTGTTTAATGGCATTCATGCACCTAAGCTCAATTTCGAACAAGATAAGTTTGTTGGAATATCTGAATACTGGTATACTGCTAACGATATTTTTCAAAGTGGTGGAGAATACAATTTCCATGCTTTCAATGAAAAAGTTCGTGAATATTGTGAAAGCGATTGGGATCAAATCCTTAAAAATTCTGAAAAGGGACTCTATTCTGGGTTAGATCCAAAGAATTTCTTAATGGACGCCTGTTTCAAGGCAAGTTGGGTTATTAATGTCTTACATGAAGGTTTTCAACTTCCAAGACTAGGTATAGATAACCCTGGAGAAGATGGAAAGGATAAAGATATCTCTAAAGAGATGGATCTGGTGCATGTACCTTTCAAGTCTGCGGGATCTGTTAACGGTGAAGAATTATCTTGGACTTTAGGTCGTATCTTATTATTTGCTTCATCTAATGTGAAATCATCTGAGTCTGATGAATTTCAAGTGGGTATTCAGCAGAGTGAAATTTCTCAGAAGGCTTCAATGGAAAACACACAGGTAGCGCCAACTATACTGAGCGATGATGATGATATAGAATTCACAGGAATATTTTTGCCTATGTTTCTCTTTTTCTTAGTGCTTTTGTTCTTTTATAATTTCTCAAAAGGTAATGTTGCAAAATGGGTACACAGGGGTGGTCAGTCGCAAGGATTATTGACAATAAAGCATATACTAGTTTCTAAAGCATCCAAAATTCCTATATTGAGGAAGCTTTTAGGTGACGATGATACAGGATTTAAGAACTTTCATTCTCTGGGCTTTGATGATTCTTTGTTAGAAGAGGGCCTAACATCGACTACATCAAACACACAGCAACCAGCTACTAATCTTTCAGTTCTAAGGACTAGATCTAACCTCAATTTGGCTGAAACGGAAGGTGGAGATGAACCACTTCGCTCTAAGCTGCCTAAACATGCGAAAAGGGGTTATGACAATTTTTTAAACAAACCTTTTAATGTACCGAAAAGAAACATTTCAAGCGTTTACCCACTGTTTGGTGCCGATAACACTAGTAGAGAATCAGTGGCATCAACTACCAGTAGTCCTCCGATACCAAAAGCTAGAAGCGCTGACTGAATTATCTATGGGTAATTTTTTTTCTAATTGTGGTTAGTGTGATTTAAAGGACACAAGGATGTCTAAATTTCAATTTTTTTATAGAAACATATAGGAATTAGATACTACTTCGCAAGATGCAATATCAAGTGGTAATAAGACTTTTGGTAGGTGCTTTACTTTGCTTTGGCCAAATCGTATTATCTTTACCTTCTAAAGGTAAAACTAAGAATACAACTGAAAAAAATGTAAACCTTGTGTTTACTATCCAAGATATTATAGATGCTGCTGGGATAGCCATTTCAAAAGGATCAAAAGTCAAAGAAAAGTATAAAGACAAACTTATGGATAAGCTTACTCCTCTTCTTGAAAAGGGTGATAGTAGTGAGTCTTCTGTTCCAACTAATCTAAATGAGCCTAATCAAGCACTTAAGACTTTACCGAAAGAAGAACTAAAGCAGCTAGCCCAATCTGCACTAGGAATATCTAAAGAGGAATCTTCTAACTTTGTTCAATTGTTGGAAGAGTTTCACAGCCAGGAAAGGAACAAACCAAACGAAGAGGAATATGTTGATCCACGCCGTAGACCTTCTGAATTGAGGCAGAGCACAAAGGATATGGGTATTAAGGGTTACCAGCCCTATAACTATTAGAGTCTATGTGTTATTGGCATTCCTTACGAACACTTATAGTTCGAATGGTGTATTGTCCTAGATCAATATATAGCACTTATAGTTATTGTGGTGAGTTAAGATATCCATTTGAACGATGGACTTAAAAGAGTAGGAAATTTTAGTTTTAGTAAGTCACGAAGAAATCTGTTGAGTTAATCTACACTTAAATAACTAAAAGAATATTAATCACTGACCAACATTGGTTACAGCTTTAACATACCTTCGCCTAATTAACTCATCTCTTGTTCTTATAATGTGCAGGATTTTGCAATCTCTTCTCACATTTTTTTTTTTTCATTAGAAGAACCATCTTGAATAAACAGAATAGCATTCCTTTTATCCCTTAACCATTTAGCTAACGGTCGTAATGAGAGTGAAGAAGCCTAAGTCAAAGAGAACTACCACTCGTATGAGAGAGGGTATCAAGAAAAAGGCCGCTGCTCAACACAGGAAGAACAAGAAGATTGCTAAGAGAGATCCAACTTGGAGATCGAAGGGCAAGAAGGATCCTGGTATTCCAGCAAGCTTTCCTTACAAGGAAAAAATTATCACTGATTTAGAAGAAAACAGAAGAGTGGAGAAAGAAAGAAGAGAGGAATTGAAATTAGAAAGACAAAGAGAAAGAGAGGAAGCCCTTAGCAGAGGAGAAGAAGTAGATGATATTATGGAAGATGAAGAAGAAGATGAAGAAAATGGAGGATCCTTGGCTGCGTTAGTTGAATCTGCACAAAAAGCGGCTCAGGATTACAATGGGGAAAATTCTGATGACGATGATGAGGCAATGGAAGAAGATGATGTAGAGTATGAAATTAGCGACGTTGAAGACGATGAAGGTTCTAATGATGTCGTTGAAAAATCACGTAAGGCATATGATAAGATCTTCAAAACAGTTGTTGATGCTTCAGATGTAATATTATATGTTTTGGATGCAAGAGACCCAGAATCGACTAGATCAAGAAAAGTGGAACAAGCTGTATTGCAAAGTGCAGGTAAGAGGTTGATCTTAGTATTGAACAAGGTTGACTTAATTCCAACTCACGTTTTGAATCAGTGGCTTACTTTCTTGAAGTCTTCTTTTCCGACTGTTCCATTAAGAGCTTCTCCTGGTTCCCCAAATGCAACATCTTTCAACAAAAACTTGACTTCTACTATGACGGCAAACTCCCTCTTACAAGCATTAAAAAGTTTCGAAGCAAAGGCTAACTTGAAGAGATCTATAGTTGTTGGGGTTATCGGATATCCTAATGTCGGAAAATCTTCAGTTATCAATGCATTAACAAACAGGCATTCAAACCATGGTAAGGCGTGCCCCGTTGCAAACCAGGCAGGTTCGACTACAACAATGAGAGAAGTTAAAATAGACGGGAAATTGAAGATATTGGATTCTCCAGGTATTGTTTTTCCAGATGAAATTATGAAAAATAAGAAGAGCAGTCCAAGTCAACAAAGAGCTAAACTCGCTTTGCTTTCTGTCCTTCCTCCTAAGGCTATAACTGATCCTGTTCTGGCAGTTTCCTTGCTTTTGAAGAAATTTGCTCAAGACGAGGAGATGGCGAATGGTCTCAAGAAATATTACAATGTTCCTCCTCTTCCTTCTTCTGACTTGAATGATTTCACAAAGCTGTTCTTAATACACATTGCTAGAAACAAGGGAAGACTTGGAAAAGGCGGTATTCCAAACTTGGATGCTGCTGCATCTTCTGTTTTGAATGACTGGAGAGATGGTAGAATTATTGGCTGGACCATGCCTAAGGCATCAAAGGCTTCTAGTGGTGCCGTAGATTCTTCTAATGTTGATTCTAGTTCTAAGTCATCTTTAAGAGGAGATAAGGAACCGCCAAAATCTGAACAAACAACAATTGTCTCTGGCTGGGCTAAAGAATTTGATCTCGATGGCTTATTGAATGACAACTTTGGTTTAGATTCTAAATAAAGAGCATTTAACAATTATATAACTCAGTAAAGAAAATTTGATCTAAAGCTATCTGGTGATTATACACACAAAATTTCATCGCGTAGTGCATAGTAAGGAACGTTTATCAATTGGTAAATGTTTAATGTTTTATAATTATAATTTGACTATTGACAATGTTCAATTTATATGATAGAATAGATGACGTTGATGGTGCAATTGGTACAGTAAAGTACTTAGGCAACATTCATAATTGGGGTCCTGACGTGGAAGCTATAGGTATAGAATGGGATAACCCAGAAAGAGGAAAAAATTCAGGAACCATTGAAGGGCATACATACTTTACAACAGATGTTAAGGGAGCTGGTTCTTTTCTCAAGGCCAACACTAACAAGATAAATAAGAATAGAGTCAATTTCATTGATGCTTTAAAAAGAATGTATGTATCAGGACTTAGCTTTGAGAGTGATATTGTGTTTGGGTCGAAGACGGCAGAAGGTTTTGGATTTGATAAACTAAACAACCTCCAAGCAGATTTATTGAATTTGCTTTCCGTATCTTTAGATAGGCAGAGGATTAGTAGCTCGGGTGTATCAAACAAGCAAGATGAAGATATCTTGCTCAGTTTAAAGAGACTAGAAATGCTAGACATAAGTTTTAATTTGTTAAGCAATTTTCAGTGTATTTCACAAATACTTCACTTCATTCCCAGTTTAAAGTCCTTAAATTTGAACGGGAATAGATTTCATTATTTGGAACATGATTTAAGTTTGAAACATGTAAATCTTCGAGTTTTGAAGCTTGCTGCAACTAATGTTGACTTGTCTTTTGTATCAAATGCTGTAACTAACTGTTTTCCTGGTCTTGAAGAGCTAGTATTATCGGGAAATGGGTATACTGACTCTGATTTAGAGATGATACGTGAATTTCCCACTGGTTTGGAGACTCTTGATCTTTCTTATAATTGTTTGGTAGAAATTCCAAAATGCATAGCACATTCGTCATTAAGGAACATCAGTTTATCTCACAATCGAATATCTCGCATTTCTAAAGAGATACGTTTTGAAGTAGAATCCTTAGATTTACGACATAACATGATTGGCGAGTGGCAGTTGATAGATGACCTACCCGTTGTATTTAGAAAATTGAGACTGCTTAGAATAAATGATAACCTGGTGTTCCAAAATTTATCCATAGAGGAGATGACAATTAACTTAATAGGAAGACTTGGATTCCAAACAAGAAATGACCGTAACGATGGTACTTTAAATAAGTTGAATGGTAGCTCGATTCTGGAGCAAGAAATAGCTGATTCAGAATTGTACTTTATTTCTATGGTGAAGAAAGGGAAGTATAAGTATGATACAAAACTGCAAAGGTGGAATCAGTTATTGTTTAAGTATGACATCAGCCCTATGCAAACTCTGGGATCTCTGGTGGCAAAGAATAATGTAAGCAAAAAGTCTATAAAGCTTAGATTTGATTTAGGCTCCAGAACCCTTACTAAAGTCTTATTGAAGAATACTTCAATATTGAGAATTAAAGGCATTTTATCTAAAGAATTAGCAAAACCCTATCATTCGATAAAGGTATTTTATTATGTTAATGAATTTGAAGAATGTACTGCTACAAAAATAAAGTGCTATTTAGATGATAACATGTTATCTCTTGATACTTTTGGAATCATTACAGGCCAAACCTTGTATATAGATTAGTCGTTAAATTCAAGTTTTATATAATTCATGGAGTGAAATGCCATAATCCATCCCCCAAATAATGTATTAATTCAATTCCGATGCCTTTGTTCTTCGATTTGATTTCATCTGTACTCATTATCAACTTTCCAACAGCCAATGCATTTTCTTTCCCTTCAGCGTAAACTGCTACTGTGGTATCCTTCTCCAAAGACTCCTCGGGCAATTTAGCTCCTGCTGATGTAAGACCAGGACACATAATATTGGCACCAGATAAAACAAACTTGATAGCTCCTCGATCCACTTGGACAGAAGGAAAGCAGTCAGGATATTGATGGACAACTTTTAAAGTAGGATATAAGTCATCAAAGTGTTGGATAATTACAATCTCATTATCAACCGAATACAATTGGATCTTCTCTTCACATTTAATGATTACTGCTTGTCCCTTTTTAGGAACAATGTTGTCAATAACGGGTTCGACTTTCTCAAATTGTGAAACAAATTTTGACTTTAATCCTCTTTGAACAGAGGATTTGATGTTGGAAGTGGAATGTACCTCCTCCTTACTAAATTTCTTAAACATTGGAGGCTTCTATGATATAAGAATGTTTGGATATTATCTGTACCTTGTCACCTTACAAAATTTTCAGTGTTTAAATTTTACTAAATCTACTTTTTCGGGCTCGCTCTATATCTTTGCCGATGATTGAACCTCATCACCAGTTTGGTTTAATAGAGTATTTACATTAAGGAATGTGAAGAATTATAATTACAATGCCACCATCCGGGCCAAAAGGTCCTTGATGCCATCGCATTCAATCAATGTCCTCAAGTTAATATAGCCCGTTACACAATGATCTAATTCAAAAGAAAATGATCATTACTGTATCCAGCTCAAGATTTAATCGTTGGACTATTAAACCGAGCGAGGCACAAGGCACTAAATGTGATGACTAAATGAATTACGATCACAATACACCATTTAACCAAGAAATGACGTCCACGCCAATTGCAAAGTTAAAAGGGTGTTCACTGGCCTTCAAAGAAGTACCAATGATCTGTAATCCGAAGAAAATGTACAAAAAGAACTCCAAAAATTCCCTCAACATCAATAGCACAAGGCTATAACATTAAGGAGTTGTCAGGTTATAGTTTTCAACCAGCAAAAACATGATCTCGGACGAATCCTCACTGATACACGTAATGCCCCTGCATAAAGATGGAGTCCAAAATGTTATTTGAATTTTTCTCAAGGAAACTCGCCTCTTATATAGTTATGTTGTGGTTGCGGGTAACACTTGTTGCATTAAGTTTTCAGTTGATGTTAGATAGTAACCAAAAGATGAAAAATTATGTATGATAAATGGTTTCTATTGATGCTATATGCAAAGTTATCTAATTTCGTTTAGTCCCGTTTTACCCGATGCTTTCTATTCTTCTTCTACTTTGTATCACCTGCAAGGATACCTTTTGGGGCTTTCTTGGTGGATACAAAATCTTCCAATGCTGAATACGATTGTATCAATTCTATAGCCTCAAATTGTGTCAATGATTGCATAAATTTTGTACATTGAACTAATGCTGTGGATACTCTACTGTGTCCAAGACGGTTTTGTTCTTCTTTGGAGAACACGTTTGTGCAATCTGATGGATCAAAGAACTTAACCACTTCGCTTGGATCCAAAGTGGTGAAATAAGATGTGTAGAGTTCAGTGAGCTGGTTCTCATCAAGAAATCCTTCATTTTCATCGAAATCATTTTTAAATTCTTCATCTAAATAATCCAGCCTCGAACTGATTTGCCGATGTTCTCTGTAGATATTTGCGAGCGCAAGTTCGTCATCTAAACCATCATTAAAGACGTCATCTTCGGAATCTTCTTGTTTGATAATGATGTTGGAGTTTTCATTAGCACTTGAGTCTTTTCTCTTCACAATAGGTTCAGGAGATGTTGATGTAACAGTAACTACGCGTTTTTTCTTAGCCCCAAGGGTCCCACGAGAAGTTTTTCGAGAAGTTTTTTCGCTTATCTTAATCAATACTGTAGGCTGACTAGGATCAGGTTTTATATCCTTATTTTCACTTTCAGCATCAGATCCACGGTCTGACAGCTTTTCTGGTGTCATAAAATCATCCTCATCTTCTCTGTTGTCTTTTGTGTGCTTTCGTTTTACACCTAAAGTGCTTCCTTTTTTGCGAGAAGGAGGCGGAGATAATGGTTCCGATTCATTATTAGACAGTTCATTTGCATAATTCTCCTTATAATTGAGTAAATTGAGTGGATCTGTTAAACTATTTTTAGATTCTTCTGATTTGTTACTTTGATTCTCATAACTCACCCTAGGTTCTTCCTCTGATTCACTTTCAGTAAAAGTGATTTGGTCTAAGATATCGCCTTCAAAGCTGCTGTTATGAGACGTTTTCCTTACCAATGATGAAGCATTTCTAAAACCAGTCTCCACACCTTCTGGCATGAAAAACCTTTTTTCAAATTTAGGCTGCTTCTTATCAATTTTCAATTTAGATTGTTTGCTCGAGCTGCTTCGTCCTTTCTTATTGCCTGTACCTTTTTGAGTCATGTAATTTGTGGCAATTTTTATAATTTCATCTTCATCATCTTCTGCTTTGATGTCGATGTTTTCAATTGGAATTTCAATAAAAACTTTCTCCACAATGGGATTAGAATTTTTAGGGATAATTCTTTTTCTGTCATGAAGGGAAATGAGATTACCATTCATAATGTGTTGTTGAATATACTCGTATCCCCCCATTGCCTTATCAAATTTGGATTCTTCATTACTTGAAAAAAGTAGTAAAACTTTACCTTCCCTTTTCCTACCAGTACGACCCATTCTTTGAACATTCTTAATAGGAGAGCTTGTGGAATCATAGCAGACAACCATATCAACTTCACCAATATCCAAACCTTCCTCTCCTATTGAAGTTGCAACTAAAATGTTGAACTCACCCATTTTGAACTTTTTAATGGTTTCCTTCTGGAGTTTCTGATTCATTCCATGTATTTGTGCATTCTCAGAACTAGTCCTCGAGGACGATCTCAACTCAGATCCCTCCTTGGGATTCTGTTCCTTGACGTCTTTTTTCTTGCTGCTTTTTTTGTTAAATGTATCTTCGTCAAATTTCTCTTTTTCTTTCGCCTGCCCAATGAAGATATGGGGCTTCAAGTGATTGCCTACGGATTCAATTGCATTAACAATCTCTAGAGCAGATTCTCTGAACTCAGTAAAAATTATCACTCTTGAAGTAGAGTCTGAAGAATTAGATATGTCAAAGAAATCTTGAAGTTCTTGAACTAGAATTTCTGTTTTTGGGTGACTAAAATTCAGACTGTCATTTAAATCCTTCTCGCATAGCTGTATGAGTTTTTTTATAGCATCACTATAGTAAAATCCAGCATTTAGCTTATTTTTAGATTTTTTTTGATCATGCTTGGTTGTAAATTCCAAGTATTTCTCTTTAAAATAACTGTAGAAGGATTTTGCTCCATATATGTTCAATCGTCTATAACATTGGCCAACGACTCCTAAAAGTTGTAGCATAAAATAGTTTGACCATTTTAGTCCTTCGGGAATCGTTGGATTCTTTCTAATTCTCTGTGAAGCTTCCATGCATAGAAAGGCGTTGATCTTCAGTGGATCATTCATGTCATAAATCTTACGCTCATTCGCTATTTTTAGTACAGGAGCTATAGCTGTACTTAAAAGGTCAATGTATTCTTTCATCTTTTCAGTCTGTCCGACTGTAATCCTTACAACCTTCTTATGTTTCAAGTATTTGTGAATGTCTATGCTGTTTTCCGTTCTAACTTCAACTTTTGAAATTGAAAGATTGTCGATGATCTCCTGGACTCCTTCCACATCAGAAGCAGGAGTGGCCGTCAAAGCAAGAATTCTATATGAATTGTTGAATCTATTCAAGAACTTTACCACATTATTGTATGCATAATTGCCTTTGGACCTATGGGCTTCATCAATCACCAACAATGATATAGAGGTAGGATCAACAGTTCCTGAACAAAGATCATTTTCAACAACTTGTGGCGTTGTGAAAAAAATACGCTTCGTGTCCCATATTTCTTTACGATTTCTCCTAGTCTTATCCAACAATATCGCTACATCAGAGCTTGGAATACCTATCGTTCCGCAACACGCCTTGATTTGTTGTGCAACTAAAGGCTTTGTAGGTGCCATGAAAATTATCTTAGCTTGGGGGAACCATCGGAAGAAGTTTAACATCACAGTTGAAGCGATAAACGTCTTACCTGTTCCTGTCGGCAATGCAACCAACAAATTATCAAAGAAAGACCTTTGTACTATATTATACTGGTAGTCACGAATTTCTAAGTTAGTTGGGTATATATAGGTTTTCAACGCGTCATAATCCACATAATGATGTGTGGGTTGCTCGATTATCGTCTTTTTGCTTTCTAATTCTACTTCTTGATATTGATCTATTACATTCCCGTAGAGATCTCTCTGTGGTGCCATTTTAGAACTCGGCTTCTTACTATTCAACAACTCATTGATTGCCGTTTCGGTAATCTCATCATTGAAAATTGAGTCATCGTTATCTTCCATTTAAACCTTTAAGCGCATCTATCTATCACTTCAGCGCTCTTCGTATTTCAATTTAGTTTATCTTTGTAAACTTCTAAAAGGTCGTTTCGCGTTATTATCAACAACTACAAAAGTATCGCACAGTTTTTCTTCATCAGCAGTCTGCTATCTTCAAAACATGTCTCAAAAAGATCCTTATGAGTTACTAACACAATCCGTCCGAGCATTGAATGGACCTATGTCGGTCCTTCTCAAACAACATGATGAGATAGTATTGCAAAATTTGTCAGTTATGGAGAACTTGTCATCGATGCAATCATTTTGTACTAAGCTAGAAAGTGGACTTAAAGATTCATCTGAGCAGGGGCAAACCCAACAAAGTAGGAAACATTGAACTCAAAAAGTTAATCACTCCGTATATCATTGTTGAGTTTAAGCATTCTACGTCAGTCTTTCTTTGGGCTTCGCAGTTCAGTTGGAGAGGATATCTCTTCTTCACCGACCAAGACAACACCTAGGCAGGATCTATCAGATACAGTTGTCTCGGTACATATTTCCGATACAGGATTAGTGGCTCTATTCAATGTCAATGAAGCGTTTTACATTAGCTATTGTCACTTTTTCTCCCCATTACAATATCTATTGATGAGAAGACAGTTAACATTGAATTACCTAAAACGTCGATGTCGGAGAGCATTTGTCCATATTTAACAAGGGCCCTTGAGAAAATGATGGGGCTGTATAATTTATGAGATGCCTAGTTGAGACTACAAAGAATTGAGGAGGGCATTGTGATGTCTTCATCCTCCACCGTGGAAGCTTCGGCAGAGTCTTGTCGGCTTGGCGGTTCTTCTGCACTTTCGCAGACTACCTAGAAAACACTGACCCGAGCTCTTTCAAATGTGACTCCCTGATCCTGTGAAAATTCAATTGCTCATTTGAATTATCTCTTGGACTCCATGTGAATACAACTGTCATATTGTCATCTTCGATAAGCTTCCGAGCTAACCCCGGAGATTAGTAAAAAGGGATAAAATAAACGAGAATGTAAAACTAGGTGTGTATATTACGACGGGAATAATGGAGAAGGGTCTGCCAATTGCAACATTTATGCGAATAGGAGAGGCTTTATCACGAATACCACGCCTCAGACAAGGAAAAACTGACACTATCTAGACGGTATTTCCTGCCGCCGATTGAAACAGCCGCCTCTAGTGTCGGGGTCCAACTAGAGCATACATTAAATAGGACCCAATAATGACAGAGTCATTGCGAGTGGAGAAAAAAACTATTGTCATAGCTATGTTTAATTGATAATGCTATATTGTAACTAATGCTATAAAAGATTTCCAACTTGATAAGTATTACGATTGTTGAATGCATATAATACAGTAGAGCACTTGTAGTTAGTAAAACATAATAGAAAGTATTTGAAGTATTCCACAAGATTAATTTATAATGCTTTTTCCGGTATGATACAATCTCGTCTGTGGTAGTTTTTACAAATATTTCCTTTTAATAATGAGGGGACGCTGGCTTAAACAAAATTATGTGTACATATGGAATCATATCATTGAGTAAGTAAAGTGGTACTCCTGTGAATTGTGGCAGTTCTGACTTGTCTGCTCAAGGCAGTCATTATCCAAAAAGTGATAGTCAAAGTGCATGCTATTAATGATTTCTCTTGAGTTGATAATGTAGTTGAACTTCACGGACTTGTTCTTCTTTTGAGAGCCTCTAGGTGTTTTCTTCATTGCAGATCTTAAGCCCATCTGTATCGGATATTTGTCTAATGATTCGCTGGACGCGCTTGAGGAGTCGATGCATGATTCGCTGCAACTGATAGAGGATGCAGATGACTCTACTGAGGAGCTTAATGAGTATGAATATAAATCGATCTGATCACCGTGGCAACCCTTGCATGGGATCTCCATGCTCTCTGCCCGGCAGATAGCAACAGGTCCCTTTGGCTGTTCGTTCTTGGTTATCTCAAAATCCTCTGTACTTTCGAACTTGGGGCCGTACAACCATGTGATATCCTGGTCTTTGCACCAGTTAATGTGTTTTGGCAGGACCTCTCTCAAATGGTAAAGGTTCTTAAACCATCTCCTCCAACACACATTTTCGAGCCGCTTTGAAACTGTAGATGGTATAATAAAGCTAATGTCATCATTACTTGACTTGATTGAAACCGAGTTGTTTTGCTTCCAGCACTGATAAAGGTTCTGGTTGTTGTTCAAGACAAAGTTACTAGACATGTAGTCGACGTTCTCCTTGAATGTGGCAGGCATTCCGGTAGGAATGTATGTGTCATCCTGACTAATTGGGACTCTTAGAATCATAGTACAAATGGATAGTTCTCCGTAATGTGATAGTCTCCTTGAGTCGTAGAGCAGAAGTATACGATATTTTTGTTGCCAAAGATGCTAACTACCTGATGCTTAGCTGTGAGTAATATGTGTATTTTAAGTAAAGTTTTGACTGTTTGCTGCCAGTAGCCATCGCCCGATATATATTTGGTGCAACTCGGAGAAAGAAATTGTGGAGAGAGTTTCATGCCTTGTTTGGCTTTAACTCTTTTCACAATCGGTGAGATATAGCGGGGCAGGACCGCCGCACGATGCTCAATCATCCCCATTTGACATGTAATGCCGGGGGAAAGGAAACGCGAGATAAACTTTAATACTGGCAAGTTATTGTCTTCTACCCTACAATTGCATTATTTCAAGGATACCCTTCTCGTCTGCCATTACTACAATCCTAATAATTGCTCAACCTAAGTCCAATTCACGTTATTGGAATGTTCAGTTTCTTGGAAACTCCTCCTTCCCCAACACCATGAGGGGGTTTGCACAGTGAGCTCAATAGAAACGGGGACCTTTTTCCGGTGCCCTGCATGGCGTGCGATGAGGGCCATGCTCGTCCGTGAGTGGGCTGTCAGGTTATCTGGCATTGGCCTTGACAACTACGCCACGGTGCCGTCTCCGCGATTCGTGGCGACAGTAGAGACGGAAAAAGATCCCGGATATTGACTATCTAAAAAATGTTTAAATTCCCCACTGGCTGAGGGTCAGATAATATCGGGCACGGACATCGGGATATGACGGGTAAGAGGCGAAAGCAACATATGCTAGTCTAAGGAGATCTATAGTACTAATTGCCCAAAAACTAAGAATCAAGTGTTTAATAATCCCCGAACCTTATGTCAGCATGAAGAACTACAGCCACTGGTCTAGAAGTGCGAGAAAACTCTGCTATTGCTGTCAATCATAATGAAAATGACACATTATAGTTTCTGTTTTATGTCAATCGTAAAGTGGTATATTTAACCGGTTGTCTACTGTTAGCCAAAAGTAAGGCGGTATTTCATCATAAACGTGCTGGTGTTAGGGTGTACTTTGTGGAGGTGTTGTCGCGTGGTACATGTCGCATGTTACATGTCGCATGTTACGATGTCTCTTCGCCACGATATTATCGTACTGTGGAGTACTCAACATCGCAATGATATTGTGGCCACGAAAGAGGCCGCAGACTGCGATGGCTTCCTCACGTGACGTGATGATTTGTCACCTTATCCGACGTTCACATTTACTAATAGTGGCATATAATACATATAGATAAATTTAGTGTTTAAGTAGCAAGGAATAAGTGATAAGGCTCTGTTTAAAACTGAAGGAAGGTACAATCTAAGTACGATGACTGGAAATAACAGCAGCAGCACTCTGCCTCAAAATCTGTTTGGTACATTACCTCACAGTGCTGGGCAGCAGTTCTCAGCCAACAGATTTTCAGCTGGATCTCCAAATTATTCTCTTTCTTCGAGTAGTGGGAATAAAGACATAAATCAAGATCATTCCTCACTTTTGAATCATAGTGGTAAAGAAATAGACTTCAAGGCTGTTGGAAAGCATCTTGTGAGCCAAGAAGATTCACTTAAGCTACAAGGTGGAGACATCACACGATCACTTTATCATCATATCGATACATCAAACAACTCGCTTCCTGACAAGAGACGAACACGTAGTTCATCCTTCTCAACTTATTTAGCTGAAGCTAGAAGGGGGTCCACGGCAAGTGAAATAAATGTTCCCGGTGGCTTTAGAAGAGAGTTTTTAATTAATAAGCTGTTGCAGCAGAATAAAAGACCGCCAAATTTTTTGACAACTAATTTTATTGAATTTTTAAGCATATATGGTCACTTCGCAGGTGAGGACTTTTCTGATGATGATGACACTGCAAGTGTCTCTGGGTATGAAGATGTATTTGATGAAGAGTCTCATCTTTTAGGTAATGAAAGGAGCCAACCATCCAGACCATCTACGAAAGAACCTAAAAAGGGTTCAGCTTCTGTTCTCAAAACATATTTTTTGCTTTTCAAGGCTTTAGTGGGTTCAGGTGTCTTATTTCTTCCCCGTGCATTTTATAATGGAGGACTTTTGTTCTCAGTTTTGGCACTTTCAACATTCGGTGCTTTAACATATTTCTGTTATCTTGTTCTCATAGACTCAAGAAACATCCTTAAAAAGACATCTTACGGAGAGTTGGGATATTCATCATATGGAAAGGCGTTGAAATTGTGTATTTTAATTTCAATTATCTTATCACAAGTTGGGTTTGTTGCAACGTATATTTTATTCACTGCTGAGAATATGAATTCTTTTTTAACGAACACCTTAAAATGGAGAAATGTTAAAACAGTTGATATCGTGATATTTGAGTTCATTTTTCTCACACCTTTAGCATTAATCCGTAATTTGACCCAGTTATCTGCAATTTCGTTGGTCTCTTCCGTATTTATCGCACTCGGTTTGTTAATTATTTTTTATTTCGCAGGTTTGCAGTACATCACTGAGGGATTAGGACCTAATATTACGTTATTCAATCCTAATAGTTGGTCTATGCTCATTGGTGTTGCTGTTACTTCTTTCGAGGGAATTGGTTTGATATTACCAATAGAGTCATCAATGGCGCAGCCAGAAAAATTTCCGAGGGTCTTGCTCATTTCCATGATTCTAATAACAACTCTTTTCGTTGCAATTGGCTCAATAGGCTATTCTGCATTCGGTGACAAAATTAAGTCTATCATAATCTTGAATCTTCCTCAAGATAGTCTTGCTGTTCAGCTCATAGTGCTACTTTACTCTTTGGCTGTGTTTTTGACAGCACCATTGCAACTACTTCCGGCAGTAAAGATCGGTGAGTCTACAATTTTCAACTCCAGGTTGTTTAACCATGGTGTGAGAGTAAAAGATGACGATGGCCGTCTCTACCGCAGCTCAGGCAAATATAATGTACATATCAAGTGGCTTAAGAATCTCGCTAGAGCATCTTGTGTCGGCTTTATATGCTTTATTGCATTTATGAACTCAGAAAATATAGATAAGTTCGTTTCATTCAATGGTTGCTTTGCCTGCATTCCATTGGTCTACATATATCCACCTTTGATTCATTTGAAGACTTTTAAACACAAGTCAGTTCTCTCTAGACGAGACAGAGTATTCCGAATCTTGGACTATACATTAATAGTAGTAGGTATTGTGGTGGTTGTATATTCAACTTACCAAATCTTATTTCTTAATTAAATTATGATCTACACATATATGGTATATATAACACTTTTATTTATTCTTATTCCTTCTAGTCGTAAGATGACTCAATTGACTAATTTAATTGATTTTCGATGGAGAACAATGTAATATGTAGGATATATGAAATAACATTTTTAGCTGGTAAACAGAGTGACACTCTAGATGGTGTGATTGGGTGTATCCATGACTGGTGTTAAGAGGAAGATTCAGGAGTATCTGGGGGCTGAGAATGGCCTGCAATCAGTACAGTCTACTAAAATACTCAGTTGTCAAAGATGCAGAGCCAGAAAGGTAAAATGTAACTTTGAGTTTCCGTGCTCTAATTGTGTAAAAGCAAGAGCTGAATGCATTCAGGTAACTAATGATAAAAGGAAGAAGAGACCCCCAGCAAGTTACGTACTCAATCTAGAGAAGTCGATTCAGAATTTTACCAATTTTTTTGAATATTTTAGGAGCTTAGACTCTCTGGAACATAAGGAGGCCCTTGTAGAACGAACTAACTTAGAACAATTGTTAGCGGGTGAAGGCTTACATCCTGGTGAAGTAGACAACAGTCATCTGTACGACTCACTGGATGATAGAGCAGTTTATGGACCCACTAGTGTTTATGATGACAATATTATATACCATAGCTCTAAGAGTTTCAAAAGTGATGAATCTTCGATACGGCTTTTAAACAAGGATCCTGATATATTGGAATGTTTAAAGCTATTTTTCACTTGGCAATACCCTGACCACAACATGTTTCTCTTTAGAGAATCCTTCTTGACTGATTTTTTTGATCCAAAACCAGAGAGTCTTTACTGCTCTAGAGTGTTAGTTTTAAGTGTCTGTGCTCTAGGTTCTAGAATGTCATCTGACGAAAAAGTTTACAACAAATCATTCCACTTCTATAATGAAGCAAAATCATCTCTTTTATCACAGTTCCATCAACCCTCAATTACATCTTTACAAAGCTTTTTATTGTTAGCGTTTTACGATATTTGTAATGGCTTTAATTCCAGCGGGTGGATGTTATCTGGAAATGCCATGAGAATGGGATTTGACTTGGGATTTCAGTTGAATCCAGAAGTTTGGTTTTTCAAATCAAAAGATGACTTGAGTCCCTTGGATTTATCAATTAGGAGTCGTATCTATTGGGGATGTTTTGTGGCAGACCATTTCATCAGTTTATTACTTGGTAGACCGTCATCTTTGAAGCTGTCTGATGCAACTATACCTGAAACTCAAAATTTGCCTGATTTGATGTGGATTAAGGACTTTGCATATCATAAGTCAGATGGCGATCTTCTTGCATCACGTAACATTTCTAATCCATTAAAAAAAATCATCAACTTGATCAATATTTCGGATGAAATTCTTAATGATATTTTCACCAAAACTGATTTTGGCAGTAATCCAAGTAAGAAAGAAGACTTAAACTTGTCATCAAGGCTTGAAAAGTTAAATGAGTACAATATTCGAATCATTGAGTGGAAAGACTCACTTCCCCAAGATTTACAATGGGATAGAGGAAGCTTAAAGGATACGGCTGATAATCCAACGTTAGCATGCATTCGATATTATTACTATATCCTAATACTATGTCTCAACCGACCATTCATAGGGATCACAAACAAAACTGCTAAGAAGGAGTTGAATCCTTCGGTCATATGTGCTAACGCCATTGATGATTTATATGGGGCCATTAAACGATTTGATGCTATCCATGGACTACGCAGAGCATCTATATTTATTGTCTATTGCTCTATTTTATCTATATCTGTGATACTATTGAATAAATCTAGCGATGAATTGAATAATAAGAATGAGAAAATTGAATTTTTCATGGGCATATTGAAGGGTTGTTCTAAGACGTGGAAGTTGGCTGAAAAATCACATAAGCTTATTGAGGTTAAGTTGAGCTCTAAGCGCTCTGCTCCTCTTGATAACAGTAATAATCAAGAAACTAATGACTCCTGGACTCCTGCACATGTACGGGAGCCAAGTGATTTAATTAATGAACAGGTACCGCTGGTTAAGGGTTCTTCATTTTCTCCTGTCAAGAGCACATACTCTGAAAGATCTTATTCCATAACAGGACTAGATGATAACATACTGAGATACGCCGATAGAGCTTATAATGAGAGCTCATCTGTGTACCAAAGACATGATTCCTCTAATAATCTTAAAGCAGATTCGTACTTCAGACCAGTTGGTGAAGAGAGTAATCAAATAGTATATGACGATAACTTAGACTTCTTCGGAGGACCTCCGGTTTTAATGACGTCAGATCTATTCAATGAAGATTGGGAATCTTTATTTCCAGATTCTATCTTCAAAAACTAAAATTACGTTTATTAATCCTTTTACTTTATTGAATGTACATACTACAGTAAATTATAATGTTGAATTAATGCCAATTACGCGACATTTGTAGCAGCCAGTAATTCAGCTTGTTTAACTAAGTTCTCCGGTGAATCCATTTCTTTCAATATCAATTCAACGAGTCTAGTCTTGTCATTCTTAGCGAATTGCTTGTCAGAAAAGAGATCATCAAGTTGGCCTGTACTAGATATTTTCAATTGTTCATGGTTCGTGGCTCCGAAGACATCCAATAGCTTTGTATGGTCCCAAGGTTGAATTTCGTTGTAAAGTTTGTCTCTTCCGTGTATCAACTTTTCAATAGTGTATCCGCTATTGTTAAGAACAAATATGTAAATATTTTTCTTGTTTCTAACCATTGAAGAAAGTTCTTGGACTGTTAACTGTAAGGACCCATCACCTACAAATAAGATAACTCTTCTATCAGGATCGAGTTCTTCGGCTGCAGTAACTGCACCGTAAGCAGCACCCACTGAATATCCAATTGAACCCCACAAAACCTGAGAAATGCCAATAGTATTCTTCGGGAATTTAGTCTGAACAATACCGAATGATGAAGTACCAGTCTCAGTAATTACAACATCACCTTCTCTCAACCAAGAAGATAATCTTGTCCATAACCAATCTTGGGTAAGTGGATCTGACGATTTCTTGTCTTCTTGGACAAATGGGTCTCTGGTGATTTTTTCTGGAGAGAATGACTTAACGGCTTCTTTTAATTTAGAGGAAGAAACAAGTTTATCTAATGTCTCCTTCATTCTAACATTTGGATATTGTGCATTCTTTATTTGAGTGTGAGTAGAATGGAACTCGATAACATTCTTGGTCTGGAAGGAGTATGAAAATGAACCGGTGTTGAAATCACTGAGCATTGCACCAAGAGAGATGATCAAATCAGAAGACTCAACATAATTTTTAACACTAGGATATGATAATGAACCAACATAAACACCTGTAAATCTTTCGTGTGATTCATCAATAAACTTCATACCTTTGGCCATTGGAGTGATTGCGAATTTAAACTTAGTGGCCTCGATCAAAAGGCTAGCTTCGTATGAAGCATTGTGTCTAGCTGTACACGCATCAACAATTATGGTTGGATTCTTAGCTTGAGCTATTAACTCGATAGTTTTCTCGATCACCTCTGCTTCAGCTTCATGTGGATTCTTTGGTGTTGAGAGATCAAGTGGTATATCAAGCAGCTCAATTGGAACTTGAACATCAACCAAATTTGATGGAAAACCCAAGTAAGTTGGTCTTTGATTCACATAAGCCTCTCTTATAACTCTATCAATCTCACTAATGGCAGTAACTTCATCCTTAAGTACTGCAGTAGTCTCTGTGATCTCTGATGACAATCTTTCAAAAACAGTAAAATCACCATTTCCTAAAGTGTGGTGCAACAACAATTGATTTTTCTGAGAGGCGATAGACGGGATACCTGCAACATGTAATAGTCCTACATGCTCAGCATAGG
Source organism: Priceomyces medius (assembly GCA_030570455.1). Taxonomy (NCBI): domain Eukaryota; kingdom Fungi; phylum Ascomycota; class Pichiomycetes; order Serinales; family Debaryomycetaceae; genus Priceomyces; species Priceomyces medius. Next base: position 193,009 of record JAJLVV010000008.1, on the reverse strand, counting down.
CACCAGCAATACCGTTAAGAGCAGAAACTTCTCCAACACCAAAAGTAGTTACCAAACATGCAAAGCCACTGGCGTCAGGAACGAAACCTGACTTCACTCTACTGTAACCATCTGCCGCATATGCTGCGTTCAACTCATTGCAATTTCCCGTCCATTCTAATCCTTCTACCTCATCAATCTTATCCAACAAGGTAAGGTTAAAATCACCAGGGACTCCGAAGACAGAGTTGGTACTAAGGGGTGCTTGGTGAATTCTCTCAAATAAGTATCTTCCTAAGCTAATTGTTTTTGCCATTACTTGCTCCTTTGCTTTACTTTATTGTTGGTTAATAGTAATAAGAAAATAGAGGAAGTCAGTCCCGCCTTGGTGCAGCTTGTACCCTTTTTAAGCTTTGGAAGGCAACTGTTCGTTTAACAGGGACCCGGAGAATGCATGCAAGCTGATTTAAATTTGCTGCAATATTTATCCGACCGTCGGGACACTTTAGTCATGTTTAGCAACTAATCGGTGAGGCAAATTTTGAACGAGTCAATTTGTTTGTACATTACTATAGGCTGATAAATCAAATTTACTGGACCTCTTCTCACATTTGGCTCCAGAACCTATCCACGCTGCCGTTTAGCTACGGTAAGTTCCGTACTCGTTGTAACATGTGTAGGAATTATATGTCCATCAGTCGTGTAGCAGGAGTTAAAGCAGCAACATTACAGAACAGGAAGATTTCCATCTTCTGGGTTACAATTTGTTGGTAATGGCATCGAAAAAGGTAATGGTGACTATGAGAGTCATGTGTGAGTTACCTATGCGACAAGGATTCATGTCATGAATTTTATTTACAAAGAAGAAACAGTTCAACATGGTCTTCCCTAATGTGTAAAATCTAATGTCGAAGAACCAAGTAGCTTAAAGTATTGGAGTTCTAAACAAAAAATTCATCTAAAACATTATAGATTCAATAGGTGTCAGACTTTAAGAGATTGTTTCTGGTTTATTTGACTAGAAGCTTATTAAAGCCGTAGATTGTTGTCACTCAATTCTATCCCGGAAATGTAAATGCGAAACTTGGGTGCAAAAAAAGAAGCCTTCCGCGGAACAGTAGGATGCAAGAAATTGTTGGAGATCTTAACGGGCTTAGAAAAGGAATACATGCTATTCCATGGACATTATTGCATTCTTAAAATATTTTTCTGAGTATTAATTAATTAATTACTTATAATAAAGATGCAGAGATCGATCTATTACATCAACTGAAGGAAAAGTTTAAAAAGCTCAAAAATATATTAAAATGAATTGGTCACATCAAAGACAAAGAAACCCTTAGTGGGTATAAGCCAGTTCAATAACGTATCAGCACACTGCTTTATAAAGTGTCTAATACATGCAGAGTTGTAAATACATATATACTTTAATTATTGCTCCATATGGACTCGTTTACAAAGTAAAGCCAACTAAACCCGTTCCAACTGCTAAGAATGCCTACTCCACAGTAAACACTGTAAAGTATCAAATTTAAGAATTGCAATTTCTGGAGCACCTCAAACTTACTTTGGAATAAGTCAAACAAACTAGTGAAAGTCACCAATAGAGCAAGACCTAAAATATAGCCATTTATGACTCTGTCGAGGATAACTTCTCCTTGACCAACATAGTTTTTGGATAGTCTAACAACACGTCTAAAATTGAAATAGTAAATTATGTACCACAAAAGGGTGTAAGCGACCTTGATTACCCATTCTTCAGGGGTGAAAATTAATGGAAAAAGTGAAACATACCCACAGCTGACTAGTAAGTTATATGGACCGAGAAGAGCTTTGTCCTTAGTGGCTAAGAATGAAATGGGGAAGATGATTACCAATACAGCCTTTTCATGTACATGCCATCCAAACAAGAATGATGAGAACCCACATAAGGTAAGAGCACCCATGAATCTGTTGAAATTAGGTTGAAGGAAGAGTGGAATCAACGACATCACCTGGTAAAATGCTGTTAAAAAGAAAGTCAATTGTGGTACAATTGTTGGCAAAATAGAAAACTCAGTATCTCCCACAATACCTCTTGTTAATGATGAAAGTGAATTATTAGCGGTTAGCAGTTGTGGATTAATCTTGAATACACGTTCAATAAATATCCGTGACAAGGGAACCCTTTGATAAACTTGAATTAATAGTCTGTCAATGAAGGAGTAAATAGCCCAGAAATTTGGGGCCCAATAGGCATGCGTCAATCCTCTGTTAAATGGAAACAATCGAGAAAGCAATTGAGGTATCACCTGGTTATATATAAAGGGGAAAAATGCGACGAAAAAAACAGCTATAACAACAGATCCAAGCTTAAATAAGTTTTTCCACCTCACTATCCCAAAAACTTTATTTATGAAATTTTTCTCCTTGCTCATTTTGAAGTTTAAACAATATGCTCTCAATAAAAATACAAAAACAGCAGGAGCTAAATAAAGATAGATATGCTTGAAACAAAGTAAAAGTGCAAACCAAAATCCACACATCAAATACTTTTCTGTTCTAGCCGAATTGATCATAAAAACAAGAAAGCCATAAAGCATCCCATTATATTGGAAATGTATGTGGTCAATAATTAAGAGTCCAGGGGAAAGAACTAAGCTCGAGGCAATGACAAATGCTCTTTTTCTTTGATTTTCAGATGGTGATGAATCGATATACCATTGCAAAGCTACGAATAAGATTATTTCACTTATTATCACTGATACTCTTTGAAATAATACAGTTGGATAGCCGTATATGCCATTTTCTGTAAGCTCCAAGCATCCATCGTCTTTGACTACTTTAGGAACCACAAGAGAAAGAAACCATTCAAAATATGCAAAGAATGGGGGGTAATCCAACGTCCATTGCGAACTCTTTTCAAGATACCATTTGACAAGTGGTAAATTATATGTTATTGCTAACCAATTCCGATGTACTTCAAAATCTGTTGATCGATATCCCACTGTAAGCAACATTTTCAAACCTAATGTGACTACCCATATATTGAAAAGGGAATAATGTTTAGAGACAGACTCCTCCTCTTTATACTGAGGTACTACAGCCCTCTTCTTCACCTTTGCCATGATAATATTTCTGATTTATTTCTATCTTTAGATATACCTTAACCTTAATATTCTATTTCGATCTCCTACTTAAAATTTTATCTTGAAGTTGTATGAAATACACAACCTATTCATCCAGTACCAGGAATTCACAATGCTGCAGAATTCAATTGTCTATAAGACTTTCTTAACAAGTGCAATGGTGGTTGGAGTCAATATATGTCTCAGTCAACTTCGAAAAACCATTTAACACCTGAGGGTGCGTTTTGTGCAGTATCGGCGATCAAGCCATATACTTTGCTGACTTCGATCTTATTCCATGGCACATTGGGTAGTTCGCAGCTAAGTTTTTTTTTATCGCCCAGGTTCGAGTTTATCACATAACTTTGATTTTCTTCAAATTTACATTCGTATTTTTTTTGCACTGGATATTTATTGGTTTTATAGTTTTCTTTCCTTGGTTAATATAAAATAAAATTAGTCAATAAATCATTCCTCAAAATGCCAAACGAGGATAAAAAGGTTGATATGGACGCAGCTGAGTTGCTTTCCTCTTTGTCCTTGAAAAAGGAGGAACAAAACACTGAGAAGAGTGTGGGCGCAGAGGAATCGAAGCCTATCTCAACTAACGAAGAGAAAAGTACAGAGGAAAAGAAATCTGGTTCAATTGAAACCGTTAAACCTAAAGAAAACGGGAATGCCGAAGATAATGGCACTGATTTAATCAAGTCGTCCTACGAAGTTCAAGTCAAATTGGCAGACTTGCAAGCTGACCCTAACTCTCCATTGTACTCTGTTAAGTCTTTTGAAGAATTAGGTTTATCTCCTGAATTGTTGAAAGGTCTTTATTCAATGAAGTTCAATAAGCCTTCTAAAATCCAAGAAAAGGCTTTGCCTTTATTGCTTTCAAATCCTCCTAAGAACATGATTGGTCAATCACAGTCAGGTACAGGTAAAACTGCAGCTTTCTCCTTGACTATGTTATCTAGAGTAGATGAATCTGATCCAATGACCCAGTGTTTATGTTTGGCACCAACAAGAGAGTTGGCAAGACAAACCTTGGAAGTTATCACAACAATGGGTAAATTCACAAAGGTCAAGACTCAATTAGTCGTCCCAGAATCTGTCCCAAAAGGAACATCTGTTAATGCACATGTAATAGTTGGAACTCCAGGTATCGTTATGGATTTGATCAGAAAGAAAAGCATCAATGTTTCAAAGGCTAAGGTATTTGTGTTGGATGAAGCAGATAATATGTTGGATGCCCAAGGGTTAGGAGACCAATGTTTAAGAGTCAAGCGTGCTCTTCCCCTGACGACACAATTGGTTTTATTCTCTGCTACATTCCCAACTAAAGTACGTCAATATGCTGAGAAATTTGTACCTAATGCAAATTCATTAGAGTTAAAACAAGAAGAATTAAATGTTGAGGGAATTAAACAACTTTACATGGATTGTGACTCTGAAGCACATAAGTTCGAAGTGTTATCAGAATTGTATGGTTTGTTAACTATCGGATCTTCAATCATATTTGTAGAAAGGAAAGATACTGCTAACATCTTATATTCTAAAATGAAGAAAGAAGGGCACACGGTTTCAATCTTGCATGGCGGTTTAGAAGTGTCAGAAAGAGATAGATTGATTGATGATTTCAGAGAAGGTAGATCTAAGGTTCTTATCACTACTAATGTACTTGCTAGAGGTATTGACATTGCATCAGTATCGATGGTTGTAAACTACGATTTGCCAGTTGATAAATTTGGACAGCCAGATCCATCGACTTATTTGCATAGAATTGGAAGAACTGGTAGATTTGGTAGAGTCGGAGTCTCTATTTCCTTTGTACACGACAAAAAATCGTATGAGATCTTGATGAAAATAAGAGAGTATTTCGGAGGAATTGAAATGACTAGAGTCCCCACAGATGATTGGGATGAAGTTGAAAAGATTGTTAAAAAAGCTATCAAACAATAGATTTGTATACTTAAATAGTTTTAATATAATTTACAAAGCCGCAAAGGCAAATCATTATTGAAAATTTTGCAGATAAGTTATATGTTTATTATTTACAGTATGAGAATTAGTCTAATTTTACAAATTGTTTTGTTCTTTGTGGAGATCTGCTGGCTACAACATCCCAGTCAATACATTCCCACAAGTTATCAAGATATTGCTGTTTTCCAAATACACCATAATCGAGCAAGTAGTTTCTTGGTGAAGCATCCACAGCTAATAATGGCAATAATCTTTTATCTGAAAACAAATTACTAGCTTCAGCTTCTTCAACCGATCCCAAAACCAAGTCATCTTGTGGTTGTAATTTTTCAACTTCGTAATGACTTTCTGGAGAACTTTCGTCGTTTTCTATGTTTCTTCTTTCTTCTGCCTTCTTTATCAGAGCTGCAATCTTGGCTTCTTTTTGTAATCTGAGTTTTGTTAGCTGCCCAGATCTTATTGAATCATCTACAATACCAGCATTGTATGTATTTACAATTGCAAGATTGCTGTAAGTTGGTCCAGAATTGAGTTGGTTAGCGTTTCTTAAACTATTCTCTCCAAGGTTGCTCTCTGCAACAAGCCAGGTGTAACCATCTCCTTTTATTGCCTTAGCTGAGTTCAAAAGTAAAGTACGGAATTCAACAATTGAGCCAAACGAGTCAATTATCCAAGCTTTTAAATTCTCATCAGATGGAATGTTGTGGAAAGACATAGTTGGAGTCTGAAGTAAACTTTCTGGGCTTGCTTTCTTGATTGATTGGTCAGAGTATTCTGATTCGTTTGGTCTTATACTTTCTAAGGAGAAGTGTAAGTTGTGAAGTAAAGATGCATACGACAGAACTCCAAATAGCTCTGGATTATTGATTGTGGTAGCTATTAAATTTTCCAAATTTGAAGGTGGATTTCTTAATTGGTTATCTTCAAGTGTCTGATTCAAACCGTCCACCAACAGCTGTCCTCTTTGGAACCAAATTTCGTTGATTGTCTTATTGGAAAAGAGACCTTTAAAGTCACTATTGGAAATTTTCAGCTGATCTAGCATAGATATTTTTGGCAATGTATAAGAGACAAACCTCTTTGTTTCAAAAGCTACATGCTTATTGTTGAATAAGCCTTGACGAGCCGCCGTAAACATCTTGAAATTCGAACTGTGATATCAGTTGGCTCACTAAAACCTTAGTCCTCTCTTCGAACTATCTTTATATCGACAAAAAAAATTGACTGCTCAAAAAAATGAACCATACACGTACACTTTATACTATATAGAAGTTTAAAAATAAAGTAGCTAAAACAAAACTAAAGTGAAGAGCAAATCAATCAGATTGAAATATGCTCACGTACTGACCCCTATAGAAGAGCCGTAACAATTTGACACCAATTTATGTATACATAATTAAACGCTCATTAAAAATCATCATATACCCAAATCCATGTATCAAAATACTAAACTTAGCAGCATAGAAAGGGTACTGGAAATAAAAAAGGGGAATGCAGAAAGTTTATTCTATAATTTGACACTTATCAACCATAAAAATAAAACAATCACCTTCTAACCTTCAAACTCTTAACTCTCCTCAAAAGCGAAGATCCAGGCCCCTCGCTTTCTGCTTCCACATTCAAGTAGCCATTACCTTCACCAGTATCGGCCGAATTCCTTCTTGAACTATTTTCACTATGACTGTTCCTTAATCTTTGCACAAGTGACTTCTTACGGCCCAAGCCACCATTACTTGTCGATAAAAAGTCATCAGTTACTGGCTTAGGCGCGGGTGCGCCATCAACAAAAGTAGAGGACCCTAAACCAGCGGTGATAGAACCGTGTACAGGCTCTGCCTTCAGTTTTGAGTCAAAGTTTATAACAGATGGATTTTGTTTGAGTGTGTTAAGCGTTGACAAAGGATCGTTTGAGCTTCTGTTTGTTTTTATAACGGGTGCTTCCTGTTCAGCAGATTTCGCTCTTCTCATAGAGATTTTCCTACCCACGATTTCATTTTGATCATTGTCATCGTAATTTCCAAATGCTCTATTCAAGTGATTATTATTGGGGTTATTTCCCATACCTGATATTGAGTTGTTTGGTCCGTTAACGGGGAATGCTTTGACTGGTGCAATCTTTACATTCTTGTTACGATGTGGAGTGCATGCATCAAATGGTCCATCATGATGAAAACCACCTCCAAAGAAACCACTAACATCTAACTTATCTATTGTATCCATATTTTTAGACTTAACAGGCTCTGGCAGCTTCTTTGATGGTGATTTATTCCTGGATGATTTATGTGTGCGTCTCCTTTCTCTTTCTTTGCCTGGGTATTTATGACCGTTGTAATGTTTAGCAGAGTCTGAATGGGAACGGTGTGGTCTTGATGAGCTATAACGTCCATGATTTCTAGATGAAGACCCAGGTTCCTTCTCTCTCGGGTAATCTTCCTTGGCCCTTTCTGGCGCAACGTCCTCATAAGCTGGTGGAGGTAACAGGTCTTGTACCGGTTTTGTAGGCTTAGTCTTTCTTGGTGCTGGTGGTGCTACGCGGCGATTCAGGTAATCATGGTCCTGTAAAGCTGAGGCGAATGGATTATTAGAAGACATTTTCCTGCTGAGTTGTTAGTATAAATTGAGAAAAGAGAAAACAGCAAGAAGATTCCACATTCAAAGCCTAGTTCATAATATAACAAATAACATAATGCTTTGCTACTTAATGTATATTTGCTCGGCTGAGTCAAGTTACAGTTGAGCGCGTCATGTGATTTGCTTTACCACTTTAAAAAGTAAAGGGATAAACTAAAACTCTGAAACTCATTTCATGGCTGAGAACTTCATTGCTATAATGTTAGTAGTACTTACCTATCCCCATAGTTGACACTACTGTCACTACCTGTTCTAGTCAGTCTGCTGGGAAATTGTGGTTTCTGGTAAATTTCCTGTTGTGGTGATGCGCCGTAATCTTCGAGAGAAAGCCCGACGTCTGAGCCATCATCTGATGATTCTTCAGCAAGCTTTCTATTCTTGGAAACCCATTCTTCAAAGTGAGATGGTGAGCCTGACCTGGAACCTAATCCATGTTGTTGTTCAGTGAATTTCCGAAATGGATTATTTGACGACAAACGTCTAACTGATTCAGACGATTCGTAAGAGTAATTAGGTTGTTGATACATTATGATACAATGATATATCTTAAGTTTACTTTTGATTTGATGGCTGAAAATCTAATTTCCTTCTTTTATGTCCACTTGTTGCGTATAATGTAGGTCTCGTCGTAATTGATCGGCTAGATTTTGTTGCTAGCAAATCACCAGTATTCAATCACTGTTTAAACCTCGTCGAATTCAATTTGATATTTACTACGAGATGAAACGGTAGATCAATCCAGCAGTTTAGAGATGACTTGTCCTAGTCTTAATTTCTTTCACTTCGCTCCACGTCCTAGCGATGAATCAAATTAACTTACCTTTGCTTTCTTTCGTTTATTTACAGGTTTTCTAGATCAATTTCCACTTTCTTCACCTTAGTCTGACAATGTAGAATACGTCAAACAGTACTGTAACCTGAAAAAAATATATGTAAGTATTAGAAGAATCTTCTTTTCAAAACTTGTTTATTGTCGGTGCTAGTCGACTAAGTTAAATCGAGGTTAGAGAGCCCTCATGAAATCCGTTATTTATGATCGCACACACGCCCCGCAGAGTATTTGTGTACGCGTGAACCTCGTTATAAGCTTTCAGGGGAGGCCGGTCGAAGCTTAATGTGCGAGCCGCAAGCTAGCCACAACGTCTCTTGCAGCAGCATCCACAAGGTCCAACTCAATCTAGAACTTTAGATGAACTGGATGCTTATCAACATTAACTAAACAATGCTTTGAAGACAGCTAGAAGGTTGGCGAGCTCTATCTTTTAGAAATCACGCTTATTTTTGTGGGGGGGAAAGGCTACGCGTAGCAGCCGTATATGCCTATGTCGGAGGCGGAGAGGGAGTAATTTCGCAATTCACTGCGTTAACAATCAAGGTAGCCAGAACTATTGCTAAAACCTCCATTCGTAATGTCCTTCTCTAGTGTGTTAGAGGGGGGGGGTGGGGGCAATTTAGAAAAGGAGTGAACATTGGCCGCATCTACTCATACAAATTTTCATGTTCACACTATCAGATGCTTCAAATGAGCCTTACAATTCTTCTACAGACAACATTACCCCCAATGCTAGACTATGAGTTACAAGATTATCTTCTATTACGAAAAAGGGAAGGGGATAAACTGTGTGGTATTTTGTATTTCTGTGATCTGTCCACGTAACACACTCTGGACTTAGTTTCTGATCTTCGCTAGTAGCCTGTGTGTAAGAGGCTGATACATATAGTAGAACTTTTCACTAGTTATGCCACCCTTTGTTCTCTAGATCTAGTTCTACTTGGGCGGGGGCCGTCACGCCCCCCACCCTCGGTGAACGGCAATGATGTAACGCGTGCAAATACCAAAAGGGATCAAATTAAGCATAAGGAATTTTCAATTAAAGCATATGACTAGTCTCACTGGTTGTTGGTTATTTCTATTGCGATTATATGCATGCTTGTACAGTACCGTTCCGTACACAGCATATGTTGCCTACGAGTTATGAAGGATCTCTCCGAGCGGCCTTTTAACAAAGGGTTCAGTTTAGATCCCTTTAGTACAGGAATCATACCGTTAAAAGGCTAATTGTCGTGAGTAAGAAAAATAGATATAACTATGTTAGTCCCACGTCATTTTTAAACTGTATCTTACACTGCCAATTTAGGTACCTATTTCAACAACAGAGCCATGTCGGTATTGATATCAAATGTAGAGAACATTAGATCTCGTATGGAGACGATAAAAACGCCTCAAGCTGCCAAGGGAGATTAACCCTTTTTTCCCTCACCCGGACAATATTTCACATCGCACGGCGCCATCAGAAAGTATTAATGAAAGGACAATAAGTACCTCCAAAAGTGCTCTAGTAAATGTTGAACTCAGCTTAAATAACCAAGGTAAAAGGTCAAACACAAGTATGTCAATACTTGATGAAGAGAAGGCCATAAGGGCAGAGGATGAGGAGTACATTCAAAGTTCAAGTGATGATCCTTTACTTGATGATGAAGAACATGCAGACAACTGGATTGATAAGCTTGGACTTAGGTTTAACGCAGAAATCAGAGGTGTAGAGAGAGTGCCAGAAAATAAGAGACTGGGAACATCTACTATTCCTGCTTTAACAATGTTTTTATCCCCTAACTTGGCTATCTCTGCCTTATCAACAGGAGCGTTGGGACCTACATTCTACGCATTGGACTTAAGAACTTGTATTCTCTGTATTGTGTTCTGGTGCATCATTGGTGCATTACCTGTTGGACTTTTCGCTACTTTTGGTATGAGGTTTGGTTTAAGACAGCAAATTCTTTCCAAGTATTTTACTGGTCCTATTATGGGGCCCGTTTTTGCCCTTTTCAACGTCATTTCGTGTATTGGATGGAATGCAATTAATGCATTACCTGCTGTTCAGCTTCTTTCTTCAATTGGCCCGTTGCCTCCATGGGCTGGTTGCTTAATCATTGTCATTTTGACATGTATTCTTGCATTGTTTGGTTATAAGACCATTCACTTATATGAACGTTATTCATGGATTCCAAATTTTGCCATCTACTTGGTCATTATTGCAAGATTAACAAAATCTCATACATTTAATTGGGGTGAAATGAAGACTGGAACTGTTGAAGCTGGAAACGTCTTGAGTTTCATTTCTAGTATATTTGGCTTCATCGCTGGCTGGTGTCCATCTGCTGCAGATTATACAGTTTATATGCCCGCGGATACCCCACCTTGGAAGATATTCCTAAACATGGTAATAGGTCTTTCTGTCCCAGCTATTTTCGCCATGATCTTAGGGTCTGCGTGTGCAATGGGTACATTCACCAATCCTAAGTGGAGTGATGCCTATGAAAAGGACCTGGTTGGTGGTTTAGTATACGAAATCCTTGTAGATGATAATTTGCATGGTTTTGGAAAATTTTGCGTTGTAATTTTGGGATTATCTGCGATTGCAAATAACTTGCCCGGAAGCTACTCATTATCACTTTCTGTGCAAGCAGTGTGGGCCCCTCTCGCGAAAATGCCAAGGCTATTTTGGTGTTTCTTGGGAAATTTCGTCTCTCTTGGATTATCTATCCCAGCATATTACGTCTTCCAGCAAACCATGTCCAACTTTTTGTCCATTATCAGTTACAATGTTTCTATCTACATCTCAATTGCCCTTACCGAGCATCTCATATATAGAAGAGGTTTTGATGGTTATGATATCTCCAATCACAACGATCGCAAAACACTTCCCATTGGAATTGCTGGGTGTATTGGTTTTCTTTTCGGAGTTGCATCCACAATATTGTCAATGAATCAAACCTGGTACCAAGGTGTAATTGCTCGTAAGTTCGGAACATACGGTGGTGATATCTCATTCGAACTCAATATCTTGTTTGCCTTTGTGGGCTATAACCTTGTCAGACCTTTCGAAAAGAAGTATTTTGGTCGCTGATTGCGTACATTGGTTGTCATAACCCACATTAATGCATTATATATAACCATATATACATAATTCAACTACATTCAACATACGTCAAGTAGTAGCTAGTTTTTTTTTTTCATACTCCGACCGGTTGAACTTACCCCGGTTCCATTTCTTAATGTTGTCCCTGCGGTAAAAAATGACACTTTTCCACATACGTGTATCTATTATCGTTCCACACTCTGAACCGCTTGTTTATGTGCCGCCTGTGTGACGTTGTCAACATCTAATTCCTTTTTGTGAATTGCAATCATGTAGATAAAACAGGCACATTTTTCGGCACTTATTTTAAACAGACATAGTTTTATTATTTGGTTATGTGCCGGATAGCACTCCTTCACTGTTCCGAGTTCCTTTATTTCTTCTTTCTTTTGTAGTAACCTAAGAGTCAAGCGTACATATCAATATTGTTGGACCGAGAATGAAGTTAAGTATGTCTCCTTCAGCATGCTTTTTTTACTATCATAAGCTAAAGAATTCTTGAAAGATATAATTGATAAAAATTTGATTTTTAATTATGGCGTTAGTCCCGTGATTCTATCGCATTTATAACACTTTTCATCCAGGCCAGACGAATTTTGGGTAAAGTGCGTATCAATATGGATCAAAACGCAGCAACCCTTGCGACTAATAAAATTTCCCTTTTTCCAACAGTTCAACAAAAACAACGTTCAGCGAAATTCTGATAACCAATTGATAGTAATCGAGTCTGATTGTAACTTAGTTTACTGTTTAAAGTGTGTCAATAAAGCTGTATCGTGTGGAAATAAGTAAACCAGAAACAGTTTTATCAAGGGCAACAAGTAATTTTGTTGGTCTACAGAGCACTACAAACTACTTATATTTATATCTTACATATATACCATAAAAACAAGGGGGCTTTTTTCCGTAAATTTTGTCGTTGAGAACTTTCCTAGGATTCTTCCATTACCAATAACAGCAATAACAACATTATCCTTATCTTGATCGTACCTTGTCAACGAAATATAAATCAACAACAATGGCAGAGTTGAACAAGGAAGAAGAAAGAATGCTTCAAAACAAGAAGCGGACCAAATATTGGTTGAAGTTCGGTCCCTACCTTTCGGAACGTCAATGGGCAACCGTAAGAGAGGACTACTCAAGCAATGGAGATGCTTGGTCTGATTTTCCATTCGAACACTCCAGATCCAGAACTTACAGATGGGGTGAAGATGGTTTAGCCGGTGTTTCTGATACTCACCAGTTACTTTGCTTATCAATGGCGTTATGGAATGGAAAGGATGAAATTTTAAAGGAAAAGGCGTTTGGTTTGACTAATTCACAGGGTAATCACGGAGAAGATGTTAAAGATCTTTACTATTACCTTGATAATACACCAAGTCATTCCTATATGAAGTACCTTTACAAGTACCCTCAAACCGCTTTCCCTTACAAGCAATTAGTTGAAGAAAATGCAAAGAGAACTAGAAATGATCAAGAATTTGAACTTACTGACACAGATGTTTTCAAGGACAATAAATATTTCGATGTAGTCTTTGAATTTGCCAAAGATGACGATGACCCAGAGGAACTCTTGCTCCGTATTACTGCTTATAATAGAGGTAATGAACCAGCACCGCTACATATTTTGCCCCATATGGTGTTCAGAAATACCTGGGCATGGGGTACAGATTTGACAGAGGTCGGGAAACCGTCTTTAAAAGCAATTGATGAACATTCAATTCAACTTGACCACCCTAAATTTGGAAAGCGCTACTTGGTATTTGCGCCTGCGCCAGGTTTCACTGAGGAGTCTCCTGATATTTCACCAGAACTTTTGTTCACTGAGAATGAGACCAATACAAAGTTATTGTTCAACCAAGAAAACAAGGTGAAATTTGTTAAGGATGGTTTTCACGACTACATAATCCATGGAGAGAAGGAAGCGGTTAATCCTGATAAAACAGGAACTAAAACTGCAGCGTGGTTCTCTTTTGACGAAAATGGAGGTGTCCCACCCGGTGATTACGTGACTGTTCGTTACAAGTTTAGTAAGAGTCCTGAATACTTTGACGAGTTTGAATTTGACCAAGTTTTCGCAAAACGCCAAGATGAAGCTGATACTTTTTACTGGAACATTTCACCATTGCCAATTACTGATCATTTAAGACAAGTTCAGAGACAGGCTTTTGCCGGATTGTTATGGAATAAACAGTTTTATCACTTTGTGCATGACTATTGGTCGCAGGGTGACCCAAATACTGTCAAACCACCCACAAACAGAGCAAATGGAAGAAATAAGGATTGGAATCATTTGTACATCGAGGATATTCTCTCAATGCCCGACAAATGGGAGTATCCTTTCTTTGCAACATGGGATCTTGCTTTCCACACTATTCCATTTGCTATGATTGACCCTGAATTTGCTAAAAAGCAACTTGATCTTCTCACAAGAGAATGGTATATGCATCCAAATGGACAAATGCCGGCCTATGAATGGAACTTTTCGGATGTTAATCCCCCCGTTCATGCATGGGCTGCCTATAGAGTTTTCAAAATTGAAAGAAAGATGCATAATCGTGAGGATTTGGACTTCTTGGAAACTGTTTTCCAGAAGTTGCTCCTTAACTTCAATTGGTGGGTTAACAGAAAGGACAATGAAGGTAGCAATAAATTCCAAGGTGGCTTCCTTGGTCTTGATAATATTGGTGTCTTCAATCGTTCAGAAGATTTACCTACTGGGGGTACCATGGAACAAGCAGACTCTACTGGTTGGATGGCATTTTTCTGTTTGCAAATGTTGAACATTTCATTGGAGTTGGCTAAAACCAGACCTGTTTATGAAAATATTGCTTCAAAGTTCTTTGAACACTTTATCCTTATTTCTGATGCTATGACTTACAAGAGTGGAGAAGGGGATGATTCTCTTTGGGACGACGACGTTAATTTTTACTTTGACGCTATTAACTACGGCCATCGCAGTGAACGTTTACCAGTTAGATCCCTTGTGGGGTTAATTCCTTTATATGCATCATTGACTTTGGAACCAGAACTTTTAGAAAGATTTCCATCATTTAGGAAGAGATTAGACTGGTTCACCCGGTACAGACATTCTGTGGCGGAAAGAAATATAGCATCTATGGAAACTCGTGGTGTTGGTGAAAGACTATTATTATCTTTAGTTAATAAAGAAAGACTTGTAGCAATTTTGGAGAGAATGTTGGATGAAGATGAATTCTTATCTCCATACGGTATTAGATCTTTATCCAAGCACCATAAGGATCACCCGTTCGAAATGGATGTTAATGGTCAAAAATACAAAGTTGAGTATTTACCAGGTGAATCTGATTCCGGTATGTTTGGTGGAAATTCCAATTGGAGAGGTCCAATATGGTTCCCAGTTAACTTTTTATTAGTTGAGGCATTACAAAGGTTTTACTTGTACTTTGGACCTGATTTAAAAGTTGAATGTCCAAAGGGTTCTGGTGATTATTTAAATTTGGCACAATGCGCCCAAGAGATTGAACACCGTTTGATCCACTTGTTCATTCCCGACCAGAACGGTAACAGAGCAAGTAATGGAGATAATGAGTTATTGAATCAAGATCCATTGTTCAAGGACTACGTCCCATTTTATGAGTATTTCGATGGTGACACAGGTAGAGGATTGGGAGCTTCGCATCAATGTGGATGGACCGCTCTTGTTGCAAAGTGGATTCATGACAATGGTACCTCTTGTAGGATTCCAAAGACTCCAAGATCTCCCGCAACACCAAGTACCTCAGTTTATCTTCATGATAGTGCAGATTTGGATGTGAATGAATTGAAGCAATACTTACCCAAATCTGGTCCATTCCCAGGAAGACTTACTAGAAGAAGATCTGGTAAGTCCTTGTTGAATTTAACAATCAATTCCTTGGATTTAGAAGATGATGAGACTCAAGAACTCTATGATAAAACCCAAGGGCGTAAAGAGGTCAATGTTACTCGTGAAATGAGAGAAGGAAGCATTTCTTCCGCTGCATCTGTTGCATCTGCTGATTCCCATTTAACTACTGATGGTGGTCTTATTAACCAGATCAAAGAGGCTCTTACGAAATACAAGACTAAGAAACAAGATGAGCCTGAAGATTTATCTGGGGATGAGTTTATAGCTAGAAAATGAAATTAAAAACGAAATGTTTCGCTTCTTAAATGCCTTTTCCGTTTATTTCCCCTAAAATACTTTTTATTTCTTCTTTATATAAAAATTTGTTTAAACAATTACGTTAAAATATAGTTCTAGTTGTCTTCATTTTGTTTTGATATTTAAAATTATTATTGTGAATCCTTCATTCCATTTTCGATTTTGTGTTCAGAAATTATAGTCATATAATATCTGCTGGCAAAATCTGTGAGGTCACTACAACCATTCAATAAGAAGACTAAATTAATTAAAATGTCTGAATTGTTCAATACATATGATAGTGACATACAATTGGCACTACAGGAAGCTAAGTCAAAATTAGCACAAGTTTCAAGTGGTGGAGGTAAGTATAGAGATGTTGAGAAGAGCGGTATATACAAGGGAGTAATTTACTAACCATGTTTGTGTTAAGATAGAAAGTTGTATTTGAGAGCAGTTGAAGATGCAACAGACGAAGGATTAGAGATTTTAGACCAGATGAGCATTGAAGTACAAAACTTGCCTACCAATGAGAGATCATCATACAATACCAAAATACGCCAATATAAGGCTCAAATTGATGAATATAAATACAAGTTAAAAGAGTATCTAGATGATCAGGATAGATATGAATTATTTGGACAAAGATATACAGACAATGATGGCTCTAGTGACAATGTTCATGATCAGCAGAGAAGGCAGCTTTTAAACAACAACTCTTCTTTGGAAAGGACATCCCAAAGATTGAGAGACAGTCAGAGAGTTGCTCTTGACACTGAGCGCATAGGTGGAAACATTCTTAATGATTTGAGAGCTCAAGGAGAGCAGATTTCAGGCTCTAGAAATACACTTATGGCAGCTGATGGTTATGTTGATAAGTCGATCAAAACGTTGAAGTCGATGAGCAGAAGAATGACGGCTAATAAGTTCATTAGTTACGCTATAATAGCAGTTTTGATATTGCTTATTTTTTTGGTTTTAGTCAGCAAATTTTGGTAGGTTGTAAAAAGATGTGAATTATAATTATGACAATTTCTCTGTTTTCATTTATTTTTCATTCCTTAATTTTCTACAAGGGCCATGTATTTTTCAATTCTATCGAATGCATTTAGTTAATAATTAGTCCTTTAAGGAATTCTAGAAGAAAAACTCTTTCTAATTGAACTTCTTTTGCAGTAGATAATGTAATTTTTAGCTTTTGTGTGTAGATTTATCTTATCGGACCGAGAGCTTACGAACAGTGTTTTGCCAGCCGATTCTCATTTATTGTCAGATAAAAGTATAGAAAAAAAAAATTTCACATCCGTTATCAATTGATTATAAGCATAATTACCCATAGTGCAAGAAATTGCCAGTAGGACTGGTTTTATATGAGTATGATTCGATCTATAGTTGGAGGTTTTCGTCCTATTGCAAGGCACTTGATGCCTGTTACTAAAAATGTAACCACTGCTTCAAAAGTACCAGTCCCATCGCTTCAGTTAACTAGACAGTTCCACCCAGCATTACCACGATTCCACGGTCATCTTACAAAGCCAAAACCTGGAGAAGAACTCCATATCACTTTTATTACCAAGGATGGTCTGCAGTATACATATGAGGTTGCGGAGGGAGATAATTTGTTAGACATCGCACAAGCCAACAATTTGGATATGGAGGGCGCATGCGGTGGTTCCTGTGCATGCTCTACTTGTCATATTATTGTCGATCCTGAACTCTACGATGAAATCCCCGAGCCAAGTGATGACGAAAATGATATGTTGGACCTTGCCTTCGGCCTCACCGAAACTTCTAGATTGGGATGCCAGGTTAAAATGAGTAAAGAATTGGACGGAATTAGAGTAGCTTTGCCTGCAATGACTAGAAACCTACAATCGAGAGACTTTAATTGAACTGATTGCGAATGGGAGCTCTTTCTGCCTTTATGGCAATTTATTCATATTTAACACCAGATGCTTGCATCTGGTGAGTATCGTATAACCGTTTGGTTTGCAATTCACTAAAAAACTCAGCAATTAATTTAAGCTTGTATATATATACTTGGTATCAAATATATGAAGATGCCTTTTTCCTTAGTTCTTTAGAACCATGCTCTACGAATCATCATCGTGATGGAAATATGTGTTCCTGCATATATGTTTGTTTATCTTATTTGAAGATATACATCACCAAGCAACAGTTGTATGTTTTCCTAACTTTACGCTTAGTCACAACATTAAGTCTTGCAATTTTGTTGTTTGGAACTACTTCAAGGATATCTAACTCCATATCACATTTTGTTGTTTTCATTTGCTAGTCTTCTTTCATTCTGACGTGTAATAGATCTGTTTCAGTTGTTTTATTTGTGTATTGTAAGTACCAAACACACTATAAGTACGACGACATGTCTACAGATCATAATATACACCTCAACCGACACGAATATATAAAACAGGGTGAATCCGAGACCCAGAAAAGAGTGCTAAGCAAATTGGATGATAATGCTTTAATAGATGAGAGAGTGATCAAAAAACCACTGTTCAAAAGAGACATGACAAAGCTTAGTGTTACACAAGGGAGAGAAAACGAAGAAGCATTTGTCTCTCATATACCACGACCCTTAACTAATTTGGGATGGGCACCTTCAGGTGAAAAGGAGCAAAGGCCATCCAGTATTCCAACTCCAACTGGTCTCTCTTCAGGAAATGGACCTATGAACTTACAACATATAAACAAGCTCATGGGTTTAAAAGACACACTATCGAGGAAATCTGAATCATCTCCAATAACTCAAAAACCCACCTTGCGTTCTAGAGTTAGCAGAATAGAAGAAACTCTTGCAAAAGATTTGTCCAAACAAAATGAAATCCAACATCAACTTGATATTCAACTAAAGGAACTAAATGATAAAGTGGATGACATAGAACAAGAGTTAATAGAATTGAAGAGATCAAGAAAAAAGACCTCGCATAAAATGGCTGACATGTCAATACAAATTGACCAGCTGAAGAGAAAGTTTCAGTACATGGAAGATACTGTCATGAAAAACGTCTCACATAAGGAACAATTAATCAATATTCAAATCAGAGAACTCTCCAACTTCCTTTTGACACAATACAAGGAAGTGGAATTTCAAATTCAGAATGAGCTCCAAAAAGCTCATTCATACAAGGATGACGATCTTTTACAGGACATTAGTCTTTTAAACTCAAAGAAAGAAACGTTAACACTTCAAGTGGACGAGACAAATCTTCGTAAGCAACAAACGTTGAAAGGAGAAGCAACCAAGCTTCAGGAGGAATTAGTAGAAAAATTAAAGCCAAAAACAATCGAACTTAATGACTTGAAAGAGGAGCGAGAACAAGAGCTAGCTGTCATAGATAATATTTCAAAACAGCTTGATAAACTCAATGAACTGTTTGGAGAGAGTGTGAATCAAAATGAGCTGATACAAAAGTCCATAGATCAGTACGAATCTTTTATATCTAATTTTCAAGATATAAAAGTTAGAATGTCGAAGGAATTAACTGACTTGCAAATAGAATTAGCGTCTGTTAAGGAGACACAAGAAAATTGGGACTCAAAATTACGTATGGAAAGATTGAAATATGAGAATACTTTAGAAAAGTATCAAAAATACGAAGAACAAAGAATGAGAATTGAGAATTCAATTATGGAGTATGAGCGAAAAATTAGGGTCTATATTAAGGCTCCTAATGTTCTGAACAAAAAAGAACTAACTTACGAGAATAGAACATTCACATTTAGTAAGATAATTGATGGATTTGATGAGAAGGCTAACGAATATTTAGCTGATAACTTTCAAGTTTTGGTTCAAAGTTGTTTATCAGGTAACAATGTTTCTATAATATTCACGGGAGAAAAAGATGAAGGGTTGATGTTTCAGTCTATTACCAAGAGTTTTGATACTCTTTTAAAAGTTTGCAATTCTAAGGAAAAGTGGAACTTTTCATTCAGCTTGAAATGTATTGAAGTGAGAGATAATATGGAGGATGTTTTTGATGCAAATCGAACAATAGACTCTTCTGTTTTCTCATGTAGTTTATCCCAAATAAACTCCCAAAAAATGTTGATTGACGGTCAAAATGGGGTAGGAGACATTGTTAAAGATTACACTAGGTCTTCAAATTTAATGTATATTATCAGCATTGACGCAGAAAAGGAGCTTAAAAAATTTGAAAGTAATATTATGTTCCTTGACCTAACGGCCAACGATTTAAAACGTCAAGAGGATTGTTTGAACTATGTGGTTGATTCAACAAATAATGCCGAACTTCTGAAAATTATGAAGTATACACGTTACAATAGTAAAAGTTTGGTTATTGCAAACTTGACAAAAGAAGATGCCTCTTACAATGAAATTCTACTCGCATTAGAGAATATCAATTCATTTGAAATATAGTACGCAAATTTTAGACTGGTGTTTCACATCAATATAGTCTTAAATAGTATTTCACAGAACTCTAATTACATAGCATTAATAAGATCATGGATAACCCACTTTAGTTCATCTGTCGTTCCAATATGAGTCTCGGCTATAGAAGGTATGCTTTGAGAATTGTTCAAAGATTTAGTTTCCGCTTGCTGCTTGACATTATTCATTGGGGTTGATTCAGCTTTATCATTACTGGAGTTGTTTTCGGTCTTGTTTACTGGGCCTTTGGAATCTGTCTCTTTTAAAAGTTCTATACGAGGAGGCATGATATAATCAGGATCAGACCTGCTCCAATCATCATTTTCTAACATAACGTTTGGTAGTCTATACTTAGGACCACAGTATTCAATCAAATGAGGGTACATTTCAAAAGTATCGTAGAGGTCACTTATATTAAGAGTAGTGTTATGCTTTTTTACTTGTCTTTCCTCTTCCTTAGCCGGCCTTTTCTTCCCCTCTTGATCCCCTGTTTGCATAGGTATAAAGTCGTTAGTTGCATACTTTTTCTCTCTATACCTTACGACATCAATTGCTGTTTCCATTATATTATTTAGATGTGTCTCAAGTCCCAATAAAATCACTTCTAGTACCTGAGCGTTCACACCACCAGTGAGCCCATAATCTCGCATAGTCATAAGAATTCGAGTCGACAAACTGTCATAATCTGGTAATTCATAATTCTGAGTTGATATTGGAGTGTTAATACCATTGACTACATCTTGCTGCCACTGAACTAGATTATTCACTTGTAGTTGCTGCTGCTCTTTGTTTTGTATCATGGGAATTTTTGGTAACAATGCTTGCCTAGTACGTGTTATTGATGCAAAAAGCTTATTCTTTTTGCCACTATCCCTAGTTATATTCTTAATTCTTCTCCTCTCCTTGATGGGCAATCCCATGATGTTTTGCTTGAACTTTTCATATTGACTTGACTTGATGTTTTTAGACTTGGTGGACTTCTTATTCCAAAATGATGCAAACTCGTTCTGATAATCGCTTGAACTATCTGTCAAGGAGTTCGCTAAATTCAACAAAAGGAGTTTATTGTGATATTGTACCAAACCATTTTTCAAAATTGGAGTAATTATGTCTGTAAGTTCATTTCTGGAGAGTTTCCCTACTAAAAACAAACTTAATGCTTCATGATATTTGTCCCAATCGTTCCCAAGTTTACTCTGAAATTCTTTAACAAGTGACTGCAATCCAAGCCTCTTATTACCTGCAGTTTGTATGGCAGTTGTAGCTGTTGACATGCCTTTCAACGAATTTCGCTAGCTAATGTATGCAAGAAGTAAATTAATAAATATTGACACTTTAATATTTTTGATATTACAAAAAACTTTCCCTCAGATGGACTAAATCTAATACTGTATCTTTTTACAGTTCTATAAGTCTTACAAATTCCTCTATTTTAGATGTATTGGATAGACACCTGAAAAGTTGGCTTCACGTAACTATTGAGGTACGAATGAATTAAATATTGATATTGTGCGGTACACGATTAATTTGCAATATTTTATCTAGTTAATCTATGTAAGCTCTATTTAATAGGTATATGTATTATGAATTCAAGATGATAGTTCAGTATCATTTAACAATGCTGTCTCCTTGTCATCGACTTCAGCAAAAGTCCCTGTACCATCTTTTCTTTGTATGAAAATAAATAAAATAGCTGAACAAATACCTAATACTGCAACACCAATACCCATATAGATTGCGGCTCTGTAACTTTTAAGGATATCATGGGTATTTTGAAGAGTCTGATATTCAGCAGTGCTCCCAATTGCAAGAAATAGTGAAACGGAATAACTTACAACTGTAGATACAAGTGATCCAGCCATGCCTTGATGGTGCGCTGGAAGATAATCAGAAAGAATAATAGATGCACTTGGGAAGCTTATATCCATTGCCCAGGAAAGCATAAGCATTGTTCCAAATGACATTCTGAAGAAACTTTGATTAATCGGCATAATGGAAAGCATAACACAACCTCCTGTGAAACAAACTGCACTAAAAGCAAGAAGATATGATGGCTTGGTACGAGAGATCACCGCAGGGACACAAAGCGCAGCAATGACACCAAGAATAAAGAAGGGGAAATAAGTCAATCCACCTTCAATTGGAGTGTAATGACGTAAATTTAAAATGAAACTCCAATAATAATATTGCCAGATACCAAAGGAACCCCAACCAAAGCTCAAGATCAATAATACAAGACCAATTCTAATATTAAAAATAGATTTTGGAAGAAGTGGCTTTTTTACAAATTTCAATTCCAAGATAAAGAATAAAGTCAAAAAGATTATTGCAAGAATCAAAGTCACAATAATGTAAGGTTTTGACCAGCTTGAAGAAGGTGCTTGGGTCCACGCAAAAATGAGCAATACTAAACCTATCACACCGACTGATGATCCAACAATATCAAATTCCTTCATTCCTTCTTTAAATGATTTGGATTTTTTAAATCCGCTATTTGGAACAATAAAATAGGAAGTACCGCCAAATATAGCCGCAGTAATAGATAACATCCAAAATGCCCATGGCCACCAGACTAGTTGACTGAAAACGGCTGCCATAAGTGCACCCATGGTTGCTCCTGTAGGTCCTGATGCACCTATCAAACCAAATGCGAAGTTCTTTCTATTACCATTGGGATATATTCTACCAACGAGACCAATACCACATGGTACAAGTAAAGAAAAGCCAAGTCCTTGAAATGCTCTGCAAATAATAAAAAACATCACTGACTTAGTATAGTATGAAAAACCTGTTAACAAACTCCAAAATATGACCCAACACCAACCGATATTAAAAATCAACTTAAGCCCAAAGATATCACCCAAACGACCACTTATTAAAACAAACGTTCCAACGGTTAATGGAAACAGTCCCATAAACCATACTTTTATTGACGGTTCAATAGTTTTTCCGCTTACTTCCTCGAATGAGGCCGTCACAATATTCATGATACTCAATGACATGGTGATTCCTCCTTGAGTGAGAAATTGACCCATAGATACTATAAAAAGGAACAACCATTCATGGTAACGAGAGCTGAAGCAATCTGGGCGTGTGTCAACTTTTCTGCTTCCTTTTGACTCCATGTTCCTTGTTACTTCTACTTCACCGCATTTCCTTTCTTTAGACATATTAGACTTGCAAAAAGATCAATTAACATTATAGATATTTAAAAACTTGCAAGATGCGTAATTGAGGATCCGGCGTATCGGCCCGATATATTGGTGTCTAGGGTATTTCTTTTATCAACACCCTTACATCGTTGCTGCTCGCACTACCCCGAGATAGGCTGCTAATCCACTAGAGATGAAGTTCTCTGTTCGATGTAGACTAGTATATAAGAAGTGTTCTGTTCCATGTGGACTAGTATATTAGAATATTCCCATTCACAAAAATTTCAATACCCAAGAGATACATATCTAACCAACACATATGCTTTAAAATAAATAGGCTTCAGAAGAGTATATACTCAATTGGCATTTATATTGAACTTTTGTTATCTGGGAGGAAATAAATGCAATTAAATAGAAACACATAATTCAGCGGCAAATAAACTACTAACAAATTGTATAGCAGAATCATTTTCAGCAATGGTGCTAGTTAATTAGTAGAAAATGCTAGAGGAAGCTCTTTAAATTCTTGAAGGATTTCAAAAGGTTAAGAGTTAAGAGTGGTAGCGTGGTTTAGTGATCGTGACATAGTCACCCAGATAGTTAACGACCTACTATTCAATGGAAACGCCTTCATATGCCTGGAATTATCTCTTTTTCGCTAAAGGTAAAGAAATTGAAGGAAGCACAATATGCTCTGGTGTATACTAAAAAGAACCCAATTTACTAACTTCATTGGTCGAGGATTCAATGTGAAAAGTGGGACGAGATAATAACAACCGGCAAAATGTCACTGGATATAGCTAGAGTACCAAATATTGTGAAAGATTTAAATTTCGATGTATCTAAATTTCCTTTCATTATTGATATTTTATAGATTTTGCAGCCGAGCCATGATTTATCTCCTCATCTACAGAATCTGCTAGGCGAGCTATCTTTAGGATATCGTGATATATAATACACTATACATGAAATACTGAGGGTTAAGACTTCTTGGTATAGAAAAGTTTGTCAGATTATATATTGCATATCGTTGACATAACGTGAGAATGGTTAAGCCTGATTTTGATTACCAAAGCCATCACGTTCCCAACATCTACTTTAGTAGTTATCAGTTTTTCCATTGTATGCCATAATGCTATTAATGAATATTAACAGTAGCGCATCCAGAATACGCTGTGGATGATTTACTAGAATGACCCATTTTTACCCATAGTATGTAAAATTGTAGCTGGAGGGCAGTGCTAATTAGGTCGCGCGCCACGAAAAGCCTTGTTTTCATTCCATGTTTGATTTGAATGACTAGTTTAAAAAATAGCTCATTCCCAAAAAAGTTAGATTTCAAAACCCCTATAAAATTTGAAGTAAAGCGCAATTATTAGCGCACATTTATGATCTCACTCAAAAGCCTTTAACGAGTGGAGAAATTCGTCTGTCTCTTTAATGAAGTTACTGTTACTAACCTTCTCACCATCCCGGAAATCCACGCTACTAAGCGAATTATGCACCACATTGTTCAAGAAGTAATTAGAGTAGAGCTCCCAAAGCACATATTGTAGGTTGTCAATTGAGTTATCAGACACGATCACAAACTTAAGACCACTGCCCGATTCCATGTAGTGAATTCTAAACTGTGACGTCGAGAAGGACTTTAGGAAATTACCTATATCTGCGTTACCTAGTTTGGATGAAATGTTCTTGAGGGAATAAATTATTCCAAACAATAATTTAGAGGTGTGTGAGTCGTTGTTCTTGTTAACCAGCCCGTTATCATTCACATGGTGGGAATACTCTCTGCTGTATATGCAATCACAGTGTCTATCAAAGATATAAAAAGAGTGGATAGTCATAATAGTCCTTGAAGCCAAACTTTTTGAAACCCGTAACCACAATCAAGCCATTATAATAACCACCATAGTTAAAGAAAAAGTTGTGGTTCTCAAATTTATAAAGGTGAGGCTGTTTATATACAGGGAAGCTGTGGTGTAACTTGGGTCTGCAAAAACATATAAGAGGCTGCTAGGTAACTACACAGAAATAAGAAACTTGAAAGAATAAAGCAACTTATTTACAATAATAGTTACTGTTTGACTTGAACAAATATATTAGGACCAAATGTTTCAGGAATACTGTTTTGCACATGGAAATCCATGTATGTCTGGCCTGCTTTATTGCTGCGAAGAATGTAGAAATGAAGACATAAACCCTTTCATAAATACTATTGATGACTCAAGGGACGAAGAACCTTATGATACAAATTCATCATTCATATACGAATGTTGTCTCTGCAAGAGCAACCATGATCCATATGCGCTGTGTAAAGAAAGCAATAGAAACTATTCTTGGTCTTCCTCCACAACCTTAAGGGACGAAAATGATAAAGCGTATATCAAATACAACCAAGTAAGTGACATATCTACTACACTTGGATTGCATAGCACAACCAAATTTGAAAAGGAAGCTTATATCACTGATCTTTTGATCCTGAGTAACAATGAACGTATTCAGAGAAACTACAAAAAATGGTTGGTAAGTGCGATGTCGGTATAAGATATTTGGGTAATATTACGGGGAATCTTATATTTCAATAGTGATGGTATGAGACGTTGGATTAAGGGGTCACAAATGTAAGGGTTACGGTTATATAGATTAATATCATGGAACATTTCAAAATATATTTATTTAATGTAGCATGCATCCAATTTGAAGAAGTGAAATGATTAGATTATAGCTTCATAGCTGGGAATATGGTCCTGCCTTTAAGTTTTGAATTTCAACAGAAGAAACGGTACAGCCTATACCACCATGGCTTTTGCCTCAATGCATACTTCAGTTCTGCTATTTCTTCCTTCAAACGATCAAGATCGACTTCTCTTCTTCCTGTGTCAACATCAATTTCTGTGGCTCTAAGGAAAAATTTGGTAAATGGAACCTTTAAGAAAACCACTGAATATATCTTATGACACACGTAACAGAAAACAAAGAAAACAAGACCGAGATAGACTTGGAAAAATCCAGTAACATCTGCTTTTCCACCATTTCCTGGCGGATACAAAGATGCCCAGAAATTCAATCCAGCAATAACGACAAGCATTATCATGGCATACCAGGAGTATACTAAACGACTTGTGAATACTAATTCTTCCTCTGCAATTCTTGCTCTCACGCTCAAAGCTCTTCTGAATCTGATGTGACAGAGACAGATTGAAAAATATGTGAACAAGGCAGCAAGACCACTTAAACTCAACATCCAGTTGAAAACATTAACAGCATCATTTGCGCCCGGTAATGCAACTAAGAAACATAACAATCCAATTACGAGCTGGATAAAAAGAGCAACCAAAGGACGACCTGCCCTGTCGATGTAATTAAATATTGGTGGAGCTTGCTTTAAAGCACCAAGAGCAGCCAAAGCTCTCGATGAACCATAAACACTAGCATTACCAACAGACAACACAGTGATGATAATGACAACATTAAGGATTGACGGCAAAGCAGGAATTTGTGCATTTCTTACTGCAATGATGAATGGAGAAACATTGATATCTACTCCAGCGCTACCGGCCTTAGTGTCATTACCGATGAGAGCAGGAGATTTGTAAGAAACTAACAAGCCTATCATGATAATGGCTCCAATATAAAAAACCAAAAGTCTCCAAAAGACTTGTTTCAAAGCTTTTGGAATGGAAAGTCTTGGATTAGCAGTCTCGCAAGCAGCCAAGCCAAATAATTCAACACCTGAATATGCAAATATCGAAGAAATAAAAATTGAGCAACATTGCTTAAATGGTTCTTGTGAGTTGAATTTTCCTCCTTGGGGTGCATTCCAGTTTTTACCTCCAACAAACTTATGGCCCCCTCCACCACAAACTAAAATGATAGAAAGAATAAGAAAACCTATCACAGTCAAAATTTTGATTATACTGAAAACCGATTCAATTTCACCATATCCCTTAACACCAAAAAGATTCACAACAATAATTACAACATAGAATATTGCCACGAATGCTGCAGGATTAACGTTCGGATTCCAATAATTAATCGTGAGGGATGCGGCAACCAATTCCAATGGTAATGTTACCAACCACTGCAAGGCATAGTTCCATGCCATGGCAAATCCAAAGGATGTATCAACAAACAAAGTACTAAAAGTAACAAAAGCTCCAGCAAGAGGAAACGCAGTTGCTAATTCTGCCAAACTGGCCATTGTAGTAAAAATAACCAGAAATACAATAAGCCAGACGATTAACAAGCCCAATGGGCCTGCAGCTGACAACATGCTTCCAGTTCCAATGAACAACCCTGTACCGATAGCACCTCCAAGGGCTATCAATGAAAGATGTCTGGCTTTCAATTCCTTTGAAAGAGGGCTGGTTGAACTGACAATCGCTGCTCTTTCTAGATCACTTAATTTATTATAGTCAAAGTGAGGACTATTAGGATCAACTGGACGCGGTGCGTTTGAAGTTTCTCTTGGTGAAAGACCGGCATTTGCCTCTGAGTATTGTTCCTCTTCATCCATAAACGGGAACTCCGAATAATCGAAAGGCTTAAATGAATTTACAAATCTGTGCACCCAGTTTCCTGAAGCTACTGAATCATACGAATCTCCCAGGTATGCCGAATCAGCATAAGACGAAGCGACATCGCGTGTGGGTGTGCTGTTAGGCCTGGATGTAACTTGAGGAGAAACATTGATGGAACTTTGCTCCATCTTTTCTATCGGATCCATTTCTTTTTTTTTGTTTTCTATAGCCTAATCGTGCTTCTGGCACTTATAGTTCAAATTTAGTTTATTCTGCTGCAAAGAATCTCTCCTGATGACTTGGTGAGACTATTTCAGCTCTGCAGTCTTTATGCTTTATTTATCTATTACAGGGAAATAGTGTTTCTTCTTTTTCTCTGTAAGTTCCTTTCCACTTACTACTAATTAAAAATGCTGCCTTTCTTATTTGACTGAATGACGCTTGC
Source organism: Priceomyces medius (assembly GCA_030570455.1). Taxonomy (NCBI): domain Eukaryota; kingdom Fungi; phylum Ascomycota; class Pichiomycetes; order Serinales; family Debaryomycetaceae; genus Priceomyces; species Priceomyces medius. The sequence goes on along the minus strand of JAJLVV010000008.1, from coordinate 164,720 downwards.
ACGTAGATCTCTATATATTTAGTGTGGCCGCGCGTTATATACAACCAAAGCAGTCAATATATAAAGATTGTCTCGTTATATTCAAACTTAGACTTCCACTTTCCTTTTATAAAAGGAATGAAAACTTGTCCCCAATTCTATTAACACGTACTTTCACCCCATGATAAATTTAGACCAATTTGGAAAGGTAAGGATTAACTTCAATACAGTAAAATTTTTCTATACAATGAACTATCTCACATGAATACTGCAGACGGATCACCTAAGCACATAGTTTGATAAGAGCAATGTGCAGTATAATGTATATACAATGCGTTAATGGGTAATTTTATTGGTTAAGAGATAGACCAGTTTAGGGCATAAATGATCTTTGAGGGTGTTCACAGCTAAGGTCAAGTATACTATTACTTATGGTCTCTTTTATATAGAGTGAAAACACACACTCAAAAAGCTTTTCAACTTAGAAACATGGTGTGATGAGACTCACGGAAGTCGACTCGACTCAACGGAAGCGAAGGTCGGTTACGTGATACCGTCTCAAATTTCACGATACACGAGTTAGGAAATGAGCGCAACCACCTGCTGTCTAGACGTGCGCCCCGGTGAAGAGTCTAGCTAATTATTACGACAATAGCGAGAATCAGCCTGAGCATTGGGGAAAAGCAGCACTGTAACATGCGCAGTCTAGAAGGCTGAACGTTTCAGATAACGAGTTAGTTTCCAAATTAGAACTGCAGGGTAGACATTGTAGGATCTACCACTGTACGTTGCCTCGAACTACATAGATGTTATGAGAGACGTCAGGGGATACAGAAATCGCATCGTTTAATAAAAACGTTATTTTATTCTTATATAGTGTCGTCCTGACATGGAAGTATATGCTTTTGGAGTTTTATTGAACACGTGATATGTGTTGATGATAAAAGTCATAAGACGGCCGAATATGACCTGACTATGGAGAACTCTAAAGGTATATCATTTACTCTCTTTGCTCCAAGTCGATAAACTTACCACCTTTGGCAAATCTTGGGTGTCTAGGATCGTTAATGAACTCGTCGCTGTTCATAGAAGCGACACCGGCAGTGTATACCAAATAATATGTAACACTAGCTAAATATCATGTTAGTATTTCCGTTCTGTATGGGCGGTATATTGAGATGCTTCTGATACGACTGAGGATGCTGATTAATCTGACGCTAATTATTCTGATGCTAAAAAAATTCCCTATCTCATTACAATATCATACAATAGATCATTAATAGTATATTTTTTATGCGTTTGGGTGACTTCTTGTAACTAATCAAACACGGGAAGTTGACCCCTGACCCACAAGCTGTCAATAATAGTTCTTAAATTCATATTTTTAACATTTTTTTCCTTGTTGTCTTCAAATGTAATTTTGTTTCAATATTCTATCTTTTGCTGGCTCAAATTTCTCAATTGGTAGGATTGGTCTACTTACCACTAGCTGCAACAGGCCATAAGTACTTGAAAACTGGAGTTGGGAACTTCTTGATCATTTTTGCCTTAGTATATTTACTTATTGAAAAGAAGAAATTTAGATAATCGTTGTTGAAGATATGTTCGGTATTCGGGTTGGCACCAAAGTAACCAATGAAAACTTCATTTTTTTGACCGTAGGTGCACTACTATTCGATTGAATGCAGTACGGGGTCTTGTGTAGATCAAGATGTTTGTTATTTGGGTATAAAGAAATAGAACAGGACCGCTATAAGGCCTCCCAAATATCCTTTGATGTTCAGCATATGTCTAACGTTGAGTTTCGGGTCTCCCATTTACATCGTTTTAATGAAGAGTAAAAGGCAAAAAAATAACCAAACAATTATGCAAAAATTGACTATTATTGTTAATAACAAACTTGTTTGGAGGAAATGCTTTATTCAATTCTAATTCTCTAATAATAATAATAATAATAATAATAATAATATACATATATACACGTAAAAAGTTATAGTATACTCAAGTCAAATATGGGCTGTTTATCTGGTATATGCGTATTTCGGGAGTATCTTTCTGAAACCAACAGTTAGTCTGTAAATCATGAGGGTTGGTGTTCACTGACACAATTGACCACTGTCCCTTGAAAAGGAGGTCAATCTTTTCATTCCACTTATTTATGGTGTCTCTATTTCTGATTGTTGCTGATATTATTGCCATTTTAGTTCCTCTGTGAAAGAAAGTGTTGATCGTAGAGCATAATAGGTTAAGTAACTCGGGATCATACGTGATATCAGCCCCAATAAGGTAATCTGCATGAGGCAAAAATTCTGACTTTGATTCCTCTGCGCCCCAAAGAAGCAGATGAGCTTTAATCTTTGGTAAAGCTAGATCATCCATCTTTATATTATTGATTTCAAATGTATTCTTGAGTTTTTCGATAACTTCAGAAGATCCATCGGTTAATGTGATGCTGCTTATGTGGCTTAATTCAGAGTCATAGTATTTAATAAGTGAAAGCAGTGTTAAACCCGTTCCAGCTCCTAATTCTAATACTGACATTCCACCGAAATCATAATTTCCTTCATTGAGATAATTTGCTAGATACAACGCAGCTTCCCAAGTCCTTAGTCCTGTCGTATTGTTACCAGAGATAAGTCTTGGTGTTTCCTTAATTGATACCGAACAAACTTTTTCTTCATCATCATTCGTATCCACTCCGTAAATCCCACTTATAGCATATTGTAAAATATCGGTACTGGTAGCCCCAAGTTCTACCGCTCCCATTACTTCAGGAGAGCACATTAAATCGTAGACATCATCGATAGATTCGCTTCCTGAATCTTCAATTAACTCCACATATTTTTTCAAGAACGATTTAACATAGTAGGCATTCAAAGAGATTACTTTATGTAATTCTTGCAAAATTTCAGTCTGGGCATTCAATGATAAAATCGCAGAAAAGTTATGACTTTTTTCAAAAAGTTCTCTTATAGGTACTCTTTGACGAATATAGTGCCTTATATTAATACTATTTAGCACTCTTGGAGGCATATCAGTAAAATTCTGATAAATACTTACAATTATAATTTTACAGTGATTTTCAAATTTATTTCGAGATATTTTCTATACTCATTCAGAGACAATATTACCAAGAACTCTAATTCTCTTAACACCACCATCAGGGATGATCGTCAACAATACATGGCTGAAAGTTTCTTTATTTTCAACTTTGTAGTGGTGTTCTTTATGAGGACCTGTCTTAGTCTCGCTAACAAGAACATTCCATTCATGACTTTTTGCGTCTGGAACCTTTGAATCATCAGAGACGTTTACACCTTTTACGGTCACCTTTTGAGGGAAGTTTCCTTTAAAATGGGCGGTATCAACAACAATTTCGTGAACTTTTGTTAAAGCCCCCAATCTTACTACAACCCAGTCTGTATGATTTGGTTCTCTCGACCTTTTAGTTTCCCAACCATCAGACATATCATGGCCCCTTCCTGGCAATAAAAGATTGTCAGCAGAACCAAAATGCTGATCTGAGTATTTAATTGCAACACCACCGTTCAATACTGATGCTAAGTCAATAACTGCAGACTTATCTTCAGGTAATACAGGAACAACAGTTCCGTAAAGTTTGAATCTTGCAATTCCTCCGTCGGGATACATTCTTAACCTGACGTGAGTATAACTCTTAGAAGTGATAGAATCTCTAACAAAGAAATGCTTTTGTGATGGACCACATTCAACTTTTGAAATAATTGATTCCCATTTGGATTCAACGGCACCGCCAGTCTCCTCTTCAGAGGACAAATTAGCGGCTTCTACAGATATGGCAGGTGCATGATTACCGTTAAAGAATGCAGTATCCACTGAGCATCCGATTAACTTGGCTGATGAAACTCCTAACTTGAAGACAACCCAGTCAGCTTCCTCTTCGTTGTGTCTTCTTGTTTCCCAACCGTCGTACCATGCTCCAGCAGGAGTGAATCTTGTGGCATCACGGATCGGCTCAGTTGGTTTAATCAAGTTCTCTGCAGCAGCAAACCATTCATCTGAGAATTGCAAGACTTTACCTCCAAGTTTCTCGCCAATGACATTAGTGTAGTTGTAAGCAATTTGATCATGAAAATCTTTTTCACTTAATGTTCTTACCATCTTTGCAGCTGTTATATCCGAACTTTCTCTGTTATTAAAGTGTTTCTCAATATGTATCAACTGAGAGTTCCTGAAGTAACTAATTAATTATCAGTAAAAAATTATGAATATCCACCTCACAGGATACCTCACACCTTTTATATAAGATTAGTGACTTCCACAGTAGTTGATCTAGCGATAATGACAATCAAAGTATCGGAAGATCCCGATAACGCTCTTGATTTCTAAATTAGGTAATATGTGGAAATAAGTACTGAAATTCCATTATTGTGACTTTTGCACGCAAATCTTAATTCGTCTCAAAAAATAAACAATACAAACAAAAACAACTTAGTTGTGCATCGTCAGCGGCTAGTTGGTTAGGGAATTGAATCAAGTCAAGACAACACAAGAGACAGAACTCCGTTATTATTGGTAAAGATCATCACACTCGTTCATTTCAATTAAACAAGACCCTTTTTTTTTGTGTTCAAGGGTAAGAAACAAGTATACCATCCACTAGTTGTACTTATCATTAGCATTTCACTTCCATTTTAATTATGGATGATATTCATAACAAAGAAAATGAAGTTGGAACCAAAGTCTCACCCTCACTGCTGCAGGTAAATTCACAGGGATCAGCAAAAGTACTCACGTCAAAAATATCTCTTAACTTGATAAACCAAAACTCATCGTTAGATTCCCCAACAGGGTCACCGAAGAAAAAGCAAATTCAAATGAGTTTGTTGAATATGGAGAAGGATTATAGTAAACTCGAGAAGCGGTGTGAAGAACTTTTGCTCAAGACCAGGAGCTTGACGGAGGAGAACAATCATTTAGAACATGATTTAGAGAAAAAGATGAAAATAGCCCAAGAACTTTCTGAACGAGTTTCAGGCTACGATAAGGCTTATAAGCATATTCAAAACGAGTACGCTAAGACAAAAGAGTTACATGCAAGAGAAATCACTTGTTATAAGGAAGTGATTGAAGGGTTACAGGACAAAATAAACAAATTATCATTGGAAGCTAGAAGACAGCAACAGCTGGATCAGACACTTAATCAGTTTCAAGAAAACTACTCAAATTTACTAAGGGAGCATAAAATTTTGGAAAGCAACTATGAACTCGAGAAAAGCTCGAAAATTGCATTAATAGAAGAGGTAGAGCATTTATCAGCTCTTTTATCTCGTAGTCAAGAACAACAATCTGTTCAAATTGATCATGACTTTGACATGCATTATAAATCAGTAGATGATTCAGATATATCAGATATTCTGTATGAAAGCTCGGGTAATAATATCAAATTGAACACTGTCAATAATTCAACTGATGATGATGAACAGATAGTCAGTTATTTAGCTGATGATTTGAAAAATAACCATTCTTCCCCAATAAAGGACGCGTTTCATGAATCTTTGGAAATATCAACGAATTTCCAATTTCCACCGTCATCAGCCCAAGTGCCCAATTTTTTGAACAATGAACTTAATAATTCCTTTGAGTCGAGTAACAGTCAATACCCGCCATCACCTGATCCCAAAAGTAAGCAACAGAAACGGCAATCTCTTCCAACAAAATTGAAGTCCGCACCGAATGATGAGTTTGTGCTCTCTCCATTCAAGCTAGCAGGTAACAACGACTCTTATAATGAATCTTATGCATCAGTGACCAAAACTACTGAGAGATATCCACTATCTAAGCCTAATCACTCAAGATATAATAGTCACGATATTTTACCCGTAAAGGTAGAATTTGAACCAGTAGTGGATAACATGAGAAGCTCTTCTGCTCCAGAAGGGGACAATGAGTTGAAATATGAAAGTTTTGAAGATATACCGAGGGAGCTTCCTAGAACTAGAAGATCTGTTAGAGACAGTGCTTTTATGACACTAACTGGTAATGGCAATGGCTATAGTAATACACCTTCGAATAGAAATTCGCTCACAACCTCTTTTTCCTCTAAAACTGCAAGCTGGATGAATGATAACCAATTCACTAACGAAATGACCAGACAAGAAATAATGAAGTTAAAGTTTGAATTACAATCATTAAAATTACATAATGAAAAGCTATTATCTTACATTGGGTTTGAATTACAGAAACAAAAGAAAAATATTAAAAGACTTTCAAGCAAAAAATCACTAAATAACGTCAATAATAAGAAAATGGAATATTCGGACGCTAAATTGATTGAAAAGTCAAGAAATATGCTTATTCATAAGAAACGTGTTTTAAGATCAGTGTCAATCAATACAATTCTTTCCAAGAATTACCAAGCTAAAGAAGGATTACTTGCAAACGGGTTTTATGGTTTTCCGAGTGCTTCCATTGTTGGAAAGCTGTTTGGTATCTATGGACCAATTTGTGAAGAAGATGAAGACGAGGATGAAGACGACTATGGATTTTTAAATCATGATAATAAGTTTTCCAAGCGCATTTTTTCACACGGTTTACATGCTTATCTCAAAAATAATGAAATAGACGAAGAGGATTCGGTTGAAAATGATAAGAATATAAAGAAATTCAAGTCACAAACTTTTTTGAAAAATGATTTACCTCCTGAAGATTATGAAGAGGATGAGGACAGTGAAATAATCGTTGAGGATGATAGCGACTGGGAAGATGTATCAGAGGTGTATGGTGCTAGTGATTCGGGTGTTCTCACTCATATTAAGGGCCTTCTCTTTGGAAGCTTTATGTCACAGAAAAGGAAAGCAAAGGAGGATAACCTAGTCGATGACCATTTAAAGTATAAGTTTTTCACTATTGCAATCGGCATAATGATTATAGGCTTGAAGCTATCCCACACGACGGATCAATCTAGAATGTATTAAACAATACAATAGATTAAAGTTATTATAATTTATATAGAGACAATATATTTGGTTTAGTCCGTAAAATTATATAGGTTATAATAACTTACTTTGAGCTCCGAGAGATGATATCTAAAGTAGGGAGCATCAACATGAGGCTATACTACCGTCAACTAAATTCAAGTTTACATTAAGCTTTTTAGCCCTATAATACATATACATATTAGTTAAGTTAAATTTTTATCTCGAGGCGTTTCGCCACAACAAAGACTGTTTGTAACCAAGTAAACTTCTCCAAAATGAGCTAAAAAAGAACTAAATCGCAAGATTTGAACCTTTAGTTAAAGTGCAAGTTATCTAAATACCATTCTTTTGTGTGTATTTGCCATCAATTTAAAACAACTTTATCGTTCTTCCATCCTTTTCTGTTGCCTGAATTAGTAGAAGAAAGACTAGTGACACCATTGGAAATTAAAGATCCGTCTCCAGTTGTTCTAGAAATGTTTCCATTTAATGTATCACTCTGAGTGCTGGAACCTTCTTCGTGGCCTGGATGCAGAGATGCAACCGCTGCTCTCAAAAAAAAATCGTCGATACCAGATATTTGTTGTTGAGCTTGCTGAAGTTGTTGAGCTTGCTGAGCTTGGTGTCTAGGTTGTAACTGAACCTGGGGATCTACTCCAGTTTGCTGGATCAATTGTTGTTGCTGATGACGTTGTTGTAAAGAACGAATGTTGGTAATTCGCTCATTAAAAAATGAGTTTTTGAATTCCTGGAAGATTTTGACCGTTTGTGGGTATTCAAATTGATGATCATGAAAGAATCTATCTGCAAACATATAAATAAATCTTTCAATATCAGATGCACTAAGGTTCAGACCACCTTCAATATCTTGTTGGGAAGGTGGACCATGGTCTTGATTGGATGTACTTGCCTGTCCCGTCAATGCTGATCTGGTGTTAGATCTAGTGAGCCTCTGTTGATGCGGCAGAGTTTGCTGTTGTTGTTGAACTTGTTGCTGTTGCTGTTGTTGTTGTTGTTGAACTTGTTGTTGAGCTTGCTGCTTATATTGCTTTTGCTTTTCGTACTGTGCCCTTAACTGTTGATGATAATCATACATTGTTGACTGGTTTTCGGGACTAACATCCTTAGCTGTTGAACCAAATTGTTGTTGTTGTTGCTGTTGCTGTTGTTGTTGTCTTTGTTGTTGCTGTTGTTGTTGTTGGTATAATGCAAAGTTTGACATATTTAAGTTTGAAGAGCCATTAGTGAAACTGATTCCATGCTGTGGATGAAATTGGCGACCTGGTGTACCATTGGTAGTCAGTGGATTCATAAGATCATATGTCGCGGACGTAGAATTTGGAGCAAAATCGCCAGAGTTATGTTCATCTTCAGGTACAGCGGTCCGCCTATCGGATTCATTGCTATGTTCATTATTGCCAGTGGGAATACTGACTGCTGAATTTCCAGGGTTTTCGCTGTTGAAATTCGGATCATACACTTCATGGGCTCCTGTTGTACTTGTAGAAGTAGAATTGGTGGACAATCCATTAGGTTCATGTGATGATCCTTCATTTTCTGATATTGGATCAGAGCCACCACTCATCCTCTTTTTATTCAACCCATGCCTTTTCTTGAATTGACTTAACCATCCATGGCTAAATCCCACTAATCTCTTGGGGTCGTCTACACCATACTGATGAGCGTAAATGGACCAATATTCCCTCAAGATAGGTTCGTTAATGGGTTCATTTCTGTCTAGCTTCTGTTTAACTAGAACATCCATTGCACGATTGATCTTCTCATACTTAAACTTGACTTTCCGCCTGCTATTCTTAGAAAACGATGAGCCTGCTTGATTTAACCGCTCTCTCAATTCTTCTTCATTTTTCAACCATTCGCTGAAAGAGGATGTAGATATCGATATATCACTCTTATACCTGTCAACTGTTTCCAGCTGCGGCCTGTTTGATTGGTGGTAAAAATCAAGAATCTGAATCTTTTGCTCTAGTGTGGCCCTAGGGAGCTTCACAGGAGGCATCTTATAAGCAAATGCTAAAATTTTGCTAGCTTACAAGTTACGACAATACTTCTGTTGATATTGGAGTGTATTTCCTATGCTTTAAAGCCCCTAATCTTTGTACATAGACCGTTATACTTGCAGATCTGATAGATATCGAAGGAGATATCTGTGAAGAAAAAATTCCAGGCAGACTTTCCTGTTTGCGCAAGTGTTCACTTTTCATTACACGACTCCTTCAAATTATCGACTACCTGAGGACTACGATAATACAAAATATTACAGCTAAATGTACATTGATTTATATCAAGAGAGGTAGGAACGTTCTTTAAGTTCAAAGAAAAAATTTTTGAGTAAATGAGTGAAGAAAGAAATAGCTGTTTCTTTAATGTGATCCAGCGGCCCTGCTGACTTTCTCTAAGACAGAATCATAAGCAACCTCAGAGAAATCAGTACCTTGAATGTCAGTAGAGACGCCATTCAATGCTCTTCTCAATGCATCCTTTGATGAGGCGTAGACCATCTTTGATCTAATAGGGGCAGTGTCTGGAGACCAGGTGAAGAAGACGATTTTAGATCTCTTACCTTCACCACCACCGATTTCATATTCAAAATCATAAATAGCGTATTTACATTCATTTTCTGGTAATTTCTCCAAGAACTTGTCGTAGTCTTGCTCACTAGATGTTTCTTCAACGACAATTTCAGTTTTCTTGTCATTTAAGGAATAAATAATAAACCTGTACTTTTTACCCAACTTCAAGTCATTGAAGGCAGTTAATGATTCATCAGCGACGGCAACTCTATATCAGTATGTTAGTATAATGTAATGCTTAATAATTATCCCAATTGCTTTACCTACCCTGATCTAGACTACACTTTCTGTTAGTATTTATTTACCAAATTAGTTGTGGGTCAATTTTATCTTGCACGTAGCAAAAGAATCAAAAAAACTGCATCACAAACTTCATCAATCCCTCAAAGAACATACCATTGTATATATATGTGTTTTTTTATTATAGTTATTAAAATATAACAATTGTATAAATACTTCTAGCGATACGTGTTGGTTGACGAAATTGGCGTATATTCAATCCTTGATTTCGAGCCAACGGACAAAACGTTACCCGCAGGACATTTACGGAAACTACTGCAAGGGTGCTGTAATAAGCACACATTAGTCAAACCCACTAAAATGACAAACCGTGACAAAGTGAAACTTATCACGAACTCCACTAACAGAAAGAAATGAGTAATATCTACAATTATTTGCCAATTTGTTAAGTATTCAATTTTCTTCTCTGATATAAGTGCTAAACAGTAAAGGAAATGAAAGCTGCTAGAAGTCTAGGTATGTTTCTCCTAAGGAGTTAATTTTTTTCTAGCCATCTTTATCATGTGTATTGTGACTTGAAAGTTGATCCCAATGAAGAAAATGTTCGGGTAGAGTGTCAGATCCGAGTGTGTTGCAAATGCTAATCGCTTTTCGCTATAAATACGTAGTTGCACAGCATGCTGGTGGAACTGTGAGATACGATGGCCGAGTGGTTAAGGCGAAGGATGCAGGTTCCTTTGGGCTCTGCCCGCGCAGGTTCGAACCCTGCTCGTGTCGCCATTTCCTTTTTTTTTGTCATTCTTTTTATTAAATAGCTTGAAATAGCTATTACCTAAGATTGGTGATTAAGATTCCCATGTAATGTTCCTAGATTATTATCCGTAATATAATATGACTATTATAATCAAATTAACGTTTGTGTAGAATTTTCAACTCCCGAGTATTTTTGTGAGTTTGAATTTATTGCAAAAATTCGCCAAAAATCATGAAACATTTGATAGCTGTGTGAGTGTAACTCCATACCAATTAATCTAAACATAATAACTATAAAAATATGTTCACATAAAGTCCCCCCATATCTTCTTTAAGAGTCTATAGTTTCTAAGCAATTTGATAACTGAAATACTGGCAATTTTTATAAGGGCTACCTTTACGTGTATACTTCAATAAAGGGTACACCAAAATCAAGACAACTTTAGAATACTTCTCAATTATTGATTCCGGTTGATCATTCTAATACTAAGAACGAGGCACTTTTCAATTGGCTTCGTAATCATTATCTTCTTGAATTTGGAGGTCATTGAAAACGTAATATCGTGTTTAATGCCATGCTGCAGCCAAATTTACTACACAGGACACTCATTTTAAAATATATGATCTTAAAACATACCCACAGAACTCATCGTGAAACAATTAAATCTATTAATTTGGTAGAATCAAAGAACTTAGGAAAATCACCTACGTAATAGTCTCTAAACCAACTATTGCAGAATATTTGACATTAATATGAGTGATTTGTATAAGATACTAGAAGTCGAATCTTCTGCAACCAGCGGAGAAATAAAAAAGGCATATAGAAAATTGGCTTTACGATATCATCCAGACAAGGCCACAGAGGAAGATAGAAATATAGCCGAGAACAGATTCAAGGAGATTTGCCATGCATATGAAATACTTATAGATGAAGATAGAAGAGAAGCTTATGACCTTTATGGAACAACCGATGGCAAGGGTTCTTACGGTGAAGAGTTTCCTTACAACCCCTACCAAAATTTTTACAACGGTAATGCTCCAGGTCACGAATTCGGTAATAATGACTTCTATGAGTTCTTCAATGGCATGAATGGGCTGTCAAGCTATTCCAATGGACATAGTAGCCGTCGAACAAAACCTAGAACTGAAGATGCCAAACTTGAGGTAGAAGTGACCTTGGAAGATTTGTACAAAGGAAAAGTGATCAAAACGACTTCAACTAGAGACATTTTATGTGATCATTGTAGAGGAAGTGGTGTCAGAAAAAGTGCTGTCTCTAAAACATGTAGCACTTGTGAAGGCCATGGGTATCTGACTAGAATAAGACGATTAGGAGCAGGTCTAATTACCCAAGAGCACGTCCAGTGCAAAAAGTGCGATGGATCAGGAGTTATTTACCGAACTAAGGATAAATGTAAAAAATGTCATGGTAAGAAGGTGGTGGATGAAACTAAGATCCTAGAATTTGAAATCATAAGGGGATCAAAAAGTGGTGAATCAGTTGTATTAAAGGGAGAGTCAGACCAGGCACCTGAAAAAGTCACGGGTGATGTAATTTTGACGTTCAAAAGTATAGATCATCCTGTATTCACGAGAAAGGGTGATGATTTATTTTCAAAATATAAAATTCCATTAGTTGATGCATTGTGTGGATTCTCTAATGTTCTCGTGAAGCATTTAGATGGTAGAGGCATACATGTGACTACCCCTAAGGGAAAAGTCATCCGACCTGGAGATTTCATAAAAATAAAAAATGAAGGAATGCCTATCGTAGAAAAAGGAGCCAGAAGCTGGTTTGCAGGTCCACTGATGAAAAAGGGGGATTTATATATTGAAATGGAAATCGAATTTCCCCAGGACAATTGGTATTTAGAAAAAAATGATATTTCAAAGATAAAAAATGTGTTACCCAACAACTTATCCAGCAAGAAAGAACAAGAAAGGCAAACAATTAACCAAGAGTCTTTGCCGGAAGCAAATATTGAAGTCATTACAGATTTCACGATTGCCCGTATCAATGCTTTACCAGACTACAAAGAGGATGAGCCAGAATACGAGGATGATCATTATTATAAATCTCATGAAGGGATGCATGGACAACAAGAATGCTCTCAACAATGAATGTTAATACCTAAGCAATTTTACATGTAAATACGAATTAATACATAAGTCATCATAAATTATATCTAGAAATCTAGATCTAAATACATATAGATATTTCAAGGGGTATAATATTTTAATATTTCCGAATCCTAAATGTCCAATAAATCATTCAATTCCTTCAAGCTCAAGCCAAGTTCCTTTGGAGTAGATTGCTGAACATCTTCGGTCACTGACATATCGAGGGAACTACCCAGAACATCAGCAAAATCAATTGAATCGTCGTCTATTCTCAACTTATCATCATTTAAAAAACGAGCTATTTGAATAGAATCTTCATCTTCAATTATACGACTATTATGACCCAAAGTATTTAGATCCTCTTTAGATAATGGCTCGATATCAACAGGATGGTAAGGTAATGCTTGTGGCTTTTGAGGAATATACTCAATTTCCTCATCGAATTCTTCTAAGGGGTCTTGGAGAATCTGAAAGGTCCTGCCTTTATCCAAGTTTGTGTCCATTGAGTGATCGTTTTCAACTATCGCATGAACTCGATTTGAATTGGGCTCCTTTTTCACAGGATCAAGATCTTCAATGCCAGTAACCTGAGGGATGTTTGACGCATTTAGAGTCTGAGTGTTTTCAGAAAAAGTATCAGAAAGCTTCACAACCGGTTGTCCCATGTATTCACCATCAACTTTGGTTAACGTATCTGATTCGGAAGATGTGAATAATTCCTTTTCTCTCGTTGCCTCATTGTGTCTCAAGTTATTAGTTCTTAGATCTTTGAGGTAAGGCTTAGAATCTTGAGCTACAGGGGAGCGTTCCACTTCATGAAGAATTGGATTTACGCGAGTTGGAAGCTCATTAATAGGGGTGAAACCCAATGATGACTTAGCCTTAAATAATGCTGGTTTCTTTGAAAGAAGTGGCTTCTTTGATAAAGGTTTATCCTTATTAACTGTGAAGCTAGACAGAGACCTACTCAAAGTAGGTATTGCTTTATTTTGGTCCTTACCTCCTAATGGTACCCTACCTATTTGCCTCTTCTGTTTAGACGAAGTTTTCAAACCAAGCAGTTGCTTCATATTTGCACCACTTGCTGTAATGGATGATGTTTTGAAACTCGAAATAGAACCTGTCTTATTCTCATTGGTATCTGAAAAGATCGATGTTTTCAGACTCATTCCCAGGTCCTGTCCTTGATTTTTATTCCGTAAAACTGGACGTGAATTTTCAGCATCTGTAAAATGTATTGATTTAGAGTCCATTTTAACCATGAAGTAGAATCAATCCGTAAAGATTTCACTTTGTCTGATCAATAAGGCAGGCTTGTGACAATTTAATATCGTAAGGTTATCTCAATTGTTTATATATTTAATGTTTTGTTTGTGTATCGAATACTGTATATAACTTAAACGTTTAAGTATTACCTGCCTCTCCATTTTCACTTCTATAAGGCAATTAAAGACTAATCCTAGACGCTATATAAGTGTTAAATTCTGAGAAGCTGGTTACTTAAGGAGATAAGCACTTCAAATGCCACTCCAGTCACAATATATCTCAGTCACCACCATGAATGAGGTGGATGACTCGAGCTGGGTATATTTGGCAGACTGGATCATGACACTCATCTTAGGATTTGCATTCGTCTTTTATTTTCATAGGCTTGTGGGATGGTTGGTATCAGAAAGCTTACAGTTTTTCCTATGGAAGAAATACAAGATGAAAGTGAACTTCGAGGCTTTTAAGATATCTTTCCTAGGAGGACGTATATTTGCTAAAAACTTGACAATTATAACAACTGATCAAACAATATCAATTTTGAAGCTTACAATGACCTGGAGGTACTGGATCTTTAGGCTAAAAAGGTTACCAGAATATTATTTTTGCGGGCAGAAAGAAGAGAAGGAATTGAACGGATTTCTGAAAGAGGAGAACGAGAGTTTGCCTTGTAGTAATTTGTTAGTTATCGAAGGGCTTGAAGTTTTCATGTATAATAGAAAAGTTGGATACGATAACATCTTGGAGGTATTGAAGGAGAAAGAAACATTGAATAAGAATTCATCTGATAAAAGCTCAAGTTCTTTTGAGTCCCACAGTAGCTTGAGATATCGAAGCTCAGACTCTCCATCTGATGAAAAGACTTCACCTCCACTGGTGGAAACAACTTCACAATTGCATAAGAATGAGGAAAAACACCGAAAAAGCTCTAATGCTGTATTAAACTTTCTACTCAAGATTTTTCCTCTTAATATTCGAATCAAAAAGGGCGCCATTGTCTTGGGTAATGCTACTACACCACATATATTGGTAGCCTCCTATACAACAGGAAATACGATTTTGGATGTATCCAAGGCACCAAGCCACTTGGATTATTATAGATATATTCTGACGTTAGATTTTGATTCTTTCCAAATATCCATGAAACCAAACATCACTTATAACGAATCCTATTACAAGGACATGCATGACAATGAGCTAAGGAATCTGGCAAGAAAAAAACATAGAAACTATAGAGTTTTTAGACATTTTGAGGCTTCAGTGAAAAATGTTTTATCTAAAATGAGACCGAATAAGCATAAAGATGAAGAGGAACTTAATGCTGCCTACATGAGTTGGATGGGATTAAGACGATATGTGGGAAATGACGTAGATGATGATAAATTTTTAGGTATCACTGGATCTGACCAAGAATATGCGAAATTCAGCTTGATATTAGATACAGTAAACACGAGATTTACTTATTACTATGATATTCCAGGATATGTTCCTTATGATACACTCAGTAACTACCCAAGTCCTTGTTTTGGTTTAGACATTGATTTGACATCAGCAACACTACATTATGGACCATGGGCAGACAAACAAAGAGTTCCATTACACACAATGTTTTTTCCACCAATAACCCATGATGCAAAGCCAACTCCAATCGCCAAGCGAGGGACTTTAAGAAGCTACGAAGGATTCCAAATAAATGTTAACGTCAAGGATGAAACAGTGATAAGGGTGCCATTCAGAGAACCTAGTAAAGATAAGGAAATTTTAAAAAGTTATAATCAGCATAATACTGTAGCGGGAAAGCCAACCAGACCTTTCGGATGGCTAGAATTAAAGATGGCTTCAGGATCCACCATTTCCTCTTTTACTTCTTATATTGCATATGCAGATTCTGGATGGCCTAATGGCTTGAAAATGAATTTGAATAAGCCAGAGGTTAGGACATCCGTTAATCATGATATTTTATTTTCTGCAGGGAATCATATAATTGACGGAAAGATAGGGTTTCCTTTGCAATGGAATGGCAAGTGCGAATGGACTTTTGACTTCTTGAGTAAGGATGCTAAATTGTTTTTGTTAAAAGAGCACATAATGCTTTTTTCAGATATATTTTCAGACTTTGGATCTGGTCCTCCAGTTCCCTATGAATATTATAAGCCCTTTCAATACAACATTAATTGGAAACTTGATAACTACAAACTTTTCTTGAACATAAATGATTGCAACATTATTAATAATCCACTTGATTTTGCCAACAACAAATATTTCTCATTCCAAGGTCAAGAACTCGATTGCGAAGTTATGATTCCCTTAAATGGGCAATTTAAGAAGTCTAGTACAATAGAATTCAAGATGAGGACACCTTATTTTGATTTTGTTCTTGACAATCCTGCTTGGCATACAACGCATTCTTTTTTAAACCAAGAAAATGTTATGGGAAGAAGTAACGAGTTCATTATTGAAGGATCTTATACTTTCTTCAATACGATTGAAATAAATACGTCAAATTTTGCCGTCGTGAAGTGTATTGGTGACTCAGTAACTTTGAAACTATATGGGTTTGTTATTAGATTCCTTTTTACTGTGAAAGAGAATTATTTTGGTCATTTCGTTCATTTCAGAACTTTTGAAGAATTTAATAATGGGTTAGGTTCAGAAAATGATAACCATACCTACTCGGATACGAAGAGTCTTTTGTCAAATGGAAAAGAAGCCAACTATTGGAACACTATCAGAACTGAGAATGAGTTAGACTTTTTATTCTCATTTCAGGTCAGAAAAGGATTGATGATATTACCTGGGAATTTGTATGATTCATCTTCACATATTGGTTTATATTTTGACTATTTGGACATAGACTTCCGTTTCACACAGCATTATTTCGATATTCAAGCTGATTTCAGCCCTACATTGGCAAAATATATTCCCGAAACACAAGATGACATATACTTTGATATTTCAAAGTATATTGAACAATTTGACTTCAAGGACAAATGTGATGTTGAAATCGATGGACTCAATGTTCATGCTCACAGAATGCTTGGCCCTGTCCCAGAAACAATCATGTATTACTGTAAATGGGATTTTGCATTCGGAGAAATGAAATTCAACAGTTCAACTACTTTTTTAAAAAAGTTGAACGATTCACTTAAAAAAATAGTACTAAGCTTCAAGGACTTGGAGAATGGACTCAATGCACCTATTCCTTTGGTATACGACACGGCAAATTTTTCTGTCAGCTGTCCTCACATTAGCATGAAACTCAATAATGGAATTAACGAACTCGAGCACATTCATGTCGACATAAATTCAATTTTAATTGGATTAAATAACGTTTTGAATGAACGATATTCCGACAGGATAACTGCATCGATTCCTTTAATTGAGATAAAACTTATAAATAAAACAACTGGAAAGGTATCTGCATACTTGAATACTTCAGTGATATTTACAAATTTCACACAGAAAAGTAAAATGGATGAATTGATTAAGTTACACCAGGAGCATATGAAAATCAATGATGCTCCATATCACAGAACTCCATTTCTTTTGGATCCAGAGTATAGAGACTCAGATTATGACGAAGCTTACGGATCTCACCTAACATCTTTATCAATACCTTCAGCATCTCTTCCGCTCAATAGGAGTACTGCTAATATTTTGTCAAATGACTTAAAGTCTAGTATATTTGATGATAAAGAGAAGAAGGAAGAAGAGGAAGATGACATGAGCGACAATTCAAGCGATTACTCTTTGGACGATGAATTCCGTAAAATGCATCCAACGTGCGAGTATGATCCCAAGCTATTCTGTCCTACTTCTCAGCGTGATCCAGATGTTGAATATCTAAATTTGGTGATTGATATGGGTACTACTAACATGTCCTTTACACCAAGTGCAATATCATTTTTAGCCCAAGTTTTGGATTCAGCTGCGGACTTTTCCATGGACTCTCTAATGGACAATCTCCAAATGCACACGGTGACGATCCTAAGTCGTTTATTAACTTCAAGAAATATCACACTAAATATTCGATTTGTTGCTCCTGAAATTCAATTGAAGATTACAGACAATGAGGTGTCAGATCCAGTGGAAGTATTTACAAAACTTCCAAAAGTACCTACAGCAACTCTATTAATTATTGAGCCATCAATTACAAGTTCCTTCAATGAGAAATTTGACTCAGTATCTGGTGACTCAAAGGAGTCTAATTCCAATGTATTTCAGTTCAAGGAACTATTCTTGTCTATATCTAACCCAAAGAATTTTACTTTACCTATGTACATCAGTTTAAGTGATATAGAAGCCTGGATGACAAAGGATGATGATGGAGAAATGATTGGATCTTTTGATGTCGAAAATATAGAGGGGAATCTTGATAGCAAGGAAATAGACTGGGTTATAGGGTTTCTCAAAAATATGTGGACGAGGTCCTCTGAAGCCTTTTCAAAAATGAGCTTATATTCCCAGACTAAGTCTCATTCAATTGCAAATCTTGTTTACAAGCTTGCGCTTTATGACAATGTTTTTCAAGTTGACCATGATCCCAGTGTTTTAACAAAACCCACTTACATCTTACGTTCGAAGGATCAGCATGTGAGATTTTTTGACAGCTGGAAACTTATGATTAGAATGAGGCATATATTAAATAGCTCACCAGAAGCATGGAAAAGTGAAAATGAAACAAATTTGAACAATTATGAATGGATTGACCCTGATTTGGATTCCCCGGAACTTCGAAAATTTTTCTTTGATTGGAGAAGCTGGGAAGCCGATGTTGAAGAACGTGAAGAGTTTTTTAATAAAATCTTTTCAAAGAGTAAAAAGTCTGTGAAAGACTGGAAGTTTAAGAACCATGTTTCCAATATAAATTTAAAGCTTTTAAGCGGAGGAGGAAACTTTGATTTTTTCACCCTCGAAGAATTCAATGGATCTTTAACTTCTCAAACTAATGAAGAAAGACATGACTCATCAGGTGAAATAAGTAACAAGAAGGTAATAAATGGTGTTTTGAATATTGAAAATATTAATGCAAAATATTCAAAAGATCTCATATACTTTTATAATGAAGTTCACAATGAACTTATTAAACATTCTGAACCTGGAATGGCCTCCTCCAAACGTGAAATCACAGCCAAGCCAACAAATGAGCAAAGTTTCTCATTAAATTTCATAACAAATGTTAACCGTTTCCACCATGAAATGCACCTTAATTTTTTAAAGTTTGGTATTGATGGTGGTGGATTTGCTGTTACATCGTCCTTTTCGTCACTTTTATCAGGAGCAAAGGTTTTTGGAACATCAATTAAATCTTCTATTTCTGAATTGAGAATCTGGGGGGGACTGGCTCATGTATTGACGATGAACCAAAACGATTTTCAATTCAACCTCACAGGTAGCGGTCCAATAATAGGTGGTCAAAAAGCAGCTGTTATAAGTATTGGAAAGTTTAATGTACATATACCTAAAGTAAGTTCTTATGAAGATTTCATAAGCACTGTGATCGATAGAGATATTACCTATTTGAATCAAGTGACAAGTTCTCATAAGAAAAAAACAAATAAAGACAACTCAGAAGCTCAAGATTTGTGGAAGACAATTGGTGATTTCTCAGTTGATATAAAGCTAGAAAAAATCGGTTTGCAAGTTGAAGTTTTGCAGCCTTTGTCATTTAAATTATTTGTCACCCAAAATGTATTCTCAGCAAGTATGATAAAAGGTGTACTTTTTACAGAGTTGAGTATTCTCAAATTGAATTGGAAAGTGGGACTTGCTAACAGTCATATCGCTGAATTAGAAAATGCTCAATTAAGTATCAAATCTACTTTTAAGAGAGACGGCTACCTATTAGCCAATGTATCTTTGATGTCTGGATATACCAAATTATTCATTCCTAATCTTGTTAATGGGTTTACTTTAATCAGCAAAAACGTAGATCAAATAACTGAAAACTGGCATAAGCTTACAAAACACTTAAGACACTTGAAACGTTCAGATCCTGGTGAAAATGAAAAACGTAATGTGGAAAAGGTCTTTTTTAAAATTACAATTTCTAATGACTATATTGGAATTTCTTCCACTCTCAATAATGCTAGATATTCTTTTGATGTTGACAGCTTGAATATAGATGTTCAAAATATCGCAGATGGTGATCGATCCAAATCAAAATTCAGCGTTCCTCCTCATGGTTTAATTGAAGTCTCATCAACAAGATTCTCCATTGTTGATAAAAGTGTACCGCTTGGATTATCAAATGTATTTGACATCAATTTTTCCATTTCAGTAGCGAATGATAAGGAATCTAAGTTGATATCCAAATCTTTGCAGATAGAGTCTCAGCACTTCAGAGTTTGTATAAGTCCTCAATCCCTATTTAAGATCATTGAAATGGTTGACTTTATGACAGGAGCGATACAAAGGTTCCGTATATTAGGGATAATCAACTCCAAAAGTGTGGAACAGCCAAAGAGGAAAGAAATGTTTCCTTTTTCTTCAGTTCACGTACTTTCAAACAGATTTTGTATTGGGTTGTTATTTGGAGGGTCAGATAAACGCTATCCGGGAGTTATTTTAGGTGCAGAAAGATTTTATGCTATAGCGCAAAAGGATTTAAGTAAATTCACATTAATGGATGCTTATTTGTCGGTTGCAAGGGGACTGAGATTCTCCAATTTTTTCAGTACAGAACCCGAAAAGGACAATTTGAATCGTGCATTTCTTCCAAACTTACAGTTAAGCTATTCGATAGAAGGAGCTGTAGAGGGTAAGAAGATACGTGTGAGTATGTATGGAGATGAACTTGATGTGAAGTTCTTATCAGATTCCATTGTAATTTTGGATAATCTAATTGTCTCAACTACATTGATCCAAAGCTTTTTGAAAAAGAGAGCACAGAGCCCACGCTTCAAGAAACAAAAGATCGAATCAAATTCACAGGCTGACTATATTGGTTCAATCAGATCTTTATTTTCTTCGGTTGAAGTGTTTGCAACTTTTGCTGGTGCAACTGTTCTCTTCCATAGACTTGGTAATGAGTGGGATCAAGGTAGTCCTCCTGAATTGTTTCTTCAATCACCAGCTGTGCAGATCGCTTCATTATATAGGCATCTGAAAACCGGATCTAAGAAGCATTATTTCAGATCTGAAATCATTACTTCACCTTCTGATAATTTATTACACCCTTCTTGTGTTCCAGTTATTCTAGATATAACTAATGGAATCAAAAGAATGATGCGTAACTTAAATTCAAAAACTGCACCACAGCAAAAGGTTTCTAATGAATCTGGAAAAGATATTCAATTAGGGAATATGCTCAGAGACGCTGATATATACGTGGGACTTAAAATTGAAAACCAGAAGTTGTCTCTTAGTTGCGAACCATCAGCCAAAGTTGCAGCAGTTGTAGACATAAATGGAATCTATGTACAACTCTATTCCAGAGACGAGAAAATCCCTGTCATAGTAGCAGCAGCTAGAATTGATTCTGTTTCAGCGTCATTACAGCATATTTATTCAAGAGAAATTAGTGGCTCTGTCAGGCTTTTACAACTTCTAATGACAAGTTCAATTCAGTTCAAAAAGAAGATAAGCGTATTGTCTGCTGGATCTATTTCAAATATTGAAGCTTACGTTAATGTTAAACAATATCAGGATTTGGATATATTCAAAGATATTTGGTTCCCGAAGAATGAAGTTCTGACTAAGGAGTATATTGAAAAGCCCGTAAAGTTGAACGAGAGAACGCAAACTAAAACAATGCCACCGAACTTTAAGGAAGTGTCTACAACATACGCAGTTCCTGGTGTGCTAACGTTCATAATAAATAAAATTAATCTTAAGGCAGACTTTGGACAATCATTAGGTAGTATTACTTTGAAATTAGACAGTTGTTTTGCTGTATCAAGGAAGTCTTCAAACTGGTCACAGGATTTAAAGGTCGGAATCACTGCCATCGAATTGACCTCAGAAGGAAGGTTAGGTGCCAATGTAGCAATAAAGGACATGAAGTCACACATGGCAATAAATTGGAGGATGGATGAAAATACTATTTTGGACGTTCCTTTAATATTATTATCAGGAGGAGTTGGCAATCTTCAGTTGAAAGCTTCTTTCGACTATCATGTTTTTTCAGTTCTCAATATAGTTAACTGCTCTTTTGATGTATTTAACCAGAAGAGCAGTACGATTAAAGATCATTTGTTTATCACAACTGGATTTGACTGTTTGGAGATTTTTATAACCTCTTTAACAGCCTCAACAGTATTGGATATCCATCACGCAATTGATAGAATGATACAAGAGAATAAGAGATCTTATAAAGAGACTCTTCGAGATTCATTTAAGGGAAGAAGTTCCCACCGTGGAAAACCGATTAACAAGGGCAATAGACCCACGAGTAATATCTTAGAGACTGTGAAGAAGTTGGAGACTAATATTAAGGTTACTGCTGGTAGAATCTATGTACAAGTATACCCTTCTTCTTTTGAAGATACCAAAGTTTTAGTTTTGACTTTGGATCAGTCGAAAGCAAGCTTCCAACAAAATGAATATAAGGAAGGTATATCCAACCGGATTGAGTTGAACCTTAATGACTTGAAAGTATCTTTATCAGCAGCTGCAACCACAGAAGCCGAGTATGAGACAACATTCACAATTAATGAATTCGTGAAATTTGCCCATAAAGCCAAAGGTGGATCTATACTTCTATTCCCTTCATTGAAAATATCCATGAGAACCTTTCAAAGATATAATAGTAATGTTGTTGAATACTTCTATCAATCATCATTCGGTGGTACTGTTGATGTTAAGTGGAACCTCGGGCCTATAAATTTTATCCGTGAAATGTTCTCCATTCATCAAAAAGCATTAGCATCCCGTATTGGTTACAAAAGGGACTCCTCAGGCGAGGTAACCTTTAATGAAAATATGTTTGATTATGAAACACGGTCCTCATCAATTTTGAAGCAAGATTTAGTCGACCCGATATCAGAATTGGATCAAGTAATAGGTGATACCTTGGATAAAGTTTCTAGTAAATCAAGATTTGAATATCATCCTTTGTCTCCTCCGATTATAGAGGCACCTAGATTAAGAGAACTCGGTAATGTAACTCCACCTTTGGAATGGTTTGGGTTGCATCGTGATAAGTTCCCAAATGTTGTTCATGAAATGGGAATATACACGTTACAAAAGGTTATACATGAAGTGGAGCATAGATATTCCAAATTCCTTGGAAGTAATGAAAGAGGAGCTAATATCAGTTAATATTAAGCACATTTACAATATGCATAAAGACATTTTAATGAATACTTTTATTTAGATCAAATACCCTCTCTTGTAAGTGGTAAAATTATGTACATGAAAAAATTAGAGATCTAATGAGTTTTGCAACATCCTCTTCCCATTCCCATCATTTAAATTGGCATCTATCTTTCTATCAATGAGTTAAATACCATCTAGCTTTAGCTATTCTTCTTGCCAAAATTTTTCTTCCATTTTTGGATCTTAACCTAGCCAAAAAACCAAATGTTCTCTTTCTTTTTAAAGTTGAAGGTTGATATGTATTACCCCTCGATTTGAATCTTCTTTGAATAATCCCAAAGTATTGAAGAAATGGACTTCTAACGTCTCTTGCATCCACAGGGCAAGAAGTTCCACTTTTTATATTCAACCTTGCCGAAGTTAATGCATTTGTAGGCCTCACAAATCCTGTAAAGTTACGAGTAGACAAACGAATAACATTTGACACGTACAACCCAGAAGTAGGTGAGGTAAACCACATGTTTGAAATACGAATGAGTTTCGAATGTCTTTAGTAGTTGCGTCGTTTTCAATGAAGACAAATGCTAGTTGAGAATTTCTTACAGTATAGATTATACTCATATTTTCAACTGGCAGTAAATTTACGCACTAACATTTCTTAGAAAAATCTCTCGATGAGATCATCTTAAAGAAACAAGTAGTTAATTTATGTAAAACAACTTGAAGCCAAAATGTCTGTACGCTTGAAAAGAGTAACTCAATCTAGTGTCAATACACCAACAGCTACACGTGTGAGGACTGAAGTAAATTTAGACAACAATGAAGCTGAGAATCTTATTAGTGAATTTATATCCGCCAATGAAGGTATTTCTGAGCAAAGCTTAGTAAATGATGGTTTGAGTAACGAACAGCAAGTAAATGGATTATCCGTAGGGGCAGGATTAAGTACAACTTTAAGCCAACTCAGACGTATACAAAGAAGTTTGAGGGGTTTACCCCCATTAGCATCAGAATCCGGACCGTCGGTTCAGGAAACAGACAGCGTACAGAACAAGAAGATCAAGTTTGACGATATAGAAGATGAATCAGTTAGAAAGAACAAAAAGATTGTTTTTGACGAATCAGACTCCAATGAAGGGGAACCTAAACCTAAAAAGATAAAATTTGACGATACCGACGACCAGGTTGAAGAAGAAAATGAAGAAGCTACTTCCAACAGCTTAGAAGAAGAAGAGAGTCTTAAGGCCGAAGATGAAGATTTAAAAACGATAACAACCATAGATGGACCCAAAATAGAACTGGAAAACTTTGCATCAAACAAAGATAAAAAGGTTAAAGAAAAGAAAGTCAAAGAAAAGAAGTCGAAGGAAAAGAAGAACAAGAGCAAAAAGGATCACCTGAGTAAAGACATATAACCCAATGACCACACTGCATGCTTTCATATTATACTTTTAAGCTTACTGATCCTAGTCACCATAAATATAAAAGTAGTGTATATAACAAACTGTATTAAAGGTTTTTGTTTACAATACATACATAGATGAGAAATAGCGTGTAACTAATAAACAAGCTTTCTTATTTAAATATAGAATTAAATATGGGTCTTAAAAGGAAGAGAATCATAAAGGGTAGGATACCAGCAAGTAATGGTATTGACAGAGGGGAAGAAGTAGAAGAGGAAGAAGTAACGTTCATAAACAATAGCGAATTCATTGATCAAGATGAGATTAATGATTCGAAGGAGCTGAATATGCAAACAGACTCACCCAGTCTGGAAGACCCCAGTAGGTTTGAAAACAAGCGTACCGGTAAACGAGTCTCTGAAAGAGCAAGCACTCCTGTCAATGAAACAAGAACCGATATAGGAAGTGCAGATCAAAAGGGTATTGATGAAGGTTCAGAGCAATTAAGCGACGAAATAAAAAAAGACAATTATGAAGAAATAGATATAAAACCCAAAGCGAAAATAAAGATATCAGATAGCCAACAACCCTCATCCAAGGATAGTCTTACCTTGTCTTCGCAGTCATCAATGAAACCACCCTTGAGTTATTCTCAACAACAATCAGAGATCGTAATTCAATCTCCGTCTAAACGAAGAGACAATATTAGTAGTCAGCAAATGCCCTCAACAGAACCAAGATTGGTTATAAATAAGTTAACTCTCGTTAACTTCAAATCATATGCTGGATCGCAGGTGATAGGTCCTTTCAATGCATCCTTTTCAGCTGTAGTAGGTCCTAATGGAAGTGGAAAGTCTAATGTCATTGACTCTTTACTATTTGTTTTTGGATTTCGTGCACTGAAAATGAGACAAGGAAAATTATCTGAGTTGATTCACAACTCCTCAGGAGGGGAGAAGCTAGATTTTTGTCAGGTGGATATCCACTTTCATAATATCATAGACTGCGATGATTTTAGTAGTGAGGTAATCCCAAATTCCGAATTAGTTGTGAGCAGGAAGGCATTTCGGAATAATACTTCTTCTTATTTCATCAATGGGAAGGGAAGCACATATACCGAAGTCACAAAGCTCTTATCTGATAAGGGAATTGATCTACACCATAAACGATTTTTAATCTTACAAGGTGAGGTTGAATCTATTGCGCAGATGAAAGCTAAGGCTGAAAGAGATAATGATGATGGCCTTTTAGAGTACTTGGAAGATATTATTGGAACATCCAAATACAAGGATTTGATCGAAACAAACATTACAAAAATGGATGATCTCAACAATGTATGTTTGGAGAAAGAAAATAGAGTAAGTTTAGTAGAAAAAGATAAAGAACTGTTAGAGGAAAAGAAGAATGACGCCTTAAAGCTCCTAGAAACCGAAAAAATTTTAGCCACCAAGAAATCAATACACTTCCAGGCAAACATCTTAAAATACAAGGGCACAATACTGGAAGAGGAAAGTAAAATCGCAGAGCTAAACGAGAGATGGGAAAAAGAAAAGCAGACTACAAAAGAGGTAACAGACACTATAAGAGAGTTTAGAAATAAGCAGAAAAGTGTTAAACAAGCTATCTCAGATCTTGAAGATGACTTAATTCCACTTCATAAAAGACAGAAGGCCGTCAATAAGTCGAAAGTATCTATAGAGGAGAAAATAAAGAATTTTAATAACAAGATAAAAAAAGCTACGAAGACAATGGAGAACCTGGAACACGTATATACCACATCTACCCACAGACTTGAAGAATCTAAGGGTTTATTAGAACTGTACACAAGCGAACTACTGAAATTAACAGATGATCTCGAAAAGGAGAAAGAGGCTTTAGACGAGATCAGAAGGAAGTTGAAGGATAAGACATCTCACTTGAGTAACCAAATCGAGTCCTTCCAAACTAAGCTAGAGCCTTGGAATGATAAATTAAAAGAAAAGGAAAGCTCTATTCAATTAATAGGATCCGAGCTTGAAATGCTTCAGGCCGAAAGAGATAACTCTACTAAACAAATGGAAGAAGCAAGACAGAAGCTAGTTGATATCAAAGCAGAAGGCAAACAAAAAGAGTCTGATCTAAGAGAGCTTGATATGAGATTAACACAGATCGAAAAGCAAATAGCTTTGGGTGAAGACCAATGTGGCCGAGATAAGATTCAACTCGATGAACAATTGAAAAATTTGACAATCCTTAGACAAAAGACTCAAGACTCGTTGAACTCTTTATCTAATCAACAAAATAAAAACAGGGTTTTATCAAGTTTATCGAGATTAGCGAAATCAGGCCGTATTGAGGGTTTTTATGGAAAACTAGGCGATTTGGGAGTAATTGACGACAAATACGATATCGCAGTATCCACTGCTTGCCCTGGTTTAGACTCAATAGTGGTTGAAACTGTGGAAACAGCACAACAGTGTATTGACTATTTACGTAAAAATAAATTGGGGTACGCAAACTTTGTTTGTTTAAATAAGTTGAGACAGTTTAACTTATCACCTATCCTGACACCTGGAAATCCTGCTTCAGTCAAGAGACTATTTGATTTGATTAAACCACAACAACCTAAGTTTGCACCCGCTTTTTACAGTAAGCTATTCAATACTCTAGTGGCATCAAATCTCAATGAAGCAAAGCAGATCGCCTATGGGCCTAAAAGATGGAAGGTTGTTACTTTAGATGGTAAAGTAGTAGATACTTCGGGTACTATGTCCGGTGGAGGCAATAGTTATGCAAAAGGTGGTATGAGATTGTCCAATTCAAAAGACGACGGAATTGAAATTTCTGGTGAGGATATAGATACACTTAAAAGCGATTTGTCAAAAATGGAAAATAAGTTTGATCTTCTGAATAGCGAGTATCAAGAGAAAATCCAAAACTTGAACAAGTTGCGAGATATGAAGCCAGAAACAGAGTTTAAAATCTCCAAGCTAAAACTTGATATAGAGGCTTTGATCTCTGAAAAGAAACAAACACTGGCCATTTTAAAAGGATTAGTAGCTGAAAAAGAAAATAATGAAAATGCTTCAAAACAAATAGATGAGCGCATTGAAATAAAGAAACTAGAAAAAGACAGACACGTTTTAGAAAAAGAGGAGCTTAAATCTCTGATGATCGAATTAGAGCAAAAGATTAAAGAAGTAGAAGAACAAATCATGGATGCTGGAGGGGTTGAACTTCGACTTCAAAATTCAAAAGTGGATTCCCTCAAACAACAGATTGAAATTCTTAATGAAAAATCCTCAAATGAAAAGATGTCTTTAAGAAAGCTACAAAACGACATATCACGGCACAGTAAAATTTTGGAAGAATTGAAACGAGAGCTGTTACAAACTGAAGAGAACTTAAAAGGAATTCAAAGTGATCAGGAATCTAAAGAAATAGAGCTAAGATCTCTATTTGAAAAGATAGAAAACATAAATTCCCAAAAGGAGGCTAAAGAAGAAGAACTCGAAAATCTTAAAGAAGAATTGGAAGAAAGGCAAAACCAAATTAATGGATTCAGATCAACCGAAATTGAGATAGAGAATGAGCTCGAAAAGCATAAGACAATTCTCAATAAATGCTTAGAGAAGGTTCAACTTGATGAAGATCAGTTAGAGGATTTGGTGATTAGAGATACGACTCCTTATATACATTGGTTAGATGATGATGAAAAGAAAAAGTACGATCGTACAACACTAGAACAGTTATCGTCAGAAGAACTAAATGCTACCGACACAGGAAAAGTTAACCAAGAGATCGAAGAACTTGAAAAGTATATGAGTACACTCAAAGTAGATATCGAAGTACTCAAAGAATATGGACTTAAGAAAGATGAATTTGAATCTCGTAAAACTGACCTCAATATAGCAGTTGAAGAAAGAGACCAATTAAGGTCATATTGCGAAGAGTTGAAAAGACGAAGATTAGATGAATTCATGGAGGGATTTAACACTATATCAATGTCTCTTAAGGAAATGTACCAGATGATAACCATGGGTGGTAATGCAGAATTAGAGCTAGTTGATAGTTTGGACCCATTTTCAGAAGGAATAATGTTCAGTGTAATGCCTCCAAAGAAATCTTGGAAGAATATTTCAAATTTATCAGGTGGTGAGAAGACTTTAAGTTCATTAGCACTAGTCTTTGCCTTGCACAAGTACAAACCAACTCCCTTATACGTAATGGATGAAATTGATGCTGCTCTTGATTTTAGAAATGTTTCAATTGTCGCTAATTATATTAAGGAACGAACTAAAAATGCCCAATTTGTTGTCATATCTTTAAGAAACAATATGTTTGAATTAGCCCAGCAGCTAGTTGGTATTTATAAGATCAACAACAAGACACAAAGCATTTCATTACAGAACAAAGATTTCTTAGTTAGCACCTAAACATGCAATGCAAATAGTATTAATGTACTTATGAATATATATTAATAACATGACTTATAATTTTTTGTCTATTTTCCAAGTAGGATCTATAGATGTTGCAAAGTGTGCATCTTCCTTTCTTCTTAGAATAAAATGCGTATCAAACCAATCAATCAAATCGATTAAGTTATCAAGCTGGTTCATATCCTTCAAATAGGATCTTGGAATTACAGTTGAAAGCATTTCAGACAAGTGATGTTGAATTATCCTAAATGGCAAACCATATGACGTCGCATATTCCCAAAAGAGCTCTATCGCAGACCAAGGAGTCTTTTCAAAACCTTCGAACAATGCTGGATTCTCTAGAATTCCCCTCGCTGACATCACTCCATCAACTCCAGTGATTTTATAAATTCGATATGCATCTTCTAGAGAGAAGCAGTCACCGTTAGCAACAACAGGGACACTAACATTCTCTTTTACTGTTTTGATCGCCTCAAAGTTAGCTGGTTGCGATGACCTTGTATTCTTAGTTCTTCCGTGAACAGTTATGAAATCTACTCCAGCATTTTCAACTTTTTTAACGAATGAGATGGTTTCATTAATATCAGGATGTATTCTGATTTTAGTTTCTATACAAACATGATCCCCATATTTATTCTTCACAGCTTTCACCATGGATGCAACCAAATCAGGTTCAGTCATTAAAGCTGCCCCTATACCTTCCCTGACTTGTTCCTTTATGGGACAACCACAGTTAAGTCCTATACCGTCCACATATGGGTGTATCATTTCCACAAACTTCATCAAGTCTTCTACGTTATTGCATCCTACTTGAACAATAACGGGTCTATCGCTCTCATTAGTAGTGAAATCCGAAAGTCTTGCCACATCATTCCGAACGAACTCTCTTGCCAAAATCATAGGTGTATAGACAATGTCTGTTTTGAAGTGCCGCACCAACTCTCTAAACGGAAGCTTTGAGTACCTCACCATTGGGCCTGCTATAAAGGCTGGCCTATTCTTTTCTCTCATACTTTTTAGAATATTCACAGGCTTTTGCTCCTCTGCTCTGGGAGAAAGCCCTCTAAGGTTGGGTAACTTGTCTCCCAAGCTTAGACTTGATAAATCTGGAGACTCAAGTGTCATAATGTCATTACAGTAGACTAGTTTACTTAATAGAGGAGCAAAGTTTGAATGTGCTACTGCTTAATTTTTTTTTTTTTTCTTTTCGCTTACAATATCAACGCATCTTTTCACCGTAAAAGTAATATACATAAAATTGAAAATTATTTATAATATACAATTGTGACTTTAAAGCTGACGGCCACTATATGCAAAACCTATAACCCTGAATAAGCTTACTCCTCCTCAGAGCTTTCAGAGCTAGCGTCATCTTCATCTTCAGAGGATTCTTGATCACCATGGGAAATGTTCATTGAACCTCTATTAGTAGTATTGTCTGCATCTTCAAACAAAGCCAACTGGCTTCTCAAATGCTCCAATTCTTCAAAGTTACTATAAGAAGTAGTCTTCTTTTTCTTCTTAACATTAGTGGCTGCCTTCTTACCGAACAAGAAATTGTACAATTTCAATACTGTTCTGTCTTCGAGCTGATCCATGTCAAGTTCCACTTCATCTTCATTGCTAATATCCACATCATCCTTGATAATTTTAATCAAGGACTGCAACTTCTTATCTGACAAGTTAGGCACAGACTCACTAACTTGTTTCTTCATCTCGTAGGTTACAACAGGCAGGCTATGGTGATCAACAGTAGAGTTCTTACGCGATGAAGACTTACTGCCTCTCTTAGATCTCTTCTTCTTTCTCTTTGCTTCTCTCTGTTGTTTCAACTTAGCCAAATGTTGTTGCTTTAATTCGTCAAGTTCCTTCTTCATTCTAATTAATTGATTTTCTAAGAATTGGATGGCTGGAACATTTGAAAGTAGAGCTTCATTGTCTTCAGGTTCATTTTCATCACTTGACTCATCATAATCCAGTTGTGGGGGTGTTGGAGCAGGTATTGGGCGATTAGCCCACTTCTTATCGAAAATAGCTTCCAATCTATGTCCCATCATGTTGACATCAGTTCCTTCTGGATTAAATAAGTAGCAATTCTTAAAAACCAATCTGACGTCTCTTTCAAAATCGTCCCCATTTTCATATTGGTTATTCGCAAGTTTAGACTGAATGGTACCTAAATCCATTGGCTCCTTAACAACTTCATGATATTTTGGAATATTGAGAGCCTCAGCATCAACAGGTACTAAGAAAGGAAAGTTGAAGCTGTAATGTTTCTTCGATGTCAACTCCTTAATAGTTTGACCACAAAACCGTAAATCTGCAGCATTTTTCTTTTTACGAGGTCTGACATCGTACGGTAACTCTTTAGATTTAGGTGGGTGGATAGTTCTTTTTGGTCTACTAGCCGCAACAGAGCCCTTCTTTGCTTCCTGATCTACAGCCAAAGCCCTTCTTGAAGTTGGAGCCGTATTGCCACCGTTAGCCTTAACAGGTAAAACTTTAGGCGGCATATTCAACATATGTTTCTCGAAATGAGCTTGAACATTTTTAGCCATTTTAGAAATGCCAGAATTTTCACCATTAAACTTTAAACAATTAGCGACCATCAAATTAAAATCATCGACAACCTGACTTGGATCTTCATAAGCATTAGCATTAATCTTTCTTTCTATAGTTGACAAATCCATAGGTCTAGGGATGTAGTTATAATAAAATGGAATATTAAGTTTGATTGTATCAACAGGATGAACAAATGGTCCAGCATCACGTAATCTTTTAATAGCTCTTACAGTGTTTAAAGCAAATTTTGCTTGATGCTTAGGCATTGGTTCAGCTGGCAAGTTATTCATATCAGGCTCTGGGGCTGGTTTTGGTGCAGGCTCAGTGAATGTTGTCTTAGAGAGACCTGTTGAGGGACCTTCATTTGATGAAGACTCATTCTTATCATTTCCATCCCCTAAGGATTCCTCAGATGGCTTACTTCTCTTTTTATCTTGTTCCTGGTCGTCATCTTCCAATTTGTGCTTCTCAGGACTAGGAGAAGGATTTGGAGGAGATAAAGGCTTCTCTGGCTCTTGTGTTTCCTTCTCACCTTGCCCCTGAGTACCAAACTTCTCCCCTTGATGGTAAAAACCTTCCGAAGAGGGAGTTTGCACAGGAGTGTTGGTATCTGGCAAAACCAACTGGGAGGTTGATTCCGACTCTGACATAGTTAACACTTCCTTATGCTTAAAATGCCTATAGATAATCAGATTCAGATATCAGAGATCAAAATTACTCAGATCAACAGATATACGACTGATACTAAATGATAAGTTGAAAGGAAGAATTTATTGGTCGTGCGGATACCAGCTATTATATCAGTTTTGTACCTCTTTTCTTATGACCTCATTCAATCTAGAAATTCCTGAAAATTGAGAAATGGGGGAATTTCATTGAATATTTATAGTTGCAGCAAAACAAAGCTATTGAACACATACACGACTCTTACAATCGAGAGCAAAAAAAAATCTCTTTTGCCACCGCTATTAAATGAAAAGCAACTGAGTTTCAAAGAGATTAGTTACAGCTAATAATCTTCTACAATGTTCAGGGGTAGTATATATGTAAAATAGAAGGTCTCTTGATCATTGGTGTAAGCTTCTGAGTTGTATTAGCTTGGTTGCACAGGATATTATGTGAGAATGTAAGGGCGCGGTAGCCAGCATAGAGCGCGCAGCAGCAGCGCTGGCAAAGCGTTGAAAGGCCCAGACGACTCACCACACAATGTAATGTGTCAATCTGTCGTGTGTATCTCTAACAGGGACCAGAGCTGAATACTATCAATTTTTAAAACTAGTTTTCAACAAAGCAAAGGGGCGGAATTGACGGAAATATTTTTGGTGGCTTGTGGCTAGTGAAAATTTTTACCTCCAGTTAGGGGAATACGGGAGAATAAGGGAGCGATCCTGAGAGGGCTCTGGAAGTTGCATCAACAGAATAATGTGAAGGATTTCACTAACAAGATTATGGCGCATACTTTGAATCAAAATGTAGTGTTAATCTGGTAGATAGGCATTACAAGGGTTGGAAAAAAAGATATATGTTCATCGTTTATGCAATGTGAGTTGTTGCAAGAAGCAATACGAATCTCATCACTATTGAGTTCTACAAAGATAGCAAAAATGATAAGAACACCTGCAAAAATTACCTTGTTACGTGTCAATTATTGCAGAGCGTTTTCCCTTTGTAGTTAAAATGAGGTAGGGTAACACACAATGTGCTGGATTATACACTTAGCATGACCTAAAATACTCCCAAACAAATCACGAACCAGCGCGCTTTAATAATGAGGCTTCGGTCCCTATTTCTATTTCTAGTAATTGCAAGAGAATTAGAGGGAAGCATTTGGCCGCAGCTTTGAGGTGTATCCGATCATTGTGTTTTCCTTGAAGTTCGAAGATCTGGGTGTACAGGAACTTTGCTTAAATATAATTTATCTATCGTACATTGAGTTATGGAGGCCTCCGTAATAAATACATACTTTTTACATAAAGGGTGGTGAGGTCATAGATTATAGTTTACAAGTGGATAGCCAACAAGTCATTAGCGGAGAAACCTTTGTTACAAGTAGGGCATCTTCTGAGTCTAGCAGCCAAACGCTCTTGGGTACAGCTGCTGCAAAAGACATGTCCACAAACTGTTATCGCGGTATCTTTCCAGTTTTTGGAACATACTGAACACTTTGTGATAGATCTCAAAGCTTCTAGTTGTTTCTCATCTTCTTGAAGAATAGATGAAGTATTATTAGCCTTGTATTTCTTGAGTAAAATTTCGGTCGACTTCAATTTGTTTTCAAGACGGCTCACAATGAGTTCCTTGCTGCTGATATCGTTAGTAGCATCAGCTAATTTATTGGAAGCTTCTTCGAACTTTTTCTTGAACGAAGTCGCCTGCTCCTCGAGAAATGATTTCTTGCTGTTAAGGGACTTGACCATTTCCTTGAGACTTGCTGTCTCTTCTATCGAAGTCTGCTTAATAGATTTATAGTCATTCACAGTTTTCGTAAGAAGATCAATCTTACTCACATAACTTGCTTCCAACTCATTGAATTTATTGACCAAGTCCTGTGTTTTGCTCACCTGTGCCTTCAAGACTCTATTTTCAGAGCCAATAGCATCCTTAGATCTCATTGAAGCAAAGTATTTTTGGTCAGCCTTACTTTTCTCTACTGTTAACTTCTTAACAAGACTTTCTTGGTCGACTATGCCTTCGAACTTTTTGATAACCTGCAGCCTTGTCTCTTGAAAAGCTACTTCTATTTCCTTTATTTCTGCTTGCAACATAGACGCTCTCTTGACTAGTTCTTCATTATTTAAATCTGTGAAAGTATCAACATCGTATTCTTTATTTTTTGCATTTTCCAAAAATGTTATCCGTTCACTTAGAACTTTGTTGAGTTTATGCAATTCTTCATTGGTTTGCTTATTTTCCGACTCTGATTTCATTATGTTCTGTTTTGCCAACAATTCATCCCTTATTGCTCTTATTCTAACTAAATCTTCTTCAGTCTTATGAAGCTGACTCTTCAAAGAGATGTTTTCATCACTTAGTTCTTTATTAATTAACTTTGTTATATCACCCAGACTATTCTCTAGTTCAACTAATTTTCGGGTTGTGGATTCGTTAACTTTTTGTAATTCACTTAAACTTTCACTCAAGTGACTATTAGCACTTTTCAATTCTTGATAAATTTCGCTGTTCTGGAGATCAGCTTCATCCAAGTGATTTAACTTCAGTGATATCTCTATATTCTCCTGCCTGGAAGCTTTAAGTGAGGTATTGGCCTTCTCCAATTGATCCCTTATTAACTGATTAGTGGTTCTCAATTCGTTAACCTCAAAGGTTAGCTTTTCAAACTCCTCATTATCTACACCAGTCTCTGGTGTTTCCTTTATCGTTTCTTTCAGTTCTTCTTCTTTCTCATCTTTTTTTATATTACTACCATCTATACGCTTCAATGTCAAAGAATCGTTTCTATCTATTCTTTTAGTTATATTTATAATTTCCTCCTTCAATTCTTCGACCTGTTTCGACAAATTATCTTTGAGTTTAGTCAACGTTTCTTTCTCAGTCTTTATGGTAAAAAGTTCTGAATTTAACTTCTCTGTATGTTTTAAAAGATTTCCATCGCTAAGGTTACCGGTTCGCGTAGGTAAAGGTGACAATATTTTAAGAAGGTTCTTTCTTCTCTGCTCAAGAGCTTCATCTACTGTGGAATCTTCTGGTAATTTCACTAATAACAGCTCATTAACTCCGCCATCGGTAGTGACATCACTGAATAGCGTTATAATCTGTTCATACCACAAGTCAAGAGTATTTAGTTTCTTCTCATTTACTTCATACTGGCTTTCTATACGCTTGAATTGTCTTGTAAGTGATTCATATCTTTCTTTGTAAGCTTTCATTTGCCTCCATATGGCCTCCTTCTTGAAGTAGACAACATCTCCTTGAGTGAGAGGGCCGTCCTCCGAGAGCTTATTGAGAGTTTTTAGCTTTTTATAAGGGGCGTCACCATCTATCTGGTCGCTTCGTCTCTTCATTTCAAATTCTTCACTCATTGTTCAGGATATCAGAGGTGTTAAAACAGTCCAAATATTTTTTTGAAATACCCGTGAGACTCCTCTACCTGATAATTAGAAAAACTTAAAGCCGAACTTACAAAGACAGATTCTTGATTGATTGTGAGTTACTTTACTCTAATTTCTTTACAACAATAATATCGACGGCCCTTAAGTGAGACACCATAAAAAAATAAAAAAAAAAAGGCCCCAGCCATTTGTGACCAAAATACACGACTAATAGAAGGCCAAGGTTAGTTACCAGCTAACACTTATTAGTCTCTATCAAGTGCTACTGAAATGCCTGATAAAGTTTTTGAACGTATATTCTAAGTGAACATGAAGCATGATTACTCCTGTAATTCATTAATGATCTTTATTTCACGTTATTATTTTAATTGCTTAGTGAAAGCTTCCCGCTAACTTTTATATTCTTTCTGTTCTTCCTCTTCTTAAAGTAAACATTGCTATAATCGATGTTATTTAAATCAAATGTGATGCCTTTTCAGAGATACTAATAGCCATAAATGGCTATATCTTTTGGTTTTCCATTCTTGATAGACATCATTTATCATTGGCTGAGTGAGCGACTCCATAGAAAAAATGCACTTTATTTACGGTACTTCTCAATTCATGAAAATTGAGAACTTAAGGTCAATTAATCAAAGGATACAATGAAGCTATTGACTCAATTCTTGATTGTATTGATACTGATACAGGGTGTGTTATGTGTCAAAGATTACTTATTTAAATCTTGTGATCAATCTGGATTTTGCCACAGAAATAGGGTGTTTGGTGAGAGGGTTAAAAATACTCCGAACTTTGTGCTGCAATATTCAATCGATCCTCTGACAGTTCACATAGATGAGACACAATCTGGAATTGTAGTGAAAGGAGACATCAAGAAGCAATTGCCTAAGATCACTGAAACATTAATCAATTTGCCATTTGAGTTACTGCTTTTAGAGAAAAGCGGCTTGAGATTTAAGATTGATGAAGTGAGAAGGGCAAAATTCAAATACGTCAACACAAGACGTTATAACGAAACTGCAAAATGGGCCTTCAAAGAAGAGGAACTACCACTAGAAGACAGAACACTGGTCAAATTTAATATAAATGAAGAAAGGCTAACGTTAAGATATGGTAATAATCAGGAGTACAGAGCTGAATTATCTTTCTCTCCTGTGAAATTGAGCATTTACGTAAATGATGAGTTGCAATTAGTTGCTAATGACAAACAGTTGTTAAATATAGAGCATTTTAGGAAAGAGGATGAAAATGAGAAACATTTATCTGAGAATGAAATCGACTTCAACATGTTCAAGGACAGCTTTCAAGACTCAGAAAAAGATAGTATGCCAATTGGCCCAGAATCGATCGCTTTGGATTTTACTTTAAAAGGATTCAAGAACCTTTTTGGTATTCCAGAACACGCTGACAGCTTGAATTTAAAAGACACTACTAAGTCAGACCCTTACAGACTTTTTAACGTTGATATTTTTGAATATGAAGTTAATTCAAGACTTCCAATGTATGGCTCAATACCTTTGCTAACCGCAACAAAACCAGGTTTATCTTTGGGTATATTTTGGGTTAATGCAGCTGACACTTATGTTGACATTGATCTTGAATCATCTCAAGATTCCAACGTTCATTGGATTTCAGAAAATGGGATTTTGGATATTGTCATTTTTCTTGGATCACACCCTTCTGACATCAATACTAAATATGGATTGGTAACAGGAAACCCTCAATTACCACAATTGTTTTCTCTAGGCTACCACCAATGCAGATGGAATTATAATGATGAGCGTGATGTTCTTGAAATAAACGAATTAATGGATCAACATAGAATACCATATGACACAATTTGGCTCGATGTCGAATACACAGATGAAAGAAAGTACTTCACATGGGACGCTGATAGTTTCCCCCATCCCGAAAAAATGCTTAAAGAGCTAGATCATACGGGCAGAAATTTAGTTGTTCTCTTAGATCCGCATTTGAAGGTTGGTTATTCCGTTAGTGACTACGTAATTAAACACAAAATTGGGATGAATGATAGAGATAACACGACATTCCATGGTCATTGCTGGCCAGGTGAGTCTGTATGGATTGATTCTCTTAACCCTAATTCTCAGGCATATTGGGATAGCCTCCACGCAATGAAGGAAGGAACCTTCTTCGGTGAAACTGAAAATCTTCATGTTTGGAATGATATGAGTGAGCCATCAGTTTTTGATGGACCAGAAACTTCATCTCCAAAAGATAATTTGCATTATGGTGGCTGGGAACATAGATCAATTCATAATGTAAACGGATTAAGTTTACACGAAGCTACGTACAAGTCTTTAGTGAAAAGATTGGCTCCTACGGAGAGGCAAAGGCCGTTCATTTTGACCCGTTCTTACTTTGCTGGTTCTCAAAGAACGGCAGCCATGTGGACTGGTGACAACATGTCAAAGTGGGAGTATTTGCAAATTTCTATTCCAATGGTTTTAACTTCAAATATCGTTAATATGCCATTTTCTGGAGTAGATGTGGGTGGTTTCTTTGGAAATCCTTCAAAGGAATTGTTAACCAGATGGTATCAAGCTGGTATATGGTATCCTTTCTTCAGAAGTCATGCCCATTTAGATACTAGAAGAAGAGAGCCATGGGTTGCTGGAGAGCCATATACATCAATAATGCGTGATGCAGTACAGTTAAGGTATTCATTATTACCTGTTTTTTATACTGGATTCTACCACGCTAATAACAACGGAAGTGCTGTATGCAAGCCCTTGTTTTATGAGACCCCAAGCAATATTGAATCATATTCAGTTGAAGATCAACTCTTTTTAGGTGACTCTGGTATTATGGTTAAGCCGGTTACTGAAGAAGGTCAAAAACTTGAGAAGATTTATCTTCCTGACACAGAGATTTACTATGATTATACCAACGGTGTTCTTTCTTCGGAAAAATACCAACTTTCCAGACCTGGATATATCACCAAAGATGTAACTTTATTTGATATTCCTATGTTCATCAAAGGTGGCTCCATATTTGCCAGAAAAATGAGGTATAGAAGATCAACCAGATTGATGGAACATGATCCATATACTTTAACTGTTGCACTCAGTAAGGATGGTGTTGCAAAGGGATCTTTATATATTGACGATGGTACATCCTTCAACTACTTAAAAGGTCATAACATTGAAATTGAATTTAGTGCTGCAAATAATAAAATTGAAGCGAAAGTTTCCCAACATAATAAGGAATTCACAAAGAAGTTGGACGGTATCTATATCGAGAAAATTGTCATCACTTCTTCACCAAGCATTGAGAGCACAAGAATCTTTCAAAATAAGAAAAACTGGATCAAGAAGATAGAAAAATTGAATGGAAATTTAATCATCAAAAAGCCTGGTCTCAAAATCAATTCCCCATGGTCTATTGAATTGTTACAAAATGCAGAGTCAAATAGTCATGATGAATTATAAGCCTATTTATTTATCAAATGGTCTTTCAATACATAGTGGCGAAGTATGGTTGACATTTTACTGACATACCGCCATGTGAGTTCCTTATGACAAGAGATGCAATCCCCTTTTATGGGGATGATTGAATCAGCTTCTTCGGTGCTCGAAAAATGATTACCGAGACATGATAGATGATATGATGCAGAACAATGATAACACATTCCAATCAATGGAGAGCTATCATGAGAAAGAAACTCTTTTAGCTGCGATTGGCTATCTATAGTCAAATCAGTTGGAAGAAAGTTCACACGCTCATTACATAGTAAACAAGATTGGACACTAAATAAGTACTTCTCTTTACATTGGTTAAAATACTCTTTTTGAAACGTACTTTCAATAAAACACTCTTTTATGTCGCTATGATCTATAATTTCTCCTGTATTATCAACGTCTTCTGCTGTTTTAAGTCCACAAAAGTCTTGAAAGCTGGAAAAGGTAGCTACATTATAGTTACTAATGTCAATATGATACATGTTCTTATTCCACACATCGTAAGCAGTTTGGTCAAAGATGTCAACTTTGAGGTACATACGACTGAAATAGTTTGCTTTAACCAATAACCTTACGTTTGCAAATTTTTTGGCCAAAGTTCTATTTGATTGTTTGGTGCAAACCCTGTCTTCGACCTTGATATGCCGAGTTTGGAAAGGGTGTTGTAACAGGTGCTCAAACTGTAGAGCTGCGATCCTAGAAGGGAACCCGTGGACAATTGCTAACATCTTCCACGGTCTAAACCCATCTCTTTTCGTCCTGAAAGCACCTCCTCTTTTCAACTCCCCATTGTGCTGTCTCAACCGTCTTACAGGGTCTGGCGTCGATCCAATGTAAAATGACATCGGTTTTTCTTCGGACTGTAAGAGATACACTCCGTAGAAACTCGGCTGAACATGAAGCGCTGGTTTACCACTTTGTGAACTCTCTACACCATCTTCCACAGTGGTCATACTATAAATACTCAGCCTTTCGTTAACCGTATATCAATGCATTATTTGCTATTTATATATATAGTTTATATGCAGTCCAATTATATTCGATTGTCGCCTACAGATAATTAGCCTCATGACAAGAACATCGTATAATTTTACAGTTTATGTAGTTATAAAAAATCGATAAAATATACTACAGTAAGCGGCAGGCATTTGATTGATTGATTTTTTGGTTTATAAAACTCTAGTTGATCAGAATAAGAAGAAACTTTTCGCTCTGTAAGTTTGGAACAAGTAGCAACTAATCTTTAGCTGGATAAATAAAAGTTTAAAAGAGGTTGTAAAAGTCAAACATAAAAAGATGATTTCTTCTCAGCACAAGACAGAAGACATCATAGGACTGTCTAACTTGAGCTCTAACCAGAGCGGCTCCAACGATTTCGTTAAGAAGTTATTCCAGATGCTTAAAGAGGAAACTTACAAGGATATTGTAAGGTGGACAACTAATGGAGACAGCTTTGTTGTGTTGAATACTAATGAGTTCACAAAAGACATTTTACCTCGACATTTCAAGCACAGTAACTTCGCTAGTTTCGTAAGGCAGTTAAACAAGTATGATTTCCACAAGGTAAAGATTCCTAACGAAGAAAAGCAGAATTATCAATATGGAGAAGATGCCTGGGAGTTCA
Organism: Priceomyces medius; assembly: GCA_030570455.1. Classification (NCBI taxonomy): domain Eukaryota; kingdom Fungi; phylum Ascomycota; class Pichiomycetes; order Serinales; family Debaryomycetaceae; genus Priceomyces; species Priceomyces medius. Next base: position 123,991 of record JAJLVV010000008.1, on the reverse strand, counting down.
AGCATCCGGATTTTCGTATGAACGATCAAGAATCCTTGGAAAATATCAAGAGAAAAGGACCAAGCACAAAGAAGACTACTGCAAACACTGATGGAGGCAATAACATAATGTCTTACACGGCGGCTCAAATTCAGCATATAAAAGAGTCTATTGATGTTCTCAGGGCCGAAAATGAACAGCTTACGCATGATATGAACATACTACAGAACAAGTACAAAACAGTTGTTGAAAATATAGTGTCTTTGAATAATGTGGATGAGAGGTATTATAGATCTATAAACATATTGGTGAACTGTTTAGTCCACGCGGGAATCAAAGTTCCACCATTAGACTTCCCTAACCCAAGTCTAATGAACCTTCAGCAGCCTCAGATCTCACTGGCTCCTGCACCACCACCACAACAGCATAGTTCCTCGGGATCCTTGAGTCGATTATCTCCATCTATGGCGCCTGCACCTACCAACAGTAACACCATAGGTTCTCCCTTTGAGCAGCAGTTCATGCCACAACCAATGCAGCCACCAATAGCAATGCATGGAAGGACACTGTCGAGAGAGACCTTGAATGCAAAACATTCTCCTCAGCTGCTTGGTGCTGCAGGAGATTCACCTATAGTGAACCATACATCTGCACAAGGTACCAGAAATGCTTCTAACAAGTCTCCTTCAGATATAGTAACAACAACAAACATACCTAATCCTAAATTCCATGTTTTGTTGGTGGAGGACGACAATGTTTGTATTCAACTTTGCCGCAAGTTTTTGGTTAAATATGGATGTCAAGTTACAGTGGTGACAGATGGGTTGAATGCAATTTCAACTGTTGAGCATACTAAGTATGATTTGGTATTAATGGATATTGTGATGCCCAATTTAGATGGCGCAACTGCAACTAGTGTTATACGATCGTTCGACACGAGAACGCCAATTATAGCAATGACCGGTAATATTGAAGATAACGACTTAGTTACGTACTTGCAGAATGGTATGTCTGATATCTTGGCTAAACCATTCACGAAGGATGATTTGTATTCTATTTTAAGCAAGCATCTTCTAACTTCTGATCAGAAGACTGAGATGCCCTTACAGGGACCCCCTCAAGAAACTTTAACATTACCTCAAGAACACCGCCCAACGAACGTTCAGCTGGATATTGGCCATGGCCCTGACAATAATGAACAGCTTCTTAAAAAGCAAAGGCGGCAGTAATCAAACCAAAAGTATATATATATTATGAAATTAAATATTGTATTCTATAATCTTTAAATAGGTTCATCAGTCATTATAGTCGTAGGAGTTAGTCTTTCGCTTGCTGGATTCTTATCATCTCTGAGAACGAATTGATGAAATGCGAGGTCACTAAATGCATTACCCCAGTTACCTTCGTGTTGCAGAAATCTACTTATTTTCAACCCCTTTGCGTAACACTTGTCAAAGTTATAATTTATCTTCGGTTCCAGGAAAATGCTTTTGGATTTACGATTCCGTTTTCTTTTTGATATCACGGTAGTGAACTCATCGTACTGAAATTTGCTATCATTTTTGTCTTCTACAAGCTGTAATAAAGTAGCAAGTATGGGATAGGACTCGTGGAGTTGAGATTTCGTCAATCTTCCGGTATGAGATACGAGATCATTTGCCAAAACTATACGTGGCTTATAAGCACACAAAATTTCATTAGTCAAGTCTAATGTGGCATGAGGCAAGAAAAATAGATCGGTAGGTTCTGTGAAATTACCCTCTTCTGTTATCTTATGATTCAAATCACCTTCCAAGAGCTGTTTGTCGGAAGTACTGAAGACCGGATCATAAAATGCTACATCTTCTGAAGCTACTTTCAAGGCCTTTGCGAGTTCTTCAACATAGGCTAACTGATATAAAGCATCATTACTGTCTGATGGAGATCCCAATGCCAAGCACCATATGCGATTAACGTCACCTGCAACTCCTAAACTTGTGATGGTTTCCTCGAACAATCTCGACTCTTTGACATATTTCTTGTACAAGTCCAATTTGGTCCGAAGCTTCTCTGAATCTGTACCTTTTGGCACCTTCTTTTCACTCATGCGTACAAAATCCCAAGCCAGAGTTCAAGCAGCGGTAGCTACTGATTCAAGAAGTGCGGAACATTGTTCTTAGCTCTATTCACTAAAACTTTAATCTTGATGAGATGATACTATGTGCAGTTCCAGACACATTATGATTCATCTTAGAATAGACATCAAGACTTACACTAATAAAAAGATTCTATAGGTACGTGGGTTTCAATGTGGCACAACTAATAGTCCCTTGCGATGTATTGTGGTTATCACGAACCTTTCCCATGTTGTCTACTCAAATATGTTTAAGCTAAACTACGAAAAGGGAAAGTGATAAAGTTTTGTGTAACAAACCGGATCGTTCCGTCGGACCTTCCACCTTAGAAAATTTTATTAAGAGCATCTCATTAGTTGAAGGTTCAGAGGACTTTAGATATCATCTCCAAAATTTTAAAGCTTAAAACAAGAGGAAATTGCTCCACTTGGCTAAAGTGAATATTTGATTTTGATAAATCAAATAAATCAATTCAAATTGATTTCGACGGAATCTCATGCATTAAAAGGGGTTCTGACAGATATTAAGGCAGATTCATTAGGTACAGTCATGAGAAAGTGTAAGGTTTTCGTGGGATCATCTCACCCTGAACTAGGTGAGTTGGTTTGTGAAAAATTGGGAGTGACAAAAGCTCCTTGTGACCTTAAGAAATTCTCCAATGGTGAGACATCCGTTCAAATTGGGGTGTCTGTAAGAGATGAAGATGTCTACATTATCCAGTCAGGATCCCCCACGGTAAATGATCACATAATGGAACTTTTAATCTTAATATCTGCTTGTCGTGGCGGGTCAGCTTCTAAAATTACCGCTGTGATACCCCTGTTTCCTTATTCAAAGCAATCTAAGATGAAAAAGCATAGAGGAGCTATTACTGCTAGAATGTTGGCTAGTCTTTTAATTATGGCTGGTGCCGATCATGTTGTTTCTATGGACTTACATGCTTCTCAGATGCAAGGTTTCTTCACGAAACCGGTGGATAACTTGTATGGCGCTCCAACTCTTGGCAGATGGATTCGTCAAAATATTGATGATTGGGAAAATGCCGTTGTAGTTTCAAAGAACCCGGGTGGAACCAAGAGAGTTACTGCTCTTGCTGATTCCTTGAAAATAAATTTCGCTATGATTCATACTGACAGGAGAAGGACACAAGACAACTATTCGTCTGCCAAGAAGAAGAAAGCTTTAAAAACTTCTAAAGAATCAGGAAATGAAGATAATATAGTCTCAGAAGTGCAGACTGCAAGAATTGTAAAGGGTCATGTCGTAGACGATGACTATCCAGTAACTCAAACAAGGAACGGAAAAGATTCATCAGAGCAATCCTCAATCAGTGGCAGCGATGCTTTGGGTGGTACTTTTGATGCTACTAATAGTGACGATGAAGACGAACCAGCTAATCAGGGTGAAAAGTTAATCACTCTTGTTGGAGACGTCAATGACAAAACTGCTATCATACTAGACGACATGATAGATAAGCCACACTCATTTATTGCTGCAGCTGAACATATGAGGTTGAATTGTGGTGCAAGAGCTGTTTACGTTGTGGGTACTCACGGTATTTTCAGTGACAACTGTTTGGAGATTTTGAATGACAGTGATTGCATAGATAAGATTGTTGTCACAAATACCTTCCCAATTTCCAAGGCTAGAATTGAAAACAACAAGAAACTTGCTGTTATTGATGTTTCTCCAATTTTTGCCGAGTGCATCAGAAGGGACCATTTTGGAGAATCTATCTCTGTCTTGTTCGATTCTTTAGCTGCTATTGAATAAGCTGTTACTGTTGATACCTACTCTTCTCTATAACAATAGAGCATCTGTTTTATTTATCTCTTTATAAAGACTAGTGTCATTTTTCTATGTAAGCCTTTCCAACGATGCAGTCACTGGATTGCAGGACATACTCTATGTTAATTTGTATTAACTTTCAGAGTTCATGGACTAACGGAGCGTTGGTATATTGATATACATCCCTGTAACAGAATTGTGGCACTACGAATCCCACGTAGGATCATATCTGCTTTAGGATTTACATTTTACGAAGTTGCCAAAAGTTTAGCAGCTAATATACGAGGTTAGATGATTTGCACGTGTTCTTGTAGATAATATTTCTCTTATGAGGTCCTTATCGAAAAAAGACTGCTGTAAAAATATAACCAACGCCAAACTTCACCATAAAACATAATAACTACAACAAGTTCAAGGAGCAAAGATGACGGAAGATGGGAAATCTTTACCGATTCCTGTCCCTAACAGTGACTCCAAGATACCTGATATTGTGAGGAATAAGGTGAATCAACCTATGTCTCCCCTTTCATTGTCAGAACCAGAATTGGGACATAAGTCACCTGCTACAGAAAATGCTATGGCATCCATAGCACCGATGCTTGAAAGCTATGCTCCAAAGACATCGGCAGAAGAATCCAGCTTTATCACTAACTCACCCTCGCCTAAACATAGCCAACTCAGCGCAGAGAACCTTGGAGAATTGAGTAGTAGATTCAACTCGCTGAGCGAGTCTCATAAGTTGAAGAAGACTCTTTCAAACACATCCACTGCATCAAGAAAGTCTATCTCCGTTACGAAGGAAGAAGGACCTAAGCTCCCCGTGGTTGGTAAAATTGGTGTTTGCGCTATGGACACAAAAGTAATGTCTAAGCCATGCAGAAAGATATTAAATCGTTTAATCGAAAACGGTGAGTTTGAAACTGTAATATTTGGTGACAAGGTAATTCTAGATGAAACGATAGAAAATTGGCCAACTTGTGATTTCTTGATCAGTTTTTTTTCTACTGGATTTCCTCTTGATAAAGCCATCAAATATGCAAACTATCGGAAGCCCTACATAATCAACGATCTCACGTTACAAAAGACTTTATGGGATAGAAGATTAGTTCTTACAATTTTGAATCACGGTAATGTTCCAACACCAGAAAGATTAGAAATTAGTAGGGATGGAGGGCCAGAAGTGGATGACATTCTCTATGAAAGATTGAAAGAGATTGGAATGAGCGACGAAGAATTGACTAGACTCACAAATCAAGAAGAACCAGAGTGGGAGATGATAGATGAAGATACTTTGAGAGTTGGAAACAAGATAATGAAAAAACCATATGTCGAAAAGCCTGTTGATGGTGAAGATCACAATGTTTTTATTTACTATCCCAAAGCAACAGGGGGCGGTGGAAGAAGGCTATTCCGTAAAATTGGAAACAAATCTTCCGAGTTCGATCCTGATTTAAGCACTCCTAGGCTTGAAGGATCTTTTATTTATGAGAAGTTTATGGACACTGACAATTTTGAAGATGTAAAAGCATACACCGTTGGTCCTGATTTTTGTCACGCAGAGACCCGTAAGTCTCCAGTAGTAGATGGTATAGTTAGACGTAATACCCATGGAAAAGAAATTCGTTATATCACTCAGCTTTCTGAAGAGGAGACTCAAATGGCTCGCAATGTGAGCAAGATTTTCAAACAAACAATTTGTGGTTTTGACTTATTAAGAGTTGATGGCAAATCCTACGTAATTGATGTTAATGGATTCTCATTTGTGAAAGATAACAATGATTACTATGATGCGTCTTCTTCGATTTTGAGGAATCTCTTTATTGAAGCAAAGAAATCAAGAGATTTGTTGAAAACCCGGATACCTCATCTGTCTGAACACAAGAGTCAATTTGAAAAAAAGGAACAGAAGTGGGTTTTCAAGGGATCTGTTTCTGTTATTAGACATGCGGATAGAACTCCTAAACAGAAATTCAAGTATTCTTTCAGATCACCCCTTTTTATATCACTTTTGAAAGGCCATAAAGAAGAAGTAATTATCAGGGCAGTACCCGATTTACAAGTTATTTTGGAATCTGTTAAGATTGCCGAAGAGAAGCACTTAGAGAATACTAAGAAACTCAAACAACTCAGAGGAGCGTTGGAAAAGAAAATGAACTTCCCAGGTACCAAAATTCAATTAAAGCCAACTTTGAACAAGGAAAACCCTGAAATTGTAGAAAAAGTGCAATTAATTTTGAAGTGGGGTGGTGAGCCGACTCACTCCGCTATGCATCAAGCTACGGATGTTGGCGAACAACTCAGACAAAATATTAAGCTATTGAACCGGGAAGCTCTCAACAGCGTAAAGGTATTCACATCGTCCGAAAGAAGAGTTATCACTAGTGCCAAGTATGCAACGATGTCCTTGTTAGATAATGACGAAATTCCTGACGATTTCTTAACTGTTCGGAAAGATTTGTTAGATGATTCAAATGCAGCAAAGGATCTTATGGATAAAGTCAAGAAGAAATTAAAGCCTCTTTTAAGACAAGGAGCCGAAGCTCCACCTCAGTTCACCTGGCCACCAAAGATGCCACAACCATTTGAAGTTATCAAACGTGTGTGCCAATTAATGAATTTACACAAGGAGATTATGAAGTACAACTTTGAGACGAAAAATGTTGAACAATTTCAGAATATTTGGTGTTGTGGTGAAGATCCTTACCTATTCAAGGAAAGGTGGGACAAACTTTTTCAAGAATTTACAAATGTTGAAAAGACACATCCTTCCAAGATTTCAGAACTTTATGATACAATGAAGTATGATGCTTTACATAATCGTCAGATATTGAAAAAGGTTTTTGCATTCGACCCCACTGATGATTCACTTATAGATAATTTAAAAAGAACATGTGGCGATACTATTACATCTTCAGGTTTAGTGAGCGAGTACCCAATCAATATTTTAGCAATGAACAACTTTAAGATTCCTAGCGAGCCTCAAGGAGGCTCCCAATCAAGCTCTGGATCGAATTTACAAAGTATTGCCTCGACTCCTGCATCTGCGGGATCCCTTGGCTGGGTTTTGAAAGGGGTTACCTCCACTATAAAAAATTCTAATCAGAATAATGATAAGAATTCAACGAAGGAGCCTAATAAGACAGAGAATCCTTTTGATCATCCAACATTTGCAAGGTTAAGAGAGCTTTATCGCTTATCAAAAGTTTTGTTTGATTTTATTTGTCCACAAGAATATGGTATTGAGGACGAAGAAAAATTGGATATTGGTCTTTTGACATCGTTACCTTTAGCAAAACAAATACTCTCTGATATCCAAGATATGAAAAAACATGATACTGCAGCTGTGGTAAACTATTTCACTAAAGAATCACATATTTATACCTTACTTAATGTGATATATGAAACACAATTACCAATGAAGATTGCCAGGAATGCATTACCGGAATTGGATTACCTTTCTCAAATCGTTTTCGAGTTGTATGAATGCGAAGATCCGTTGAGTCCTTCTGGCAAGAAACACTCTATCAGATTATCATTGACTCCAGGATGCCATACACAGGATCCTTTGGATATTCAATTAGACGATGATCACTACATTGGATGTATACCAAGAATCAGTTTGACTAGACATTTGGATATTGATCTTGTCACTCAAAAGTTAAGGTCAAGATTTACTAGAGTTTCATTACCAAAGAAATTTACACCTGTGAACATTTCCAGTCCCTTGTCAGAGGGAATCTGAACTTTTCCCCTTTATTTTCAATTACATAGAATTAATCAAATTATTCATTTAAGACCTTTATTAGTTATAATTTAATTAAATATTCATTTACGTATTATTAATTTCAAGCGGTTTGATAAGTTTCCCAGTTTTCAATAATGGATTTAAGCTTATCCGATTTGGTCAACTTATAAACTTCTTCGAAGTATTCCTTTGTGACTTCAAATGGCTTAGCAGTCAAATTTGGAATGTATTTACCGATCAAGTCATCGGGTTTGACAGAAGATTTTGGAACCTTCTTCTGTAAGAATCTTTGGAATGGCTTGACTCCAGACATCAAGTAAGACGAGTGGAATGGAACAGAGATTCCCTTCAATGGAATAACTGCAAAACCTCTTTCTAACTCAATAGGCTGTGGTTTAGCTAATGACTTAGCAGCAACTTCAGTTGTGATCTCATTCAAATGAACCTTGACATCATCCAAGGACATTGTCAGTTGAAGTTTAACAATATCAATCTTGTTCAACTTGATCACGTTCAACACATTAGTCAAAGTGTCCAATGCTCTCAAATCACCAGCTGTAACATATTGAGTATCCTCAACATTGTAGTTGACGATTTCCAATAACCAACCGGTTTTCTCTGAAATCTCATCAACAATAAAACGCAAAGCTGCATCATTAAATGTTGGGCTAACTCTAGTTGGGTTGACTGCGCACATACCATAGTTGGATCTGCCTAGTTCATCCCTTGGAACGGCAACTTGCATTGTCATTCCTCTGTAGAAAACAACATCGACTAATGATTCAATGGACATAACATTTGCCAAAGATGACAAAGCAGAGTATTCACCTAATGAGTGACCTGCAAACATAGCATCAGTTGCTACTAATCCCTTGTGTTTCATATCCTCAAAAGCAGCCTTTTCCATCAATGTTAAAGCTGGCTGAGTGAATTGAGTAGCAGAAAGTAAACCAGTTGGAGAAACGAAAGAGTAAAAGGTGGTGGTGTTATCAATGTCCTTAAAGATTTTCTCAGATTTAATTTCACCATCATCTCCGATGGTTTCGAACATCATTCCAATATAGTTCTCTCTTATCTTTCTTCCTTTAGTACCTCCAAAGTGAACAGTTAATTCTTTTGGATTGTTTTGAACAATATCAAGAATAGAGAAACCGTAGTTGTTAACAAAGTGTCTGTCCGCTTTGTCCCAAACTTCGCGAGCAACTGGAGAAGACTTGTACAAATCCATACCCATACCTTGTTCTTGAGAACCCTGTCCAGTGAAAACATAAGTAGTAATTGGCTGCTCGATTTCAGCTTCTCCAACAAGAACTGATTCATCAGATTCAACATTCTTTGTCTCAAACTTGATGATCTTACGGCCATTAATCATACCAACATGCTGCATTGTTGTTTGCAAAACATCGTTTGGCAATACCATACCAACAAAGGAACTCTTGAAAGCTCTAACTCTTGATGCGACATTGTTTGCAGCCCACAATTCTACTAAAGCTCTGACAGTAGCAGAAGAATACATACCATGTGTAATGGTACCAGGGAGCTTGGCATATGCGGCAAAGACTCTGGAAACATGGATAGCATTGTAATCTCCAGAAACCTTGGCATAAGGTTCATTAGTACCTGGTGCCTTAGTAGTCAATTCTTCTCCAGGGGCTAATGGAATGACATTTTCGAAAATAACAGCTTGTTCAATAGTGTTACCGTGTCTTGCAAGATAATCAGTAACAGGATTACCATACGACTTACCTGCGGAATAATTGATGGAACCAACTTCAATAATTTCCTTGGTTGGCAATTCCAAGAATGCCTTACCTGTTGTCTTAATTGAAGAGTACACATCAACGGACTTAAACTTATAGGTAGATTGGCATCTGAATGTTAAGACCTTACCCAAAAGTTCGATATCTTCCTCCAATTCAAACCATTCTTTTGATCGTAATATAGCAAGATCCTTAGAAGAACTAATAGAAACCTCATAAGGAGTTTCAGTAACCTTCTGGAAGGTGTTCTCGAAATCCTTATAGTCACCACGGTACAAAAATTCGGAAGTAACTTCCATAACGGCTTTTCCAGCACGGTAGATAGTACCAACGACTTCGACAAGTTTTCCAGAGGCCAGGATTGAAACACCTTTAATTTCAGCCTTTGATGATACAACATCACCTTTCTTCAAAGGTTCAGCGCCTGGGGTCATACTGTATCCATTGGATAAGTGGACTAATTTCAAAAGGTCACCATCAACTGTTTCTGGGAAGATAGCCTTCATAATAGCTTTCCAACCAATTACAATTGCGAAATCCATAGGAGCTAAAGTTTCTTTTCCTGGTCTTGAGGTGAAAGCTTCACACTTGTTTCCAATAGCATGAGTGAACTCTGCAATTTCTTGTCCTGTAATTGTGATTTCCTCGCCTTGAATTGGCTTTTCAACATCAATTCCCAAGTCAAGAGGAACATTAGAACCAAACCACAACTTCCAGTAGAACTCCTTTATTCTCTCATTTCTACCTTCCATTATTTCTAAGATAGGTGCGAATCCATCACGAGGGTTGAATTTGAACAAAAACGGCATATGAGCGGGCTTTCCATCAACAGTCCTATGTTCAATCAAAGCCAATTGAATAACATCCTTCTTTATCAAAGAAATTTCAACAACAGGCTTTAACTCTCCGCTCAAAGGTTCAAAGACTTTAATTGAATCAGATTTCTCAACCACAACATGAGGAGCAGGAGCTAAGATATCATGCAAAGGGTTGGAAACATGATTTGAACCTTGAACAACTCTATCTGTTGAAATAAAAGCATGCAACCAATTCAATTTATCTCCTGAAAGCAATTCAAGCCATTCTTTCTTTGAAGGTAAGATAGAACCAATCTTGAAAATTTGTTTATCACCAGAATGCTCAATGGTCACATGTTGTAAGGATTTTATTGCAACAGGCTTCTTACCACCGAAATATTCTACGACTGGAATTTGAGAATCATCAGAGTTATAGTCATCCTTCAACAACCTTGAAATATGACCATTGTGAATGGAGTCCAAAATTTCGCCAATTGGTTCATTCACCTTATTAGTGAATTGAGCAGCAACTGGACCGTGTAAAATACACGTTCTTTGAACATCCTCGTCAACAACAGCTTCCAAATCCTCGGATTGCCACAAAGAATCTTTTTTGAAAAAGAATTCAAATCTTTCATCCAAAACAGGGACAAATGGTACAGGCTTTTGGGTTGGTCTAGAGCAACACATCAAGAAGAAATCACAATCTTCTTCTGATATGAGCTGCAGCTTGGCAGCAGGTAACTTTTCGAAGAACTTCTTTGTGAATTCAAGAGGACTTGATTGCAATTGTGCATAGTTTTGAATCATTGAAACTGCATCTGATTTCTCAACAAATCTTTCTTCAACTCTTCTTAAGTAATCACCATAGAAGTTTCTTAATGAGAGATCTATCCAGCGTTCAGATTTCTTAACGTACATCAATTCAAAGAGTCTAAGAGCAACTTCCTCGTAGGTCATATCCTCTAAGTCACAAACACCATTTGCATTCTTACCAAACCAAGATTTCTGAAAGTCTTTATTCAATCTAGAAATAATGTAATCCTTCTTCTTATGTAAAGCGTCTAGCAATTTGTTCTTTGGTAAAGAGAAGATAGTATCATCCAACTCTTTCCATAACATTACACCCCTTGTAGCCAACTTGTGGATTGGTTCACCCATCTCTGACTTTACGGTAATGATACCTCCAGTTGGTTTCTTGTAAGTCTGTTCCCATTTTTCATTTGGAACACCAGGACTGGCTGCAATTGCTTTCTTTGCATCCAAAGAAGTACGAGCTTCCTTTGCAGTCATAACCCTAGATCCAAACAAAACACCATCGAAAGGCATTGGTGGGTAATTGTAGCTTTTAGACCAAACACCTGTTAAATAAGGATAAGTGTCTTCGTCTGAACCAAAACCTGAACCAGCGATCAAAATGATGTTTGAGCATCTTCTGATCTTAGAGTACATTTGCAAAATTGGTTGATGGAAATCTTCATAAGAGTGATGTCCTCCACCTCTACCACCAGTCCATTGTAAGACAATGGGGAAGTTTGGATGTTCCTTTGCAATTGCAATACACAGATTAATAGCTTCAACAGAACCAGGCTTTAATCCTAAGTGTGTCAAACCTAACTCTTCGATGTATTCGGTCGCAACTTCTAGAGAAGGCACACCTGCTCCAATTGACATGGATTGAATTGGGAATCCTTTTGCACGCAAGCTTTTGATCAATGGAATACCCCATTGTAACATTCTTGGGTTAACATAGATCAAGTTTATACCAATTCCAGATCCTGGAGTTATCTTGCTAGCAACTTCTTTCAAACTAGCCTCCATAGAGTTTGGCTCAAAATATCCACCACCCGCTATTTCTATATGATAACCTGCATTAATTGTAGCGGCGACAATTTCCGGGTTGACTGTAGTTGGTGTCATACCAGGAACCATTAAAGGTGCTCTTCCCAATAATCTAGAGAACTTGGTATCGACATAGATCTTTCCGTTCTTGGTCTTGCTCAACTTAGGCTTAAATTCGTTTAACCAATTAGTAGCCCATTTCACAGAATTTGGTCTTCTATCGAAAATCTCTTGCTTGAATCCATACTCATCATCAATGTTGGTATCCAATGTACCGGCAATAATAATCCTATTTCCTGTACCATCCTTATTTCTATGAGTTAAAATACCAACACCAGAAGTGCCACCTGGACCAAAATCTATCAAGTGGGTAGATTCAAAACCAGTTGCAACCTCCCAGTTAACTGGAAGCTTGGTAATACAATCTACGACTCTTGATGCAATAGTGATTTCTGAACTATCAAAGTTTTGGAAATTCTCACCGCTGTAAGTGTCATAAACTGGAATCTTAAGATCTGAAAAGCTAAACAGAATATTTTCATTTTGTATATCCTCGATAATGAGATCAGTAGCAGGCTCTAACAAATGCGAATGGAAAGGAACAAAAATAGGTAAGAATCTGTTAGAGAACTTGAGCTTCCTTTCACTGTGAGGTACTCTGTTTTGATCCAATCCAGAAGGAGCCTTATTCTTTCTCAATGATAAATTAAAACCATACAATGATTCCGGTGGACCAGATAAAACCAAGTTTCTTGCACCATTGATTAAGGAAATAGCAATATGCTTTTCTTTCGGCAAATGCTTGTTAGTTTCCTTTATGAAGCTTTCAACCTCACCAATTGATAAGTCTCTAACTGATAACATAGGAGATGGGAGACCTTCACCATTGTTCAAGGAGTCTTGTAACATAGTTGGTGGCAAAGTATTGCTTGGGTAGGTGATCAAACTCCTTGCACCAATGAAGAACAAGAGTGTTACTGCCTTCAAAGCATTTTCAATAAAAGATTCCCAAGAACTAGAAGAAGCAATAACAACAGCAGTAACCAAACCTTGAGAGTGACCAGTAGTACCGCTCAAATACTTCCTGAATTCACCTGGGTTTTGACCTAAAACCTTACAAGTGACTGCGTAGTGACATAATTGAATCACACAGATCAAAGGACAACTCACTGGCACGGAAAGAAGATAATCTTGATCTGGAGTTTGATCAGGGTCTTGTAACCATGTTAAAATATCAAGACCTTGAGTATATATTTTATCCACGTTAGTAGCAGTTTTAAGCAATTGGGTTAACTTATCAGCTACTTTTTCAATTAAATCATAAATAAGTCCATGGTATGTCTTGTTTAAATCTCTTAACTCTTCGAAATAATCATCTATGTTACCTTGACCACCAAATATAGCAAAAATCTTTGCTGCTCTCTCTTTGGTGTTCTTGTTTACTGTGACTGAATTCTTCAACAAGTCAGATTCGACCTTGTTGATATTAGCGTTGGAATTTATAACTGCCTTAAAGTAGTTTTTAATCAACTCGTTCAGTTTTTCCACTGTAGTTGGATATGTTTCATCGGCCAACACATCGGCGGCCAAGTTGTGAATGTCAGATTGAGACAAGAATCTGGATTCAAAGTCTTGCAATGCCAATTCCAATATTTCCTTTAATTGTCCCTGTTCGCTGTTCAGGGTTGGAGACATCAACCCTGCAACGTATCCCAAAAATTTGGCAAAGAGCTCGGCGGGTGAGCTAGGCTCATCATCGCCAGCAAAACCTTCTGTGGGTTCTGGTAATGTTTTGATGAATTGTTCTTTAAGTTGCGAGAAGTTAAAAAACAATCCCGTTGGCACTAAAAGAGTGTATTCAATGCTCTGGTGGTATAAAGAAAATGGACGATGATTTGTACTCATTTTTCTATCGTCTATGCTGATCCCGTGTGTGTCTCTTATATTAAACGGTCAAATCTCACTGAAGAGTGCTTTAATGTACAAGTCTTCGGTAAAGGAAATCTGGTCTAGCTAGTGTGTTCAGTTAAATTTTATAACTACTCACTTGTGTCTCTATATACTCTATATTGAGTCCTGCAAATGCTGGGCTACAGTATTTGATGGGCGTGCCGAATTGCTGCAAATGTATTTGATGGCACCCCAAAAAAATACTTGTTGGTTGATTACATAAGTTAATTAAGATCTATATGCAGTATTTACCAATAAGTTTGATCTCATTGTGCCAACCGACTACGACTATTTCGGTGTTTATGGGCGCACCGGGACCAACTGTACTGTGTAGGGCAGGCGTGCCCCCCAAACAACTGCACTAAGGAAAATGCCAACGAGCTATTTTTTCCACTATGTTACCTGATGGTATTCCTGCGTATAATTTCCTTAGAACGTTTGCAATGGAATTCTTTATTCTTTTCTGCCAGCGGTGTGTGCCTTCTCCTTTGATGGGCTTTAAATGTGTAGGGCGGCCGGAAGCATTAAAAAACGTGTAAACACCGATTTTGGCATTCTCACGACCTTTTATAGCTCATATGTGTATAACAGTTTTGCAGCAAAGCACACTGAACAAATAATGGTAACAAGAGAACAGAAAATAAAGCAATAGAAGTGGCGACTCGTACAAGTGAGATGCTCGGAAGCGACATAACTTAGCGAAAAATGCACAGTTGCTTACTTGCCTGGTAAGGCGGGTTGCTTGTTATTGAACTTTGAAAAGTCTCTGACTACTAAATCACATTTGACATCCTTACACAAGTTAACTTGATTGCTTTCAGGGAGACGTTGTAAGAAATTTAAACCACTACTTCTCTCAAGGGCCTCTACCGGTACTTGGAATGACTCTAACGGTGTAGAATTATTAATGACGTCGTTTGGCAATACAAAAGCCCCTACGGCTACGTTGTTCAGACCAGTAGTCTCACCCACAATGAGCTTGAAGAAATGTGTAGGGACCGCAACATTAGGTGGATTTCCAATTACTTCGTAACTAATCCTGAATTTGCCGTCTTCATTCTTCTTAGGAAGGAAAAGTGGACCAGTTACTACTCTAACGCTATCGTATTTTGATGTGAGACTTCTAGCAAAGTATTCGAAATGGGCCCAGTAATCTCTGTTGAAACCCTCTCCAACCTGTGGTGACATATTTGACAAGTAAAATGTCTCGTCCATTGCGTGTTGAGAGAACTTGGCGTCAGCAGCAGGCGCGTTGTGACCCCTATCGAAACCACTTCTAAAATAATCTTTCAACTTAGCTCTAAACAACTGAGGAATGGCCTCATCTTCCTTGAAGACCGAGCGCTTTCTGTCAACTCCAGAAGGATTTTTAAGCGAGTCCTTTGTAATATGCTCCACAACCCAGTATGGGTTTCGAGTTTGACGATTGTAACAGCTGATAAATTCATCGCTGTTTCTGATATCATGAATAGGTCCAGGGAATCCGTATTTGTAGAACCCGGCTGGCATAACATCAGGAATACCCTGAGAAACCCTTTTGTCTTGAGGAATGCTCAAAGTACTCTCTATTGGAGGAGTAGCATACGTTGTTTTAGACTTGGAACTCGTAGCACGGCCCAAAAAAAACGATGCTACACCCACACCACCGGCCAATGCCAATGAAGTAGACCATATCTTGGAACTGGCATGTTTACCTGACATTTTGTAAAGTATAGGCCGTGGTTATGTTATTCTGGTTTTATTAAGTGATGTCTTGACAAACTAAAGAAAAAAATCTTAAATCGCGGTCCGAAATCAAAGACTTTTTTCCTGGAGACAGGGACAAGAATAAGATCGCTAAGATAGAGAATTAGAAACACAATTACATATACTTCCAAAATACACGACATTTAGATATAGGCGGGGGTTCCAGGTTTCCGAAGGAACGTTGTCGAAAAGTTGTTAAGTTTGTTCAGTTTATTGTTTTCACACCCAAAGTGCAAAGAATTAGAAATTGTTGAAAAACTCGATTATTTATGATATATTACGGTCATGTCTACTTTGGTTTTAAGAATGTGAATATTATCAGCTGGCTGTATCTCCTGTGATTTGGCTCAATGGTGTAAACAAAAGAAACTCTCCTTTTCAAAAATATATTAGGATGGAAAATATAATTAAGTATGCCAAATAGCAGCAACGTTTACCTGTGTATAATCTGTTCCTACGCCGGTTAAGAGTAGAACACCGATTTAAGCTGAATTCTATATTTCATCATTACTTGCAAATCAAAAACTAAGGCTAGGGACCTTTATGCATTTACATGCTTCTGGCTTCGCTGATTGCTTCTTGACACATTACCGGCTGCAAGTATGAGAGCCTTGGATCATCATGATTTGAAACGGTTACTTAACTACCTTTCGCTGATACTTTTTAGCTACTTCAGTTTCGGTGCGTTAACCAGCACGCGATGGACCAGGGCCAATATATCTGCGAGAGACGAAAAGGGTCATCGGGAGATGTTATTTGGAAACTGGCATAAGTATTCCTACATAATCAAGACAGTAAGGGAAGATTCTTTTTTTACCATACAGCAAACCTGTCTATACCGGGCATGCAAGAGGGCATCTCAGATCTTACGTGAAGTCATATAAGCCCCAAGCTAGATGAGATCCTGCATATACTCTTCACTTGGAACTTACGCAACGAAAAGGGTGACTTCTGATCAAAAAAGAAGTGCCAAAGTCATGCGATTTCAGCGCTACGGCAATTTCGTGGGGCACAATCATCCAATTAATTTACTGCATATGTATATTGCTAATTATAAATCTTTTGGAACCGATGATTCAAATGATGACCGAGGAAGGTCAATTACTCTTCTCACCTGAAATCCATTTACAGCACGCTAATCAAAACACCTCCTGAAGAGGGTCAGACTTTCCTGGCGCTATGACTGACGCACTGTCCAAGTCTCGTTCTAATATGTACATCTAGCGTGACGTAGTTATGCCTTCATCTCTCCCCCTGCAATTAAGATTGCAGATTGCTACCGCTTTGCAGTACTTACATGTCCCTCCAGTGAAGTAAAGCATACGATGTTATTGTGCCTGCGCTGAGATTTGCACGATCAGCAATGCCATGCTATACTACAGGCAGTAAGGGGTCCTAAGTTATCTGTACAACTGTCTACCAAAAGCATAATATGTGTGGTGTTTACTGCTGCTTCATTCTGCTGGTTGTTCTTGCCAGTTTTATGACTTAGTTCGTACCGTGATTGGACCTACCTCGTCGAAGAGTTGGCAGCTTAAGTGTTTCGTTACGAGTATGTTGTGCTCGCTTACCTTTTCCTTTTCTCTTAGATCTTTCATTTCTACCTCTTCTCTATTTCCCTCATGATGTGTTACTCTAATCACTGCACCAAGCTGCCTGCTGTATGCGATGCAAAGTTTAGTGAAACCACACCATCGCATTATAACATTCCACATGACGTTAAGTCTGAAATTTCAGCTCATTGATGTTGCATGCCGTGATGATCTCATCGACTTACCATTCTCATGATTCATCTCGAAAATCTCAAAACTTTCTATTAATGGAACCCAAGAATGACTGTCACCAGCAATACAGCCCATCCCTGACTAGCTGTGTGACATTTAAGTCCAAGAGCCCTTGGCTGCTGGATGTGAGCTGTGCAGCTATTGTTCAGCTGCAAACCGTATTTCGATTGTTCATAGTACTAAATGCTGGAACAAGGAGCCATCTCATAGATGCAAGGACTGTATATACAGTCGATTATATATATATCTTGCATACTAGGAAAGGTGTTGGTTCCAGCAGAGCTGAACTATATAAGATAAAGAGGATCTTAGAATGCATTAGAACTTGCGCAAAGGAATCAGTAGCAACTTCTACTGATATTGATAGTACTGTTGAATACCATTTACCTTCGTGGCTAAAAAAATATAGACTATTAGAGACCTAATAATGGTATCCACATCCGCTTTTATCCAAAATACCTTAGCAGTACTTGCTATGGCTCAAGTCGCTTCTAGTTTGACCATTCCATTCAAGTTTGAGAAAAGAGCCCCATCTTTTCCAAAGATTGATTTCCTGGTCACTAGAGGTAACTCTATGTCAGATATTAATTTTGAAGAGACCAACAACCCATTCCTTAGATTGCCGAGTAGTCTTATCAACTTGAGGGATGACGGTACAGATAACGTCACCATCGAGAACGGGAAGACTTTTTACTACGCTAACTTGTTAATGGGGTCCGACAACCAGAAAAATGGTGTTATTATCGATACCGGTTCTTCTGACTTGTGGGTTATTGCTAAAAATGCAAGTTGCTCAGCTAGTGATAGCTGTGATAGTCACGGTAGCTATGACGCTTCTTCCTCAAATTCATCCAAGGAGTTGGGCAGCGACTTCTCCATTTCTTACGTTGATGGATCCGGTTCTCTGGGACCTTTCTACACCGATGACGTCAACTTTGCAGAAGGAAATACTGGTGTCAAGGGACTCCAATTTGGTGACTGTAACAAGACACTGTCAGATATCGGTGTCTTGGGAATCGGTTTTAAAAACGGCGAGTCTACTAAAGACACTTATGACAATCTTCCAGTGTTGTTGAAGAAGCAAGGTGTTATCGACAAAGTGGCATACTCATTGTATTTAGCAGAGTCAGATGAACCAAGTGGAACAGTTATTTTTGGCGGTATTGACCACGCTAAATACTCCGGTAACTTAACCCAGTTGGATATCCAAAGTGGTGACAGTTTCGCAGTCAAGCTCAATGGCTTCAAGACTGATAACGGACTGGTTCCTTTCAATAAAGATTCCATCGTTTTAGACTCCGGAACCACTTTTGCCCTCTTACCAACCGATACTGTCAATAAGCTTGGTCAAAACTTGGGAGGTACTTACGATATTACCTCTGGTGTCTACGAATTACCATGTAACCCAGGTGGAAAAGTCACTGTGCAATTCCCAGGTGCTGACATCGACGTCCCAGTTTCTGACCTCGTAACTCCATTATACTACAAAGATGGTACTGCTACCGGAAAGTGCGGTTTAGCCGTCGAAAGCAATGATCAATACTACCTTTTGGGAGACATCTTCTTGAGAAACATGTACCTCGTCTATGATCTTGATGACAACATTATCTCCGTTGCTCAAGTTAAGTATACCAATGACTCAGACGTGCAAGCTATAAACTAGACGTTTATAGACATGACTAAAAGCTTCATCATAATTACCATTTCTTCCCATGATGATTATTATTATATTCGCTACATACATATTTTTTACTACTAATTTATAGGTTTCATTTACAGGCTTCATTCTACCGGTAATAACAGTGGCATTATCATTATCATCTATCTGTAGCATCTCGTGCGGAAGGCGAAACTGCGCACTATTTAGCTCGAGGTCATCGTAATGTGTAAAACAATGCATTCTCATAACAATGGGATATTTTGAAAAGACAATAGTGCTGGTAACTCAGACTCGTGTAAACTTGTGTCAATTATAGTGTCAATAATGGGGACTCGAAACCACTTAATCTTGCTTGTCGTGTCTACTTGCTTTACCTTCTTGTTTAATGTCTTTTGCAAGCTTGAGAAGGCCCAAAACCAAGATGGAACACATGGGCCCAAGTAAAGGCAAATAAACAGCTAATTTGTGCTCGCTGGGGAAGTATGTTTGCTGGACCATCTCTTTCTCGAAGAATGCCTTATTTGAGTTTTTGAGCGCTTTTGAAGCGTGTTCCATTGATTGTTCGAGTAGCCCTGAATTGGCCAGGGAAATGGAAGTATATACGTGCTGTAAAGCAACCGAAACGTATGCATTGGTAGATTTTGGGATGGATATGTCGCCAAGAGTTTCTGTCAACTTAACAAGAGAGTTAAGATTGTCCAATGTCTCTCTGAGGTTTTTGTAGATGGCAAGACGTGACAAAATGTCAATTCTTATGGGAAGTGACTTTGGGAGACTTGGAACACCCAAAAGCTTAAATAAGTGGGAGGCAAAGATTTCCATGACAGGAGCTAGTTCGCCTTTGGTCAACGTGACCTTGCTAGCAGTGAGAATTGGGAGGTTTTTGTTAAAGATATAAACACCGCCCCATTGAGGAATCAAGAATGAATTAGTCTGGGAATTTTCCACCTTAAGTGGCTTGCCCTCGAAGTTAGCTTGCGGGAAATATACCACGAAGTTGATCGTTGGGTTAATATCGTGGTTTACAAGGTTCCAGTCGCCATGATTGACGAAGGTCGACAATTTTGATTCATCTATGATGTATTCGTTTTCCCTTGATTCTGGCTCCCAGGTGAGGCTACAGTAATGCTGTACCTGTGTGCTGACTGTAAAGTTACTGAAGTGCTGGAGCTTTTCGAGGAGAGGATCGAAAGGCTTCAATGATTGTTGGATTTCCCAATCAACTGACTTTCCATCTTCTATAAGAAGCGAAAATACGACATTATAAGCAGACGAGTAAGGCATAACTAAGTCCTTTGATACTGGTTTAGATCTGTGATGAACAGCATCACTCATTTCCACTATTTCTTCCTTGAAAATGTGATCTAGTAATGTAGAAACTACCTTCTCGTGTAAATCGGCGGAGTCCAGGTCAGTGACATAAATTGATATTCTTTTAGTGAATGGAGACACACGAAACAGCGTTTCTTCATTCTTGCCTGACTCTAATTGCTCAAACTCCACCAGATAATGCTCAAGTGAATCAATTGGCTCCGTTTGTTGTACAAGTTCTACGGACCAAGCTTCCCGTAATAATGGGTCAAACTCTTTCAATCTAAAATCAAGAAGCTTTTGAGATGGTTCAATAACGTGTGCATAGGCGTCATTTATATCCAAATAGACTTGTGTTTTGAAGTTTATCTGCTCTGTTAGCGTGTTTGTAAGGTGTTTAATTTCTTCAGCGGGTAAAACTGCTCTATATATTGAAGTAGTTAAATTGAACAAGGGCAATCCCAAACTGAGAACAGTCACTATGACCACGAAGACCACAAGTCGTCTGTGCTGCTTAATATATTTGGCCTCTTCCTTTGTCCCTTCTGACATGTCGAATTGTGGACCTCCAGCGTGATTGTTGTGTGGTTTCTGCTTTACTGATGATTAGTTTTCATATTGGGAATGATTTTGTGTAAGGAGATGTTGGAGTGCATATACCATAGAAGGCTCTCTCTCTCTCTCTCTCTATGTATGTATGTATCTCCGCCGTCTGTCTACGTGTTATACCATTTCTTCTTCTATACCCCTTGCTGAGCTGCATTATCTCCGTCTCTAACGTAATGTCTGCTCTTATGTCTTCTAACCTTTTTTATATTCCCGACAAAAAAAAAGTATACATATTACAGTAGCAACCGCATTTTGCAACGGCTGCGGTAAGAGGACCGAAAGTGAAAAGCACTGTGACGTTAGCGATGAAGAAGAAGAGAAGGAGGTGGAGGAGGAGGAGTAGGAGGTTGTGGTGGTGGTGACAGTTAAATGAAGCCTCTGCAACAACTGATACAAAGCTTATAACGCATTGATTTTGGGCTGCAATTGATTTGTTCAAAATTGATGTTTGAAAGACAGCTGCAGTTGCGTAATAAGATAACCCAAACTTGCAAGGGCCATGAGTGTCGGTACTTTCTTTGGGGAATTTTCTATCGAGACAAACATGACCCAACGACTGTACTGTACTTAAAATTGATAGATATTGATTTAGATACTATGCTCTACATCTAGAGGAGGTGAAGTTTTCTCCCTTAGAAAAATTGGAATCGACTTTCTCTTTGACATTAACTGCAAAAATAGTAGCGGCTGGCTGGTACAACTATTTCAGCTGGAGAAAAGAGACGAAGAAAAGAGACGAAGAAAAGAAGAATGCAAAAAACATGTTGTTAGACCATGAAATAATAGAAACGTGTATTAGCCGAGTAATACACCACCACAATAACCAAAAAGCTTCTCGGTCGGCAATGTGATAGCTTTCCTAGCAGCTGTTTATTTTTGTTTTCAGTTACAAGAATCTGTGCCTCAAATAAAACGCGAATTAGGGATTGTGCAAATAGTGGTTTTTTGCTCCAGACAAGAGTCTTCATCTCTTCAACACAGTTTGTAAGTCTCTAGTAGAATGCCTCAACCCTCGTGTCAAAATATTCACGTCGAATTACTATTATGTGTGATCAAGCATTCTATCCAGAACAATCCTATAACTGAAACAAGAGACAGTGTATTTAACCTTCATTTCTGAATAGTGTTCGGTTAATAGAAATGGAATATCAGTAGGATATATTATAATGAACTCACGTGATCATAAATTTAGGCGCTATATATTGTGATGGTCGAGTATTTCAGGACGTGTTTGTTACAGCTGCGTGGCGCGTAGTCGTCCTGTATTAAATAGTGTATAAAATTCGTTATCAAATCCGTATGGCTTCAGGACTTGTCTCACACTAACACACTGCTAATAGAAAAATCCAGGGTCAACTCTCACTTCAACTTAAGTTGCTTCCCTCTAATTCCCAGTTGGACCCTAAAGGTAAATCATAGAGTGAAAATCACAACGTTTTCGCTCTTCGTATGTGTAGCTTTTAGACTGTCTATGAATTGTTTCACAATAGTTGAGGCTCGTAATCACGAATGCCACTTTTGAATATAACGGTGAACAACGAGCCCTCGTCAGTTCGTTGTTTGTTTGTTTAGAGATTCGCCTGGGAACCATTATTTTCACACTTGACCGTCAGTAATCAGCAAGAGGTTATCGCATTTTCAAGGCATTCCAAGTCAAGTAAAAGCTCGCTCCTATCTCTACACTCAATTCACATTACCATGCTTGAAGGAGCTTTTGGAGCCAACTTCCTCTCCTCACTTTCATTTGAACGCACCACAATTTTTATAACAATGGATCTCAATTTATTCACTTTGTGTCACAGTAGATAACGGGAATTCAGCCTTCCATCTTTGCAGCATGTTGTGCGCTTATTTTACATCAGCTCTCCTTTTCTTGCCTACTCGCGCAAAAGATAACTCCTAAGCAGTCGTTATAAGCAATGCGTGTTCATCAACGTAAACTGAGAATTGTTCTCTGTTCTCAACGCCTCTAGCTTAGACGGCGTCTGCTAATATGAAGGAACACTTGAATCTGGTAAGTTTGGGGTATCGCAAAGAATTTTTGACATTGTTTCAGTGGACGCGCGTTCCCACATTAGCCTGCACCTCCTTACACCTCCATAGACATTTATACTTCCGAGGTGATGCGTTGAGCCAAATTTCCGCATAATTGTTGTTGTGACGTAGGGGAGCTTGGCCGTTCGCGAGCTAAATGGTTTAAAACAGCCCATAGCGGCTTTAATCTTGACGATATACGTCTTTTTATTTTTTTCAGGTTTCTTATTTACAAGACACAGCTTGGTTCAAATAGGTAGATAGATATATAGATAGAATTAGCTCTAGAACTAGTTCAGCTGATTCAAGAAGAACTGAATAAGAAAACAAGTGGTACAATCAATTTTACTTGATTTACAGCACCATCAGCAAAAAGAGCTGAACAAATAACTAAACACTCATTTTCGAACTAACTTATAGTCAATCGTGGAAAGAAGCTTCATTATGGTTTCTACTTCAGTATTCCTCCAAAATGTTTTGGGTATGCTCGCTGCGGCCCAACTCACTCAAGCATTGTCCATCCCCGGAGTCAATGAATGGTCCAAAAGGGATAACAATCCCAAATCCTTCGTTAAGCTTGATTTCCTGGTTCATAGAGCTCTGAATCACGGTAAGTTTGATTTGACCACTCATAATGAACCTTCTTTGAGATATATTTCCAATGAAAGTCTTAGAAAAAGATATAGTGGAAGCAATGATACCAGCGGCACAGACAACGTCACCATCGATAACGGACAAACTTTCTATTACACTGAATTGCTCATCGGTTCCAACAAGGATAAGAACGGAGTTGTTGTGGACACTGGTTCCTCCGACTTGTGGGTTGTTGGTAGTAATTCCCTGTGTAACGCTGATAGTGGTAGCGGTGGTTGTGATAGTTACGGAACATACGATCCAGGTTCCTCAAAATCTGCCAAGAACTTGAACGAAGAGTTTTCCATTGAATATGGTGACGGTACCACTACCCTGGGAGAATTTTACAAGGATGATGTCAGCTTTGGTGAAGGCGGTAAAGGTGTTACAGGTCTTCAATTCGCTTCTGCAGAAAAAACTTCCTCCAATATTGGGGTCTTGGGAATTGGATTCGAAAGTGGAGAAGCAGGAGTTTCAACAGGAGACACAAAACAATATGTCAATCTCCCAGCCTTATTGAGCAAAGAAGGTGTTATTCCTAAGAATGCCTACTCTTTGTACTTGGCTCAAAGAAACGCCAGTGCTGGAACAGTGATTTTTGGTGGTGTTGATCATGCCAAGTACTCTGGTGAATTGACTCCTTTGAACGTTACATTGCCAGACAGATTCACTGTCCATGCCAATGGATTTAAGACCGAAAAGGGCCTCATCAATTTAGACGGTGACGTCCTCTTAGACTCCGGTACTACTCTTGCCATGTTGCCTGACATCGTCGTTCATGAAATTGGAATCAGCTTAGGTGGTCAATACAACTTGTTGAGTGATGTTTATGAATTCCCATGTAATCCACCAGACAAGACACTCACTGTGGAATTCCCTGGTGTTGAAATTAATGTGCCATTATCTGATCTTGTTTGGCCGCTTACTGATAACAATGGTAATCCAACTGGTCAGTGCGCACTTGGTATTCAAGCAAATACCGTCTCTACGGATTTCTCCATCCTTGGTGACATTTTCTTGCGAAACATGTACATTGTTTACGATCTTGATGAAAGAGTCATCTCAATTGCTCAGGTCGAGTTTACAGACGAGGAAAATATCCAACCAATCAACTAGTTTTGTTGTTTGTAAGGCAGCGCCTTCTTTCTTTTCTTTTATTATACTTTTTTATATATATTGGTATGTTCCTTATAGGCTTTTTACAATCTTAAGTTAGAAACCTTCCAATTTGTAAAAAAAAAAGGGTACTCGCTCACTCGTTTCCCAGTTATCTAATCATACTGCATATATGCCCATACCTGTATTTGCAGCAATTTTCTGCGACTTCTCGCTTATTTAATTATTCATATGAAAAAGGTAACAAGGGTTTTAGTTGCTAAAGTCGTAACAATGGCAAGAAACCTTAATCCGAAACTTGGATGAAGTGTATTGACTCGGGTAGTCTACATTTATCATCAAACTGCTACCAGCCTTTGATAGCTCTAATCAAAGAGCTTAAAACTAACGAAAGGCACGGGAAACAGTGCTTGATTGGCTTCTTGGTTTCGTTAATGCGCTTCTATTGCCTGTTCCGCAAAAAAGTGTGGATTAGGGGGAAAATGCAGAGAATTATGCATGGCCCTTTGATAAACGTCTCTCTAAAACCAAAGCGCCGTGAAGTTGATTACATCTTTCTGAAATTGGATGGTTGTGTCCAATTATAGACAGAATGTTTCGAGATTAAATCAATAATATTCATATGGACCCTCCTATCATCAGTGCCCTATCGTTGAAAGGCACATTTTCACAACGCAACGGATTGCTTAGGTTCCAGTTGAATACGTTTCACTTTACCTAAGTATTTCCCGAGATGTCTATATAAGAAGAGCACAAAATATCAATTTCTATGAAGTTTCAATTACAATATCAAAGTAACTCAATTAGACAGTTACAAGACTCTAGAAGTTCTTTCTAATACTCAATTAGATATCTAAAAATTAAAGTTCATCAAAATGGTGTGTGTATCTGCTTTTATTCAAAATGTTTTAGCAATGCTAGTCGCTGCAAATCTCGTTCAAGCATTGACCATTCCAGAAGTCGAGAGCTTAGACAAAAGAGACAACAATACTTCTTCCTTTCTTAAACTTGACTTTCAAGTCACCAGAGCCAATAATCACTCTACTATCCAGACCAAGAAGGAAAACAACGATCCTTACTTCGTCCTAGCTAGTGGAAAAACTAAGAGGGACTCCCCTGATGATGTTACCCTCGAGAATTCTCAAACCTTCTACCTTAGTGAATTATCCCTTGGCTCAAATCAACAAAGTGTTGGTGTTCTTGTCGATACTGGCTCCTCTGATTTGTGGGTGGTTGAAACCAATGCTCAATGTTCAGTCCAGGGTGGGTGTGATGGATTGGGTGATTATAATCCTAGCACCTCAAAAACATCAAAAAACTTAAACAAGAAATTTGAAATTGAATACGTTGATCAAAGTAGTTCCCAAGGTACATACTATACTGACAGTCTTAATTTTCAAGAGGGTGGCGCTGGTGTCACTGGTTTTCAGTTTGCTGTTGCTAACAAAGTTGCTTCATCTTTTGGGGTTTTAGGGGTTGGTTTCGCAGCTGGTGAAGCACCGGTAATCTATAAGTATGGTCTGCAATATGACAACCTTCCCGTTACATTGAAAAACGAAGGTATCATTTCAAAGGTTGCCTACTCCTTATACTTGGCTCAAAAGGATGCCAGCAGTGGATCTATCATTTTTGGTGGTATTGACCACGCTAAATATTCAGGTGATTTGGTTTCTTTGGATATTACTTCGACTAGCGATTTGTCAGTTTCGGTTAATAGTGTCAAAACTCCCAAAGGCCTGATTCCTATCAACAAGGATGTTGTCTTGGATTCCGGTACTACTGCTGCTTTGTTGCCTACAGCGGTCGTAAAACAACTCGAAAGCCAATTAGGGATCCCAAGTTCAGGTGCCTTTTCTTGTAACCCACCAGATCAGACAATTGAATTCGAGTTCCCTGGTATTCTGATTTCAGTACCATTGTCTGACCTTACTCTTCCTGTTGTTGATAACAACGGAAATCCAACAGGGAGATGTGCTTTTGCTATCGAGGCAGATGATGACTATACAATTTTAGGTGATGTCTTTTTAAGAAACGCTTACGTTGTTTATGATCTTGAGGACAACACTATATCTCTTGCTCAAGTCACGTACACTTCCGACGAGGACATTCAACCAATTAGCTAGCTCTGGTACTTGCGGGTACCATTCTTGTTGACTACGTATTCTTGAATATCACTGTTCCAACTTGCTATGTTAAAAGCTTTATCTACTGTAGACTTGAGATATCACATCAAATATGCCTGCATAACCTCCCCTGTATGCACATGCATGCTTCCCTGCAATCCCTGTTGTGTTCTCTACTGTTTCTCGCTAATCAGCGTTCCGAAAACGGAAATATAAATTTCGCGCTTCACCCTGGTTAATTCAAGTAAAGTACAGGTGAATCTGGGGAATTGTTATGACGATAACTCTTAATTGCCATACGGCTCCCGAGGATGTGTCTAGCAATTGAATATTTTCCAAAATGAGAGACGATGCAAACGTGTGGCACATTTCCGTCTATGTACCTCTTATTTAAGGGCAGAATGCAGTAATTGCGCAAAAAAGCAGCCTGATGAACTTTAATGCATGTTGGTGAACCTGAAGAACTTTGGTGATAGTTATTGGCAACTAGATATGTTGCTATTTTGAATGGAGTTTAAGGGAACATAAGGAAAAGAGAAAGAAGATGAAACTTCATAACTAAGCTACAGAAGTTGCTCATCTAAGCAAATATTCTTTCTTTGGTTGGCTTCACTAATATTTTCAATCCCTTACATTTCAACATGCGACAACGTATTAGTCGAGAGGAAAGACGGTGCAATGCTTTCATTGTTTTACAATGCAAAACTTTCTGTATGCCGTACTTCTTATTGGTTATGACAAGCAGAAAGTTGGAGCAATGATGATAAGCACCTGTTCTTCCAAATCGTAGTCCGTTATAAGAACGTTCATTATATCAGCCCAAGGGCCATAAGGAATATTGAAAATGTCACCTTTATTGAATACAAATGAGTTGAATGATAAATTCAATAGTAACTACATTGACAGTGTAATCATGTCTGGGGTTAATATTGATGTTGCTCCCGCTGGTCTTGCGATTCTCATTTACTGAACTCCAATTGACCTGACATTGTAGTAATATTACACATTGAATTCTGATAAGAAGAATTTTCTCTTAAGAGAGCCCACTTTTGACACATATATATACCACTTCATGAGTTAGTGATTGCCATCACTCCAATGAATTACCGCATTAAGGAACATAATGAGGCCCTCAAAAGGAATAATGGACCCTTTTTAAATATCATTTTTATATCCGTTCTTCCTCTGCGGTCAATGGTGAACATTTGTACCTTTATCATGAAATTTGCTTCATGCTGTGTAACGACCTTTTATGTTCTTCAAATGAATAGACGTTTCTGGTACTGCATATATACGTAGTTAGTGAAATGAACCAAATAAAAATAATAGTATTGTCCTGCATGTATAAGCAATGGGAATCTGGAAAACCTTTAGAAGAAGAATTGCAACAGCAACAACATTAATTGATTCATTTTTTCCCTCTCAGCAGAATATTCAAGGATGTTTAAGAAGGAGCCAAATATAAAGCCCTCTTCTAACATAAAGTCCTCTGAAAGGAGGAAATTGCTTGCATCAATTTGCAACTTGTATGATATTCTGCAAGATAAGTTATCCAAGGAGGGCGAACTTAAGTTACTACCTAGCATCATTAAGCAGGCAAACTTTAAGAGCACACAAGGATTTTCCGGAAGTGTATACTTTGATGAAAAAGAGATACCACTCTGGTTCAAATCCAGAGATTCTGACGTGTATCCAACACTTTTTACATTATGGAAAGTTGGGTTCTTTCTTCCAACAGTCGAGACACATGCTCCTGTAATCAAAGTTTTGACTAATGGAGCAGATTTAATGCTACCAGGTACTCTTCCACCATTTGATTCGAGGTGTATAAAGGGAGCTATTGTGGGTGTTGTGGACTATGAGCGTCCTTCGGTTGTCCAAGCTATTGGGGTATGTAAATTGAACTTAACACAGTTTGACCGAGTTGTGGGAAGATCTGGGGTTGCAGTAGAGATTCTTCATCATAAGGGCGATTTTCTCTTTAAATTCAATGATCTTATTGACATTAAAGAACCCGAGGAAGTAAACACAGACTTCCCCCTTAAAGAAGGTTTGGAACAGGAGTCTGCTGCCAATGTAGAGGCGGAGCTGCAATTAGTGGTTGGAGAACCCGCTGATAATGCCAATGATCTCAAAGATTCAGATTCGTTTAAGCTAGAGAACAAAGCTGAAAATGATGGTGATCTGGATAATGCTGATAATTTGTCGGGAGCAGAAGGTGACATCGCAAACATTGCTTCAGAAGTTTCAGATTTGTCGGTAGAAGATATTGACAATTTCTTCATAAGGGCGTTACTTCAGACTCTTAAAGTTGAATCCATTGAATTACCAATTTCATCGTCTCAATTCATGTCGAGTTACATTTTCAAGAACTTCCCTTTGGTGCCTCCATCGTTTTGCAATATCAAGAAGAGCTCCTGGAAAAAGACAGCAAAGTTTTTAAAAACCATGGACAAAGAAGGGTACTTGTCAGTAAAGGGAAAGGCAGATGACTTGGTTATCGTGAAATTGATGGATAAGGAGCAGCCAGTTGTCCGTGAGTTCATTACGCACCGCACTATGGGATCGAAGCAAGCTTCCTCTGGTACTAAAACCCCAACAGCCCCTAAAAAAGCAGGAGAACTCAATGTTGTTTTCTACTACAAACCAACAAACAAGTCCAGGATGTTCTTCAACAAGATAAACCAGAACTATGCTGCATATTACCAGTCAAGCGAACTTAGAACATTCTTGGATGAATATATCAAGAAAGAAGAGTTGGCTGATTCAAAGAATAAGAAAAATGTTAACATGGACAGTACTCTACGCTCCATTACTAACCTTGGTGACATTGTCACAAGAGATAAGATATTCCCTGCTTTTCTTGCCAACTTTTCCCAGTACTACAAGATTGTGAGACCTCAATCCTCCCCCAATGACGAGGCTCTCGTTAGAGGTGCGCCAAGACCAGTTTCTATCATCTCTGAGGTAAAACTAGGTAGAAAGGTTGTTACTAGATTACTGAATGTGGAACCCTATTACATAAAACCAGCACTTTTAGCTAACGAATTGAAGATTAAATGTTCTGGCTCTGCTACAGTAGCACCTTGTGTTCAAGATCCAAAAGTCACTGAAGTGTCCGTCCAAGGCCCTCACGGCAAGCTCATAACTGACCTTTTGCGTCTGAAGGGTGTGCCAAGTCAATATATTGTGTTCGAAGACAAAACTAAAAGGAAGAAGAAGAAGCTGCTGAGTTAGCCGTGTTTCTTACTTTTTTTTTTGCATTCTTCTATGTACATAGTCCCAATAGAAGACCTCCGATTCGTAAATGCCTTGCATCTCTACAGCAGTCATCGTTTACAACTTATGTAACCTTGTGCATCTCATCTTTGAATAAAACTGTATTACCCATTTCAACTTTACTTGTCCTGTCTGAAGATCCGTTAGTATACCTCAAAGGTTATAGAATATACTTCGAACAAATGCAAAAGACCATACGGAACAATATCCTCGATGCTCATCGCATGCCGTTATGACTGTCAGAGGTCACTTGACAAAGTAGCTGTAAAAGCCTGGTTATGGGCCCGTGGTTATGTGGATTGGTTGTATTCTCGCCTGACTCGGACCTTAACGAGATCTTCCAAGAGGTATTGTGTCTACTCGGTCAGGCAGGTGACTCAGAAAGCGGTCACTCATGAGAACAGCCGCTTCATATGTGTTGGGATTTTTGCCAAATTGGTCACAATGTGCAAGGGGTACACCAAGCAAGTGGTAGATAACAGCTTTACAACGACCCCTAGCACCTGCTATTTTACTATTAGGTAGGTGATATTCTCCATTTTTCTCCCCTCTTAATGTTAGTGTAATCAGGAATCCCCCCTGCCTGCGTCAATAGCATAAATGAATCCTAACGCGTGCAATCATAGGCACTATGCTGGCAGTGCCTTAAATTGTTTCCGTAATCGGCATGACATTTGTTTTCTCAGAGGTCGCTATATGGGTGTCGCTGAAAATTACCTAAATTGAAAAGGAGTGCCCTGTCATGCGCAACTTCTAGCGACAAAAAAATTTTCCCTGTCAGTCGGCTAATGATTCAGACATGCTTCTAGACTCGTCGCGAGGTCAAAAATAGAATACTATGTGCACGCAGAATAGCACTCCACAATTGGCGATACGCGTACCAATGTGGAAAAATTAAACAGTCAAACAAAGAGTGAAAGGAATAAAGAAAAGAAGTATATTCAGCAAAAAGAAGGAGATCCAAAAAACTTCAATATTTTGATCTATTCCTCAGTTAAAACTGATCTATTTTGATTTACAAGGTAGTGATAAATATATAAAGCTAGTAGTGTGTGATTGGTTTATGCAATAATAAATCTTCAAAAAAAAAAAATGGATCTAAAGAAATTCAGCACTGTGCAAATAGACAGTGTGCCGATTAAGGTCCCAACGATCTTGGTGGATTTGTTTGCATTCGTTGAAGATAATTTGAGTGAAGGCACCTTCCGGGTGAATGGCTCAGTCAGACGAATCAAGCAGTACAGCGGCAACCTTAGAGAATACCACACTTGGTTGCAAGGGGCTAATGTTCATGATATTTGTGGACTTATCAAGAAGTTGTTAAAACTGAGTAATGGACTTGTGAATGAGACTACTGCAGAAGACATCAAGCAATTATTTTTTTCTCATGAAGGCAGTTTAGTAAAGAAACCACTGGTTGGGGCCGATTCTGATCTGGCTTCAGGAAAATCCTTTTCCACTGCTCGTAGTTTTGTTAGTGGCAGCACTTTACTGGAGTTTTTCGATGCTGCAGCAGCATCTCTTATTCGTAACAACTCACCATCAAAGAACGGTCTCTTTTTATACATGTTGGATCATTTGAATACCCTTCTGAAGCATGAAAGCTTTACGAAAATGTCAACTGAAAACTTGTCTATTGTTTTTCAACCTTACTTATTAGATGACCTTAACTGGATGAACATGAGGACATATCATCAAGTATTGAATCTTCTTATTATAAATAAGAGTCTCTTTGTGACTCTGTATGATAAGGTAAGTAGTCTGACTAATAGTTTTATCAGCAGTTCCGATTCAGACTCGCTAGGTTCATTTTTGTCGATGGATAGTTCTGAAGTTGACACCACCTTTAGCCAACTGAGGAAATCTAGCTATACAAGGACAAACTCAAACTCAGAAGCCAATTCAAGAAGGTTGTCCCTTTCAAGTAAGCTTAGTACTTTCTGGGACTCTTATGCTACTCCAGTTAATAAACAGAAAAGATTTTCTTTTGATTTTTCCAAGTCAAGAGAAAGTTTGAATAAGTCAAGAGATGTGTTGGTAAGACCAGGATATTCAGAAGACTGTTTATCGCCTCTTGATAAAACTGGATTTTCTTCTTTGCATCAACTTCCAGATGTTAGCTCAAATACTTATTCTAAGGAGGATATCAGTAGTATCATATCAGAACAAAGTGTATCTGTTTCTAAAGATAATATACCCGAAATCAATGTTCTTGAGAATAAACTTTATACTGTTACTCCATCTACGTCTGTGGAGAATGTTAAAGAGGTGGAGAAACCTATTGCAAGACCGATAGTTAAGAATATTGATGCGACTACATCAGCGCCTATGATACAAACTAAAAAATCATCAAATGAACCAGTAGCTATCAAAGAAAAGAAGAAGTCCAATAGAAAATCTTTTATTAATCTTTTCAAGTCTAAAAATGACACTACCTCCGAAGAGTTCGACTACGTTGGTTTAAATCACTCCTTCGATAACTTAGTAGTTAAGAAAAGAAGCTCCTTGGTAGCAGAAGGTAATAAATCCTTATTGAGACGCAGCTTATCTCTTAAGATACGATCCAAAAGGTAATGAGTTATAACAACAGCTTCACTTTTGATCATTGTACATTAGAACATTTCATGGTTTTTCACGATTAATTGTTGTGGCCATTTAATGGTCATTTAGGAATTAGGTTCGAGCTACAGTAAGAGATACAGGATTGTAGCTCTTGGGTTAATGTATGTTTATATATATAATGTGAATGTCAGTAATAAATTTTGTAAAATTTGAGCTCTTCGTGTACGTACCACTATCTTTTTTCAATTTTTCTATTTACAATTGGATAATTATACCTTACATATACGTACTTCAGGAGATATGTTTAAGCTTGCACCTAGGTTAAGGCCATTGGTTCCATCATTGCGCTCCTTCCATATCTCTCCAATAATACATAATGTCGCAACGTCAGCCAAAAATAAGGAGAAGGATCACCAACTTGAAGCAAAGAAGAAGTTGAGAAGAGCACAATTAGTGAAACAGAAAAACAAGCAACCTCCAGAATTACATTCATTGTACATGGATATCCCTACTGCTATGAAATATCTAAGAGCTGCAGAGGTTGGTCAACCTGCTAAAAAAACTACCGTTAGCATTTTAGTGACTGTTATTCCAGATAAAGGATCTCACCCTATAGTGGGTTCAGTTGTGTTTCCAAGACCAATAAAAGATAGTCTGGTGATGGTACTTAGTGAAAACGAAGAGTTGTTGCAACGCTCTAAAGAAATGGGCGTCACTTTGGCTGGGGGTCAAGAACTTATTGATTTAATCAAAGAAGGTAACGCAAAATTGGACAGTATTACTCACTGTTTTGCAACTCCTGGTATCGTAAAAGAATTGAAGCCAATCGCAAGAATATTGGGTATTAAGGGTATAATGCCAACTGCCAGAAGAGGCACTGTTTCAGAAGATGTCGAAACTTTGATCAATAATAGCATTGGTTCTATAAACTTTAAACAGAAAGGTCAACATTTATCCATTCCAATCGGGAGATGTGACTTCAGTGATAAGGAGATTGTTGAAAACATTAAGGCCGCTTCTAAGGCTATACATGAAAGTCAACCAGTGGGTACCAAAAAGCCAAACTTGATCGGTAGAACATTTATATCCTCTACAATTGGACCATCAGCTTTGATAAATTTTAAGAGCTAGAGTTTCCATACGCCATTCCCTGTATATATTGTCAATATATAGCACTGCTGATTGTATTAGTGGTAAATAAGTATGCTGTAATTTCTTATTAATTGGTAATAGGTTCTTTTTGAGACTTGTATTATATTTAATATTTTTGGATCTGCGACAATGTTTACAACTATTTATATATATATATATATCAGAATTTAAAACGCACCTTCACAAATTCATTAGAATCTAAAAGTTTACTCTAATAAACATTGAGTCATGACAGGATGCCCGAATCATTGAAAATCATTTCCTCTCATAAGTTCATTGGAGTTGCCGATGGAAATATTATCAGTTGGTTTCCAACATTAAACTTGTTGACCATATCAATGAATAAAATGGCACTATGGGTATACAGATTAAATGGAGAAAGAATATATTCAGTGAATAACAAGTCCCCTATATCATCCATCAGTTTTATTCAGAACGGGAGATACTTTTGTTTGAGCGGATTAGATAATTTGATTAAGATATATGATTCAAATAATGGTCAGTTAATAAGAGTAATCGGGAAGAGTTTTAATCTGATCAAATTAATAAACTGGAATTATCATACCACTATTTCAGACGAGAAGTCAAAAGTCTTCGATATGTCTATATTACTGTCCTTGCCCAGGCTTTCCATCAATAACCATGAGATGGCTACTGTCAATTCACTGGAAATAAATGAATTGGAGAATGAAATGTTGAGCTACTTGGTTATAGTTGATCTGGAATCCATCTCAATAAATTTCAATAACCTCCTTACTATAAATGACATAGCTCATCCTAATAAGGATATTCAATGGTTACAACACTTCGACAAAAATGATTTGTTTAATCAGTTCTTCCTTATCAAGAATAACAAAGAACTAGAGTTGATAGAATTGTCCATGCCCAAGTTATCATCGCAATCAGATCGTGATTATCTTATAAGAATCCTTTTGCTCATATGTAAATTACTTGCAATAATAAATTATATCAGGGAACAATTAAATAACTTCAAGATTGAAATTGAATCATTCTTGAAATTATACGATAGATATCTTTCTAATTTGAATGACCTGATTGCTGATTTATATGATAGTTCGTCTAAAGACAAAATTTCTAACTGCCTTTATGACATGGTAATAACTGGCTTGACTCCCGAGCCTTTACTTGATTATTGGCTTAACCAATTAGGAGAAAGGGGACTAAAAAAGTTGAATAAGCAGGGAATTGCCTTATACGAAAATATTCGAAAGAACACATTCACTCAGCTTATCGTGCCTTTCGAAAAGTTATTCATCATTTTAAATGAACTCGAAAGCTTTAGTGTGTGGTTTAAAGATTCTGAGAATAGCTTTCATTATGGTTTGAATGATTCTAAGATCCTCACTATTATCAACTATGCAAAGACACTCTTTAAAGGCTATTACAAACTTATTTGGGACATAAATGAAGAGCAAAAATTATTCATCAAATTTCTAAGCTGGGTCAAAGAAGAGATCGTCGATACTATATCAAAAAGGGATGATATTGAATCCCACATAGCCCTGAAAAAGCAGAATTATCATAAAAGTTCTGACTTATTGGAGTATATAAGTACTTCTTTACTTGATTCTAATCTCCTTAAGTATTTCAATCTTGATCTAAGCACCAACGAAGTGATAGAGCAAGACTCTTGCCCATGTGATCTTATTAGTGAATTCCAAAGTTTCACTGAAGAAATTGAATCCGGCTTGGTTAATCCAGTGAAAAAATTTATTGAATTCATAACCGAGTTTAAAGTCCCCACAAGCCTTGGTTTGAATGAGTTTCTGTTGGTTAAAACCAATTCGCTAGATGAAAATAAAGGGGTGATTTGCGTTTTACATGAAACTGATTTGAGTTTAGTGAAATTTGAATATTCTAAACCATCAAGTTATAAACTGTTCACTATCAAATTTCCGGAAAATGTGAAAGTAATTAACTATGATTTTACAAATAAACATGATGTTTTGATACTAACTTCTGTTGATGATTCTATTTACAAGATTGAAACATTTAATGTCAATCATTTTGAAAAAATGACCTCAATTTTATTTGAGGATATCCCGAAGATCAAGTCAGCTGTATTAGACGAAATCAAGAAACCTGCTTATTTGTCTTTGACCAGTAACTATGGTTGCGTCTTGGACTCTGATAGACGTAGTCATGTAATATTTGCATTATAGTCAGTTATTTGATGATTATTTTCGTAGAAGTTTTGCATATCACTTAATATATATTTCCCATTTATAAAGTAAAATTGCTCCCTTACATATTGCCGAATTAATTTACGAATATTATTATCATTCGGTATGAGCGTCTTGTTTCTCATGTATTTCTTTATTATAGGGCTCAATTCAATATTCTCCATTCTATGCTTCTTAATCATATACTTATAGAAGTATTCATTCAATGCCAAGTTTGGCTTGCTGCTTTGACCTGGTTTGTATAGAGCCACTTCAATCAAATGATCCAAGTCAGGTTTCTCAATGGGTTTGAACTTATGGAAGAGATCTTTAATATAATTGACTTTCTCTTTCAACATTCGATTTCTTTGAGTTCTGTGTATCGGTAATGAATATCTATTTGTAGGATATATGGCTTCTATTGGTTGTATTTTCAAGTGTGTGAGCTTTCCGGGGTTTTTATGAAGAAACTCGTGTAGCTTTCGTACCTCTGTCATGATTTCTTGATTTGCTTTTACTTCCGCTCGTTTTGAAAGTGGAAGTAGCCCTCTTTTTTCCACTTCGTCATCTTTTTGTATGTTGAAGAACTCACTCAATGAGAAATTATCATTTGCTTCATTCGCTAAGGATTTTTCATACGCTTGCAAGTATTTAGAGCTTTTTGTAAGCTCATATATTAAATGAATTTGCGGCCACTCTTGCTGTAAAGATAAGTAATTCATTTTGTAAAAAGAAGTCAACCAACTTGGTGTCGGTTTGTTTAGCTTATATATCTCATCCATTAAATCCCTAAGCTTTTCATAGTCTTCGTCTACTAGAATTTTATCAAGCAATACTATATGTTTGTCATAGCGACTTTTATCAATCCATGGTTTTTTGATATTAACAAAGGTCAGCTTAATGATGTTTTTATATATCGTGATACTCTTCGAATCTAACGGTAGCCTCCTTACTCTCTTAACTAACTCCTTATAGTGTATTCTAATTTTGTTGCTCATTGATTGTTAAAGATGAGAACCGTGCTAAGTAACGCATTTTTTTATGACGGGTATCAGATCGAGCTAAATTAAATATTTACTGTATTAAAACGACAACATCTTCCTAGCATCATTAAACTTTTATTATGGCATTAGCTGAGACAATACTCAGAAAAGTGCATAAGCATGGGTTGCTTTCTAAAATTATTAAGCTCTTGCCTACCTTTTCCCTCTTTTTAATGGTGTCTAGCGTGGCATGTTTATTGTATTTACCACTTGAAGGTAATTTCAGGAACACGTATATTTCGGAAAATGCTTTGATGCCAGCACAAGTAACCTCATATTTCAGAGAGAGTGAATGGAATATTGTCAGAGGCTATCGTCATGATATTAGTCAGATGGAAAATGACAGCATTGAGAAGAAAAATGAAATCATTGAAAAGTGGCTAAATAACTTAGGATTAGTTACGGCTTACCATGAGCAGGAAGGTGGAGAAGACACATTGTACTCAATAATGCATGCTCCTAGGGGAGATGATACAGAGGCGATGGTTTTGGCAGTGCCTTTAACAACTTCCGATGATGAGTACAATGAAGGTGGTCTTGCATTATCTTTAGGTCTCGCAAGATACTTTAGCCGAATGTCTATTTGGTCTAAAAACATTATTGTTGTGTATCCTAAAACTGGACATTATCCGTTACGTTCTTGGGTTGAGGCATATCATACTTCTTTGGAAAAAACTGCAGGTTCGATCGAAGCTGCAATTGTCATGGAGTATGGCAAAAATGGAGATTTTTTTGACTACTACGAGATGACCTATGAAGGATTGAATGGACAACTCCCAAACTTAGATTTACTCAATACAGCAA
The DNA here is from genome assembly GCA_030570455.1 of Priceomyces medius. NCBI lineage: Eukaryota > Fungi > Ascomycota > Pichiomycetes > Serinales > Debaryomycetaceae > Priceomyces > Priceomyces medius. The sequence continues at coordinate 85,977 of JAJLVV010000008.1, read as the reverse complement.
ATTCAATTGGACAACTGGAAGGTTTGAAATGTTCAATACAAAACACCCCTTCCAATGAACTTCAGACAAACACCTATTACACTAGGTTGAGAACTCTTTTAAGAGGTCTTTTAAGTTTGGTCTTATCTGGTTTAAAGAGACATACATCAGGATGTGAAGCATTTTCAGGATGGCAAATCCAAGCATTCACTATCAAGGCAAGAGGAACTTCGGGCCCTCATGATGTCACTCAATTTGGAAGAATAGTTGACTCTACATTTAGATCGGTGAACAATTTATTGGAAAGGTTTCATCAATCTTTTTTCTTTTACTTGCTTCTATCCCCAAAGAACTTTGTTTCGATTGGAACTTACTTGCCTTCTGCAGTTTTAGTTGCTGTTGCCTATGGGCTCAGTGCATTAAGTTGTCTTTTGAATAGTAAAGTTGGAGCAAAAGAGCATCTTAAAGGTATAAGTAAATTGTTAACCGTGTTTACATTAATTGAACTAGTTAGTTTGGTTCTATGCTTTGCTTTGCCGTATTTGACAAAAGTATTTACTAACGAAGAGGCCACAGTGAACCATATCATGAACAGTTTGGTTGCTTTGGCTTCATTATTATCTGTGGGTCCATTCTTTTCTAATATTAATTCAACACGGAAATTTAGTATCTCATTGACATATTCCTTAATTTCATTTTCGTTGTTCTTCATTTCTATGTTGATTACTGCCTTGCTTATAGTTAACTTTTCGTTAGCTATGCTTATTGGAACTATATGTTGGCCTTTAACACTAATCGAAATGTCTATAGCAAAGTCTCGCGTGAGGCAAAAGTTGAATGTGCTTGGAAAAACTAAAGTTACCTTAAGCTTGCTTTTGTCGAATCCGTTTATTGTTGTTTACACCTATGACATCTTTCTGGGTCAGGATAAATCTCTTGAAATTCTGAGAGGATTGTTGGCATCTTGGGATGAATTACAGTGCTGGACTTGGTTCGTTGTTATGCTTGGTTGGTTTACAGCTTGGTGCGGTATAAGCTTAGCGTGTTGGTTTGGTAATTTCTGTACGGAAGAGGTCCCTGCAGAGAAAAAGACACAGTAGATAATAGACTTCATTTTGAATATTTTATCCAAGCATATGGAAATTAGCATTAATACAAAAAAGTATACATATATAGCCAATTTAGTCTATTTTTTTTTTAAATGACATCCAATAGAATGGATTAATCTTTCGAATTGGTAAACATACCTTTCCTTACTAATGATAGGTGTGATTAACATATGATTGATTAATTCCACTGTTTATTTTCCTGACATGAGTAATTGTAGAAACATACTAAGCTGCGAGTTTTTTTGCAATTCAACAGTTTTTATCGAAAATTGTATTAACATCTTCCAACCTTTATTAGACAAGATAAAAGAGTAGTAATAAAACAGCAGTCAACAGCCCAATATATATAAGACTCTGCTTTGGTAACTTACAGTTAAAATCAATAAACTAATGTGATATAATTACTACAATCGGGGCTTGACATTTAAACTTCAGTCAGATTGAGAGTACAGCTAGTGGATTTAAGTTGATAAATATGTGACAAAATTTACTTAAATTTCAATTCTACGCCACGCCATACTGTTGCATCCAAACACTCTTTATTCATACTGTCTTTTCCAACGTAAGAGAGACTGCTGAATTTACATATCGTACTTTTCCTCTAATCTGCAAAAATGCTTTTTTGCAGATTAGTTTCGTATTTACGTGTTTTTTTCCGTTTACCTGAAGTAAAATTCAAGACGCACTTAAATTTGGAATTCAAGCTACAACTTGAACTATAATAATTAAAGATAGATAAAGATGACATCCTACTCGGAAGACTTCAAAGTCTCTTCATTGTCTTTACGTAAGAGGAAGACATTGAAGAAAACCATCAATTTTTCAGCAATGATTGTCGGTGAAAGTGGTATGGGAAGGTCGACGTTCATCAACACCTTATGTGGTGGAAATACGATTGTACCACCCTCTCTGACAGTCACCCAAGACCCATTCACCAAAAAATTGACACTAAGACAAGAAAACGTGGAATTGGAGGACAATGAAGGACACAAAATCTCCTTGAACATTATTGATACGCCAAACTTTGCTAATCTGATTAATTGTGAAGACGACTTTAAAGTGATTGTCGATTTCATAAGACACCAGTACGATGAGGTATTATTGGAAGAATCGAGAGTTAAGCGTAACCCTCGTTTCAGAGATGGACGTATTCATGTATTAATATACTTGGTGAATCCAACTGGTCATGGGTTGTCTGATATTGACGTTAAGTTCATGTTGCATGTTAATAACTTGGTCAACCTTGTTCCTGTTATTGCCAAAGCAGATACTTTAACACCCAAGGAAGTTAAGCTTAATAAGGCCTTGATATTGGAGGACTTGGAGAATTATGGAATCAATTATTATAGATTTAATGAATACGATTACGAACAGGATTATATCGACGATGAGATTATCGAATATAATAAGTATTTGAATTCTTTACTCCCATTTTCAATAATCAGTGCAAATACTTATAAACCAAATCCAAATGAGGACGAAGATTTATTGAAATTGAGAGTCTTAAACCCATTAACTTCAAGCGCTATTAACATTGAAAACCCAGAGTTCAATGACTTTACAGTTTTAAAGAATGTGCTATTAATTACTCACTTGAATGAATTCAAGGATATCACGCACGAGACTATTTATGAAAACTATAGAACTGAAGCCTTATCTGGAAAGAAGTTCGACAACAAGGAGCAAGATTCAGAGCAATCTTATTCCATTGAACCTAAATCACAAATCGTGAAGGAGGAAGAGGAATCAAATTACTTGATGAAGGAAGAACAAATTAAGTTAGAAGAGGAAAGGTTACGTAAATTCGAAGAAAGAGTACACCAAGATTTGATTAACAAGCGTAAAGAATTATTAGAGCGTGAAAATGAATTAAAGGAAATCGAAAGAAGATTACAGGCAGAGGGATTGAAGTTCAACGAGGAGGGTGAAGTAGTTAAAATTGAAGAATAGAAAGCTCTATAGTGTAACAAGTTGACTCTTTTGTATTTAATGTATACGATTATATATATATTTTAAGCAGCGCTTTCGTACTTTTGGACAATCTCATCAAATTTAAGATTCTTTTCTTGACGATCAACAAGAAGTTGGTGTTCTGGTTCTACACGCTTCAATTCGTTCAACAATTCTTCGACATTAGCACCACCATTTGTGATTTGATCGAATGTAATTTCATTGGCTATGAAGTCACCAGTAGGTTTGATATCCAATGCCCTTATTTGTGATAAAATTTCTTGAGCTTCTGGATAATGTTTTAATTGAAGAGTCAACACAAACAAGACATTCAATAACTGATACTTTCCTTGCGGGTCGTCTTCAAAATCACTCGAGAGCCACTCATCATAAAAATAGTAAGCATTGTTGATATTGTCAGATTCTCCCATTATGGACAAAAGCCATGATTCTAAAACCTGGTATATGATACTATCTCTGGCTGAGTCAGGAAAACTCTTTAAGCTCGCAAAAACTTTGTTGGCAGCTGAAAAGTTACCTTGGACCAAATTTAATTGTATTAAAATCAAAAATGGCTCTAATTCTTCAATACTGTTCTTTGAGTCTATGTAAGTAGTTAAGAAGGAGATCGCCTGGTCTATGTCCTTTTCGAACTTTACAAGATAGACTGCAGTCAAAACCGCTTGCAATTCAAAATAAGCAACTTTGATATCATCAAAGTAAGTTGATTCATCCGTTCCAAATGATTTTAAGTCATCATATGCGCTTAATAACTGAAATAATTGCTCGCTTTCTGGAAATAAGGACTTCCCATTTTCAATGATTTGGGAAGCATCTTCTCCTAATGCAATTGTTGATCTGATTTGATATTCCAAAACCTTCAATTGATTCTCTCGAGAGAACTGGTCTAATGAGTAAGACGTGACTTTATGATGCTGATTTGTAAAGAATTGATTTCTGATAGTATATAACTCTCCCGAGTCACTAAATGCATCCATCTTGCTATGTAAGATTTAAGTTACTAGGCGTAAGTGTTTTATTTATTCGTGTTCAAAAGATTATTATCTTCGATGTTTTGTGTAACATAATATAAATACAATTATTTTCGCCCTGGAACCTTCAAAAATCTAAAGGTTCAATAGATGTGATTGCAGATATCGGTATTTGATGTCGGTATTTGAACAACGTATACATTAGTTTAAGGCAACCAATTACTACCACAACTGTCTTGCTACATATCATTACTGTCAGCTTTTTAAAGAACTCTCTTTTCTACAATTGGTTGGTTTTAGTAAAAGTATAAGATTACAGCTGTGTCTCATTGTGTTTTCCTTTGTAGTAGAAGGTACAAACAATAGGTTATGAAAGCAGTAAATGCTACTCAAAATGCATTAGTCATAGGTTGATATGTATTAAATTGAAATGTCATTGAGCAATTTCTTCACTTTCGGCAGTGGAGACATTGAGAAATGATCAAGGAAAATATCATCCAGATATTATCCACTGTAAGCATGCTTTCAATCGGTGTTGCTGTCTACTGAAGTTCCATCTTCAGAGCTGTAAGAGGAAGAAGCAGGAGGAGCTTCGAACCCATTAGCCTCTCTTATTTTAGCCCAAGTAGATGATTGCGGTTGTTCTGGAACTTCTTTAGACCGACCAAAGAGAGTTTGATGGTCCTCTTTACGAGTGGGAGGATTGTAGGAAACTTCATGGAGTGACCTTTCAGTGACTTTCCTTGGGTCAGGGAGTATAAAGCCGGGATTTTCGGCTGTTTTACGATAATATATGTAAAACAAACTTGCATGATGATAATCCATGGCCCTCCAAGTACTCAATTGATTCAGTTTTCCAGAAACCTCAAGCGAATTTATCTTGCTGGAAAACAAATACTTCAAGGTCTGTTGATTAACTACTATCATTGACGTCAATCCCACCAAAAATGACAAGAAGGGTTTATAGATAAATGGACGTGTTTTCAGGGAAACACCGGACACAAACCTGTTGTAAAAAGTTGGCAATCCAAAGGAAGCTACAGCAGAACCATAACTAACAAATCCTGTTTTGAAAACAACTGATTGTAAATCTTTACTTATTTCAAATCTGTCTTCTTTAGTTAACTTTTGATCAGCCTCATAAAAACGGACACTAGTTTGAAACTGCTGAGGACTCAATTTATGTAATAGAGGGTTATCAGAAAGAGTATGTCCCTCAGAACTTTGATCTGAATTGTCACTTTCCGACATTTCCTTCACTTAAATCCTTCTCCTTTAAAATTGGGTTAATTGGGCTTTTATTTGATTGTGTGGCGATTTCTACATTTAATTTTATCGTAGAAAATTAAATCATATATGTATATATATATATATATATATCAATTTTTATGTAAATCAGAGAATAATTAGGCTAATACATTATCCTGTCTCTTTTCATCTCTCAAAGCAACCAACTGCTTTACAACTTCATCGAACTTCACAGTAGCATTTTTACCTTGTTCTTCAGAAATATCTCTATTACGGATATTAACACTCTGTTCGTTTTCTTCTTGTTCACCTACAATAAAGATGAAGTTGTACTTCAACATTTGACCATTTCTAACCTTCTTTGGTAAAGTGTTACCAGAGGTATCAACGTCAGCATAGAACAAGTACTTTTTGCTCAATTCTTCTTGAAGCTTTTGTGCATATTCTATGTATTTGACACCAACTGGAACAACCAAAATTTGTCTAGGAGAAAGCCAGAAAGGCCATTTACCCTTGAAGTGCTCAATCAAGATAGCCGTCATTCTTTCAACAGAGCCCAAGATAGCTCTGTGAATCATCACAGGTCTTTGAGTCGCATTATCTTTATCATTTGTTTCTGCCTTATATTCAAGTTCGAATCTTGAAGGGAGTTGGAAATCTAATTGAATGGTAGCACACTGGAACCATCTCTTCATTGCATCACTAATCTTTACATCTATCTTTGGACCATAGAACGCACCATCAGCAGGGTTTAAATCCCATTTTCCTTTACCCAAAAACTTATTCAAAGCACTTTCCAATTTCAGTTCAGCTGCATTCCATGCCTCTATCTCACCAACATATTTTTCGGGTCTGGTTGATAATTCCATTTTAAATTCGAAGCCAAAAACACCATAAACTTTTTGCAAGAAGTTGAAAACACCTCCAATTTCTGCTTCAATTTGATCTTGGGTACAGAAAATGTGAGCATCATCTTGTTGGAAGCGACGAACTCTAGTTAAACCGGATAAAGCACCGGAGAATTCATTTCTGTGAAGAACACCAAAATCAGCAACACGCCAAGGTAACTCACGATAAGACCTTTCACGGTGTTTAAACATCAAACAATGTCCTGGGCAGTTCATTGGTTTCAAACCGAAAGTTTCTTTCTCGACATCAAAGCTGAACATATTCTCTTTATAATTACCCCAATGGCCTGAAGTTTCCCATAATTTTGAGTTGTACATATTAGGGCTGATAATTTCTTCGTAACCTCTTTGCCTGTACTCAGATTTTATGAATTCAATCAAAGTATTGTAAATCCTTGCACCGTGAGGTAACCAGAAAGCACTGCCTGGTGATAATTCATTGAAGAAAAACAATTCTTGCTCCTTTCCAATTCTTCTATGGTCTCTCTCGGCAGCTTCCTTCAAAAACTTCAAATGCTCAGTCATTAACTTCTTATCCGGGAATGAGATACCATAAACCCTTTGTAAAGCGTCGTTCTTAGAATCACCTAAGAAATATGCTGAAGAGTTCTTCAAGACTTTGAAGGCTTTAATTTTACCAGTGTGAGGAATATGTGGACCAAGACATAAATCGATGAGAGGTCCGCATCTATAAACTGTAGTTGAAGTTCCATCTGGTACCTTGTCGCTTATAAATTTAACTTTATACTTGTTATATTCAAACATTTTTAACAATTGTTCCTTTGTCATTTCAAGCCTTTCAAACTTTTGCTTTTCCTTGATGATCTTGGTAGAGATTTGCTCTAAAGTACCAAATTCATTTTGAGAGACAGCACCCTCTCCATTTTGAATTGACATATCATAGAAGAAACCATCCTCAGTGGGAGGACCGTAAGATAAATGACATCCATAATGACACTCAGAAGCTTCACCTAAAACGTGAGCTGAAGAGTGCCAGAATACAGCTTTACCTTCTGGGTCCTCAAAATCTAAGAAGTTTAAGGTGACATCGGATTCTAAAGGTCTATCTAAGTCCCACAACTGCTCATTATTGATCTTTGAAATGACTTGTCTTTCAGAAAAAGACTTACCGATACTTAGTGCAATTTCTAATGGAGTTGTTTCGAATGCAGTACCAACCTTAACAGTACCATCCTTTAAGGTGATATTGATAGGAGATCTCTCCTTTTTGGCAATCTTTTCGTCATACTGAGCCTTCAATTCATCAAAAATTTTGATTCTGTGGTCAACGAATTCAGGCTTGGATATGAATAAGGAATTTGACTCTTTGTTCTTTTCCTTTCTAGTTTTACCGTTACCTCCTTGGGATGGAACCTTGTCATTGACAGACAAGTTCTCAACCTTCTGCTTTACAGCTTCTAAATCAGCCATCGCGTAGTTAATCAGCTATGATAGGAATTTGACAACACTGTCAGAAAAAAATATTAGAAGTGAGTAATTGGAAATGTTAAAAAATTGTGACAAAAATTACTCTGCAAACACAAAAATTACTCAAAGTATAAGATGAAGTTGTCAACACCAAACAACAAAACCTGGAGAAAGCCCATTAACTATAAGGGTTATTTAGACAGTGACCAGCATCTTTTATGGCTTTGTTTAATCTGGAAAAAACTTGAACAGCGGAAAAGGCTCGCAATCTTGTTGAATCTACACTTCATGACTTTCAAGTTTTTAGATGCCTTCAATTTCATTAAGTTAAATATTGCCACTTTCTCTATGCTCCTTATATACAGAGAGACGGTTAACATATATCAGCTACAAAATGAAGTTGTTTTCTTTTGAATATTCTAGTGATCTGTATTGGTTAGTTATTCCATATATTTCATTAAACTTATATTTACAAGAGGATTCGATAAAGAAAGACTCAACTTAGAAAGTCTTTGGAGCCAATGACACTATCTTATTGTACTTCATGTCTCTTAATTCTTTAGCCACTAAAGAGGAGACTCTTGTTCCAAGAGGGTCACCATTCTTGTTGATTAAAACACAAGCATTGTCATCAAATCTAATAGTTGATCCATCGGGTCTTCTAAGAGGCGCTTTTGTCCTAACGACTATAGCACGACATATATCTCTTCTCTTAACTCTATTATTAGCAGATTGACCAGTAATGTCCAGCAGGAGCGGTTTCGCTTGTTTGACAACTACCGTTATCTCATCACCAACTTTTGCAAAATTCCTAGGTCCATGGCGTAACACCTTGATACACTCCGCAACCTGAGCACCAGAGTTATCTATAACATTTAACAATGTCTTCAAGTAAATCATTGCGTAATCAACTTGCTAGTCATAATGGAAAATGAAAATCCAATTTTTTTTTTCAGTTAAGCGTTTGAAGGTTACACAAAGTTCGTTACTATCATATACCAAGATAAGTTTACAAGAAAATAATATAGTAACGTTATAATCTGCATTCAAAATTAACTAATATTAAGTGGTACGTCTCTATCATACTGAAGTGAATATGTTTCCGATATTTTTATTTTAACAAGTGTAAATGGGAGATTACAATCTCAGTGGTGGCTAAAGAACTTGGCTAGTCCACTTGACACAGGACGTGTTCTAGAAGACGATCTCGATCTTGATCTGGATCTACTAAATCCAAAGTGGAACAGATCGTGTTCCTTAGTCTCAGTCAGTCTTCCTCTACTGTTTAGGGAATCATCCTGGGCTTTCTCTCCGACAGATGCAAGATTAGTCAGAGATGGATTTCTTGACGGGTTTCTTGATGAACTTCTCGATGGACTTTGACTATGTGACCTGACTGATTTTTTCTTCTTATCCTTTGAATAAGTTGATGAAATGTCAATATTACAAAGCCAATCCTTGAAATAACCATTAGATGTTATTGGTCTTGAAAGATTGTTATCTGTGTTATAGTTAGGTTTTACAAGTATAACAGGAACCAATGCCGATTCCAAGAAATGCTTAGACATTGATGGCTTAGATAAGAATCTATGCGTGAGGTATGTAGGATCATCATGGTGATGCGACCCAATGATCATCATAGCTGGTTTATATTCATCGATAGCCTTTTTCAAAAGTTTTTGTGGCTTCCCTATGATTGTCTCTAATATCACTGCAACTTTTTTCACATGAGTATTGAGAAGCTCTATTCTACCTAGCACCTTGCTTGCTTCGACTTTATCAATTCGATCATTCGTCTTATCATCTAGGACATGAAGTATTACAATAGTATCACCATTAACAACCATTTTTTCAAACAACCACTCAATTGCTTTCAATGATTCAATATCACCATTATATCCAGCGAGGAATGTCTTATTGTTTCTACGAAACTTGAAGTTTGCATGTTTAACCTTTAAAGTCAACGAGTTTCTATGATTATCTGTAGCAGTTTCAAAAGATATACCTCTCTCAAGCGATTTAATACGTTTTGGTTTGGAGAATCTACCACCTGGAGGTGAACGTGCCGCTGCTAAGCTGGGGATGCTAGGTGAGGATGCTGACGCAATATTCAACCGAGATTGAAAGTACTCCGATGATGGTAATGCTACTTCAGCAGGCCCATTTGGAAGCAGAACGGGTGATATTGTTCCAGAATTTATCGCCAGTGCTGTTGTGTCTGAATCATAATCATCATAGTACAATCTTCCTATAAGATCTGATGTATTGTTTTCTTGTTTGTAGAGATCAACAGTTTCATCGGTTGTGTGGTACAACAAAGCATTCAATTTTGTATTCTTTTGTGTCTCAGAATCGGGCAACGCTTCTTCATATTTCACTTTAGGCTTTCGTATGTTCGTCTTTTGTTTCAAATGGACATTACGTTCAGCTTTATCCTCATCTTTGTCATCAACTTCAAGATCTTTACTGAGAGATACGTTTTCCTTTCCTTCTATGGCGCCTTTTGGGTTACTCAAAGTCTTTTTAGAGTCCAAATTCTTAACATCCTGATGATTGTTGTGGTCAACTACCCTCACAGACTGTTTCTCCTTCTCTGAGTGCAGTTCTTTAGTGGAGCTGGAACCAGGCTTAGATTGGTGCCCAAAGAAATTTACCATAATGTATTGATCAATAGATCAAATAAATCTCTTAGGATATCCCAAACTAATTGCTTTTCTAGATACCCAAAGAATCTTCACAAATATGACTTTTTTAAAGAGATCACCAGCTTTAACGTAATGTTCGGCACCGAGGACAAAGTTGCATCTCGCAAAGGCAACAGTTGATGATGATATCTTATATCCTGCATATACTAAGAACTAACTTACAGCTATGAATCTAGATGTCTATCCTACTTTGCTTATTCTAGTATACCTTGAACTATATACAATGAAATGACTGTGACAACAAATTTACATGCCACTATTTATTCAACGGGACATGCACATTTACTCTTCAGTGCTGAGGTTTTACTGCTCTTTAACCACAGGAGGATCCATAAATCTACCATTATTCACGCCACTATTATTCTCAATAATACCCCAGATCCTGTCCATCTTGATCCCTCCTATATCGTCCACCACGTAAAACTTCCGTTTCACTCCTGTTTCTGTGTCAACATCTTCCCATGAAGAATAAGGTGTCACCAAAGGGGTAGAAGATGTACGCGTCAACTTTAAGCTTTTGTTATTAATAGATAGTAATTCATTGTACGTCTTTCCACCAGAAAAGTTTAACTTTTCCATAACAAGCTTTTCGTCTTTAATCAAATTTTCTAAAGTCTGGGACTGTTCTTTATCATATAATCTAAAAATTCTTGTGACATAATGTTTAGTCTTGTACTGAACAAATGCTGCAGGCAGAAACGTACTGATAACTGTTCCGAGGGCATATATGTCTTCAAATTGTGCTGAATCATAGAAAAGCTTAGCACCATAAACCCCAATAACCGCAAAACTCAATGTAATTCTCTTCAATAGAGCTACATACTTAGCACCAGGTGCCTCATACAACGCCAGGTAAGATAACCTGTACTTCAGAGGAAGCTCTTCAGATCTGAAAGAACGTGGCTTTCTTATATAGACAATATCATTGTATAATGTTGGCGACCACGGATTATTTCCACTGACCACTTCATCAGTCTCAACAATACTATCCAGCAGTTTTAAGTTTCCCTGATGTTTACGAAGTAAACTTAGAGACGAAAATGGCCGTATACTTCTCAACTGTGCCCTTGTCAATCCAGATAACATGCTCTCCCTTCTCTTGTTTCTATAAGCTTCCCTTCAAACATCAAACAATATCCCGATTACATAAGTTACGATGCTTCTAAACTACCAAAATAATTACACAAAGATAAGCAAGAATTTAAAAAAAATCAACAACGCCCTCATTTACAACTGTTGTAAGTTTTGTCATAGTTAATCATATATCATGGATTCTGATACAGCTAATAGATTTATTCCTGAATACCGTCGTACAAATTTCAAAAACAAAGGCCGTTTTCAGAGCGATGAGTTGAGAAGAAGAAGAGAAACACACCAAGTGGATTTAAGAAAGCAAAAGAGAGAAGAAGTTTTAGCTAAAAGAAGAAATTTTCAAAATGAAGGTAATGATTCAGAAGATGAAGAGGACTTTAATGTACAAAATAGTAATGATGAGAGCCAGTTTTACTCTAAGTTACAACATGATTTGCCAAGAATGATAGAAATGATTCAGTCATCCGATTTTGACAGTCAGTTAGCTTCTACCGTTAAGTTTCGTCAAATCTTATCTCGTGAACATAATCCACCAATAGATATGGTTATTCAGTCAGGTGTCATACCCACTTTGGTCGAATTCATGAAAGAAAGTCATCCAGACATGTTACAATTAGAAGCTGCCTGGGCTTTAACTAACATTGCTTCAGGAAATTCTGAGCAAACAAGAGTTGTTGTCGATTATGGTGCTGTTCCTTTATTTGTTAAGTTGCTATACTCACAATCCCTTGAGGTTAAGGAACAAGCTATTTGGGCTTTGGGTAATGTTGCAGGTGATTCTTCAGACTACAGAGACTACGTGTTATCGTGTGATGCCATGACCCCTGTATTGACCTTATTCAATAGTACCAAAATGTCTTTGATTAGAACTGCAACCTGGACTTTGTCAAATTTGTGCAGAGGTAAGAACCCTCAACCTGACTGGAACATAGTACAACAAGCTATTCCTACTTTAGCTAAGTTAATATACTCCGTTGATTCAGAAACATTAGTTGATGCTTGTTGGGCTGTTTCGTATTTGTCAGATGGAACATCTGAAGCCATTCAAGCTGTTGTTGATGCACGCATTCCTCACCGTCTTGTTGAATTGTTGGGACATGAATCTACATTGGTGCAAACACCAGCTTTAAGAGCAATAGGCAACATCGTCACTGGTAATGACTTACAAACTCAAATAGTCATTAATGCTGGTGTATTGCCAGCATTAGCTCCTTTGTTGAACTCCCCTAAGGAGACTATACGTAAAGAAGCATGCTGGACTATATCCAACATCACTGCCGGAAACACGGATCAAATCCAAGCTGTTATAGAAGCAAACTTAATTCCTCTGATTATAAGGCTTTTGATTAACGGTGACTACAAAACTAAAAAGGAAGCATGCTGGGCCATATCTAACGCATCTTCTGGGGGATTGACCAGACCAGACCAAATTCGCTACCTCGTTAGCCAAGGATGTATCAAGCCATTGTGTGACTTGTTGGCCGTCGCTGATTCCAAGATTATTGAAGTTACATTAGACTCTTTAGAAAATATTTTAAAGATGGGTGAGATGGACAAGGAAGCTAGAGGCCAGTCCGTGAATGAAAATGCTTTATACATCGAAGAAGCAGGTGGAATGGAAAAGATTTTTGAATGTCAAGCTAATGAAAACGAAAAGATTTACGAGAAGGCATATCACATAATTGAAAAGTACTTCTCTGAGGAAGATGACCAAATTGATGACGAGGGTGTTGCTCCTCAGGCTTATGGTGACGCTTTTGGCTTCGGTGTTAATCAAAACCAGCAACAAAACTTCCAGTTTTAATGTTTAGTTAATCCTTCTCTGACTTTATATCTCTACATCAACGCGGATAATTCACTTTTCTTCCTTTTATCCTTGTCCGTGTATCTGCATCTCTACATCTCTAACTTATAGTATATAATATTTTAGCAGCACTTTTTCATTTGTAATTTGCCTCTGCGCCAACCGTACTCCGCACGTAAGTTCGGTGTCTCCTGAGATTTGCCTGCGACCACCGCCGAACTTTATCGGTGAAACACCTTACCAAAGCCGTCTACTTGCGGCCCTAGAAAGCTCCGCAAGTCACTAACACTTCAAACGGTCGGGCCGGCACGGCTGCCGGAAGCTTGCTGGTTCATCCCAAAAGGGCCTCACTATTCAGTACATGGGCAACTATCCACATTTACGGTTTGTCGGCCCAATACAACACATGTTGACATATAATTGGTAACCGATAGTACCCTCGTAAATCCTTTTAACGAAAAACTTTTTCAAGTCAATTACTGATTGTGTACTGTATATAGTCAAATAATTACCTCTTTTGTCAATTTTTCTAGTGCTTTTGTTATGGATGCCATTGCTCCCGAAGCAGGACAGTTCAAAATAAATCCCTCTAAAATCTCTCAACCGTAATAGTGAAGAATTCTCAAGCTTTTAAATAAATTACATTCTTTTTTACATTAGTCATAGAATTAAGACAGGCTTTACTTAATATCATTTGAGGTGAATTGAATAAAGATAATGAAGTTCAGCAGTGTTTTAGTTGGTTTGGCATCAACAGCTGCCATTGTTTCAGCAGCAAAAGATGAAGCTTCAACTGTGACTGTGACTGTGTATGGTTCTACACAGACCCACAAGGATGGTAGGTTCGACAAGACCAAGGAAGCTACCAGTCCAAAGCCAACTGGTACTCACAAGGCAGGTAGATTTGACAAAACCAAACCTTCTTCCAGTCCAAAGCCAACCGGTACTCACAAAGAAGGTAGATTTGACAAAACCAAACCTTCTTCCAGCCCAAAGCCAACTGGTACCCACAAGTTTGGTAGGTTCGACAAGACCAAGGCATCTTCGAGTCCAAAGCCAACTGGCACTCATAAGTTTGGCAGGTTCGATAAGACCAAGGCTTCTTCTAGTCCAAAGCCAACTGGTACTCACAAGGCAGGTAGATTCGATAAGACTAAGGAGCCAGTTACTACCACAGTTTACATTACCGGCAAGAATGCCGTTGGACGTGGTCTTAGCGTGAACTCTACTGGTAACTCTACTGGTAACTCTTCCAGTGGCTCCTCTTCTTCTGCTGACAGTGGAGCCAACATGCTTTCTGGATTCCAGTTGGGAGCAGCTGGTGCCGTTGCAGCCGGTTTGTTGTTAGTTGTTTAAAAGGGCAACTCAATTTCATCTACATTGTAGAGGCAGTGGTTAAATACAAAAATTCAAAATGATTTAATCTTTTTTTGTGATCACTTCAAATAGCCAAGTGCTGACGTGAAAATATAGAACTCAAATTAATACCTACTTCAGACACTATTACTATCTTTTATTTAAGTATAAAAATTACATTGTTTATCATAATACATCTACATCATTTTTTTAAACGAATTATGGCAAAACTTTCAAGCCTTGGACGCTTTCATACTGTTTTTGTAATCTTACTTTGAGTTCTTCGACTTCATCAATCTTCTTTTTGAGCTCTTTTTGCATATCCTCCATTTTTGAATTCTGATGGAGTCTTTCAGACTCATGTTTGACCGTTACTAAATCTTCCAAAGGTTCTTTTAGAAGAAGATGTTCAAGTTTACCCTTTTTAACCATGCTAGTGATAAGTTCGTAAGCAACTTGTGCCCCATTAGTTGACGTTATCTCTGCGTTATCAAATGCAGGAGATACTTCAACCACATCAGCTCCAACTATGCTCAAAGAATCGATGTTTCTCAAAACATAAAGTAACTCTCTGGGTAACCATCCACCTGGTTCTTGAGTACCGGTTCCACTTCCAAAAGCAGGATCCAAAACGTCTATATCAACTGAAATATAGGTAGGTGTATCAGAAGGGACGGTATCTAATATTTTTTTAACTACATAGTCTGCGCCTTTAACCCAGATATCGTCAGCATAGATTCTGGCAAAATGCTGTTCATCATCATCCTCGTAATCACCAATTCCTGAAAGCTTTGTTCTCAAGCCAGCATGAATATTGTGAGCAGTTGTCAAACCTTCCTTATATGCTTTCCAAAGCATTGAGCCGTGGTTAACTTCTGACTGATCAGAGTGCCAGAATGAAGGATACTTATCAGGGGTCCAGGTATCAAGATGTGCGTCAAAATGAATAACGTTCAAAGGACCGTAGATTTTATGCAATGCTCTGACATGTGGCAAAAGAACAGAGTGGTCACCGCCCAAAGCGACGTACCTGGGATATGATGATTCACTCGTGTTAGCATGACGATGTCCTATCAATTCATCAAATGCCATAGTCATTTGCTTAAAGGCTAAAGAGTTGTCCATTGGTGTGACTGGAATATCTCCACAGTCAACTATTTTAGCCCAGCTATCATAGGGATTGATTCCAGCTCTTTGATTATATCCTCTAAGTGAAGTTTGTCTTTGAGAAGCAGATCTGATAGCTCTTGGCCCAAATCTAGCTCCTGGTCTGTACGATGTTGCCGTATCAAAGGGAACACCAATAAGGGCAATATCATATGTGTCGTCCGCGTTTAACAAGCATTTGTTGTGCTCCAAATGGGCGAAAGTGTTGATTCCCTGAAACGGCCAATAAGATCCCCAAATTTCTTCTAATGATGGCTTATCTATGCTATCATACTCAACAGTATTCTCACTCACACGATTTGAATACAACTTTCCAGATGCTGCAACAGTAAATATAGCCAAATTTAAAAGAGCTTGGAACTTCATGATAGTGATTGTCCTTTTTCTTCTCCTTGATTCTAGTATTCAATGTTCCTAAACTTTGATAAACCGGGGTAATTCTTTATTTTAATGAAAGGTTATCTTGTAAGTTATGTATAAATTTGATTCTGGAATATATTGCCTAATTAGGTATTTTGGTCCGAGATGATAGAATATGGGAGGTCCTCGCGTACAGTCGTCTTAGATAGAGGAATCGTCAAGCTCGTGCACCTAACTATGGAGAGTTTCTTGTTTTGTTTAGACCTGTCAATTGGACTGTCACAACAGACTCGTCGTTAAAATATCATTTTGAGTTACATTCTTAAAAATGGGATTATCTGACTTGAAAAGCAAGTTAAAAAAGCTAAACGTCAAGCGCAGTGATGATAAGGAAGGGAATAGTGGAAAAGAGAAGCGTGAACAACAT
Source organism: Priceomyces medius (assembly GCA_030570455.1). Lineage (NCBI taxonomy): Eukaryota > Fungi > Ascomycota > Pichiomycetes > Serinales > Debaryomycetaceae > Priceomyces > Priceomyces medius. The sequence goes on along the minus strand of JAJLVV010000008.1, from coordinate 69,452 downwards.
GTATCTCAAGAAGACCTGAATTTTCAAAAGTCTTCGAAGTCTGCACCTTCTAGCAATGGTCTCTTTTCTAAACCAATTTCAACCGCTGAACCTCCTGAGATTTTTAAAAGGCAGAAACACAACCAACCACCAAAAGGTGCTAAATTTGGGGAGAATGATGAACCAATTCACACCAACAATTTCTATAATAACTTGACATTGGATGACCAAACGTTTCCTGTGTGGACTCTTCCATACTCGTTATGGCTCACAAAGGATCCAAATCAGGATTTTGGTCTAGCATTGAATCATACAACAGCAGCACAAAGGGTCTATGGCCCAGAACCAGATGCTAATCCTGCGCAGTTTTACTTCAATCCTCCTAAAATCAAGTCTTTTGTTATCTCAGGTGAACAATTCCAAAACGTTAACTTGGAATTAGAAAACCATAACAAACTCTCAGTTGTTTCCAAGTTGGTTGTTGGAGATAATAAACATGTTACTGTGCCTTTAGTTCATGGTATGGGATTCATTACTGCTATTTATAAAAATGTGAAACCAATATTAGCTTCACAAGTAGGAATTCAGGAATTCAAGAAGATTTCAGATAAAGATGGAGTTTCTAAGTATAGAGCCACATTATTCAATCAAGTTGCGTGGATTATTTATGTCACTGGTGATGTTTCACTTTCTTTGAAAGACCCTAATCACATTGTTGGTGATAAAGATAATGATGCTATTATCCAATTGTGTTGTGGTGATAATAAGGTTTATGATGATTCTGCTGGAAGCTATCCAATTGCAGCTCATCTCGATGGATCTGTAAAGGGAGATAAAGGTCAATATAAATTTGTTTATGAAATGAAGGGGAAATCAAGGTCCGGCAAGGGAATTGTTTGGTGTCTTCCTCACCACCAAGAAGCGCTAGTTGATAATATCAAAAAAACAGATACCAAATTGCGTCTTGATTCTACTACCAAGGGTGTTATGAATGCTTATCAAACTAATGAATTGGTCATGGAAGAGAAGTTACCTGTCAATATCAATTGGGAGCCTTGGGCATCATTTTCTCAGAATCCATCATATTCTGATAAAGCTAAAGATTTGATTAAAAAGGCCGCAGAGCAGGATGTAAAGCAGGATGTGGTAGGTATGGCAAACATTGATTCAATGTATACTTCAGGAAAGATTTTAGACAAGTTTGCTTATATTGCCTATGTTTGCCACTTCATATTAAAGGATGATAAACTCACTGGTGAAGTATTACCAAAAGTCAAGGAGGCTGTGGAAATATTCGCCAAAAATAAGCAACAGAATCCTTTAATCTACGACACAACATGGAAAGGTCTTATTTCGTCTGCTGACCCTGCCGCTGATTTTGGTAATGCCAATTACAATGATCATCATTTCCACTATGGGTACCATATCCACGCTATTGCACTTATAGCAAAGGTGGATGACAAATGGTTAAAAAGCAATAATAATTTAGTATATGACTATGCTACCACATTGTTAAGAGACGTTGCCAATCCAGTAGCAGACAAATATTTCCCTCAATCAAGATCTTTTGACTGGTTTCATGGACATTCTTTCGCACATGGAATTTTCCCTTCAGGTGATGGTAAGGACGAAGAATCTTCTTCAGAAGATTATCATTTCGCATATGGTATGAAGTTATATGCTGATGTCATTGGCGATAAAGATATGGAAAGCCGTGCCAACTTGATGCTTGCTATAATGAAGAGATCAATGAATATGTATATGCTCTTTTCAGATGATAACAAGATTCAACCTAAAAACTTCATCAAGAACAAAGTTGCAGGTATTACATTTGAGAACAAGGTTGATTTTGCAACTTACTTTGGAAGAGGTACAATATCTGATGAATGGATTCATGGTATCCATATGTTACCCATTACCCCAATCTCTTCTTACATAAGAAATAAGGACTTTGTAAAGGAAGAGTGGGACCAAAAATTGGCGAAAATTATTGATAAAATCCCAGATGGCTGGAAGGGTATCTTGATTTTAAATTCTGCTTTATTTGATCCTAAACAGGCTTGGAAATGGTTCGCAAGAAATGACTGGGATGATAGACTCATTGACAACGGAATGTCAAGAACTTGGTCACTTGCATACATTGCTGGTATTGGTGGAGCCAATTGAACAACACATCATAGGATAACAAAAAGCGATTGATTTAAATAATAAAAAGTAAAAAATATAAAATGTCAGTTTGTGTCTATAAAATTACATTTTGTAAATCATTAAATGTAGCTAACTTGCAACTTCTTTGACCCAGTCTATGTCAGAAAATTCTGAGTACTTTGCAACAACCCTCCAACTACATTTATTCACGTCAAAAGAATCCTTCTCAGCTTTCCAGCTCCAATCTGTTGACAATTGTTCATCTAATGTCCCTTCTATTTTAGATTTGATGTACTTGCCAATTGTGGGAAGGAATTTAAATGCGTGACCACTATCTCCACCAGCTACGTAAACGTTAGCTAGATGTGGGACTTTATCGATTATAAAATTCGAATCGCTTGTATCCGCAATCCAACAAGTTTTACTTTTAATAAATTTATAATTAGATAAATCAGGAATATACTTGGATAATAACGCCTTTGCTCTCACTGAACCTAACTCAGGCATCGTATCACCTGGATTCTCGGTTTTGTATCTAGGTAATGAAATTTTTGAATCTTCTTTAAAAGGGTTCTTTACCTGATTTGTTCCTCCTAACCCCGATAATGCTACTTTCATTAAACGAGTTTCTGGATCTGGCGGGAAGAAATATCCCATTTCTGCATCAAAAACAACAGGAATATCTTTAAAGCGTTCGAAGACATCATCTTCAAGATGTATATGTGTGACAAATAATCCAGTTGCACTTTGCTGCTCTTTCATATCAATTAAATTTCCAGCTGAAGCACCTGTGGTGACAATTATCTTATCAGCATGGTATATTGAATTATCTTCGGTACGAACATAATTTCTGGAGCCATCATATTCAATGGCTACTGCCTTACCCAGCTTTCCAAACACGAAGTTTACCCCATTATCGCGCGCCTTCTCATAAACTGCAACCATTGAATTTGCTGAATGTGCATATCCAGATTCTCTATTCCATTTGATTTCAACCTCCTCTGGTACAGAATTGTTCTTAAGGAAACTGAATCTAGATGCTAAGTTTGACCCACCACGGAATATATCAATCTGTTGGCCCTGTCCAGGAATCTTACGAAGCATTTCAATTCCTGCAGCTTCAAAGGCTCTTCTACCTTCATGGTGTACCGGAGTAATCAAAATACGCCCGCATTCATTGTAGCTATCTCTATAAATTGGATTAGATCTCCATTCTTCAACAGCTTCTACTGCCATTTTGGTGTATTTGAAATCTGTGTACTCTGATCGTATAATTTTATTCATATCTGTAGCTGCTGACCAAGGAGAAGGCACAGAGTGTGCATCAATGGCAGTGACAACATACTTTCCAGACCTTGAAAGATGCATAGCAGTGGATAATCCCATCACACCACAACCCACTATAAGCACAGATTCAACCATTAGGAAAACTTCGCACGGATACAGAGGTCTGATCTGAAATACTTTGCAAATGAAAGCTTGTTTCTCGGTCAAAGAAGAGATAACTGTGTTTGAGATTAAGATAAGAAATATAAGTAACGAAAAATATTTAAATCTCGGGCCTTGGGCTCGAACCCCAGATACGAAATTCTGCACCATAATTCAAGTCATTGTTGTGTACACACCACTGAGGAGTTAATCACCAGTAATATATATCTAGAGCACATACGTGATCATAATTGACAAGAAAATTCAATTAAAAACATACCCTAAAGGCTACAGTTGGAGAATACCGAAGATTTTCTACCAGACTTATATTAGTTCTTACTCAGCTCTAATTTCTGTGAGGCTTTAGACTGGTGTAATTGGATTGTTAGCCTTGATGCAAGGCACATAATTGTATACTTACTACATGCTCGTATCTATACTTCGACCAACAACTACACACATTTAGATTTACATGCTGAGGAGACCACAGAGTTCATAGTAAAAATGTCACTCCCAATATCTGCAACATAATTTACTATCGATTATCTCTTAAACTTGATCATATATAAAATGTTATTCGAAATACTATGTAATAAATACATAAACATTAATAATAAGAGCACATGGCTACACTATGAATTAAAATTTTATCATGTCCACATTTCTGAAATTAACCAATAAGATCATCAGATGCATCATTATCAGTGACCTTTTCTTCATGTTCGAACGATCCGCGTTGCTTGTTCTCGATATCCTCGTTGTTATTGGCACCAGCATGCATATATGGCAATTCGTTTGCGATTTGAACAACCTTCCACGGCTGACTGACTGGACATTGACCGAAAATGATATCCATCTCTTCCAAACTTCTTCCCTTTGTTTCTGGATAGAAAAAATAAACAACTGGAACCATTAATAAATTAATGGCTGCAAAAATCGTATAAGTATAAGGACCGATACTAGCAAAAGCCGGTGGAGTAATCATTACTACCAAGAAATTGAAAATCCAGTTCCCAGCCGTAGACAATGCAGCACCTGAAGCTCTGATGTTTAAAGGAAGAATTTCGGGAGGGACTAACCAGGTTCCACCCAAGTATGTAATACCGAAACAAGTATTAAAAACAAACAAAAAGACCGCGGCTGCAATAGCTGCACTTGAATCCTTATCTGGATCATCACCATTTGGATGAGTCTTCCAGTTAGGGCTACTCTTCCATTGAGTAGCAGTCAAAAGTGCCATAGTAATAGACATACCTATTGCACCCCAAAACAACAAAAACCTTCTACCTAACCTTTCTACGGTCCAAAATCCAATCAAAGATGAAAGGAAATATTCAGTACCATTACATGCAGCTAAAATCTTAGAATTCAATGGAGTCATTCCGATATACTTTTCAAAAATAAAACCCGCATAGTATGTGATAAGATTGATACCAGAAATTTGTTGCATCATTTGAACACAGAAGGCTAAGCAAGCACGATGGAAATTTCTCTTTTCACCTTGAGTTAAAATTTCTCTGAAACTGAACTTTTCTGCTCCAGTTGCACGCTCAGTTGCAATGGATTGTTCAACTTCTTCCATTTGAGCATTGACCAATGGATCATCTTCAGGCAAGTCATACATTGCAGAGAAAACCCTTCTAGCATCGTCCTCTCTGTTATTCTTTATTAACCATCTTGGAGACTCTGGGAAAAAAAGAATAGTTGAAATGAGTAATATACCAAAGACACATTGGAATGCAATTGGAAATCTCCAAGAAACATCCCTGGTAGAGCCCTTTCTTGCAAAGAATAAAGCAAAATCGACCCAATAGGAGATAGTGATACCTAATGCAATCAAACTACCTTCCATCATAATAAGTTTACCACGCATGTGAGTCTTGGAGGCTTCTGCTTGCCAAACTGGGACAGTAGAAGTAATAAAACCATTACCAATACCTGTGACAATACGGGCGACAATTAAATGAGCCAAAGTGTACGCACAAGATTGCAACGCACCACCAATAGTCATAATAATTGCTCCAACAAATATGGTTCTTAATCTACCCCACTTATCACCAAAGTAGATAGTAGATAAAGCTGAGGACATACATCCAAGTTCATATAACGCAATAACAAGTCCTTGTAAAGTAGATTTACTTGGAGTCAGCCCATCGATCGAAGGAAAGGTATCTTCGAAAGGTTTCAACGTCAACAAACTTCCCATAACACCTTGGTCATATCCGAACAACAAGAATCCAACACCTGCAATTGCTGAAACAAAAAAGTTTAGCCTCTGTCCCTTTAAACCCAAGTAGGTGATATTCAGTCCAACTGCACCACTGTTACCACCACCACCGTGTGGTACATTAATTTTCTTCTCCAACGAACTCGCCGAGGACATCACTATTAGCTGATATTAATTTGTATACTTTATGCAACCGTATATAAGTTTGCTACCAATATCGCTGTGCGCTGTGATGTAAAATCTAAAACTCTGCCGCACAATCAAATAAGAATATAAGAAAAAAAGGAATATCTAGGCTGTACTTAAATTGGAGTCACAAGCTATTCGAAGATTATAGCTTCTTAAAAGTTTAAAACTACGACAAAACCCGTTTGTTAAATACGGTCTCATAGAGGCAGTTGCGAAAGCCCACTATTTCTATTATGTAATTATGCTTTTTCGTAAGACGCAGGACGTAATGTTCGGAAAGTTCACGTATTTAGGATTAGTTACACACATTCTTACTTATTTGAGAGAATTTCGTGTATGGTTCAGGAGCCCGTGCAGCTTTATTTAGAATGGAGTTGTAACCTTTGGAGGGGCATCAGCGAAGTATGGGGAAATACCGAATAGGTAACTGACTTAAAGAAGGAGATGTCATATATTAGGCCTCTCGAGAGACTTCGACGTTTTGCAACTGAAGAAGGAACCACCTTAAAGGTTTTTTCTGGTGACAAAAAGGCATAAGTATGGGCAATAATTTGTGGGGTGATGAGAAAATTATATTTCTGTACTTGAGTATAAAAATCCTGACCTTAAGCCGAGATCCATACAAGCCACCAGAACCTCAACCTATTGTTAAGAAGACGGGTTACCCAGACCGAGCTCATGGCACACTTATATGAAGATAAAATCTCGGTAAAATGCTAATGGTCCGATTAATTTAGGTTGGGGCTGCCGGTTGTGCGGCTTTCACAAAGAACTCATATAGGCAGGTAAGCAGAAAGTGCATGGTGATACCGGGGTAGAAATACTTTCAACCCCCACCCTTACCACCTAAAGTTGCTATGAAAGCCAATAGCTAAGCGACTTTTAGGTATATTTTTGGAGAAATGAATGAAATTTTGTACCCGAATGTTGCTCCGATTGACGGCTCCAGCAACAAACCGTAATACAATAGAGGACTGTAATATCAAGGACGATGCTGAATGTTTATAGTAAAAAAATATGCCAAACTTAATAGCCTTAAGATCTACAGGATCTGTATTAGAAGATATGACCTACCGTAGAATCATTTTCGAGTATATTAGATATTAGTAATCTACCCACTGTGCCTTGAATACGAAGGAAGGTAGCCTATACTAACCTAGTGGGGATACCGTGCAAACGTTAAATGGCAATGTTGTAGCTGGTTTCACTGATGTAACCAACATTCAACCTGACCCTGCAGGAATAAATAGCTGCAGGAGCTTATGCTTACGGTCATAAGAGTTGCAGAGGTGATCCGTGCAGGTGGTGGTAAATGCGGGGAATATGCAACTGGGGAAAATCGCTTCGCGGCTAATTGACAAATTTCGGACAGGATAATCAAGCGGAATAGGAAGAAGCGAGATGTCATTATTGAGGTCAATTGCATATTCTGGTGACCACGCAATTTGCCATCAATCTCGAGGGGTCGCTTTGCTACCTTTTCATTCTCTTTTACTGCCCCTCCGGGATTTAGCATTGCATAAACAAGGGCCAAAATCTTATCGGAGTTATCCTTTGAATGAAAATCGCGATATCATGGATCTCCGTTTTATTAAAGCATAATGGAACTTTGAAGCGAGTATTTTCCCAGGTCTTCATTATTATGCGTCTATCAATTCCTTGTTTGTTATGACCGATGTTGGGCTGGATTCATTGAGGTCGTTACCCACATCTGTTTGACGAGACGCAGGCACAATTATAAAGGCGTGTTATGCAACAACACCTTTGACTAACATTGGTTAACTACAGTATGGGGGACCGAAAATGGTTCCACTAATTAGAAGTCCCCGTACTAAATAAAGCTTCACTTGTGTTGATTACCGGATGCTAACAATAGTGGTACGGCGATTTACCGTCCTGGATACAAATTGGTGTTCAGGGTGCACTGTAGCAAGGGACTCTCGGAAGAATGGACGGCATGTTACTCGACCCGTAGGTTTGACGCTCTAAGAGTCGAAAACATGAGTTAACTGAGCATAGTTTATCTCAAAAGGACCGAATCAGGTAACTAAAATACCAGCCTTAAGTTAAGTCACATTGGGAACTGGTCAAGTAATATTAAGAGGCGGCACACTGCATGATGTATTTACCATTTTACATTTGTAACTTAGTCTAAATGAAAATCAAAATGTTTGAAATAATTTGGACCTTTGGTATAATACGTGTCTTATTTGATACCGTAATCTGCAGCTGCAACTACTTTTTTAGCGTATGTGAGCCAACTACCAAATACAATTGCTGAAGTTTATTTTTTTTCTTTCTCTTGTATTTTATTCAGAACTCTCTCAACAGAAAAAAATAACTGCATGGGAACAAATATGAGCTGTGTGAAGACTATCTTCGAGATATTTTAGACATGAAAATTTTTACCTCGTCACTAGATCAGGAGTTGCAATATAAACCTTCCAGCCAAATTTTAGCCTGAAAAATTACGCACAAAAGCCCCATTACTTTAGCTGTTTATAGCAATAGCATTTAAATGACAAAAAATTATACTCTTTACAAACAGTAACGTCATTTTTACTTTCTATTTCTCATGAAACATTTTAATTAAGGAATTTCTCTCTACTAATACCGTAGTTAAAATCCAAGACGGGTATTGCTGCAAAATAAGTACTACCAGGGATATCGGATTGGAACCGGTCCAGAAATTTATTTCTTATATAATCATAAATATCATACGAAATGTTGTATGAAATCTGTATCGAGCCGTGTATCTCTTATAGCCCTCTAACTAAGTCAAATGACCTTATCGCTGCCTTTAATAGAACAGACTATCTCTAAAACTATAATACGAATCTCAATGGCTCATTTTCTCTAACATTTCTTTTGTTCGTAAAGTAGTAAATTGAAAGCTGTAGTAACGAAATGGCAAACCCCCCTAATACCATACAAATCATTGCTATTGATGCCCTGCTATACATCGGACTGTCTGAAGCAGCAAAAAGTTGACTTCCTGACATTAATCCTATCATTGCAAACATCACCCATAGTGCAATGGAAATTGACCTTTCTTGAGGAGTTTTACAATTTAATTGTAACCAAACGTTTTGAATTGGATGGTAACCCACTGCAAATGAGTTAACAAGTGTCCATAAACCGAAAATTTTCCACCTATGACCTTTCACGTGTGGCAAAACTTCATGTAGAACTATTAAGCATACACCGTACAAAAAAGTAGCAACAAGTACTGGGATTCCTCTTGATTTGGAATGATCGCTTATAACACCAAAGATCAATACTACAAATACAGCTAATAAACCACCGACTGTAGTTAACGCATTAGCTTGGACTCTAGTGAAACCTGCACTCATGATTATTGTAGGTGTATATGTTGTCAAAGGACTCCATGTCGCAAAAACTATACTAGTAGCGAATAAATGAGGGTATCTTCTCCATTCTAGTATAGTCGTTCTCAAATCATGTAAAGTAATGTTAGCTGAAGTGCCATTATTGTCTCCATCTAGCCTATCACGAAGGTACAGAATCTCTTTTCCAGTAAATATACTCCAATTTTTGAAGAGGATAGGATTTGGTTCCTGTGGGGAGCCAGGAAGAAGAAAAAATACAAGTAGTCCTAAAACAATAGTCAATAATCCTTCAATCAAAAAAATCCATCTCCATCCTGAGATATTTTGCTTCTGATCTAGTAATAGAATTGCCGAGCATAATACTGGACTGATGGCATATCCCCCAAACATTCCAAAAAAATATATTGATGTTCTTTTGGCTCTTTGGCTTTTGGGATACCTAAAGGGATGTTAGTTTCATCTATTGAAAGTTGAATTTACCAGACTTACCATGTAGAAATCACATAACACCCACCAGGGATGTATCCACTCTCAGCAAGACCAAGAATAAACCTTGTTGCATAGAATCCACTTTTGTTCTTAATAAATATTTGCATTATTGCAACAAATCCGAATAAAACAACTTGCAACGAGAGCCATATTCTGGGTCCCAATTTCATAAGCAATATATTTGCCGGGATTTCTAGTAAAAAGATACCCAAAAACATGAGTTCGTTTCCAACATTAACTTGATGCTGATTCACCTTAGTGTCTTCCATGAACCCTCCCGTTAATGCTGAAGAAAGGTTCATTCGGTCAAACTGGAATACAGTTAATCCTAACGTAAGCAAGAGCAATACCAGAAGGTCTACTTTCAAAACTGCTTTCTTTTTTTCGCTGATACTTAGACTCTCATGACTATTAATACTGAAACTAGAAGATAATTTATCACCCATTTTCTTTGCTCCGTTAAATATGGAACATTTTTAGAGAAGAGCTACAATTATGTACTCTGTACGCTTTTATATTCTGGTCAACTTTTTGATATTGAACTGGTTTGTATCAATTGTCAATCAACGGTTCATATCCCGGTTCCGAGCATTTAGATCTACAACGGTTTTTTCGCAGCCACAAATATTTTAGAAAATAACAGAAGGCCCTGCTTTTAGATGGAAGAATGACGTTATCCATATAAAATAGTGGTGAAAATAATCATTTTCTTAGAGTTTTGAATACCTTTTTATTTTTATGTCATTTTAATGTTAAGATGGTTGTATGCTTCAATTCGAAGGTAGTGTTTGCGAATCTCCGTATGGCGACTCTAAAAATTGTGGCTTCATGTGTTCACTTCTGATGTTCGGTCGTGCTTGTAGTATATCTAAATGAAACTACACCTTGCGGGAAAGTTCCCGTTCCCGTTTCATTTGACACAATACTATTGGTCGCTAACCTTAGGATCCACAATTTTAATTCAACTTGCATGAATTGATGTTGCAACAGCAGGGATTACGCGAAGATAACGGCCAATCAATGTCAATGATGACAATACGAATTGTAGTAAATGTGAAATGAATATAAACCTATAACTTAGCAAAACGGAAACCTAAATCTAAATGTAAATGATTTTTACTGTATTATGACTAAGGAAAATAAATCAGTTGCAGTAATTGGTGCTGGTCCTAGTGGACTAATCACCTTAGATGCTCTTATTAGAGAGAGGAAATTCGACAACATTCGTCTTTTTGAGAGAAGGCCAGAAGCAGGGGGATGTTGGATATATGATGCGTCTCCTCCAGAGCCATTACCTCTGCTTGAAAACTTGAGCTTAAAGGGTATAGACAATGTGAATACTGATGCCATTAAAGGAGAAATTCCCAGGTATGTGCCCAAAAGTACAAAGCAGAGATTTATAGATACAGCATGCTACTCTTACTTAGAGTCCAATGTTGAAGCAAATGCAATGGAGTTCACAGAAGAACCATTTCCAGAAGATGCAACTGAAGACTCTATCAGGAAATATGGTCCAGATTCGCCATTTCGCCACCACAAAGTAATCAAACAGTATATTCAAGATTTATACAAAAGGAAAGGATATGATGACCATTTAGAATTTAACACTTCAGTAGAGTTGGTTCAGAAGAATAATGATACTGGAAAATGGGATATAACATTAAAAAAATTTGGAAAGAAACTTGATTACCTAAGAGTTGAAAGTTTTGATGCAGTGGTTGTAGCCACAGGTCATTATGATGTGCCTTACTTACCTGATATACCTGGTCTCCAAAAATTCAGGGAAAAGGAAGGGAAGTTCGTTATTCATACAAAAGCTTTTCGTTCCAGAGAATTTTTCAGAAATAAAAAGACCATTGTTGTAGGTGCATCAGTTTCTGCTATGGATGCAGTGCAAGATATTTTAAGAGTTGCTAGTTTACCTGTACTATCTTCCAGAAAGATAACTAGCAAGCCACATCCTTACTTTGGGGATGCAGCTTTCAAGCATCCCGATGTAGAGAGATGTACTGAGATAATCAAAGTTGACAGTGAGACATCAACGGTTTATTTTGACGATGGTACTTCAGTCTCTGATGTTGATGCTATCATTCTAGGAACTGGGTTTTCTTACAACTATCCGTTCTTACCAAGACTTGATGTAACAGGAAACAGGGTGCAAAATCTATTCCAGCACATCTTTTTGATTGGTGAGGAAAACTTAGCATTTGTTGGGGCCATTACAGCAGGCTTGACATTTAAAGCATTTGAATGGCAAGCGGTTTTAGCAGCTCGTGTTTTCGCTGGGAGGGCTAAATTACCAAGTATCCAAGAACAAATAAGGTGGGAAAAAGAAAGAGTGCAAGTAAGAGGGAATGGGCCCAAATTCTGTGCTCTTTATCCTGATTTTGAAGACTACTTTGAAACAATTCGTAAATTAGCTGGAGAAGAGGGTCCTGGCAGAAGATTACCTAAATTCGATAAAACCTGGGAAGAATCATTCTATAAAGGCCGTAGAAGGCGTATGGACTATTGGATAACAAATAACCATAAACATATTGAAAGAAATGGCTCAGAAAATGTTTCAGTAAATACTGATTCTGCTAGTGTGAAAAATGAGTTAAATGGTAAAGTATATTAAACGAACTTGAATGAACTCTTGTTGAGAGTTTTCAAATTATCTTTGCAAAATTGGCATTCTGCTTCTATGTATGGTGAATGTAGCGAATACTTTTTCAATATTCTAAATGTATGGTCTAATATAACTTCAAAGTTGGAAAGCAAGAGGTCATTGTAGTGGGACTCTGTAAAGTTTATCAATCGATTACCCTTAACAAAAACTTCTAGAGCAACTGCAATATTGTAACATATGACAGGATTCAAATCCCTAATCTGCTGTTTAGAGAATAAAGTCATCGCTTTTACCACATTTTTCAAGCAGTCCTCCATTATTTTGGCTACTTCTTGTGTTAAAGTTCTTTCCAATGAAAATCCAACAATCAATGGCCTGTAAATTAAGACGTAGTTGATATAATAAGCTAATTTCACAAGGCCAACTTCTTTGCATCTATTCTCCATATATACATATTCATCCCATTGGAAATCATTATTTAATGATTCCCTCCAAGCTATTAAGCCGCTTTCAAAGCTATGACAAATCTTCAAAATACTTTCAATTGTCCCATCTGAGCTTTTCCATAATTCCAACAGACTCTTATCTGTAAAGTTAGAAAGTAAGATATTGTGTAAAAAACATGCTGTGTATATACTGTTAGAATCCCTCGGATATGATGAAACACATCCCATTGGGATGCTTATTTTGTATTGAAGATCTCCTAAATTAGATCTCTCTAGATTAGCCATTGTTGATATTAGACGTTCCATATGCAAATAGATCCAATAAATTGTTCTTAATCTCTCTTGTTCTGGGAAAGTATCGCCATCAGTTTCAATGAAAGAGACTAACTGGTCGGCCCCAATCATTAACTCTTTCCAATGGTCAGTTAACAGGCTAATCTTTAGATAGTATATTGATAAAAGAAGCTGAACTGTAATTGTTGAAAAGCTTATTTTCTCCGATGCTAAAACCTTTTCCTTAATACAGATAGCTTCCAATAAATAATCCCAAGCAGGCGGTTCTCTGACCATATTAACAGAAGAGTCTCTATAGCTTTCATCAGTCCAGAAATTAGCATCATCGTCCATAATCGTAACGGATCCAAGAGCTAATACTAGAAGTAAAATGCAGCTATCAGTATTCACCAGTAATCCATTTTTGATTACTTTTCCTTTAACGTTGTTAACTGTTTCTTCGCATACAATAGGATAAAATGGAAAAATATGAGTTAAATAAGACTCAGTCAAGATAATAGTTGATTTTTCATGAAGTGAAAAAATTGGTGCCCGACGTGAAACTACTGATGGTTCAAGGCGACCTTTATGAGAATAAATATCTTCATTATGGAAGGTTCTTCTCATGTGTCCAGAAATAGACCCACCCTTTGCTGGTTCTGTCAGTTCAAAATAAGGAATAACGAATTTCTCAAAGCTTTCATCGTTTTCTCGTCCTCTGGTGATATTAGAGAGAAGTGTAAGGTCTGCAATTTCATATTTACCTTTTACTTTATCATTTTGAGGAGTTTCGGTATCTTTACGTTGAAGTAATTCATTTGATATTAGATGTTCTAGTCTGCCATCCACTGAATCAATCTTCTTAAAAAGAAGGTTAAGGGTTCTCTCTAATTTTGTAGGCTGTACCTCTCGTTTGTAAGTGCATGCAATACCTTTCTGTTCACAGTTAGCACATGGTCGTTTTTCATCACACTTTGCCTTTCTTATTCTGCAAAATTCACAAGCGTTCAAAGCTCTCGGCATGTTGTATCTATGTTAGAGTATGAATAACTGTTCCCGTATAAATTTCAAAAGTATATAACTGAAATCGCGAGTTTGTCTTGACTCCACAGTTATCTTCCTGAGGACTACAAATCTAATCTTTATGTTCTTTGTCTTTTAGTATTTTTGAGGAAAGACATTATAGGATTTTGAATGATGTATAGATCCTTGGGTGGTTTTTTGTCATCCATGTTTTATATTCGATTGAATCTATATTCTTCTCACTGTGTTTTTTACTCTCGTTTCCTTTTCCTTAGCTTTTTTACATACACTTCCTTAACCCGATCTATTGTGAATATCATTTTCAGCCACTAACTACTGTAACATAACCAACGTATTCACTGATGGGGGTGCACTCTACAGTATTGAAAGATTGGTGTTTTTATGACTGTTGTCATCAGAGATAATATTTATTTAAATTGAATCTGAATTTCTAATCATATCTGAGATAGATTTTTTTGCCTATATTTTTACAGACGTGGTTTTTCGGAGACAGAAAAGGATTGTTATGGATTTGAGAGATATAGATAAAGTCAATGTATTTTCTTTTCTTGTTTGCAAGTAATGTATTCTATGATCTTATCAATTGCTGCAAACTTTTATATGCAAACTCTAATTAAATACTTAATAATTCAGCGTTTTATAACAAGATTTGTCTTTGGTAGCAGAATATAGATTTGTAGGCTTTAGTAACGTACCAGCAAAGGTCTAAATATATCAGTGGCTCAAATAATTATCGAGGTTCTTATGTAACTCAATTAAATAACTGTCTCTCGTGCGTTGATATTCCAGTTCAACATCATGGGAACGCATCCATTCGCCTCCATTTTTCCATATTTTGATTCTTGTCAGCCATTCTTGATCAGTTTCGGATGTACCTATATGGTTTTTCGTCACCTCAGAATCTATTTGCAATTGCTTTTCTACTCTCTTTAAAAATCCCAGGCGAGTGTCATTGAATATCTTTAATGCTAACGGTAAGTTATACCTTGCGTGTTGCTCTTCTACATCTAGCCAAAAAGCATTTGAAGTTTCCTGAAGTGCTCTATAGAGGGCCCATACATCTTGAAATCCAAAAGTGGAGCCAGCACCATAAGCACCAGAAGTTGGATGTGCAGCATCACCTATGAATGCTATCTTATCCTCAATAATTAGGTTACAAAGCCAAGGTGCTGACTCTAGAGGAAATGCGTGCACATCGGGCATAGCTTCAATCACATCCCCTATTACTGGATCCCAATCTTTAAAAAATTCTTTAAGACGCTGTGACCCCCATTTTCCAGTATTGGCATTCCACTTGAATTTAGATGCTATCTCTTCTGGTTCTCGTATCGAAGCAACTATACCATATTGGTTTAATCCAACTCTACCAAGAAAAAGCAGACCTCCCTTCTTTACCCATTGAGATATGTCATTTGGTACATTCTTAATCCTTGAAATATGAGACTCTGGAAAAACATTACGGTATGCAATTGTTCCTTTGTATGCCACTTTTCCATTTGGATAAAAGTGATTTCTCAATTTAGAATATATTCCGTCAGCTGAAATTAACAAATCCGCATAGACAGAAGGCTTATTTAGAAAATTTATCTTTACCTTTCCAGATATTATTTCAGCACTTTCAGCAGAATAGTCATACTTCACATTACCATTCCTTATGTGTGATAGTAACAAATTATGAAGAGGTATTCTGTGTGTGCGAGCTTCCAGGTACTGAGGATTTCTTTCAGGTAAAAGTGGCTTCTCATATAATATCTGACCCGTCTTCCAGTGCCTTGTTACGTAGGTTGTTACAGGATCCCCTCGATACAGTATTTCATTTAATTGATTTATATCAATAAACTTACTCAAGATATCAAAGCTTGAGTTTGTTAAGGCAATCCAAGCGCCTACTTCTCTTGCTTTTTCTGTGCGCTCATAGACTGTTACTGAAATATTAGGAAGACTTCCTAAAGCTATTGCAGCGAATGTGCCAACAATTCCACCCCCTACAATTGCAATTTCTAATTTCTTTGTAAAGTTATTGTTCACTTGCTCCCCGTTAGCTTTCGATTTAGTCATCTTTTAGAGAACTGACAAAATGACGCCTTAGTCAAGGTTACTTCCTATTCTTAATTCTCTTTTGGACTTTAATTGACTTATTATTGTAATTGAGATAGCTTTGTTTTATAGAATCATTTTGATCTCTTCTCTGACCTTATCATTTTTTTGTATAACGTAATCTTGTAAAGCCTCAAAGATTTTGATGGATCGCAATTCTGTATGTAAATTTTAACTGAACCACAGTTCACGCAAATTAAAATTGACCAAGATGGGTTACTTATTTATTTAGATTTCACTGTAAAACATTAAGTAATCAAATCTTGGTATACAATTTTCTACTTGAATCTGTTTCATTTTCATGGCTTCGAGAAATGGCAACGGCTGAATGTTATCTTTAAAAGTATAACAGTATATCTTAAATAGGGTCGTTATAACTAGAGCAACATTTCTATATAAATCTGCTCAGTATCGGCCCTTGGTTGCAAGACTAGCATTTTAGGAGCACTATCTATACCTTGAGATTGATTCAGTAGATTACAGGTAGATTCAAGATCACGCCAATCGCTTCTAGCTCCACTTAGAATGAACTACCTTACTTTGGCAATAAATCGGAGTTCTGTCTATTGAATAAAGACCATCTACAGCAATTAACAAGGCAACCGTTCTTGGAAGTCTTTTGTAGAATTAAAAATGAGAAACATCGTTGATTAAATCAAAATTGGCTACAAAAAGGTGATATCTGGGTCTTCTTAATCATATTGCAAGAACAGATTGAAGCGATTAATTCAACAAGTATGAGTTCCAGACGATTTAAATATTCCTAGACTCTTCAAACACAGCACCAACTTTCTCAAGCTCTTTATAAGAATGAAAATGTTCCGGAGGAAGGCTTAATGTTTTTTCGGATGGTAAAACGAATGAAAAATATCCGCTAAACTCTTCAGCTCTTATGAAATATGCTCGTCCCTACACGAAGTAGGTCCTTGCATAATTTCCTTTTTGAGAAATCATATTAGAAGTCTCAAAAATCTAAAATATCCTTTTTAGGTAAACCTGCGCAAACCTCCCGTGTTTTCCGAATGCTGAAAATATGGCAGGAATAGGGAAGGAAGTCATACGACACACTAAAAACTAAAAGGAGCACGGTAAAGATATAGGATATTGATTACCTATAAACTATGAACATCCATGTGTCCAGCTGGAAAGCCAAAAGCACATATTTAGCCTTTTGCAAAGGAATAATTAGCGCCATCACCGTCTAATTTGCAGCCATTTTTACGGTTGCAGTATCCTGTCATCTCACATGGCGGAAACCATAAAAGTCGATAAAGTTTCAAAAAACGTCAATGTGGGGAAATGAGATTAGGTTTTTGAGGTATGTGTATACTCTGTAGGGTTTCAGTTTTCGGTAGCTCCTATATTGGGAAACTATCTTGAACTGCATTAAACATGCTTGAGTTGCATTCCCCTGGAATGCTGCTCTCCCTATAAAGGCTAAAGCATTTCCTGAGTAGTTGGAAAGTCTGTAGACTTGGAATCCTTAACAGCTAGACAAATATGAGGCTACTTTTAGTGTTTGCGATGTTTATAGGCTTGCTTCAAGCTGCCCCCATCAAAGAATTGTTAGCTGGTAGCCTAGTAAAACCAAACAACGATTCTTTTTACACTCCTCCTGATGGATTTGAAAAGAAAAACCATGGTGAGATTCTAAAGCATAGATTAATAAGTGACTTGGGTTACTTTAAAGTTAAACCCAAAGTTTCTGAGGTGCATCAATTTCTTGTTCGTTCGGAAGATGTATATGGCAAACCAAATGCGTTCGTTACCACATTAATTGTTCCCCACAACGCAGACCCTAATAAATTAGTATCTTATCATGTGGCTCAAGATACATCAACTAATAACTGTGATATATCATACGCTGTACAGACAAATTCATCTCTTGGTGCTTGGGTTATACCACAAATCGAAGAATTGTTTATGCAACCATTCCTTGATGATGGAGCTTATGTCGTCGTTCCAGACCACGAAGGACCCAAAGCTACTTATACTGTGGGTAGGCAAGCTGGTCAAGCTGCTCTTGATTCGCTTACAGCTGTATTGAACTCGGATATTACTGGGCTCAACAAGGACGCTAGAGTAGTATTATGGGGTTATTCGGGTGGATCATTACCTTCTACTTGGGGAAGTCACTTAGCCCCAAAATATGCACCAGATATCAACTTAGTGGGTATCGCGGCTGGTGGTGTCATTATTGACTTGTTTACTATCATCCGTGCTAATTTAGGTACCCCAACAGCCGGGTTGATTTTTGCAGGACTTGAGAGCATGGCTCATGAATACCCATTCGTCGATAAACTTTTGAAAGAAAACTTTAAGGACAGAAAGGCTGCAATGGAATTTGAAGATGTCAACAATAGATGTTTAGTGAACTATATTCTACATTATGCATTTGACGATTTGGGGGATTATATGATCAATGACGGTAACGCAGTATTTTCATCAGAGGCACGGCCTTATGGTGATGCTCAGAATGTCATGAAATTGAATGCTACACCAGATACCAATGTTCCTTACTTTCTTTACAACTCAAAGGGTGATCAAATCATCCCGGTTAATGATACTGACATTTTTTACGAATCCCTTTGTGATAAGGGCATATCAGTAGAGTATCATCAGGATCATGTTGGTGGTCATATTACCCAAATATTTCTCGGTGCTGGAATAGCCATTGAATGGCTAAGAGACAGACTCAATGGAAAGCCTCCAAAAAAAGGTTGCCATAAAACTGAAGTTTTGAGTAATTTGTTAACTGAGGAAGGTATCTCTGGTTGGGGAGACGTTATTGATAATATTGTGAAAGAGGCTCTTCTACATGAAGAAGTAGGTCCTCTGGATAGTAGTGGAAATAGTACTAACAGCAAATCATTAGAAGCACGTGATTCTGTTAGCCCAGAGATGGCCCGTATATTAGCAGCTTTATTTTAAAATTTAACCGATTCTGAAGTCTGCAAAAGATTGCTTTTTTTAGAAAATCCTAAAGATGTTATGACTTGTTCGAAATTTGTTGTCTATAGAGCCTTTTGAAAGCACTACGTTTTACTTTTTAGATATAGAGCATAGAATGAAACTTGAAATTTAGATTAATTGTAATTTCCTTCACTATTATCGAAGATTAACTCAAACGTCTCTACTTATATTTAAATTCCTTCACCAAGATATAAGTAACTGAAGCTCGTGCTTTGGAGTAGCGTGATAACACTACTGAATCAAGACCTGTTAGTAAGTAGGAGTTGCTATCTAATTTTGAAATACGAGCAGATGATCATGAAAGAAAGAGTAACATCTAGAAAATTGAGGAAGTATTGTGACTACTTTTCCTTAGTGCAACCTATATGAATTCAAAGCTCTTTGAGTTTGCTACCGATCTTTCATTTACAATGTTCAGCCTAATGTCGTCGTATCTGAATATATTATGTGTGTATATAAACAAAATCATGATTCGCAGACTACTGTGGTTGCAGTTCGCAATGTATCTTATATAGTTGTCTATTGTCACTTAAAGTCAAAGAAAGTGAGGACATTGTGAACAGGGGTTTCCTCAATGACGCCAATTCACACTGAAAGGTTAATTCGCATATACTAATGGTCTCATTGCAACTGGCTGTATATATTTTTCGGCTGTCGCAAAGGCATAGACTCATACTGGTCTACAAAATATTGTAAACACATACAAAATGGCAAATAAATCAAACAGGAATTCTAATGAGCCATTTCTTGGAATCCTTCAGGTGAACACGACTTTCCATAGACCAGCAGGTGATGTGGGAAGTCTTGATACGTGGGATATACCAGTCCAGATTAAAGTCGTAGAAGATGCACCAGAGGGGGATGTTGTAAAGACATCACGAAATTATAGTAAGACATTTACTGATGCTTGGTTAAAGGCAGCACAGGAGCTAGTGGATGAGGGTGCTGTAGCATTGATTACTTCTTGTGGCTTCTTAGCAACACTACACCCTCTTCTCCAGTCTAAATTTGAAATTCCCATTGGAACCTCTGCACTTTTGCAAGTTCCTATAGCATCTAAGCTCATTCAACCATCTAAGAAGATAGGTGTTTTAACTTTCAATAAAGATTACTTAGGAAAGGAGCATTTGAGGGCAGTTGGAGCAGATGAAGATACACCAATTGTCGGTGTCAAGCCAAATGGATATTTCCAAAGATTCTTGAAAGGAGAAGTCGAATATGATTATTCTAAGGTAGAAGAGGATATTTTGGAGGCAGGTGAGAGATTGGTTAAGAATCACAGTGGAATAGGAGGAATTGTATTAGAATGCACTAACATCCCACCGTATAAACATCTGTTGCAAAGAAAATTAGGGGTTCCTATATGGGATATTCTTACATTGGGACACTTTGTCTACGAAGCTGGTATTGCTCCATCTTATAAAAAATGAGCTCTTCTTTTCATTATTATAATTGTCATACTTATATATTTAGTTCTCTATCTATGTCATGTTTAGAAAATACCAAATCTGAATCTTCCATCAACTCTTGTTGATCATATATCCTGTCACTTTCCGGCCCGTCCCTCAATCCATTAATATCTTTGTAAAGTGTAGGATCTCTCCACTTAAATAGATTCGTGAAGAAGTTAGATTCATCCTTAACCTTATTAACGACAAATTTTCCAAGGACGGGCAAAAATTTGAACCCATGACCAGAACCACCTGTAACAACCAACAATTTCTTATCATCTGGAACAAAATCAATAATGAAGTCGTTATTAATAGTATCAGTGTACCACAAAAGCTGTGTTTCAGTTATTCCTATTCCCGCTTCAACTAAATCAGGAGTGAAAACTTTTAAAAAATCCTTAACCAGGTTGATAATCTGTTTGGTTAATCTATACTCAGGTGGATTCGAATTTCTAGTTTTCGGAATGGAAACCTTCCTTGAAGTTAAATCTACAAGGTTTTTATATTTTTTCTGTCTTGTGATAATCTTAATAAATCCTTCTGGTTCAGTGATAGGAAAGAGGCCAAAACCTCCAAACTTCTCTTTTTCTCTTTCTTCTCCTTGCCTCCAGGTAATTATAGGAATATTATCTACTGAGTATTTTTTCCTCAAGTCTGGCCTCTCTTCTGGAATCTTGATAAGTACCACATTTCCAGAAGCTGCTTCACTTAGTCCGTCTAATTCTGGAATAAAATAAGTAGACCATGCACCAGCAGCAACAATTACCAAATCAGAAAAATGCTCTTTTCCATCTTCGGTAACAATACCTTTAGTAGAGCCATCTTTGTCTTTAATAATTTTTTTCAAAACACCTTGAGGCGATCCAGTGACGTACTTAACTCCTAACTGCCGAGTCAAGTAATTCACGTATGTACACGCTCTAGAAGCATATATTAGGCCACTTGTTGTGTCCAATGTCCCATACAATGAGCCCAATACCTTAGAATCTCTAATGCTTAAGGGGTTCAATTTTTGCAGCCATCCTTCTTCCTTAGCTCTTGCTACATCGGCTTCGTTGTTGATATCAAATTGAGTATGCAAGAGGCCATTTTTTTCAAACGTTTTCAAGTTATCTATTTCTGTCTTGGACAAAATACTGTCTAAGCGAATCATACCAGTGTTATCTATGATTTTCAAAGCAGAGTACTTCTGTTTCTCTACTTCTGGCAAACTCTTAATATCTTCGTCCCATTTGTAAAATTCCTTTCTTGCTTCTATTGCAAGGTTTTGGTAATGAATCTTATCTCCATAGTATATCCTAAATGATTTATTTATGTCAGCAGAAGCAGTGTCGGCTCCACTTTTAGCATCGTAGCTAATAGATCCCAAATCAAGCCTGTCAAATACAGTAATGTCAGAAAAGCCTTCTCTAGCTAAATGCAAAGCTGATGAGAGACCGAACACACCTGATCCTACTATAATGATTTTAGAATCCTTAGAAAAAGCCATTACTCTTTAATTGTTACCAGTACCCTTTTTCTTCCTGAATAATTATAGTTTTCATATTACGGTATTTTCATACCGGTCCCCCACGACGTTAACGGTCTCTATTTTGCACGGTTCGTGCGAACGCTATGTTCCGGAGCTAACTTCCCCCGAGATCTATTGTGGCACTGTGGCTTAATATGGTAGGGGAAATTTTCGTCTTTATCAAAAGAAGTATGATGCTCATATCACGATCCATGATTCGATAAAAATGGTTACCGGTACTCTTGTCAACTAAGACATTGTGGCCCATATGTAGTAAATATGAAGGAGCATATCAACCGATCGATATAAAACATGTGTCAGTGCAAAAAAACAGAAAGTGCATTGTGAAAACTTCCTAGGAAATTAGGGTATGAGCGATAACATAGAATCTAAAGCTGATTCAGCTATCTTGAATGGTAAAGATAGTGAGAATCAGATCTCGGTTACATCTGTTGCCGAAGGTGTAAAGGCTATTGAAGAAAAAAAGGCAGATGTAACCCTTAAGCTAATGGAAGAATATGGAGAAGAAGTAGGGAAATTGACACCAAAGGATGAGAGCAGGTTGGTTAGAAAGCTTTATGCCAGAGTGATGGTCATCACCTTCTTCGTCAACTTCATGTTGTTTATGGATAAAAATGCTATGGGGTACGGTGCTGTTCTCGGCTTGTTTGAAGACACCAACTTGAATCAGGATAAATATAACAATCTTCAGACGATATTTTACGTTGGCTTCATAGCAGGTCAGGTTCCCTCGCATTTTTTGTTCCAGAAGATTCCAATGTCAAAATACATATCTGGTGTCACCTTAGTATGGGCCTTGCTCACACTTTTGCATTTGACTGCGAAAAATTTTGGGGGTCTTGCAGCTCTCCGTTTTATCCTTGGCGTGACTGAAGCAGGCGTAACTCCTGCCATTCATCATACAATTGCTATGTTTTTTACACCAGCTGAACAGGCAATTGTCAATCCAATTTTTTGGATTTCGTGTCTTTCTGTTGGTGTTCCTGGGGGGTTGATTAGTTACGGACTTCAATTCGTCGAAACAGTATCTCCTTGGAAAGTATACTGGGCAATCATAGGTGGAGTTACTTTTTTGGTAAGCGTTTGGACTTTTTTCTGTTATCCAGATAATCCTGCAACTTTCAAGGCTTTGACTATTGAGGAGAGAATTCACGTAATCAGGAGAATTAAAGAGGCCACACACTCATCCATTGAACAAAAAGTAATTAAAAGGGAGCAGGTCATTGAAACATTGAAGGATCCTATTAGTTGGTTGTTCTTCTGGTACGTCTTTTTTGCCATGTTTTGTAATAATATACAATTCCAAGCTACCATTATTTACAAATCCTTGGGATTTTCGAATCTTGATTCAACATTAGTTGCAGTTGCGAGTGGTTGCTGGAGTATGACTATGTCAATTGTAGGGAGTATTGCCTTGTACTTCTTCAGATCACAAACAGCTCACGTTGGAACAGCATTCATTTTGGTTTCTTTGCTAGGTGGGTTGCTTGTTGTTTCTCTCCCTTACTCAAAGAAGTATGGTCTATTGGCAAGCATTTTCTTAGCTAATGCAAGCGGAGTCACATATACTGGAGTATTTAGTTGGTCACAGAGCTCTCTGGCGGGGTATACGAAACGTGTTACTAGAACAGTGTTGTTTATGATTGGATACAGTATAACAAATTTGTTCGCTAGTCAGTTTTGGAAGGCAAGAGATGCGCCACGATACTACAGAGCTTGGATCACTGTGATTGTTGGAGGATTTGTGATTCCTCCAATACTTCTTCAGACGATTAGGTATATCCTAGCGAGGAGAAATAAAGAAAGAAAAGAACTACAAGCTCAAATCGACCAAGGGATTGTGGAAGCACCGGTTGGTTATGTTGATGAAATTGGTGCACATGGAGAAGCTGTAAGAAATAAAGTCGACATTTCCATGTTGGATTTAACTGACTTGGAAAATAAGACGTTTATATATCCTTTATAATTCTCTTATGATAATAATATGTATAATTTATTTCTGAAATAGCTGTAAATAATAATGTAAACTTTGAATCGCATACTACAAGTTCCATATTTTAATACAAAGCAATGTAAATTAATCTATATTTTGAATTCCAGCATTAAGACAACTACTTACTACTAAAAGGCATTTTTGTTGAAGGCATGTAAAAAAAGATTCTCAGAAAGAGAGTTAATCCTTATTCACATCCACTTCAGATGGTGAAACAAATTTCGTTCTAAACCATAGTTTATATCCAAAGTACATTATAAAGTTAACAGCAATACCAATATAACTTGTGATGAAAACTTTGTAGTTAAATTTAGGAATAAAAGCACCATAACCGAAAAATATAGTTATGACGACTGAAAAAAATAGTGTGATATATGCTGAGTATGGCTGGAACCACATTCTAAATGGAATTGCTTCCCTGGGGACACCTTGGGCATTTATGACCCTATTGTATCCAATATAAGAAATTAACACATAGATCCAGTTTATTATACCAAAGACAGATACGGTTGATGTTATGTAGCTGAAAGAGCTTGCTGCTGACTCCTTAGCGTTCATGTATGCGAGTGCTCCGAAAAGAGATGCAAAAAGACCACCAGTGAAAGGAACACCATATCTGTTCAACCTCAAAAATATCTTAGGAGCGGCACCGTCTTTTGCTAAGCCATAAAGTTGACGTGAGCAAATGTATAAATCAGAAATAGCCGTGCTGAGAACAAAAACTAACAAAGTGGCGTTAATAAACGATGGAAGGATTTTAATTCCTGAGGACTTGATAGCGATCACATAGGGAGATGCATTAGCATTTGTTCCCAGGGCACCTGCCAATAGTGGATTCTTAGGAGAAACTGCTAATCCCAATAAAAAGACACCTAGAACATAAACGAGCCCAATACGGAAAATAATTTGCAATGAAGCACGAGGTATGGTCTTCTTTGGGTCTGGAGCTTCTCCAAATACCACTCCGATGGTTTCACTTCCTATAACTGCGAAAACCAGCTGACAAACACATGCAAAAAATCCAAGAAACCTTCCTGTGGACCCACCTACTAGATATTCCAAAAATGCGTCTTCTCTCCAGTATTGAAAGCCGATTGTTTTGTGAGCTGGGGTACCACCAGACGTAATTACCAAACATATGATAAATATCATCACTAAAATAACCAACTTTGCAGCAGACAACCAAAATTCTATTTCTCCATATATCCTGACCCCCAAGAAGTTAACGGCAAGAATTACAAAATAGAAAACAGTTACCCATACCGCCACATTTATATCAGGTCTCCAATATTGGATTACGAGTCCAGCTGCTGTCAAGTTCCCCGAGAACACTATGGCATATTTAAGAAAATAGTTCCAACCTGCTGCAAATCCTAAAGCAGGATCTACATATTTAGTGCAATATCCGCTAAAGGCTTTATCCATAGGAATAAAGCTTGCCATTTCACCAAGACTAAATATAACACCAACAAGAATACTTCCTGTGAACATATAACCAATGAATAAACTAGCTGGTCCTCCTCTCAATAATCCGGTTCCACTGCCAATGATCAAACCAGTACCTATAGCACTAGCTATAGAAAACATTGAAACATGTCTACTTTTGAGATTTCTCGCCAAATGTATTTCTTCGTTGTTCTTCTCAGTGTCTATATCATTCCCTTGAAAACTAACTTGTCCCTCAAGCTCATGACTGTCTTTACTTTCGTACAGCATGTTGGTCTATCCTAACTATATTATTTTATTCTATTCTCTTTTAAAATTTAAGTTATTGACGTTATATTAAACTTGATGCATAGTTTAAGATAAGCTTTTTCCTTACAATATACTAAACTACAATATGAATAACTACATGAATAATTTATTTAGTAGAAGGCCATCGATTAAACTGCTGATATTGCGTATTCTATCACCTGCACATACGAAAATTTTCATAATGAGAACAATAGGCGTACGGCAACGAGAGATCTTAAATATGCTAAGCGGTATTGTGGAAAGCCACATTTTAGTCATCTTACTTAACTAAGAGAGCAAATTGAAACTACCTTACCTACCTTATACGTATTAATTCAAAAATAAGTAAGCAGACTCGATATACGACAAACCTATAATGGCAGAAGTTTTTTACGAGAGAAAAAAAAGATACTAACCTAACAGTTGCGATGAACTGCGTCAACGGTTTTACGTCACTTTCAATTTAGCATACAGTAGACTGTTCTTTTTAGTATTTAAACTATTTTTTTTAGTGATTGGTCCATATCAAATATGCTATGTAGAGTACGGAGACAATTGCCTTATTTAATCCAAGCCAAGTGCTTCTCTTTGAGACTTTGACTTAGAGTCGAAGAACGGAATTTCTGCCAAAGTTGTAACTCTAGTTCCATGTCTTGCGTCCTTTCCTTCATGATCGAAAACTGCATTATGAATAGCAATACGGTTGTCCCAGATTGCTGAAGTTCCCAATCCCTTCTTTGTTGGTTGCCAGTTAAATCTAACTTGAGTGTCGAGGTTGTTCTCGTAAACATCAAACAAATAATTCAAGACTGTTTTAGATTCTTCTGGTTCTAATCCCACAATTCTGTCTGTCATAGCACGATTGACAAACAAGAACTTCCATCCAGTGGCGGGGTGAGTTCTAACAAGTGGATGTTCCCTTTCAATGTATTTTGGGCCCTTCAATGGGTCTTCACGGTCAACGTATTGATGTGCTGACCTGTAGATAGCAGTCTTACCATCCAAAAATTCTTGGAATGGTTTAGATAATTTATCATAAGCAGCATATCCACTTGCCCATAAAGTATCACCACCAACATCAGGGATAGTATCATTATGTAAATGAGTAAGTCCAGCTGGCTATATATAAGTTAGTAAATCTGTTATTGTTGTTGTTATTATTAATTTTATTACCACTATCATTGAAATAATACTTACCTGTTTCTCGTGAACTAAATCTGTGTGCCAGCGAGAGTTACCGATTCTTGAATTCCTAAAAGTTTGAGGAAGTCCTTTTCCCCTGTTGTAGTCTCCCCAAATCACGGTGACACCGTCAACTAATCTAGCAGCCTGTGGGTGTACTTCAACTTGACCCCAATACTTACCGATATCTAATTGTTTGATAGGAGATAAATCTTGATCTCTGAAGAAAACAACAACTCTCTCAGCTACCAAGAGCGCCAATTCGTCCAATTGCTTTTCATTCAAATCACTCAATTGAAGGCCAACAATTTCTGTACCGATATGCTTAGTTAAATCCTTAACTTCCTTAGCAGCTCCGAAAAGTGCCTTTTTCTCAGGGTCCGCATTTTTACCCCTTTCAATGTATGGAAACTCAGTATTCCTAACTTCAAAAGCTTCATCAACAAAAGTTGGAATCTTTTCTTTAGGTGGTTTAACTGGGTAACCTTTAGAAATATCAATATTGTGCCTCTCAAATCTGTCTTTTGCAGTTTGTGGAAGCTTGTCAAGCCATGAATCCTCGTAGCCTGCCTTAGTTTTCTCATTGTAACCTCCACGACCAAGAGGACCAAATCCTGTAAGCTTGTTCACAGCTTGAACAAGGTCATCTTCCGCGCTGTTGCTAGTTGCTAAAGTTGGACTCATCTTAGATATATGTTGCTCCACTTAATTCTCATCTAATATTACCGATCTACAAGGGGATATTTCGTCGTTTTATATTTAATATAGACCTGTGGCTTCATGTCCCTATTAATAATCATCTGAAAATTGCGAAAAAAAGATATGTAGCCACATCCTTGGTTGCAATTGCTGAGGACATACGGAGTAACTTCTTAACCAGTCTAAAGACTATCCCGTCCCACGAGGACTGTATGAGGTAAAATTTATCTATATGATCTGATTTTACTTCCTCCTATATATTTAAGAAGTGCGATAATCCATATTTTGGTAATTTGCTCTTCATTTCGAGAGAAAGAGGAGGATACATCTTCAACAGAGTGCAAAACCTATCAAATATATTGGATTTTGATTTCAATTGCAGATGTCTTTTATTAGAATGCTTTTGAATTGAATGTAACTTCGGTACATTCCGATATTTCGGATTTAGCTTCATATTATTCAGATCATACCATAAATAATTCATGTGGCTTTTGATAGTAAATGGTGATATTTCGCGAAAATTTGTATTTCGCAGCCTTCGGTAATCACGTTCGCAACGGTAGTGAATAGCGGAGACACACATTGCAATGAAATCTCAATTTCGTTCATTTTACTGTTGTGTAAGAAATTAAAAACTATGGTATTATTTTATGTGACTTGAACTACCTTTACATGCTTCAAATAAGGATTGAAGACAATAAATGCACAACTTTTTCAAGTATAAATCACTAGTTGGCTTATAAAGATCACTTGCTTTTGATTGAATACTTATGCATTGAAAGCGTGAACTTAATAAACTGAATTCATATGTGATGTTCCTTCTTTCAAAGTTTTTTATAAATTTTGTAAATATCTCGTAAAACATATACTTAGTTGAAAGCCAGAGGAAGCAAGTGATTGTATATCTGAAATTGAATATTAGAAAATCTGACTCAAAATTGCGTGGATTTGCATTAAAGCTAGTCATATAGAGCAAGTGATCACTGCTGAGTCAATCTTGAAGGATTCTCTTGGGTTGATTAATCTAAAAGATTATTTTCCTAATTAGGAAACCGCCGATAAATTATTATCGGTTATTACCTCACCAATTGGGATAGTTCTTTCAATATCACCCAGATCTAGGGACAAAGATTGTCTTGTTTAGCCCTGTCTTCATAAATAAAAGGCGGAAATCAAAGGAAAAAATGAGAATACTTTCAAAATTGTGTCAACCAAGATGGGAGACATAGAAGTGAAAGAGCCGGCAGCTCTGAGTAAATTTTATCAAGAGGTGGTAGAGATAAGAGAAAATGATAGTACTCAACTAGAAAAAAGATTCAGTTTGTGGAGTACGAGTGCTTTACAATACTCGTTGATTTGCTCTTCAATCGCAATAGGGACATTTCTCAGTACAGTAGTGGGTATCGGGGGTTCTCCAGTGTTACTATATGGTTTTATACTAGCTGTTCTGTGTGATCTCATCGTCTGTTATTGTTTGGCTGAAATAGCATCCGCTTATCCACATTCATCTGCTCAAGTCCATTGGACCTATGTTTTGGCACCGGAAAAATGGAAGCGTTTCATGAGTTATATAGTGGGTATTCTATCATGTGCTGGATGGATATTTGCTTGTTTTACCGTAGCTTATACATGCTCAATGATTATAATTGCTTTAGCTCAAATCTATAATCCTGTTTATGTTCCTCAAAATTGGCATTTCTATGTGATTTACTTGGCAATTATGATAACCACCCTTTTGGTTAATATATTTGCTATGTCCCTGTTTCCATTTATTACCTACTCTTTGGCATTCATTATAAACGCAGGAACATTGTTTATAGTAATTGCTTTATTGGTGAGAACATCACCCAAGCAATCAGTGGAATTCGTATTTAAGAATATATCCAATGAATCAGGATGGGCCTCTAATGGATTGGTATTTTTTCTAGGTCTATTACCAAGTATTGCCACTGTTGCAATGTTTGATGGAGCTGCACATATGACGGACGAAATTCCAGAACCTGAAAAGAATGTTCCCTTAGTTATGATCATTTCCAACACAGTATCTGCTGTTGTAGCCTTTTTGGCTGCAATTGTCTACATGTTTTGTGTCGTGAGTACTGATAATATGGCAAATCCTGTTGGTGGACAACCTTTTATTCAGTTAATGTCTGATGCCTTTAAATCCAAAGCATTGACTACAATCGGCTCTCTTGTGGTGTTGTTAACCTTCTACGGTTCTCTAATTGGTTATTTATGCTCTACATCAAGGTTAGTTTGGTCATTCTCTAAGTCTAATGCATTACCATATGGTGAACGTTTCTTGAGCAAAGTTCTGGATCGCTGGAAAGCTCCAGTCAACTCCTTGCATTTGGTCAGTTTAATTACCTGTCTTCTTGGGCTAATGATTCTTGGATCAAGTACTGCACTTTCCGCAGTTTTGGGTTCAGCCATGGTTTGTTTGTACTTATCATACATTGTCCCAATAGTATGTCTTTTAGTAAAGTCTCGGTTTACGACATCAATCCACGAAAGGTATCCATTTACCATTGACAATGATGTGCTGGTGCGTGAAGATAAACCATTTAAAAATGCCCCTTACTTCAATCTTGGGAGTTTTGGCATGATATTAAATGTCGTATCTATTATATGGGGATGCTTCATCCTAGTTTGGTTGAATTTCCCCTTATACTATCCAGTAACAACTGGCAACATGAACTACGCGTGTGCAGTACTAGGTGTTACCTTTGCAATTGCTTTGATATTGTGGGTCCTGTATGCAAGAAGATATTATGATCACAATGAGGATATACAACACTTTTAAGTACTATTGGGGGAACTTTCATAACGATAAGCATTTACACATAGTTTTACTCTTGCCTCTGGCAGTTATGACTTAAGGATTATTGCTCATTTGGTTTTTTTTTCTCATAGTTAACAGCCAATAGATAAGGTTTAGATATAAAGTTGTCATATAAGCAGGGTCTTTATAAATTAGTAAAGTAATGTATATATTGATATATCATCAATACTTTTGCAGCACTTTTTTTCCAGCTTTCCCTTTAAGATACAAAATTTACATAAAACTGCACATATATTAAGCACAATGAACGGATATGTTGTAAAAAAAAAAACAAATGCAAAATATGTGTAAGTGTTTCACGTGAAGATAGACTTTAAAAATAATATTAAAGAGACAACAGATCCTAAGGATAATTAAAGATTATGATCTTATCATGATTTCACCCGATTCTTCCACCAAAGCTAAAGTAAAGAGGTCCAGAAATAAGATTCCTGGGTCTTGTTCAATCTGCCGTAAGCGAAAAGTTAAATGTGATAAGAAGAAACCATTTTGCGGGAACTGCTCAGAAAGAACTATAACACATTTATGTAATTATGAAGAACCAGTGTGGACTAAAGATTCTCTTGCCAATGAGAGTTTAGTTGAAAATCTACAAAATGAGATAGTTGTTTTCAAATCAACAATTAAATCCCTAGAGCAGCAGATTGAAAAGTATCATTTAAGCAGTCTAGCATCATCAACACTCGTTAGTACGATCACTACCCTGGAAAATCAAACCATGGTGAATAACGATCGAGAGGTGTCGTTGAATTGTAACTCTTTAGCAGATAAGAATCTTAAATACGCCTTTTGTGGTCCTACGGCTTATATGTTTATAACATTGAATGACCGATATGCAACAGAGCCTTTTTCGGATTATTGCATAGACCAGTTGAAAAAATTTAAACAAAAATCAGTATATTTCGAGCATCAGAATGATAGAAGGTCAAATGTTGTTCATCCCGAGAGCATATCACTTCCTGTTTCTAAATTATGTGGGAATACTTTTCCAGTTCTCCCTCCAATTAAGATAATGACAGCTTTAATTCGAAGGTTTTTTGAAAAATGTTACTTCTTCATACCCATACTTGATGAAAGATCTTTCATGAATGATATCGGGCAGATATTCAGTCATAAGGATTCTATAAGTCCAAATGATCTCAAATATAGAAGTGACACCATTGCTCTGCTTTTGAT
This sequence comes from Priceomyces medius, assembly GCA_030570455.1. Lineage (NCBI taxonomy): Eukaryota > Fungi > Ascomycota > Pichiomycetes > Serinales > Debaryomycetaceae > Priceomyces > Priceomyces medius. Next base: position 37,590 of record JAJLVV010000008.1, on the reverse strand, counting down.
TATTCTCAGATATGCGTTCTTGTCACTCCCATTGAGAGCACACGACAAGCACAAATTATCTGAGTATGACTACAATTTGGTTATACAGATTGAAATAACAAGATCAATTATACCCGTTTCTTATATTCAACAAGCTAAATCACTTTTATTGAATGCTTCTAGCTTCAGCAATATAACTTTCAAAAAAGTTCAGGCTATGATGCTATTGCTATCTTATATAAAGATTTCACCTGAGGAAGAATTCATTTCTCCCGAGACCAATGTCTTGATAGCTCTAACAGTTCAGATGGCTAAGATTCAAGGACTTCAAGACGACCCATTGAGATATCCTCATTTCATAGATAAAAGCGATTATAATTTGTGGAGGAAAAGTTGGATTGTTGTTACTTACTTCGATATGTTACAATCGTTCAACAGTGGTGGATCACTCATAATAGGTTATGATGATATTGATACTAAAAAAACCTTTGAAGACAATGCCGACGATCAACTTTGGCTTCCTTCTTATGAAATGAAGGTTAGAAAAGCGTTTGAGATAATATATATGGTCAATAAATTGATGAGAGAAGCAGTATTTATTTTAAATAAGAAGGGATCTCGCTTTTTGTTATCTCAAATAGATGCTATACTTCTGGAAGCTAATGAATTGCTTTATAAAAGACTACTGAAGTACTCTCCTAACTACTTGGGGGAGATAACGGTGTCTGATGGTGAATCAGGTGCACTTTTTGAATTAAGAATTGAGCTAATTGAGAAAATGTATCATATTAATTACTTGATATTTATGACAATAGACGATTCACTAGGAAGTGTCTATTTGGCTTTTGCGGTAGAGACAGGACTCACTTTAATCAAATTAGGCTTAATGTTTGCTGAAGATTCATTTGCCATAACTACACCTGAATACGAGACATTGATCGGAACGCAGTTATATGCTTCTGTTACAAATGTTGTAACTTCTTTTGGAGGTATTTTGAGTCGAATCTTAAGTGGTGATGTTTCTTTAACTGATATCTTTGAAAATTTCAATTCGCATGGTAATACGTCTCTAAGCTCATGGATTCCTATAAGCAATGATGAAGAGGAAAGCTTAGCAAATTTATTCGAAAGAATCCAGCTGTTATATTTGCTCTGTATTGAGTTATCTGTGAGATTTGTTCAATGCTATAGATTGTGTTATACATTAAGACTAGTTCTTAAACATTTTAGGTGCACTTACCCTCAAATATATACCCGTCTGTGTCGGGGAAATAATTCCAAATTTGATGACTATGAAAGTGAAATCTCAAATTCTCCAGTGCACGGGTACTGGAATGATAAAAATATAGATTTTAAATACGACTTTGAGGATTTTTTGTCCAATTTAGGTTATGACATTGATCCATTTACGAATAACGTGAAATGAATAAACAGTACAACACTAAAACATGATAATGACAAAAATTCAGAAAACTCAAAACCTTCAATTCTTTTTTTGTATTTATACATACTTGAAACATCTACGGGGCAAATCAAATACTTATTTGATAGGAGATTACTTTACATTCAAATTCTTTAAATAAAAAATTTCTAGGAAGCTCAACCCATAAGAAAGTAAGCAGAAACAAAATTTGAACAAAATTGTAATCATTGGATTGGTTTTAGATTTAAGTGATTTAAATCATGGAGTGAATCTTCAGTAATGGTTCTAATGATGTTTCTTTCGACAAGATTCAATGAATAAAGCAAAATAACAATACAGTTAGACACCTTTGAGTCTAATGTACTAATTTGTTTGTTCCTCCTTTTTTTCCCACTTAAAATTTGGTTCAAATTGATGTAAATCTTTATTATTTTATTTTGAATATGACCTGTCATTTGCTAAAATTAGACGGCACATTGAAGGGATTGCCTTCAAAAAGCTCTGAAGCTACTGATTTGTATTCTAAGTCAGTATTCCCCTTCTTAGCCACTGCCCCCAAATGTAGATTTTTGTACTTCGCTAGGTACTGTATTAATCCACAAGATCTTAGTTGTATAGATAATGTTATCTGCAGCTTATCAGTTGCGCCACAGTCTGCAGCATCATTTGCAGCCAATATGTTTCCGAACCGACGAACCGAACCGATAAAAAAATTAAAGGATCGTTCAACATTAATTGTAGTCATCGCTACCATGCGTATAAATTATCATTCACTACAATAAGATGAGTATAGAAACACAAGAGACAGACCCACTTTTAGCAAAGTCAGGCAGTAATCCCCACAAAGATGGTAATAATAATGATGTTAATGGTGGCAGATTCTCATCGGCTAAAAATTTTACGTTCATAGAAATTTCATTACTTCTTAATGTTTTCCTTTCAGGTTTTGACGGAACTGTTACTGCATCAACATATACTACTATAGGAAATGAGTTTGAATCAGCCAGGTTTGCTTCTTGGATAACTACTTCGTACCTCATTACGTCAACAGCATGTCAGCCCTTATATGGGTCGCTTTCTGATGTTATTGGAAGAAGGTACTGTGTATTTTTTGCCCTTTTCTTCTTTTTAATTGGCTGTTTTGGCTGTTCAGTAGCTCCTAGCTTCTTTATTTTGAATTTAATGAGAGCAGTTACTGGAATTGGCGGGGGAGGTCTTTTAACCTTAGCTACTATAATTAACTCAGATGTGATATACCCAGAGAAAAGAGGATTATTTCAAGCCTTTCAAAACTTGTTACTAGGATTTGGCGCAATCTGTGGAGCTTCATTAGGTGGCTATATTACAGGAGAAATAGGGTGGAGATTTTGCTTCCTTATCCAGTGTCCATTGACGTTATTCAGCTTAATTGTAGCAATATATCATGTGCAAAATCAAGAATCTTTTCAAAAGACTCATTTTAATCAGTTGCTTGAAAAAGTAGATATAAAAGGGGGAGTGGTATTATTGTTATCTGTTCTGACACAGCTTCTAGTTCTAACATTAGGTGGCAATGAACTTCAATGGAAAGATCCAAAACTATTTTTCCTTGCTTTATTTAGTGCCCTACTTTTAGTGACGTTTTGCTACATTGAAAATAACACAACTGCAACCCCAATAATAAGAGTTCTGCACTATAAAGATTCATTTAGTCTTCTGCAACTTGGATTGAACTTCTTGATAGGAGTTTCTTGTTATGCCTATCTTTTTGCCCTTCCACTTTTGTTTCAGCTTGAATTTGGTGATTCGCCAACTGATGCTGGCTTCAGGCTAATGGTTCCGTCACTAGCTACTCCGATAGGAGGTTTATTGGCCGGAATCGTGATGGCTAAATTTAATTCATTAAGAGTTCTTGTCTTTGCAGGAGTATCTGTGATGACTTTTGGAAACTTTTTAATTTTACTGGTTACAGAAAATACAAAAAAATGGCTTGTTAATTTGATTCTTATGCCAGCGAATTTTGGACAGGGAATGGTATTTCCCAGCAGTTTATTCACCTTTATCTTTGCACACGGAAAAGCTCACCAGGCATCCTCTACGTCCACAGTGTATCTTTTAAGAAGTGTTGGTGGTGTCTGGGGGGTTTCTGGTATTTCTGTTATCATACTGAGTATATCAAAGACGACAATCTGGAGACACTTGCGAGAAATGGGCTTGAGCACACATGAGGTTAATAAGATAGTTTCTAGAATGAATAGATCATTAGACTATGTTCATCAACTCCCCGAGGACATTAAAAATGTTGTCTTAAATGACTATGTGACATCTATACGATTCGCCCAACTATTTTCTGCTTGTTGTTGTACTTTAGCTTGTCTATTATTTATTATAGGTAATATTAGTAGAAAAAAGCCACAACTAGCAGCTTGCTAACTGTGGTTTTAATTTTCAATTTATATAAACGTTTAAATAGATATTTATTGTCAGAGTATTTTTCATTTTATGTGGATTATCCAACCGAACCGAACCGAACCGAACCACAGTAAATGGTACTTAAGCAGCTAATGTATGGGATTATATAGTTGTTTGTTCAATTGATACTCATAGTTAAAAATGATTCTTAATTTGTTGACGTTTCTCTTTCTTTTCTTTAGTACGGTAAAAGGTGACTGGCAGTATAGATCACGCCCTGACTTAGCACCCCCTAAGTTAAACATCACTATTCCTATACAAAAGGATTCATCCCCAGGATATCTATTTATTGCTCCATTCAGCGGATTTCCAGAAGTTGGAGTAAGTCACGGTCCTAGACAGGCTGCTCCTTACATTTTTACTGACCAGGGTGAATTAGTTTGGTCAGGCTTCACTTACTTTTCCATATGGGCAACAAACTTCCAGGCAGGTAGAGTTAATGGTGAAGACATTTTGTTCTCTTTTGAAGGCTCTCATAATCCAGGTTATGGTCATGGTCATGGCCATATAACTTTCTTGGATAAAAATTATGAAACTGTGAAGGAATTGAGAGCAGGAAATCATAGGATTAGTGACAAGCATGAATTTCACATTATCGGTGAGAAAACTGGACTTATTCAGATTTACCATCCTGTTCCTAGAGATCTTACACCTTTTGGTTCAAAAAAATCTCAACAATGGATTGTTGATGCAAGATTCCAAGAATTGGATATTGAAACAGGGGAGGTCTTATTTGAATGGTCATCTCTAGACCACGTTTCTCCAAGTGAATCAGTATTACCAATTACTGAAGGGCATGCCGGATCTGGTTATAACTCTAGCGATGCCTGGGATTATTTTCATATTAACTCTGTTGACAAAGATGAGGAAGGAAACTACATTTTGTCAGCTAGGCACAGTGCTGCTATCTATAAAATCAGTGGAAAAACAGGTAAAGTGATTTGGAAGCTTGGTGGTTTACCAGGAATTACTACTACTGACTTTGAGACCAATTCTAACTTGACATTTTCGTTTCAGCATCATGCTCGCTTGTTATCTACTTCAGAAGATGGAACGAAAGAAGTCTTTTCTTTATTTGATAATTCAGCTCATGGTTCAGAAGATAAAAATGGAAAACAAGTTCAATATAATGATGTTTCTAGTGGGAAGATTATAGAAGTTGACACCAAAAACTGGAAAGCGACTCTTTTGTTCAATGGAAATGCTCCATACGGTCTATTAGCAAAATCTCAAGGTTCAACTCAAGTCTTGCCCAACGGAAATGTTCTTGTGAACTGGGGATCTAAAGGTGCTGTGACTGAATATAATCCTAACGAAGAGCCAATTTTCCATGCATATGTTGACTCCGGTTCTTTAAGTTTACATACAGAGAACTATAGAGCTTTCAAATTCAATTGGACTGGTATTCCTAATGAAAAAATTGCAGTTTTGGTAGAAAATACAAAAAGTGATTCTTCAAATATTTATATTAGCTGGAATGGGGATACTAGAACTACCGAATGGAAAGCTTTTGAAATAACCTCTAACGGAGGAAAAGTAGAGATTGCAAAATCAAAAAGAACTGGATTTGAGACCAAAATTGCTTTGAAGAAAGAAGTTGCGGGTACAGTAGTGATTGAAGCGTATGATAACGATGGCTTGATCTTGGCTTCTTCGGATCCTGTTACTCCAGAGCCTGAGGTATTGCCATTTGAAGAATCCTCTTTTGAAATAGAGGAAGCTAGTGGTTTCCAATCTTTTTTTGAATGGAACTCAAGAAGATTCGGTAGAAAAGCAGCTTATTAGAAGATAGTTGCTAAAAGTTTCATTGTTTTCTCTCCTGTTAAAGATTTTGTTTGTTTGTTCGCTAAGGTTCAGGAATCGATCTAATCCAGTTTTATCTCATTCTTTCGAGAAGTCTGTTTTTTTATAGTCTATAATATTACGTAAGTAAAGAATTTCAATTAGATTTCCCTATATTATCACTTGATTGTGGAAGTTCCTCATAATTGATCATGTCTAACATCGGCAAAGAAATAAAATTTATGAAAAAGTCATCCTTAGACATATCGATATCAAAGTACTCTGTTCCAAAAATATTCAGTCCTTCATAATTCGGAGGAGCTGCATCACTTACAAGAAGATTTTTGATCTTCATGCTTTTACTCCTGTCATTACGTTGAGTATATTCTTCCTCAATTTTACCATTACCATAATCTTGCATTTCATGCCTGACTTTCTCATGCTGTAGGGCAAGGGTACCTTCAGTTAAACATCTCTCAAAGATCTTTCCTAGGTGTATTATAGAGTGATACCAACGCCTTGCTAATTCCCATAAATCAGCCCAATGTACTAACATTTCCATATTTTCGTATGCGATATTTTTGAAGTTCTGTTTTAAGTCATGCACTTCCTGGTTTAACACGTTGTCATCAGATTCAGAAGATGACACGTACTTTCCTATGACTTTTGCTGGAATAGCGTAAAAGTACAATGCTGTTATAGATGCAGTGAATACCTCAAACCCTGTGAATGGAGCAAGCACCATATTATCCTTTTTTTTTAAGTTAGCTACTAACAAGGTGAGCCTTTTAAGTAAATCTAACAATTTAATGATCGAAGATTTCCACCATCCAGTAGGCAAAGTTTTAGGATCACAGAAAAAATACTCTCTAAGTAGAAATATTTGGCACAATAGTAATAAGGCATGAAAATACCCAAAATGGGCGCCATCTGATTGAGATATATGTGCCTCCAAGTTCATATCGTTTAATTGAGCGTGATGTGGAAGCGCTGCATGGAAATCATTCAATTCATTACTAAGCTTGGAAAAAGAAGAATCATTTTTCCATGGAGATGCCTTTACCAAGTTTCCATCAACTTCGCCAACCCAACTTGCAATTTTTGACCATAGTTCAAACAAAATAATAGTAAAAGCGCAAATAGGAAGAGAACTTAATTTCATGCCCTTTTTCTCTTTGATACATGATACTGCCTCCTCATAAGTCATACTTTTGTTTAGTGTTCCAAAAAGAAAGTCTCTTTCATCGCTTGGAAATCTTATCTTTATGTCAGATATCTTGATTGCAGGAGATCGATTTCTTCCGCTTGAGTTACACCTGTCCATCATATAAACAGACCAAATTGTGCGGCGTTTACTTTCGATATATATCATTTGGTCAACTTCATTTCCAATTTTGGAATCATTCGTTAAGTTTTTCTCATTTCCAAGCCCTAAAATTAATGCCATGCGAGCAGCTATTCCCACGTAAACAAAACTTCTAGCACTATTGCCTTCACCCCATTCATGGCTGCTTAATATTACCAAGGCTTGTATTCTTTGTACCGTTGGACTATCGAAGACTTCCTTTAGTAGATTCTTTGCATGCCAACCAAAGTATTTTGAAGCGTTTGAAGCTCGAATACCTGGAGTATCTTCTTCCAAAATAAGTTCAGGTTGTTCATCGGAAGAAATAGAAGATGATTCTTTCTCGACTACTGGCTTGAATTCTTCTGGGTTCTCTAGAACTGAAAAAGACCCATATAGCTGGGACATATAAGGATGAAATCGAGCGCAAAGAGAGAGAATAGCTAATAAAAGAATCGGATCTGGGAGTCTTAAAGGGTTGATTTGATTTTCTCTAGTTACTTTCTCATTGTAAAGACTGATATAAGACTCAGGAACAAATATGTCTGAATTTAGAAAGGCAAGGAAAGACGGCTTATGTACGAAAGGAAATATACCCTTGTACTGGTTTTCGAAAAATATCTCAACAACTTCCAATAAAATCGCTTTAGGAGGAAGTTTCACATTAACCTTATCCAAGGATAATTCTTCCTGGTTCTTTTTCTTCAAATCAGTAAACGAAGACCTCATCACGCCTAAGTGTTTGGGTAGTTTTCTATCTCTCAACTGTGACAGCTTGAGTGTATATGAACATTTTAAGTTTAGTTTTTGACATTTTAGACACGGATTGTTATCATTTAAATTCACACATCGTATTTTGCTTTCTCGACACCTATCACAAGCAACTCTTGAGCGGTTTTTCTTCTCTAGAGGAGCCATGGGTTTACGATTTACATAAACGCAGATTTACTATAAATTTATTTACTCAGAACTTATCGGGCACGTGAAAGATTGTCAATTTTGCGTTAGTTCTTAAATATTTGAGATCTTACAGTAATTGAAATCAAATTACAAGCATATCACCATTTACTTTGCTCTACTTAGAAGTCAATTATTATGCTTGAATAATAAAAAATTGAGAAGATTTCAACTAATCAGCCTTATTTGAGAGATTGAAAGCTTCCGTAGTTGGTTCCTCTTTTCGTTTAAAAATAATATGTTTAATTTTAACCTACATTGGTAATTTTCAACACTAATATTACCATTAATCTTCTTGTCTTATTAGTGGTGGTGATTTATTAACGATTAGGTGATCACCAAGATGGAAGATTCCTTCCTTTAGGACTCGCTTTAAAATAGCAGATAATGTAATGGAAGATTTACCAATGCAGAGACTTTTAATCTTTCTACGGGCTGCAAAAGAGAGTACCATCCTTGCTTTGTATAATATTTTCGCATCCGTTTTGGTTGCATGTGTCTATACGTTTGTTGCCGCTTTTTTGAATGGTGTCTATTCACTTGACGTTCGCTTGAGGAAATATAAAATATTTTGAAGTAGGAAATTGTGATATTCTTCCACTATCTGAACCTCATGTTGAAGTTCTTGTACCCATAATCGCTGTCCAGACATCATATGAAAATAGTACCTAGCCTCTAAAACTATTTAACTATCTCTAATCTTGAGCCTGTGAATTTTTTTTTTTTGTAATTAGGTGTTCTTGATATACATATATACGAGAATTCAGGAAAAGCATGTTACAACTTAATTACTTATAACAGCCTCGAAATTATAAACTGGTTGAGCAGGGAAGTCGTCAGTCTCCCTCAAATCTCCATTATTTTGCACTTGTATCCAAAATCGATCTATACTAGCATCAATTAGAGGATCAATAGTGGTCAGTGTCAAATCTTTGCTCGTAATCCAACCAGTCATTTTATCAAAGCTAGTTAATAAACCTGGACACTTCTTCCTTGCGAATTCTAACACGCACCATAAACAAACACTACATTTATAGCAAACGTAGTATTTTTTCGCACGCTCGCTGCACTGTTGGTATAGTATTTCTAGCTTCTCGACTATTCTTTTAGTGCTTTCAGTTTCATCTGAATAATCTAGTGTCAACCATGTCATCAATCCTAAAGAATCAGGTGACTTGAAATAATTAAATGCACCAGTAAGTGAAAAACCGTCATTCATTACCCTGAGGAAAACTGTGGAGATTGTTGAGCATATTTTGACCAAAGCTTTATAAAGGGGTGCTGCCAAAATAAGTTCCAATTCCTCTCCAAACATCTTCGAGCCTTTCATTCCGAATTCCTCCCCAATACGTATAAGTACAAGTGCCTTTTCCAAGGCCAATGCCAAATACTTATTTTGTGCATCAATGTCATGTTTATCATCGGCATCTTGAAGTAAAATATAGTATAACGTGTAAATTTTAACTGTCAAATCAATTCGGATTGTAAATTCTTGCAATCTTTCGACAGTCCCGGAGTCAAAAGCCATGCCTTCGAAGTTAACCAATTGCCGGAATGTTCTTATTTTATTATCGTAGACGTTGTTTAACTCACCGAGAATTTGAATCAACTCAGAAATCTGAACAGCTCTTGAGGATGAAAATAATTTTAATGTTTTTCTTATAACTGTTGCTGCTGAGTACATATTTTCAAGCTGTCTCAACACAGATGGGTTTTCCTGCCGTGTACCACCAGTCTCAAACTTGCTTGTATATTTCAAGCAACTCTGCAATTCATGATCTAACAACTGTAAATCAGATCCAAACGTAAATGAATGAGTTGCATCAAGATAGAATACTATTGTCCAGATTTTCCTCCACGTATACATTGCATTTGCATCAAGAATTCCTGGTGGGAAATTCTTGGGATCTTGATTCATTCCACGATACCTTCCAATTTGAATAATGATTCCCAAAAGAATCCCGGGATCATTGTAACTATCATCATCCTCGGGACAATATACCCTGTATATCCTTAACAATAGCAAACCCTGTACCGTTCTCAACCCTGACTTTCTGATATTTTCAGGTGACCAAATAAGTCTACTTGCATGCCGCATAACTGATAATGGAATAGTCAGTTTACGAGTTTTCATTTCCTTTACTAATTGCAGCGTTTCTTCGTCGGGTTTCTCACCAGCTGTTTCTTTTGGTAAAGTCAAATATGCAAATCTTAAAATAATTAGGAGTGAAGCGAAAGTGCTTTGTTTTTGAGCACCTTGGGAAGTTAATTTGGTCACGCCATTCAGTTCTGTCAATATCAAAGAGAATTCTTTCATAAAAAGTTCTTCATCTATAAAGGGTGCAAGATTATAGCAGAGTTTGAAGAATCTGTTGAGCAAAAGTCTAATAATATTCAATGGGGGAAGATCGTTTACAACCTTATCAGAATCATGAACTGAAGAAGTTTTCATGATCTCCAAGGTACCGCAGCCCTGTAATTCCGTAGGTTCTGTGTATTCATTGTAGGTACTAACTTGGCGTATAGTATAATCAACCAATACCTGATCAGAATATTTATCGTTAAAGGATAATGATAAATACGATGTAGGGCCAACATAATATAGCTTAGCGTCCTTAATGGTATATCCTTTGAAACGTGGCTGTAGTGTCATAAGTGAATTCTCAGAATCATTGGATTCAACACTACGAAGCTCAACACTTTCTTTGGTGAGTTCATTTATAATATCCATTTTATCTTCAATAATTTGCTGTTGTTTTTCAATAGTATCTTCAAGAGCTTGAATTGTTGCTTTTAGGGCATCTATTTCTTTATTGTCCTTGAAATTTACTGATTTGTTTTTCGACTTTAACTCCCAAGTCTGTGGTTCATAGGAACATATATATGCCTGGTTACTCGCAAGGCAAGTACCACACAGTGGTCTTTGTCTGTCACATTTGGTTTTTTTCCTCCTACAGGCATAACATGAAGACGGAATTCTATTCCTTTTCCTTTTCAATCCTCTTGTCTTAACCAAATCTTCTTCCTCATATCCCATGTTGTTAGGATACTGTAAATTAATAATGTTACAAAAATTTGAAACTACATAAATTAATGTGTACGTAGTGTTGTTACCAAGTAAATAGACGTATTATCTATTAGATGTCCAGAAGCGTACATCAAATACTATTCCTTACGTGAGTTTATTATAACAAAATCCAAGACAAGAAAGTAAACACAGTATCTATTATTTGACTGCATCAAGAAGAAAATTAGTTGTGCTGCTGTGAGACGCATGCTAATTTCTGTAATCACCATCAATTACATTAGTAGGTATAGGATGGCGTTTAGGCAAGATTCATTGACCCTTTTTTTTAAAACCACCCTCCATAAAAACCAACGCCTATGAACATGAGAAATTATAGCGATTGTCATTGTTGCTTAATTTTTTTTCTAGGCAATGGTATTTTCTAAGTTGACTCCGCCATATTAGTGAGACGCAATTGCAGCTAATTTTGAATTCCTGTAATTTTTCAAAGTTAACGGGATTTGGAATTGGTGAAGTTCGCAGTAATTACATTTCGCGACAACCGTTTTGAAATCTTAAAGGAACTATTGATTTACAGGACTGAATAAAGATTAGTTAACTGTTTTATATGACTAATTGGTGATAAGTTCATGTGAAATGTGTTTAGTTATCCAGTTTCTACTTTTTTTTCTACCATTTATACTGCTTCAATAATATCGCTTTACTTTGCCATTTCCATTTCTAGCCGCAGTAAAAACACTAACGCCCGTTAATTCCGATGAAGTTAAATGTTACGACAAAATTAGCATGCGGTTTAAAAGTAAAAAAATCACAATCACTTCCTACTTGTAATTCGGCCGAGGTGTTTGTATACTATCCCTGATGACAAAGAACACGAGCATGGGAAAATTGCAAATACATTCAATCTGGATTTGAAAGCCACTTAAATTAAAGGCTCGGCCGAGCTATTTTTCTCCTTACGTAGAAGTGTATTGACAGTTTAAGCTATTCTTGATGTGAAATATTTGTAAGCGGTGGCAACATATCTCAAACTCTGTACAGCTTTGTTAAACCAAAAGATCTATAAAAGGGAGGTCTTATTAAGATATCAAGAACTTCATCTTCTGTTTATTAGTTTTCACTTATAATTTTTAGAAAACTAAGAGATTATCATATTTCAAAATGACAAAATCAGTATTCGTCTCAGGTGCCACTGGCTTCATCTCCCAACATGTTATTCGTCAATTGATTGACAAGGGCTACAGGGTCGTAGGCTCAGTACGTTCCAAAGAGAAAGGAGACAAGTTAGCCAAGTTGGTAAACTCTAAAGCTTTCGCCTTTGAAGAAGTAAACATTTCTAACGAAAATGCTTTTGATGATGCTTTGAAAAAGCATCCAGAAGTAACTGGGTTCATTCACATTGCTTCACCTGTTTCATTTCAAGCTGATGATTTAGAGAAGGATATTATATTACCTGCTATCAACGGGACGACAAATGCACTCAATGCTATAAAGAAGTATGCTCCCCAGATCAAAAGAGTTGTCATTACTTCCTCCATAGTAGCTGTCAACTCTCCTTTTGTGAGTGGATCTGTTAAGGAAGGTACTATAAATGAGACAAATTGGACGCCAATTACTTATGAAGAAGCAAAGCTGAATGGATATTTAGCATATTCTGGTTCTAAAACATTTGCTGAAAAGGCAGCTTGGGACTTTGTTGAAAAGGAGAAACCGAACTTTGTGTTGTCAACAGTCAACCCGGTTTTCGTGTTTGGACCTCAAGCATTTGATGAGAATGTAAAGGGACCTTTAAGTGGTACTCCAACAATGCTCGCTGCCTACTTTAAGTTGAAATCAACCGATTCCATTCCTCCATTCGATTATTCAATCGTTGATGTTCGTGATGTTGCAAGGTCTCACATAGTGGCTTTAGAAAGTGAAGATGCTAAGAATCAAAGATTATTGTTGGTTTCAGATAAGTTAAATCAACAGAATATTTTAGATATAGCACGTAAGCTAGTTCCTGAACTTCCTGCTGGTGAACCAGAAAGCGCTGACAAGTACAGCCCCGGTCCAACAATTGATGATAGTAAAAGCAAGAAAATTCTTGGGTTTGAGTACTTTTCTAAGGAGAAAACAGTACATGATGCGTTAGCTCAAATATTAGAAAACCAGTGATTACAGCTTTTACTTTAATGAGGATCTTGACTTGGATTACTATCTGTCATATCTTGTTGTTCTAGAAGTTGGCTCAATGTGTTTTACCTTTATGTCAAGCGTGACTCCAGTGACTGAGTATAGTATGTATGTATAAATGCATATCTGATCCTAGTACCTAATTAGAATATATGTAATTAATGTTTTTGAACAACCCCTTATAAAATTTCTCTTGCTCGAGTTTTATGCTGTCCCACCCTGAACACTAGTTGTGGAAAATTTCGTAGATAATTTTCGCAGCCATTTCTTATAGAAGAAAACTTTAAAGCACCTGAGATTTTACAATACACTTCTTCGGACTCAAACATACACTAGAATTAAACCTTACTTTGTCAACTAATCAAAATCAGTTTGAAAGAAAAAAAATGTTATAAGAACACCCCCGAGTAATAATGAAACTTCTTCCTTCCAGCGATTGAATTCAATCATGCAGTATTGATTCAAAGTTGAGACTACAAAAACGCCCTAAATTTTCAAGTCACTTTCAGGATCTTCTTAGAAAGCAAGCAGACCCAAGACACATGTCAAAAATACACTACTCAGAGAAAATTTTGCAAACAACAAAGGTACTGAAATTCGCTTTCATTCCTCACGCATAAGCGACTTTTCGCAGAAGTACTGAGATATTTGTTAGTTCTCTGCTGACATTCTAGAATGGCACCTAGATTGGCATGTTGAAGGATAATCAATATGGGACTCTTAAAACAGGATAGTGACAAGAATTTGTTAGAATTTTGTGATTCGGCCGATGTATTGAAATAAACAGCTCGGCCGAGTTTTCATGTTCTACTTAGAAATGGATATGTTGGATTTAGGCTGATTTCCGAATAAAATACTGAGACATATAAACTAATACTAGAGATAGCAGTTTAACTCCGACTAAAACAGTCTTCTGTTGGGCTCGATTTCTAGACAATGGTGAGATTTGTCATTATTCTCATTTTCCCAATGAAGCGTCTATAAATGGATGGACTTTCGTAAATTATCGAATATTGCATCTCAATTTATTCATTCCACTGCCAATATTTAGCAACTTAGAGATAGCTATATTTCAAAATGGAAAGAAATATAGTTGTATCAGGCTCAATCCATAAGGATAGCTTTACTCAAGCAAGTAGTCAATCCAGAAGAGAGCTGATGGCTAGCGCAATTGAAGAATTTGATGGTCATTACCATGGGGATTACGAAACTTACCCAGGTATGTCTACAGATGCCGAAGCCAAAGACACTTTGGAGAGGTTACAAACCCTCTCTAAGGAGATATCTAGAAGGTCCAACAGGGACGGCGAATTTGTATTTAATAGGTCTGATATTGATTTATATAAGCTTCTTGAAAGAGTGATCCTCTCTTTTGACAAGCAAGGAATACATTTGAAGCACACGGGTGTAAGTTTCGAGAATTTGACTGTTCAAGGAATTGATGAGAGCTTTTCCATTGTTCCAACTGTTGGAGATTTGGTTCGTGGTCCCTTCAGACTCATGAATTCAATATTACATGGAGGTTTTAAGAAGAAGGACCGTGCTATATTATCCAAATTGAACGGTCTAGCGAAAAGCGGTGAAATGATATTGGTACTTGGTAGACCTGGAGCTGGTTGCTCTACATTTTTAAAGACATTGAGTGCAACTGACAGTGATTTATATACTAGTGTCGATGGAGATATCAGATACGATAATGTTCTTCAAAATGAGTTGGTTAAGTATAACAAGAGTGAATTGGTTTACTGTCCTGAATTAGATACGCACTTTCCCCATTTAACTGTTGCTCAGACGTTAAAATTTGCAATCGCTTGTAAGGTGCCCAACACTAGAATAAATAATTCTAGTAGAGAAAAATACATCGAAGTCACTAAAGATGTCCTCACTGCAGTCTTTGGTTTGGGTCATGTAGAACATACTAAAGTTGGTAATGATTTTGTGAGAGGTGTTTCTGGAGGAGAAAGAAAGAGGGTTTCTATCGCTGAAGCATTAGCCTGCAGGGGTTCTGTATACTGCTGGGATAATGCAACCAGAGGATTGGATGCTTCCACTGCTTTGGAATATACAAGAGCAATCAGAACAGCAACGAATTTGTTGAAACATACTGCCTTTGTTGCTATTTATCAAGCAGGTGAAAATGTCTATAACACATTTGATAAAGTTACTGTGTTGTACAGTGGTAAGCAGATTTACTTTGGGCCTGTTACAGAAGCAAAAGCTTATTTTGAAGATATGGGCTTCCAATGCCCACCTAGACAAGCAACTGCTGAGTTTTTGACTGCAATAACCGATCCCACTGGTAGATTCCCAAAACCTGGATATGAAAGTAAGGTTCCAAGGACAGCAGAAGACTTTGAGAGATATTGGATTAACTCTGATACTTACAAGAAGTTGAAGCAGGAAATTGCAAGTCACAATTCTTATTGTGAGAAGGAAAATACTCTACAATTATTCCGTAAATCAAAACAACAAGAAGTAATGAGGTATCAGAGATCGAAGTCTTTTTATACTGTGAACTATCTTTATCAACTCAAGCTTTGTTTCATTAGAGGGTTTCAAAATATTTGGGGAGATCGAGCCTATACCATTATTCTAGTTGTTGCGGCTGTTAGTCAAGGTTTGGTTGCTGGCTCACTTTATTACAACATATCTGAAACAGCGACAGGTGCCTTCTCTAGGGGAGGTGTTATTTTCTTCGCTGTGTTGTATGTTTCTTTAATGGGCTTAGCCGAAGTATCAGCATCGTTTGCAAAGAGACCAATTTTGATGAAGCAGAAAAATTATTTGCTTTATCATCCTTCCACAGAGGCCATTGCAAGTGCTCTTACTAGTGTTCCTGTGACATTAATTGTCTCATTTTTCTTTGTACTCGTGCTTTACTTCCTTGCAAACTTATCTGTAGAAGCAGGTAAATTTTTCAGTGCTTGGCTCTTCGTTTTCCTTCTTGGTTTAGTCATGTCGGCATTATTTGAGGCTGTCGCTTCCATTAATAAGTCTATTTCAGGGGCAAATGCAATTTCTGGTATATTGATTCTAGCTGCACTTATGTATTCATCTTATATGATCCAAAGACCGTCAATGCATCCTTGGTTTAAGTGGATTTCCTACATAGATCCTGTTTTGTATGCATTCGAATCTATATTGGCCATGGAATTTCACGGTCGTAAGATGCAATGTGAGGGTCGAAGCTTAGTCCCTAGTGGTCCAGGTTATATGTCTCTTGGACCAGGTCAACAAGCTTGTGCACTGAAAGGTTCTGTCGCTGGCCAAACTTGGGTCTCTGGTGATAGCTATATTAATGTATCCTTCGATTATTCATTTAGTCATGTATGGAGGAACTTAGGTGTTCTCATTGGATTTTTGATTTTTTTTAACTTTATCAAAGCAATTGGAACTGAGTTTGTTAAACCTGTCGGTGGAGGAGGTGACAAACTTTTGTTTCTTAGAGGTAAAGTACCACATTCTATTGTTTCACCTAAGGATAATTCAAATGCGAAAGATATCGAAAATGTTGAGCTGGTTCCAATATCTTTGGAGAAGGTAGAAAAGAACGACGTTAGTGACAATGACGGTACTTTTGATGACTTAAAGTCAAAGGATATTTTCACTTGGAGTAAAGTACATTATGAAGTTAAGTACGATGGTACAGATCGTAAATTATTGGACGATGTATCTGGTTATTGTATTCCTGGAACATTAACTGCTCTTATGGGTGAGTCTGGTGCAGGAAAAACTACTCTTCTTAATGCCTTGGCTCAAAGGCTTGATACAGGTATTGTGACTGGTGATATGTTGGTTAATGGGTCACCTTTAGATTTGGCATTCAGAAGACGTACTGGTTATGTTCAACAGCAAGATATTCACATGGCAGAAAGTACTGTGAGAGAAGCATTGCAATTTGCAGCCAGATTGAGAAGACCAAAAGAGGTTCCTGAATCCGAAAAGATGGAATATGTTGAAAAAATTATCAAAGCCATGGAAATGGAACCATACAGTGATGCTTTGGTTGGAAAAATGGGTAATGGACTTAACGTTGAACAAAGAAAGAAATTATCAATTGGTGTCGAGTTGGTTTCAAAACCATCTCTTTTACTTTTCTTGGATGAACCTACTTCTGGTTTAGACTCTCAATCTGCTTGGGGTGTTGTTAGATTATTGAGAAAGTTGGCTGATGCTGGTCAATCAATATTATGTACCATTCATCAGCCATCTGCTACTTTATTTGAAGAGTTCGATAAATTATTATTATTAAGGAAAGGTGGTCAAACGGTCTACTTTGGTGACATAGGCAAACACTCTACTACAATTTTGAATTACTTTGAGAGAAATGGGGGTAGGAAATGCGAGAAGTATGAAAACCCAGCAGAATATATTTTGGAAGCCATTGGAGCTGGTGCAACCGCTAGTACTGAGTATGACTGGTTTGATGTATGGAACAATTCTCCTGAAAAGAAAGCTTCTGAGGAAGAACGACAACATCTCATTGAAGAGTATAATTCAAATGCTAATTCTTCCTATTCGGAAGAGGAACTCAAGCTGATGTCTCTGACTTATGCTACTCCATTGTGGTATCAGTTTATCATTTTGCTTCGAAGAACCGGACTTTCCTTATGGAGAAACCCAGAATACATCTCAGCTAAGTTATTTTTAATGACTTTTTCAGGATTATTCATCGGATTCACTTTCTTTGGATTGAAAAGTAGTATAACTGGTATGCAAAATGCTTCATTTGCTGGTTTTTTGACTATTGTTGTTGCATCTCCGGTAATCAACCAAGTTCAAGAAGTTGCCATCAGAGGAAGAGATCTTTATGAAGGAAGGGAGCGGTTCTCCAGAACATATCATTGGGGCATTATGATTCTTGTGCAAATAATTAATGAGTATCCTTATCTATTCTTGGGATCCACATTGATGTTTGTTTCGCTATACTTCCCTACTCAAGCTAATTTCACTGGGCCTCATTCTGGTGTATTTTATTTGTCCGGAACTGTGTTTTTCCAAGCTTTTGTTGCTTCTTTTGGTTTATTGATCCTTTATCCTGCTCCAGATTTACCTTCAGCTGCAATTTTGACTTCCTTCATATATACCTTTGTCGTTGTATTTAGTGGAGTTGTGCAACCAAAGTCTTTAATGCCCGGATTTTGGACGTTCATGTATAAGATCAGTCCTTACACATACTTCATTCAAAACTTAGTTTCTGTGTTTTTGCATGACAAGAAGGTTATATGTCGAAATAATGAATTTGCAATTTTCAATCCACCTGATGGTCAAACCTGTCAGAAGTATACTGCACAATTTATGAAAATAGCAACTGGTTATATTGATAACCCTGATGACACAAGCAATTGTCGCTACTGCCAGTATAAGATCGGTGATGAATACTTGGCATCTATAAACGCTAGTTATTCTTATATTTGGAGAAATGTTGGGTTCTTTTGTGTTTATGTCGTATTCAATATTGGTTTCGTTATGGTACTTTACTGGCTTTTAAGGGTTAGGAAGGGTTCCTTACTTCCATCAGTTTCATTGTTCAAAAAGAACATTTGACAAGACAATGTTATATTTGTTTTTGGTGTTAAACATCCTTTAAATACTAATCTATATTGAACACATTATTTGATTTACGATATATTTTAACTTAATTAGTTAAATGTTTTCAAGTTTTTTTCTGGAATTTGTTTTCACGATGTGTAGCTATCTAATTCATTTCTTGAAAATTCCTGCATGAAATACAAGAAACATAATTTTCGCAGCCATTTTAAATGAGGAAAACTTCAATGCAATTTAGATTTTACAATTTTCTCGGTATCTTCAAACTGGGGCGTGTTTACAGTTTTGGTTTCAGTTTTGGTTTCAGTCAAATTAAAAGGAAAAGTAAAAGCAAAAAGCATGCAACGAGAGTGCATGAGCTGGAGATGCAGTGGAGAAAACAAAAATCAAAGCTGTATATTGTAATATATAAACACTAAACAGTAAACACAAAACATTAATTATAGTGTGAAAACAAATCATCAGATTTTATTTTGGCTCATACATTCTAATGTTGATATTTGACCCCACCAATTTCAGGTTTTCCAATATATACATGCAATACCGAAACTGTTACCTAGTTTTTTAAGAAGGGTACCGTCAAAAACACAGTAATACTGGCTCTACCTTTTTTGACCAAGAAAGGAATATTTGTTCATTCATTTGCTAGAATCTGGGAAATTGAGTCATAGACAGACGTCTCTAGGTCAATAAACTTGAATCCAAGAATTTGTCTAGTTTTCCTATTATCAACAACCGGTTTTGCAGAAACATTCTTTCCTTTATCCGGATCACCCACAGGTAATTTTTCATTGAGTTCTGGAAATCTTTGACGAGCGATGTTGACAATTAACTGTTGGTTAAAGTTACTATCGGATAACAATAACCTCTTTTCTAGGCATTCGTCATTTTCAAAAGCCACGATATGAGCTTTAGCGACATCACGGACATCAACGAAAGGGCCCTCCATTGACGGAATCGGATCATTAGGTTTTAATTTCAAGGTCGACGCTATGATTTCAGACGACTGATTCAAGCCACCTTTAGCATCTTCATCAAAAGCTTGAGGTCCAAAAACATATACTGGGTTTACTACAGTTAAAGAAAACTTCGGCTTTTCCTTCTCTAAAAATTCCCAAGCTGCTTTCTCTGCAAATAACTTTGAACCAATATAAGCGTTGAAATTATTTTTCTTCGCCTGGTCATATGTAATATCGGTCCAACTGCTTTCGGAGGCACCATCTACTGTAGTAAGATTCTCTCCTCCCAGGAAACCAATTGCTGCATAAGAAGAAGTCAAGACAACTTTTTTCGTATTAATTCCGAACTTTTTGACTGCAGAAAAAGCGTTAGTCGTTCCTTTAATTGCAGGCAACAAAAGATCCTTCTCTGGATCATCTCCATGTAAGAAAAAAGGGGAAGCTGTATGTATAAATATTTCTATTTCAGGATGCTTTTGGAAGGCTTCATCAAAAGCCCCGTGGTGCACAAGATCTGATACAATTTCATAGCTGAATTCACCAGAATTGATTGATTTGGATAGTTTATCACCTTTCTCTTTGGTACGAACTGATCCAATAACTGTGTAGCCCTTTTTTAGCAATTGTAAGATGATGTGCTGTGCAATAAAGCCAGTGGCGCCTGATACAAATACTGTAGTTGTCATGTTAATTCTCTTACAGTCATTGAGTTATTACCGATATATTCACTATGGTACTTAATTTATAGTTTTACAGTTGGCAGTGAGCAGGATCATTGCTGCGGGAATTACCTGCTTGTTGTTGCATCTATCCAAATTGTGTTTCGTAATGTCCGTTAAATGCTAAGTACTAAATACTAAATCCTAAAAGCGCAGAGGACTAGGTTATTTTGCTTTTCTCGCTATCGTAACCGAAATCGTTATCTCCCTATTCTCCCTACCACAAACAGTCCACACATCCGTTAATTCCGATTGATTCTATATTCTGTCTTTTAATTGCGCATGGAAGGCGTATATACTTACTACTGTTGCTCGGAATATTAATACGTAATTAAGGCTTAAATGCGTAAACTGCTATCGGTAATAACTCCCATAGGACTTTTTTAAAAGTTAGAAATAATTTCACAGAATGCAATTTTCCATTTTAAAGCTAGATGCTTAATTGCACTTTATCTCCCTATTTTTATATCTGTGCGTATCTTCTTTAGATCTTCACGAAGTGATAAAGCGAATTGATAAGTCCAACTGAAAATAGTGTTAGCCTAGTAATGCTAAGCTTATTCCATGAACTTAAAAGGTATGATGCTTCCAGAGCCTCGATATCATCTTCCTTCAGGTGCGAAAGTGCTTTAAGCTCCTTATTAGTCGGCAAAATGAAGAGCACAGTAAAAGGAATCACAATTAGTGAAAAACCGCTGCTGGTAAACAATGCATTTCTCACTTCCTTAGTCACATTTTCATAGAAAACAACGCTTAAAAACGAAGCAGTAGCAGTGAGTGCACTGGCTACCATTATCTTAGCAGAATGATCATACATATACTCCCATTCTCTAACTTGGACTTTTTTGGATATGCCAGGTTGGGTTATCAGAGGAACAAATACCCCTGAGATTAAAATATTGCCACCTACAAAGATGGATTGAGCAAGGATTCCGATTTTTAAAATACTAATAGACATTGTTTCAGGCAGTTACAATACTTGAATTGTCGATCGTGTTAAATACCAGCAGACTTATAGCTCTTTTTCTAGTATTCCCACTAATACTCCCTAATATTAAATTTAATGATATATTATATACAGGGTTAATGTTGCAGATCTGCTGGGATTATTGGCAATGAACAACTAGCAATCTGATACAACATATATCTAATAATTGACATGGGCATGCTGATTTCGATTTAATCACAAAAGGGAACAGTTTCAAAATTCGTATCTTTAACAAGATCTCTCATCAAGTGGGCAGTAAGTTTATCCGGCTTACGTCAACAATGGAACCACTTCGCTTGAGAAACGATTATAGTATAAGTGCAAAAAACTACCCACCATGATTGCCAAATATAGGAAATCGGATCTTATCACAAGAGAATCATTGATCAATCGCTGTTCTGTTTGGAAATGTAAGTTCTTTTTGATTGTAATTTGTGACTACACAGATTATAAAAATTGGGTGCCAATAGTAATTAAACACTCGACATAGATTGCAAATGAGTTTCAAGGCGCAAATTGCAAAATCTCCAAATCAATTCAGATCATACACACCCTCGGCAATTTATAACCTCCATATTATTCTACTGATTTCATTCCATTTCATTCAAATGCTAGATATTAGGAAAAGATTTTGGAGTAGCTAGATGCAAGATAAAGAGTAAGGCATTCAGAAAAACTGTTCAAAAAATATTTTTTGTGGATCTAAAGACGATATAAGAAGTAAGGATTTTCTCTATCTGTTAAGTCTGCAAACTCGAAGTTTTCAAGTTCCAAAGGGTTTCCATCACATTCCTCAAGGTATTTCCTTTTCTTCTTATTGCTGTGCAAATAACTAATATAAATGAGAGCTATAATTATTAAACTAGCACAGTCACAGACAACAAAAGCAATTTTACCCCCGGTGTATGCTGGAGCCTGTTTTGCGATAAACGTTTGAGGTCCAATAATGTTACCAATACAGTAGCCAATGAGGAAAATTGCATTTGTTGTAATCTTCTTCGTATGACCAGCAGTATTTGAAGAAAAGCATGACAACGCACAAATCATAGAAAGAGGAAATACGGACATCAAATAGAAACCTGTCAACCGTGCATACTTTGAATTTGTAGCAAAGGCAAGCATACACGAAGACATTAAAGTAATTGCCATTGCCACAAATGACGTCCCCATACGATGTGGTATAATCGTCTGCCAAGCAAGTAAAATACAACCGACAGTTTCGACCGCACCACTTGGCATATTCATGAGTAAAGATTGTGTAGGACTATACTTGAAATCGTGATTCAAGAGAATACCTGCAAAGTTTGTCAATGCACCGTTTGGAATGTCAAATGCAATCGCAAGGAAGAAATATAACCAGGTATTAACGTCTTTAAGAGCTTCAATGAACTGGTATTTTTTGAAGTGTTTGTTACCAAATCCCTGCTGATTCGACCTAATTCTCTCGACTATTAGAACCTTTTCTTCTTCAGTTAAGAACCATGCCTTTGAGGGGATATCAGGAATGTAAAAGAAAAATATTATTCCAATGGCAATAGTCATGCACCCAGTAATGATGAAAATTACTTTCCATGCAACTAAGTTATAGTGTGCGGCATGTGTTACCACGCCATAGGCTATTGAACTTCCAAGAATTGTACCAATTCCATTACAAGAAAACCAAATGGAGGTTCTCAAAAATTGTTCGTCAGCTTTATACCATTGGCCTGTGATAATAACCATAGCGGGAGTTACCGCAGATTCAAAAACTCCTAAAAGCGTTCTTAATGTGATTATACTAGCATATTGGCTTGGAACAGAATGTAAGCACAATATAACCCCCCATATTACTATAAAAAGTGAAGTGACTTTAGCTACCGGGAATCTTTGAAGAATAGCATTTGCTGGGAACTCAAATACTAAATATCCCATGTAGAAAACTGTACCACACCACGAGTACATAGTTCCCTTCATATCAAATTCCTCCTCAAACCCTAAAATTGCAGCATAGGAAATTGTTGTTTTATCCATGAACTGAAATGAGTATAAGAGACAAATCAAAGGCAATAGATAAAAGTCTGTCTTTCTCAAGAGTCTTCTATCTGTTTCCTTGTCAAGAACTATTGGCCTATCGTGCTTCAAAGCAACTTTCATTGCCTCGTCCACATCTCCAGTCACTTGAACTTCCCTTCCATTTGGCGACATAAAACTAGTAATCACATTTCCTTTTCCAATGTTTTCACTAGTGAACGACACCACTGGCTCTACGTAGTCCAATGTTTCAAATTTTTTATCACTCATATTTCCGTCAATGGTTTACATTGTGCCAATATTTCTCTTTTCCTTGCCTTTGCCATGTCTTATATCAATGCAATACCATCCATGTTGTTATCAGGTTAGATAACCTTGAATGTAGATAAGCTGCGGCCTTGCAATTAAATTCTTATCGGAAATTTGTCCTCTATTGTTGAATTGAGCTCGCAACCTTATTCAGATAATAAGATCGATTTATAATACACACACATCTCTGGTGCAGATTATAGGCATATAGAAATTGAGAATCCTGCTTAAAGTATGGAAATAGTATCGGATCACTCACCAATTCTGAGATGATTACAGAGAATAGGATGATGTGGTTATGAACTTGCCCATTTTAGTACAAAAAGATTCGTTAAATTAACTCTACTCATTTGAAAATTTTGCAGGCGGATTTTAACATTGAATAGGTAAATACATGGTTGGTTTGATAAACACTCGTTTATTATCTTGCCCTTGAGCACTGATTCTTTTAAATTGTTGGATTTTAGTATAGGTATCTAGAAATTGTTTTATTTTTCGCAACCAAGTTAAATATCTCAAAATGCTGATGTGGGCCAATTAACGTGACTATTTCAAGGCAGCCCCCGTCCACATGTTGATTAATACATGAGGCTAGCTAAGTTCTCATCCCAAGCTTCTTAATGTCCAACTTTCTTATGTCTTACATACCGTACAAGTTCAATATGTAGGTCATTATTTTCTCCTGATAATTAACATTAAACAATGCTCAGTCGAAATAGAGTATCCAAAAAAAGGGGTATTGAAGCTTTGGCAACTAATCTTGCCAGGAGGGACAATTCATCGCAGCTACTGATATTATTGACAGTATTGGATCTGCTATATACAGCATGAAAACTAAATTCACAGAAAATATTGGTCAATATGGCTTGAAGGAGCCAAGTGGATTCTGATGTCTTTCTCAGTTCAAAACTTCAATCAGAATGGCCGCAAAGGGGTGTAAATGAAATTATTAGTTATTGAATGCGAATTTTGACCTCTCTCTGATTCTTGCGCCAAATTTAAGGAAAAGAAATGGAACTGGAATTAACGCCACGGCGATAAAACCAAGGGTGGCACCTGCCCATTTAATTCCCAAGTTAGTAAACATTTGGTGGGCAAAGAGAGGAAAAGCACCTCCAAAGGCAGAACGAATCAAGGTTTGCCCAGCCAAAGCAGAGGCAGCGTAGATTAAATAACACTCAACAACGTAAATGATACATGGAACAAAAATTAAAAGGAATCCTAGTCCAATGAATGCCACACCAACTGCAGGAACAATCCAATGGACATGCTGTGGCAGCCCCCCTGCAAACCCGAGCCAAAACAATCCGCCGGCGAAAACTACAGACCCAATCGTCATGGGCATCAATAGCTGCTCGGGAATCAGTTTTCCTCCATTTGCCATGACAAGCTTCACATATCTCTTATTAAAAAACACGGAGATTACTGTTGCACACAAAATACCAATGATCATGGAAATATACGGAAGCTCCTCATTTCCATTCCTGAAATGAAAGTTCTCTGCAAAGATTAACGGAATGGCAGTTAAGAACATATACAATAGCCCGTAGACAAAAGCATTGTAGATAGTGATCAAAAGCAAAATTGGTTCTGTGAACACCATGTAAACAGGTCTGGTGAAGTTCTTCTGGACTAAATCCTTGATTGAAACAGACATCTCTTCAATAGGAGCGTGAACTGCCCAATTTCCTGTCTTTTTTCTAATCATAGCGGCCTTCTTTGCCAAGATGATAGGATGATGTGACTCGTCTGCGAAAAAAATCAAAAAGAACAAAGGAAGGACTCCAATTATACCGCAAAAGTAAGAAGTCCATCTCCATCCTAAGTTGGAATTTATAACAGTATACCCACCCAAAATTGGAGATGACAAAGGACCAAGAAAAATCATCAAGGCGAATATATTCATGACAGTTCCTCTTTCATCCAATCTAAAAATATCAGCCATAATACCAGCAGTTACCACCAAAGGAGCCGACCCCATAAAACCTGCGAAAAATCTACATAACATAACTGTCTGAATGTCCTTAGCTGTGGCGACACCAAAATGGAATAAAATAACAGCAAAACACGAAGGGATCATAGCTGCCCTTCTGCCATAAATTTCTGAAAGGGGTGCCCAAAACACTGGCCCAGAAGCAAAACCGAAAACATAGAGAGAGATACCCAAAGTAGCAACCGTAGAACCTACATGGAATGTTTCAGCAATAACAGGTACAGCTGTTGAAAACATGGCTGAACCAAAAGTCAATACGAAAGCACTTAAATTCACTGAAAAGACAACAATGGCCTTCTTACGAGTAGACCAGTTGTGTGGGTGTATTGGGTCGTCTGGCCCGTCAAAGGTCACTAAGTACGGTTCTTTTTCTGGTGTAATAGGGAGGGCCCTTCCATTACCCATTTCCGGATAACTGCCAGCTTCTGGTTTTTGTGACCTGTCTACTTCTTCTTCATCTAGGATCAATCTAGCTAACCTGCTGGAGGCACTAGGATCAGACTCCATCTTCTCAAGTTCTGCGTCATCATAGTGCCCATTATTATTTTCCAAGTCCATATCTCTCGCTGTATTGTATGAATATCTTATATGATCATCTGCGTTATCACGATGAGCGGATTCTGCAACCGGTAGAGTATCCAGAGCTACATCTTGAGAATTAGGCCCATTCATTTTTTAAACTATCAAAAAAAAAACTAATACCACAGGCAAACCATGAACTTGAAATTACAATGGCTTAATATACTACCCATGTTGAATACCGTTCCGAGTACTGGTATTTATATCTAGTTGCTTTGTAAGCGGCTAATGCACTGTGCGACTTGCTTTTCTCGTATTTTTCCTGCCCTGCTTTACATTAAGCCCATGCTAACAAGCTCGGCACGGCCATAAATCGGCCCGATTGTCTTAAGTCCTTCGCGCACTTATAATTCGGCCGAGCTTATACAAATGACTTCACAGTTTTCGAAGGAGATAAAGGTAAGCTTGTCCGAAGAGTTTCAGGACAGTGTGTGTAAATAGCGCATCTGCGAAACCAAGTTAGGTTGTGAGAGTCAGTATATGAATTGGTTCTAACTATAGGTAGAGCCCAAGATTCTGCTTGAGTGCAGTTAATTTTCTCGTCCCTTAATACTAGGCACCCTGATTCAGTCAGAATCACAGTCGTTATATTTCATGAATAGTGGAATTCAAAACGCCGTTATTGATATGACGTGGGGCACCCCTCCGGTCTCTAGTGTAATTTCATGATCACTTTTGGTACCGAGGTTTCATCCGTGACCTTCTGAAGTCTTATGAATAAAATTCACATCGTTGGCCTTCATACTCTATTTATGTACTGTACTACATTGCTATGAAAGTTGGGTAATTTTCTTATCTCATATTAAGGGGTATTTTGTATCCTTTAAACTAACATGGTGCCCGATTATAACTAAAAAAAAATAGACATATAACTACAGAGCTATCGTTCCATTAAGGACTAAGAGATTCTTTGGAGCCTGGGAGTCCCTTTTTAAGTTTTCTTCGTTGCAAAAAGATCTGTTTGAATATGAAAAAGCATGACAAAAGGACCCCCAATCCTGCTAATCCAACTCCCATGTAAAAGCCATCCCTGATTCCCAAAATCGTAGTTTCAATATTTGAGGGCTTTCCTCTTGTCCTATAGTACTCGACAGTGCCTGCAAGTCCCAAACCAATCAGGATAGAATAATTAACAAATGTAGAGACTAAGGACCCTGCTATTCCCTGTTGGTTTTTCGGAAATGCATCACTCAATAGTATAATCGAAGCAGGGAAGGAAATATCCATCCCAAATGGCTCTATGAGTATGCTGAAAAACTTTTGTCGCCAATATATCTGCCCAACTGGCCTTGTTGCCATAATCAAAGATCCTGTAAAGAATGCAAGCATTGCGACAAGCATGACTACGGACAGCGGCAACTGCTTCAATAGAACAACTGAACTTATGGCTGCCACATAACCTACTATAAGACAAGGAATAAATTGAACAACAGAACCAATGGTAGTCATATGGTCAATATCTTGTGACCATCGAATAGTGAAAAATAACCATATTCCAAAACAGGACCATCCTGCAGCAATGCATCCCAAGATAAAACCCGTATCACCTTTCATAACCTCTGAAGGTATCAAAGGATACTTCACCTTTCTCTCGACCCAGAAAAAAGAAGCAAGAAGCAAAGTGCCAATAATTAATAAGACGTAGACATATGGCTTATTCCAACCTACGTTGGGTGCCTGATTCCATGCAAAGTTGATTAACACCAAACCTCCTACGCCAAGAGCTGAACCGTAAAAATCAAAGTTAATCTCTTCGAGTTTCTCATTTCCAATTCTCTTAGGTATAACTGCAAACCCCATCAAAGCTACAAGCCCGCAAACTATACCACACACCCAAAAGGTCCATGGCCACCAAGTTAACTGTGCAAAAACTGCCGAGAAAAGACCTCCAATTACAAATCCTCCAGGAGCAATGGCTCCAAAAAGACCCATATATAGGTGCTTGCGAAGACCATCTTCAAAATAATGCCCAAGTAGGGCCTGAGAGTTAGGCATAGTGATAGCAGGGCCTATTCCTTGAAGGGCTCTCATGATATCAAACACAACAGGTGTGTCGGCAAATCCGGAGAATCCTGCTGCAAGAGAAAATACTCCCATCCAAATATACCCAACAACATACATCAACTTGTAACCATATAAATCACCTAATCTCCCTGAGATTAAGATAAAAGTTCCCACTGTTAATGAATAAGATGCTGCAAACCAACTTTGCTGGCCTGGCTCGCTTGAAACTCCAAAATCCTTTGAGATCTCTCTTCCAGGAATCATTGATTGAGCCACCCCTGCCTGTGTTAGCAATTGGGACATACATATGCAAAATACAAAAAGAACCTCCCTAGCAACTGATATCTCCTCAGGTGAAGGTATAGGGCAAAAGCTCTTTTTTGACGTTGACAGTTTGCGACTCGCTTTATGGCTCAAACCTTCATTCTCTGGGTATGTGTCCTTATCAGAATAGACTTGAGACATACTGTCTTGTGACAAACTTTCTTCTGTTACCCTTTTATTTGCCTTCACCTTTCTAGTTGTATACCATGGTTTAAAATTCAAATACCTGCAGACGCTTCAAAAAAAAATATGTCCCATCTGTCCATGGGGCCAAAATCCTATATAAACATTACACAAAGCTGGAAATTATATATATGTCACTCCCATATCGGTCCGAGTAATCCGATCCAAATCAATTAGACCAAGTCTTCTCATAATCCGTTTGTGATAACATTATTATTAAAGAAGAAATTCACTTCCTGATAGAGGTCACACAACGAGACTTTGTTTTACCTGTTGGATGACTCTGTAACAAAAGGATAACTTAGGTTGTACTACATTCAAAGCGTGGAAATGAACCACTCTTACTTAAATGCATTACAGAGAGAGCTATTAGCAGAAAACTTCACTGCGATGGTAATGAAAGGCACCAGTACTAATCCAACCTAATATTGCTTTCTATTTATAGCAGTAGCGTCATTTTTTATCAGCCGCTTTTGGAAAATAGTGTAAAATGATCGTGTTACTCGATGGTGGGGGGCCTACATGTACAGAAACGGAAAATTCTGCGATAAGACAACTGTTTACGTTGGTCCCCCCTCCCTCCCTCCTTCCTCCATAAATTCTGCGATAAGACAACTGTTTACGTTGGTCCCCCCTCCCTCCCTCCTTCCTCCATAAATTTTACGCATGATCGTTATGAAAAAGTATTTAGTGAGTAAATGTATATGGAATTCACAGAAATGGATACATCCTAAGTCTTAGAAGCTTATAGACGAAAAACGATCATCGTAGACGGAGTTGAACCTTTCTATGTCTTTGAGAGACCTTGTGTAATAGGCAAAGCTCATATATACAGAGAGTCAGATAGTACTTTGCATTATGTTGACTTCTTGGCAGACGATCCGCAGCTTCACAATTTAAAAGTCAACCCCGATGACGGTTAAGCTGAACACCCTCATTCCATGAATGAATTTGAAAATTCATCGAAAGGAGAGAAAAATGTCGGTAGAAGTGGTTTGAAAGCGATTGACTTGAAAGACATACATTTCAACTATACGACCCCGTTGGTGTATCTAGTTGGGGTAAAGAAACTTGGTCCCTGTAAACTGTCTGTACTACATCCTAAGATTTGAAGTTGAGATCCGGTTATTGAATGTAGACAAAATTGTCGACTAATATGAGACTTTTATATGCTTTTTAATGATGAAATTCACTACGTATCCTCTTGTAGTATATCAATTCTGCCAGTAGGTTGGGCCCCAATGTTTGTAAAATGAAAAGTCATCTTCTAAACTGTTCCTGTACCATAGTAACCGAAGAGTTAAATACAGGAAAGAATCAGTATTTGTTATCAATTGCAAACGATAAAGTTGGAGAGAGTACAATATCTCAAATAACTAGAACATTTTGGACTTTGCCATTTTTAAGGCATTGTCGAATATTTATCTAAAAATCTTCTTCAGCCATTACAGGGAAATGAACTTCATCTCTCCAATGATTTAAGGGATATTTGGTGTTTCATGTAGGCGAAGCATTTTAATTGCTCTCTTTTTCGTAAATGTTGAAGAGTGAGCTGAGTAATCAGAAGACATCGTTGCATATATAAAATCCCTTTAAGTACAGCCACATCAGAAGTCATGTCATTTAGTTTATTTACTATGTACCACAAACCCAAAACAGTAAAAAGTAAACTCACTGAGTTTTTTGAACTAGGACCTGCTTGTAGTGACATGAATATCCTTTAGTGGAACCCGTCGAAAATCATTCCTGTCTCTTGAAAATAATATGGTCCTTTTTATATCTTTATATTACCTAAAGGACTTAATACTATAATAACGTTTGTCTCCGATTCTGTGTCAGTTCAAGTCTAGTGAAAGCCTAATAAATAAATTGCGAGGCTGAGTAAAGTCCTTTATCCATTATTAACGGTCACTATTTCCAACGTGGCTAAGTGTTTTTCTCTCTTCCAAGTATACTTCTATTCACTTGCCAGCTTGCTGAGACTTCTGCTGATTTTCAATTTATTTTCCTATAAAGTACTAAGTGTACACAAACATTTTACGGGTATAATACACGGCCGGGTGGCTGTTATCGCACAGTTGATCGTAAATCAGATATATGAGAATGAAGTTTCTTACTCTCATATTCCTTTTTTCATCACTTCTTACAGAGCTTTGTTGGGCTAGCAATGAGGCCCAGATACTAGAATTCGAAAATTATGGTTTTAGTGGATACTATTCCCAAGTGTCTAAGTTGATGGACATTGATAATAAGAAGTGTTCATGTGAACTATCCGATGAACCCGTGATGTTCTCTGGCCCCAACACACCTACTAACGAGGAGGTTTCGGTTCATTTCCGTGGTCCATTGACACTTTCCAAGTTTGCCTACTATGTTGCTCCTGATTTTGTTTTTGGTAGCTCTAGCTCCGGTGACTGGTCCAGGCTCGCGTACTACGATGCTGAATCTTCGACTGCCGAAAATATTACCTTTCTCACTCCTGCTGGTGAGTCTTCACCTTGTCTCGGAGATGCCTTAACCTATGCTGATTCTGACGGTAAGTCTAAGACGGGTCAAGCTACAATCTTAGCCAAGGATTCTTTAATCAGTTCCAATGAGGAATATTCCATTTTCACCAATTTAACATGTGGAAAATCGGGTCTCAAAGAATCTTGCGGAGTTTATAGGGATGGAATTCCTGCGTTTCATGGATTCTATGGTACCATCAAGATGTTCTTATTTTCTTTCACAATGCCTGAAGAGACTATAATAAAAAACAAGAAGACTGCTAACTGGAACATGCCTGCAATTTGGCTCTTGAATGCTAAGATTCCTCGTACTTCGCAATACAGTAAAAATACAAAATGCTCATGCTGGAGGTCGGGATGTGGTGAGTTTGATATATTTGAAGTCCTTAACGTTACCGATGCGAACCACTTGTACACTTCGATTCATAACTACCAAGGTCTTGAGTATCTTCAAGATGGTATTTCAGTTCCTGGTTGGATAGAAAGAGATTTTGACAACGAAATGACTGGTGGGGTAGCTTTTGACGCTAATGGTAAAGTGATGGTCTGGTTATCAAATAGCACGAGCTTCGATACTAGTGTCGGTGCTAGTACTGTTAATAATTGGATCAGTAGTAGCTCACCAACGGCCGAAGATACTTTAACCTCTGCCACTGCTAAACCTCCTAAGAAAAGTAATGCATCTACTCTTGAGTATAACATCGGAAGGTACGTCTCTTTGGCTATTTTGCTGGCCACATTTGGGGTCTTCTATATTTATTGAAGGGATAGCATATGCTGCCTGAATCAGTCAAGTTTTTTGAATATGTTTTTTATATATGCAATATTGCAGGTTTTAATGAAATAAGTTTTTGGTTCGAAGCAAAAAGGTACTGGTTAGCTCAATTCGAAGTGTGAGAAACTGATTCTTCAATAAGACACTTTCTCTTATACTTTATCTAGGAATGCTGCCACCGATAAGTCTCGGATGTCCAGCCGAGTATCTACGTCGAGAGGCTAATTTGTCTATTTTTCTTGAAGGTTTTCTGTAGTATACTGTGATTATTCAGCTCCCTTTTCTCTCTGTATTGGTCGCTTTTATGCATAGGAGAGCTCTAAATAAACCTCATAGAATAATAACAAGAAATTGTATCCTTCCTTTAGTGCCTATATTATATTAAGTTTTATATATTAGATGCATTAAATACAACTTTTCGAATCTTTTCGCAACCTTTGACAAAAAATATACTTTAAAGTAAAAACTGACATACATAACATCTGCTCTGAAATCTACAATTAGATCTTGATTTGAAGCTATCACACTTTTATGGGGCTCTCAAATTCTTTTTAGGTTTCTAGACTAGCCAGCTTTTGAAAATAAGAAATTAATTAATAAGAGGTGTTTGAGTGTTTCGAGCAATGCGAGTCATCGTGAGTCATATAGGTCACTGCGAGTCAATCTATAATTGAATCACAATTTGCATCCATCTGAAGTCGTGTTTTAATTAAAAATACTGGCCACTCAAAAGGTCTCTTTTTGTCAAATTACATATTTACATAGGAAGTTCAACATCTTTAGCACCCTAGAATGAGTATACTGACCCTTCGTATTGCAGTGAGACACTTTTCCCACAGAGTAACCCTATGGAAACCAGTGATGAAGAATATTCCCCACACTTATGATATTGACCTGCAAATACTTCGCTCAAATATCTCTGTAACAGAAGAACAGGGTCTGAATGACTCCAAGGCCATTGATATTGCTCTCA
Source organism: Priceomyces medius (assembly GCA_030570455.1). Lineage (NCBI taxonomy): Eukaryota > Fungi > Ascomycota > Pichiomycetes > Serinales > Debaryomycetaceae > Priceomyces > Priceomyces medius. Next base: position 4,577 of record JAJLVV010000008.1, on the reverse strand, counting down.
ACAGTAAAGGGCCTATAAGCCTGTGGACTAAAGACCAAATCAGCGAAATTTATAAGACTCCTATGATGGAGTTGGCATTTCAAGCTCAAATTCAACACAGGAAATATCACGATCCCTCTGAGGTACAATTATGTACTTTGCTCTCTATTAAGACAGGTGGCTGTACAGAAGATTGTAAGTATTGTGCCCAGTCATCAAGATACGATACTGGACTTAAGGCAGAAAAGATGGTCTCTATTGAATACGTCATGGAGAAAGCAAGGATCGCTAAAGCCAATGGTTCAACTAGATTTTGCATGGGTGCAGCTTGGAGGGATATGACAGGGAGGAAGTCTGGATTGAAAAGAATATCTGAAATGGTTTCCAGAATTAATAATGAACTTGAAATGGAAACTTGTGTTACCTTAGGTATGGTTGACAAGAAACAGGCCCAAGATTTAGCAGATGCTGGATTGACAGCATATAACCACAATATAGACACATCCAGAGAGCACTATCCTAAGGTGATATCAACAAGGTCCTATGATGACAGACTTGAAACTATTAAAAACGTTCAATCAGCCAATTTAGGAGCATGCACAGGAGGAATTCTTGGTTTGGGTGAGACAGAAGACGATCATATCAGCTTTTTATATACGTTAGCGACATTGGAGAAACATCCAGAGTCTTTGCCGATTAACAGACTAGTTCCTATCAAAGGGACACCAATGGAGAAAGAGATCTCAAATTTACCAAAAGATTCTAACAAGCGTTTAAAGTTTGATCAAATTTTGAGGACTATAGCTACTGCACGATTAATTATGCCCAGAGCAATTGTGAGATTGGCTGCAGGACGTTATACTATGAAGGAACACGAACAATTTCTATGCTTCATGGCTGGTTGCAATGCCATATTTACAGGAGAGAAGATGCTTACAACTATGTGCAATGATTGGAAGGATGACATTTCAATGCTTAAAAAGTGGGGGTTGCGCCCAATGAGAAGCTTTTCCAAAGGAGGACCAAAAACTGTGGATGCATAAGGTAGAGAAATGTGAGTATCACACCATAAGGGCCACAAAGTGTAGTCTAAATCAAAAACTATTGCAGAAGGATAACCAGAGTTACTGCTCATCTAAAAACTGATCATATGTAATCATATGTTAGTTTTAGTGTCTGCTATTTAATTTATCTTTATATAAATTATCTGATTTTCATATTTTTTAAAAGCTTCTATTTCCTTTGAAAATGAGTATACCTCTACGGACCAATGAAATCATTGACCTGGTCAGTGTTTCGAGTATTTTGTAAATCAATTGGCCACGAAACTTGATAATAAAGCTACTTTTACTTTTATTGCGCATATATGAGAACAGCAAATGAACACCAGGGGAAGAGAGCTGAAGTTTGCTACTAATCTGTTGTACACTTGTGGAACAGCATATGATGACCTGAATGTTTCTTCAAGTGAGTCAGAATACATCATAGCAACCCCACCATATGTCTTCATTGTAGAGCATCTAAAGTAGGATTTTACAATCAAATTCCCAAGGCTCAGAATATTAAGTTTATTTGGACTGACGTATCTTGAAAGGAATCCCGTCAGTCGGTCTTCTAACGGAGAAATATCTGAGTGAGAACAATGGAACAAAAGAATTTACAGACCTAGCACACCTTCGAAAACAATATTATTATATCTCATGAAGATTTAACAGCAGATGAAATTTCTAAAAATCCTGCAGTTTTTTCTTACAGTGTTATACGGAAGACAATGATTAATTTCTTATTTTCACCTTTATCTTCCGCTTGTAGCCGAAAAGATACGCTAGTTAAGATTGAAGATGAAGTGCAATAATATAACCAGAAGCTATTTATCGGTGGAGTTGTTAGGATCTAAAAAATTTCCACGACTTTTATAATTCAAGAGTACTTTTGAGCAGGAGACTTTGTTAACTTTACCCATGAATGTAAAAGATTCTTCTGAATAGTTTTCATTTTAAAGGCTTCAATGGATTCACTTCGCATACAATGTACTGCATATTTGATACGTCATCTATGTTTATTAGATATATAGACGGAATACAAAACCAAACTGGGCTTTATATTAGGGGTAACTTTTTTATCAGTCAGTGAAATTATGGTTTCAGTCTTTATGACAAGTGTAACAATGCTTCTCAACATCCATTTCAGTGACTTGGGCAAGATCTGAAATTGCGGGTTCGGTTAGTATTAGCGAGCATTTACCGAGACGTGTGAAGATGCGATGCATCTGTACAATGCACCTGTGTACAATACCAAGGCGCCAAGATAATGACGTGTTTCAGCCCCGCCCCGGTGCAAATGCTTTTGGAAGGATGACTACTTAATCGGGTTATGTTAACATGAAGAAACATTGTTAATTATATGTTATGAACCTGTGTACCTTTTTTTATGCTGGAAAAGCAAGCAGGGCAGATCTTCCTGCAAGAAAGCAGATCTTCCTGCAAGAAAACCAGAGCTTCTTGCACGAGGAGCAGAGCTTCTTGCAAGAAGGCTGCTTGATGTAAAAACATTGTTCACATATAATACACTCTTTGGTTTCTATATAAAAAGTGGAAAAGCCTAAGATGTAATCTGACATTTTTCCACCAAGTAAGGATGTTACCATTGAAATATCTAGTACTTTCCTTTTTTTTGCTTTGCTCTAGAGTATTAGCCGATTCAGAGGGATGTCTGCTCCCAGATATCGAGTCTGATGGTTTTCATGTTGGATTTTACACCAACAATATCGGAGTACCAGGTATAGATAACACTACTGGTCTTCCTAACGGTACACTTTATCATACTATTGATGGAGTTACGGACATTAATTTTCATAGGAACGATGGGGCTGGGGCCGCAAATAATCACGCAGTTTTCCATGGAGAAGTTTATGACTATGCTACCACAACTTCAAATTTCACTTTATATATGACAGGATACTTTCTTGCTAATGAGACTGGATCTTATAACTTCACCATGTATGGTGATGACAGGCTTTACCTTAAGTTTGGCTCAAATGCTTTCTCATGTTGTGGAAATGATTCATTAGATAATGCTGGCTATAGTGGTTATAGTTCATACGATTATAAGGGTGATTTTGTTCCTACAGATTTTGCAGCCGATTTGGTAGAAGGAACTTACTATCCAATTATTGTCGCATACACGAATTTTTACAATCAGTATATTATTAATGCTTCCTATCTGGATCCATCCGGACAAGTACATACTACATTTGACAACGTTTATCAAGTATCAAATGAGACGAGTGGTTCATGTACAGCTGCTAAGAACGTGACCAGAACTACTGGCTGGACAGGTACTGTAACTTCCACATACAGTACTGAGCAGACAACAATAATCTCGGGAAGCTCAACTATTGATGAAAATATTTTCTTTGTTGAAACACCACTTCCAGAATCTTCAGCACCACCGACCACTGAGACCATTCCTTGGACTGGATCAGGCACCTCAACTTACACCTCTGACACAGTAGAGACTGTTGACGGATCTGCTGAGACTGTTCCTTTGGTTGTTATTGAAACGCCAGCACCACCGACCACTGAGACTATTCCTTGGACTGGATCAGGCACCTCAACTTACACTTCTGACACAGTAGAGACTGTTGACGGATCTGCTGAGACTGTTCCTTTGGTTGTTATTGAAACACCAGCACCACCAACCACTGAGACTACTCCTTGGACTGGATCAGGCACCTCAACTTACACTTCTGACACAGTAGAGACTGTTGACGGAACTGCTGAGACTGTTCCTTTGGTCGTTGTTGAAACTCCAGAATCTTCTGCACCACCTACCACTGAGACTACTCCTTGGACCGGATCTGTCACATCTACTTACACTTCTGACACAGTAGAGACTGTTGACGGAACTGCTGAGACTGTTCCTTTGGTTGTTATCGAGACTCCAGAATCTTCTGCACCACTTAATACTACTGTTACTACTCCTTGGAGTGGATCAGCCACTTCAACTTACACCACTAGTACTGTTGAGTCCAGTGGAAGTGTTGTTAAAAATGTTGAGAAGGTTGTTGTTGAAACACCAGAAGGCTCTGCATCACCTACTACTGAGACTACTCCTTGGACCGGATCCGTCACATCTACTTACACTTCTGACACAGTAGAGACTGTTGACGGAACTGCTGAGACTGTTCCTTTGGTTGTTATTGAAACGCCAGCACCACCGACCACTGAGACTACTCCTTGGACTGGATCAGGCACCTCAACTTACACTACCCAAACCGTTGTGGCTAGTGACGGAACTTCCGAAACTGTTCCTTTGATTGTTGTTGAAACTCCTGAAGGCTCTGCACCACCTACCACTGAAACTACTCCATGGACCGGATCCGTCACATCTACTTACACTTCTGACACAGTAGAGACTGTTGACGGAACTGCTGAGACTGTTCCTTTGATTGTTGTTGAAACTCCTGAAGGCGCCGCACCACCTACCACTGAAACTACTCCATGGACCGGATCCGCCACATCTACTTACACTACTCAAACTGTTGTGACTAGTGACGGAACTGCTGAGACTGTTCCTTTAGTTGTTGTTGAAACTCC